>OU426853.1:8550160-9185160 GCA_911387685.1 Dolichovespula media
GTACAAAGGTTCTTTGCTGCTAAAGGGGTTTTGGGAGGTTTAGGGGCTAGTTAGGGGTAGTTAATTGCTCGTGGTTGCTGGTGATAATTGTGCAAAATTTTATTGTTGTTCTCGGCTGGTACAAAGCCGGTGCACGCGTGTGATGCGTAGAAAAGAGAGAGAAACAGAGATAGAGGGTAGAGGAAGAGAGATAGATAGATAGATAGAGATAGAGAGAGAGAGAGAGAGAGAGGATAAATGGAAACCTATGCTGGAATTTTCGAGTCCTGTGATTGGGTTCCGAATGGTTACCATTGTGAAACGATTGTTGGTGCGATAAAAAAAAGAAGATTCTTTCGTTCTCTCCGAGTTCCTTCTCTTCGATTTGCGATCATGACAAAATGATGGACGGTGTAAGATATTTTATCGCGCACTGTCAACTTTGAAAATTAAACATCGATGCCGTTGAGATTGATTATTCGTTGTCAATCGAACGTACTCTAAACAAAAAGAGAATCCGATTTCTAATTAACATTCGAAGCAAAACGAGGGGCAGTCACAAAACTGTTATAATTATCATGAACGTTCTTTCATAATAAGTTAAAAAAAAATGCTTAAAGCATTTAATCCATCGGCAATCTGCTAAACGTCGTAGACATATCAAAACTTTCTGACCTGCTGAAGATGTCCTTGAGCTCGTGCTCGGACACGAATTGACCGAGATTAGCGACAAACAGGGTGGAGCACGGAGCGTTGCTAACTGCGATATTCGGCTGTGATGAGGGCGATCCAACGGGTGACGCCAATGCCGGTGATGGTAAGAAGTGTGGCAGCGATGCGTGTATTGATGTTAAAGTCGTCGGATGTGGCAAAGACATAGGAGCCTGTAATTAAGATACGTTTGAATATATTTTAACTTTTGCTCGATCGAAGGAGATCGAGAAAGTAATATTCTGACAAATACGAAGTAAAATATATTAGTATTTGACAAACTTGTTAATATATATCTACAAGTGGATATATTTATAATTTATTTCCTAATCCAGTCGCCTAACCGTACATTCATTCCCATGTTCCATAAAAATTGTCTCTAGACCGCGAACCGTCTTTATTCGATTCGTTCGATCTAGCCACACGTATTAGATATATAACATGTACACGTCAAAACATCTACGCGAGTATAAAAGCACGTCCATCGAGCAAATAAATAATTCACGACGATCGAAGCAGAGAGATCCATCCGAGGTAGAAAAACCGAGCTATACCTCGTACTCTCGTCGTAGTCGTCGTCGTCGTCGTTGAGTCACGTCGATGAAATTGATCTCGACGTAACTTCGCGTATCTTTTATCTCTATCTTATTTGGACCACCGCATGATTCAGTAATCGAGTATAACGATCATGTGTATCACTAACGTGCATCGGGGCGCTCGTCGGCGGCTCCAGAGCTTTGTCTGCTGATAGTCAAAGATAGGAACGTACGGGGACCTGAGGGTGTAACGCTGGATGCACCAGCGTTGCATGTTGTAGAGCGCCTGGTAATTCTCCGGCTGTTGAATACGCCAATGGATGATGCCATAGTTCAGGACCACCAGGGAAAAATGGGCTTCCTATGTCTGGAATAGAATTCGTTATTAGAGAGGATTGTTGCTTTTCGTAAACATAAGTCTTTAATTTATTTTTAATAACAATTCGATGTACCCAAACAAATAAATAATGTTACGAAGTACGATTAATACGAAATAAATCTCAAAATGATCAGGAGAAACGTTGCAAATAATTCATATTCTTTGATAGACAACCCGATGTACTTAAAAAATTTATAGACTATATAAATTATATAATCGATATCGAACAAACCATAAAATGATCATGTGAAAATATATTGTTCAATAACAATTTTATGTAGATATGTCGAATTGACTCGGAACGATTATTTTTATTTCTTAATATGATTTTTAGTCCAGATTTTGTAAAATTTCTTGGAAAGAATGCTATGTTTATCGACGTAACATATATGCAAAAAAGACGTCAAGATTTCCACGAATGCCGGATCGAAGCGACGCGCTTTCACATCAGTGACACGTCCATACCCTGGACAATAAATTTTCAACGAGGACGATTAAATCAATCGTGACGGTGAGTAATTTCACTGAAATTGTTGATGGCTTAGAGTTGCCATGTTTCAAAGTACCGATCGATAAAACAACGCTTCGCGTAGAACCGCGCATGGTACGATAGAACGATACCCGCAAAACCCGCTTGATAAACGCTCGAGTTCGTTCCTCGCTTTCTTCCCTTCTTTCTTTATTCGCTGATCTTAATAGCGTGGTTAAGAACTCTCTTAGATCATTTTTATAGAGAATTAATTTTTATACTTTCTAATTTTTTTTCTTTTTTTTTTGTGATTGCCTTACTTCCTACTCATGAACTCATAAAAGTTAGTGATAATATAGATGGTCATATTATTATTATATTATTACTATTATTATTGATAGGTATATACTCGTATGAGGGACGTAAAACAGATGAAAAGGAAAATAAAACAATAGGATCGAATATATATATATGTGTGTGTGTGTGTGTGTGTATGTATATATATATATATATATATATATATATATATATATACACACACACACACATATATATATATAAAGTTTATACAATCGGTGCAGTGGGTGAGTAGAATAGGTGAGTCGTGTGTCAGCGAGTGAATGAGTGGCGGTGCATACTTACGTCCAGTTAGAGGGTGCATCAGAGCAGGGTGCGAGGTGGCTGCTGCAGCGGCTGGTTGCTTGGGTTTGCTAACCTTTGTGTTACTTTTTGCAAATTCCAAACGTATGGTTTGTGGCATATCAGGATCGAATCTAACCCCCTGCTGGAAATAGATTCCCTAAATTAGTAAACCGGGAGCACACGTACAGAGCTGGGTCGTGATATGTGTGGAGGTAGAAAAAAGACAGAGGAAGATAGATAGAGGTAGAGAAAGAGAGAGAAAAAAGGGGTCAGGCTTTTTCGTACATTTCAGCAACGTCTCCTTTTCCATCGTCGCCATCGCATTACATTTTCATGCCCAACCCTATTTGCCCGACGAACGCGTTAGAATAAAAATATCCTGAAAACTCGTTGATATTTTTATTATTTTCGTTTTTCAATTCACGACGAATAGATATATATATATATATATATTATGTTTGGCGACGATGAATCGGAAAATAATGCATCTACAGGTAGTGCCAATCACGAGGGGTAATAGGGTTCGAAAGAATTCAGCATAGGAGCACGCATGTGCGTACGTGTTTTAACAAAGTGGATCGTTCCTCAGTCCGTTCTATGATAAAATTGATATAGAGCGAGATGTGTGTCCATCCGACAAGAGGATGTTTCTCAAAAACCATTGTCATTGTTATCGTTGTCATTGTCTTTGTCATTATTGTTGCATACTTGCAATATAGCGTGTGAGCTCAGTTGCAGTGTGGTGTAGTAGATAAAAATATATACATATACGCGTATACCTATATATGTATATATAATGTATACAATCAGAGATCGTACGATCACAATCTCCCTCCCCCTTCACCTTATTTACCACACATCGCAACGTCATTTTATAAAATATCAAATCGACGTAAATATATCAAAAAGCTCTATCGTTAGCGCAAGCGATATCCAAAGGGTTTCAAAACGTGACACGGTCCGTTCGTTAACGGGTCAAAGTTAATATTAGGAATGCTGACGTCAATTCAATCTCGCAAATAACATTAATGCCTCGGATGCATTTTTTCGGGAAAAATTGGGAAGGGAATGTGAGTATCGCGAAAATAAGAACGAATCCTCCTATCGAATTCAATTTCGAACGATGTTCATTAATATTATACGATAAATCCATTTTCTTCGACGTAACGAGAATTAAATATTGAACTTTGTTCCGATTTTCTCTCTCCACTTATATACCCTTCAAACGATTATCATGACGTTTAAGCGTCGTTCAATGTTCTAACCTACTTCGGAGAAACTGATGCTCGCAATTACTGCAAAGGGGTACTTATAGGAACAACGGGCGCGATTCAAACGCAAATCAGTGGTCTTTACAAAAGGAATATATTTATGAAACGCTGAAAAACGCTTAAAATTACCTACCTATCTACCGCTACTTCCCGTCTATACAATTAGTTCGTAAAATACGAAAGTAGTTTAATAACTACGGCGCAACAACTAACATTATCGGACCACTGTAATCTCTGCTTTCATTTAAAAATGTTACATAAAAATACGTTAAATTTTATTTCATAGATAAAAACTAAAGAAATCCGTTGAGTTCTTCCGCTAATTCCACCAAAGAATTACCGCGATTACGTGAACTATGAATATTTATGCAATAAAAACGATTCTAAAAAAAAAAAAAAAGAAGTAAAACGCGTAATGATTAGCGTTATTATGAAAAAAAAAAAAAAAGAAAAAAAGAAAATGAAATTTATTGACTTTCGTACGTGGTGGTACAACGATACTGTAACTTTTCCCAGGTGAAAGAAGCTAATGTTTGGTTAATGAGAGGGGCAGGGGGCGGATGAGTGGAGGATATAACGAATAAGAACTAAATAACGTTAATCCGTGTCAAATGGACGGCATAGTCAAATAATGTACGCGCGCGCGCGTGTGTGGGTGTGTGTGTGTGGGGGGGTGTGTGTGTGTAAGTATAGTTGGGGTGTATAGATGAATATAACAAAGTTCTAACATTCCATGGCATGTCTTGTCTAAACGTATGTTTGTATATATGTACAAAAGATAGATAGGCAATTTCCTCAAAAGTATTTTTCCGACTCCTTAAATCCTGTCTATTAATCAAAAGCATTTTCGATACAACCGGACTCTTACCTGTAGATCTTGCTTGGCCGCCTCCGCACCAGCCCTCGTATGGAAAGTCACGAAGCCCACCGGCTGAAATTGTATAAGGTCATTCGATCAGTAACCCCTTATTTATAACCAAAATCACGAATCACGCTAAATTTATAAATTTATTATCGATAATGTATAAAATTAATAATAAAAACGTATCAACAAAGTCGGCTTTCGACGATCTTGTTAATCAACACAAATTTTCTTTCACATATGCATAACCGTGGTGGAATCATTGTATTATTTACGATGCGTTCGACGTAAAAGGTCGTATTAATATTCCAAAAATTTTCAATGCAGTTAGGAATAAACGTAAATGGTCAAGCGTACATCATACAGACATTGTTGACTGTAACTTCACCAAAGCACTTTTCTAAGCGAACGAAAGATGGTACGAAAGTTTCGTAAGAACCGGGTATCCTACTCGAAATGACAGGTGGAACTCGAGAAATTCTTTCCGAGTCGTAGCAACCTCGAAAGACAAAGCTTTAATTAAGTATGTTCTTTTAAGTAAAATATGCTATTCCAAGTTTGACAAATGATAAATTATGATGAACATAAAACGGACGTTTCTGAGCTCTCTATGGTCCGTTGTCCTACTTTTTACGTTATATCTCTTGATACTCTTGGGGATCGTACGAACTATTGTATTTTATTATATCGACGTCTTCATTATGTACGTGTATTATACATATTTATATCGTACGTTCCGGATCGATGAACTCTAGGAATTCTAATACCAACCGTAAGGATAAATTGCACGCGTACACGTTAGCTTACATTGACCTCGTGGCGAGCAATCGTTCGATTGGTCGTTCGTTCTCGAAGTTAATTAAAAGATTAACAATTGTGTTAATAGTAGGTAAGACTCGAAGTGTCATCGTAAGAACCGATACTAAAAGATACGTAACTATATTGCAACTGACATAACTGCTCTTCTTCAAAGCCGCGATCTAATCCATTACAACCTTCATATGTCTGCCGACCGATAAATGTTTCAGGAGTTTCGAACGAAAATGGAAGTCGGATCGATGCCTCGTAAGATGGCCCCCGCTACGTCCGTAACTTCCTTATTTCGGTATCCCTGCTGTTTTATTTCGAACTACGTTACCACAGGGAAATACAAGTTTCCTTCACTCAGTAACTGAGTATATGGGAAGTAAGTAAAATTTCTCTCAATTCCTTTAAAATACTTATTGTACGATCGAATAATGATTATATACCTTTGCAATTCCAATGTTAAACAATTTCTTGTTACATAAACTTTTGAACGTATTTGTTAAAAAGTGAACGAAATTTTTATTTCTTTATATAAAAAAAATATCTCACTTACCGACGCCGTCTTCCCATTTTTACTCGTAACCTTCAGCAACGATCCCTCGTAACCCTGGAATAAAAATAAAAAGTACTCACAATATCTCGCTCGTCTTTTCTTCGTTGACCTGAACGAATCCGGGAAATAAGAAAGATCAACTATAATTGATTCTATTACAACTTTTCTATTACTCGTCCATGCATCGTATGTGACGTATGGAAGCTTTTATTATCGATCTCACTATAGCTCTTATAAATTCTATTTCTGACGTAAAATCGTAAGTATAAATGAAAAATAAAGGACAATTAAGTTCTTTCTCGCACGGACCCCACTATTATGATGAATAATAAAAGGGGAGAGGGTGCAAGTAAGAAGACAAAGGGAAGGAAGAGAAAAAAGGAAAAGCCAAAAAGGAAAAGAAAAAGAAATTGTGGTAATTCGTGTGCTGACCTCGTATGCTCTGAACAGCAGGTACAGTTCTCGAGGCTTGGCGTCCATCGGTAAGCCGCTCACGAACAGCGTGCGCACCTGAAAAAAAAAAAAGATGAAAAGCACGATAAAGAAGATTAAAGAGATACCCTTTAACGGAGGATTCTATACCTAAGGAAAGAAGAGATGGACAGTCTGTATGAAAAAGATCATAAAATCGAATTCGAGATATTTATATGCAATTTATATGTACATCCTATTAAATAAAGAAATAAGAAGAAAAGTGAAATTTAGAAATATACCCAAACAACAACCTTATATTTTGCCTTCCCACTATCCAATATTGCGATATGAGTCATTAGATAAAGTAGTTTAGTTACTGGAATACGTCGATGCTTTAACGACACATAACGAGCGTTATACATTACGTAGAGATGATTATCACAATCTCGCGACCCTATTTCACATACAGCCAACCAAAAGAAATCGTTCAAAGTTCACCTATTTTTCTCGGCACGACACGCGACGGACTTTCCGTCCTTGTCGTCGTCATCGTTTCCAAGACAGAAAAGGGAAAAAATAAAACGGGAAAAAAAAAGAATGAAAAAAGGAACGAAAGAAAAGAAAAAGCAATGAAAAAATGGAAGAAGGGAAAGAGAATAACGGGGGAAGGCTCTTAGGTGGAAGTTTAAATTTCGCGGATTCTAGTCGGCTCAATCACGAATCTTAAACGGGACGTATAAGACGACGGGGATTGAAAAGTTTGAGTTTAACCAGAACCCGCTGAAGAGGGTATAAAGCGGACAAGAAGAAGAAGAAGAAGAAGGAGAAGAAGAAGAAGGAGAAGAAGAAGAAGTAGAAGAAGAAGAAGGTTAGGTGGAGCAAAAGTATCAACCGAGTGAAAGCGTACAGTAGGAAGAGGGTAGGGATGTGGGATGGTAATAAAGAGAAAGGGAAGGAAAACGAAGTATGAGTAGTAGGCGAAGAGGGATCGGGCAGGGGGTGGCAGGTATACTGGCGCCGTCGTGTCTGTGCAACGCCCGGAACGAAAGAAGCAGGCACCGCATGCGAATCACTTATTCATACGCTGTGAAATGATTTCAGCCTTCTGCGTAGAGAGAGACTAACATGTATACGCGAACCAATGTTCAGAATTTCTTATGTCTTTTCTTTGTGTATTCGTTGAACGGATGTACATACATACATATATAATACATATATAATATATATATATATATATATATATATATATATATATATATATATAATATATACGTGCCAGTATCTCTTTTTACCTTCATTTTGTTCTTACGTATACCTGTATTACATACTTTGTATCGATAAAGAATAGTTCTGCAATTGCTACAAATATGTCTAGTTTTAATTATACGAGTTTGACAAGGATGATTCAACGAGACTGCACCGATTTCCTTTAAATCTTTCGAAACGACACCACTATTGATATCCTTCGCCGCCATCTTTTCTTCGGCCATATGTCTGGTAGCTTGAACGACTTTGGATGGCGAATCATGATATCCTTCGGGTTTTAGAAGAGAGGAAACGAGAGGGTGATATCAAAGCAGACAGGGTGCCATGGAGTGGAGTCGTGAGTCAACTGTCCGAGAGATATTGACGACGAAGAAAGGGCGGAAGTTGAGAGCAGTAATAGAAAGAGGGTCAGAAAAAGAAAGAGAGAGAGAGAGAGAGAGAGAGGAATCAGAAGAACGTGAGAGGGTGACTTGGTTCGCTATTTGCGGATAACGAGTCGCGTACGTGTGAATGTGGTCGACTTTCAAGTAGAAAGTGGGGCTGCTACTGACTGTTTCAAAAATTTCTATCTTTCAATTGACTCTAAAGATAATAAGTACCAAATCAGTAATTAAGGTGACATTAATACGAGTGAATGATCGTTGAAAATTTCAATCGTCAAAAACTCCTTTACAGATATTAGGATAATCAATATCCATTTTATCGATCGTACATATTCACCCAACTCCGAACGCTCCCTCTTTTTTTTTTCCTTTCTTTCCTTTCCTCTCTTACGAAGGATGATTCATAAGGTCTGGTGAGACCTTAGATATAACGGGATTACAGGATTCTCTAGTGAGATAATAGGAGCTCAAATTATGTCCAAAGAGTAAAGCAAGGCATGTCGGTCGATATGACGAGGCATCTTAGATCTTCTTATTAAAAGTTTTGCTCGGCGTTTTTTTAAAAATCGTTACGGCTGAAGGATACGCTTTCTCAAATAGGGTATATACTTTATATACAGTATTGTGGTGTATAGGTTACGTGAGACAGAAACAAGTGTGTTTAAAAAATACTTTAAGAAAAAAAAAATATATGATCTTTATAAGTATATAATATAAAAAATAGACATATATCCCATCCTTTTCTACGTGTTTCCTTTACGTTACAAAATGTAAAACAAAGATGAATAAACGTAGAACAAAAGCGGGCTTATCTACACGTTCAAATATTTTACTATACGCGAGCTATGCGCTCTACGATAGAAACGCTCGCGCATGCGTAGACTCCTCAATGCGAATATAACCGGCATAGAACACTCCTCTCTCTCTCCCCTCCTCTCTCTCTCTCTCATCGATCTTTGCATATACACGCGCGTTTAATCACTAACTACAGATTCTCTAGCATCCAATGGACTATTAAATGAAATTCAAGCAACTCTTTCTCGATCGTTCGACGTTACTTCGCCTTCTTTACCTTGAATATTTTAAAGGCGACACTTTTATTACTCGCAGTATGTAAAACGTTACGTTTCCCATCGTACTCGTAAAATATTTAAACAACTTGTGACTATAAATCGATTGCAAAAAAAAAAAGAGAGATAATATTCGCATAAAAAGAGATTACCTTGCCAAATCGACAAAACGTGGTGATATCGCAATCTTAATCTATGGTAGGTACTAGAGTGAAAATAATGAAACAATTAATATCGTTGGATTAAAATAACTTTGCATTATTACCACTTGATAATAAATGTATTTGACGTTATTAAATAGAATTATATGTATAAAAAAAGAAAAAGAAAAAAAATAAAAGATGTCCTTGCGATTTGTCTTTATCCACCGTGCATTCTGAATTACCGACATAACCTGCTATATGAAGCAGCGACATGGCGCACTCTACATCATAAGTGCGGACATTTATTGAACTACAATTACGGATTGTGTCTGTATACTGCCTTGTTAGCAAGGTTGCCAAGTCAAATGCGTTCTTGCCAAATTTAAGCGTGCGTGTAAAATTCTATGCCTGCGAACACGAATCATCGATGTGTGAGTACAACACGTTGCACTAACACACATGTAAATAGTCAACATATGTGTATGCGTGTATACGAGCGCGCGCGCGAGTAAATAGCGTGTGTATATATATAACGTATGTTCATATTTATATATACGTGTATCCATCAAACCGTGCATCATAATTGTTCCCTGAAGTAGAAGAGCTATTAAAATAAAGAAAAAAGAAAAATGGCTGATAGCGCAATTTAATGGATATTTGCAAGCAAATTCCAACGAATAACTAAGTAAATAATATTATTCGATCATAAATAAAAGTATAAATGTATTATTGAAAATGTATATTTTTCTAATATTCGATGAAAAGTTTAAAATGAATAGATAAATTTACAATTTATTATTAATAATATAATAATCGGTTCGCTTCGTCAACAATTTTATATATTAATTCCGAAAATCTATTCTCTATATTATCGGTGCATGAATCGAATACAAATTAGATGCGCGCAAATGGTAAGGAACGAAAGCGAACGAACGTCCTTTTAATGCGCGCTTGAAATGCAGAGAATTCTAAGCGCGTCGAGTCTCGTCGTATGTACATCTGTCTTGTACTAAAGACGATCCCTTTTCATTTCAAAGAACGTTCGTTAACGCGTCCATAACTTGTTATAACGGTTATCTATTTGCGTGATGTTTTATTTTTACATAGAAATGGAAAGGAACATGACGAACGAACGGTCGGCCATTTTTTTTCTTCTTTCCTTTCCCTTTCGGAAAGTAACTTCGATAGACCGTGAGGTAAATAGTAATCGATATCGAACGAGGGAAGGTATGCCTGCTGCCCCTTCAGAGAAAAAATGCGCGAACGCACCGAAAAAGGGGAAAACCGGTTAAAATACCTGGCAGATGTGACGAGGTGGGAGAAAGGAAGAAAAGGAGAAAGAGAAAATAAATAAATGCATACCATTTTTCTACTCGCCACTCTCCTGTTATAACTTTTTTTTAGGTTTTAAAAGTAAGCGGTCATGATTCAATGTACGCGTGGAAAAAAAAAAGAATTTTTTTACGACTTTCGGCGCGATCCCACGTATGGCTAAAGGAAGAGACAATCAATAAAGCAAATAAAGCAGCGTCAAACTCGTTTCAGGTTGCTGACCTGCGTGGTGTTTCATATGGCCACATAAGAGTACCTTTTACGATGCTCTTTTAAATATATCGCCATTAAAACTGGAGCAGCCTGTTTATCATTTTGAAATGAAAAAAAGAAATTAAGATACCCGTTTTTTCTTTTACAATTTAATTTTCTGATGTTTTGTACTAGTACGTATAGGTAAATATATATATATATATACATGTGTGTATTATGACATATAGTTATACAATTGTTCAAAAAACAAAATAAAATACGCACAATGGTATCGGTACAATGATATAGATCGAAAATGCACTGTCGTAACATATGCCCGGAAACACTTTATTACATAGATAGGAACTCTAGTGTGTCGTATAAATGACCGAGGTCGATGCAAGAACGTTGGTATAATTTCATGTGAATGTTTTGAAACTCTCACGAAGAACAAAGATTTGAATTTTTATTTAAGTACTCGTTTACTTCGTTTGTTCCCTTTTATTAGAGAAAATCTTTTACTAAAATATGTAGAAATAGAAAAAGATATTTACGATATATATATATATATATATATATATATATATATGTGTATGTGTGTGTGTGTATGCGAACAAAATATATATGTGCGTATATGTGATCGACGCGTTAATCCAATAATTTAATGTAACTAAAACATTAATATTACCGAAATGGAGGTTGAAAGGATTTATTCATTGTATGATAAATACTTATTCCACTCGTAGAGTAATTGAATAAACAATTAATAAATACTTGTAAAAAGGTTTAACGCTAATCGAAATACTGATTTCGATGGCGCATTGCCATGATACATATAAGACTGACACACAGGAATACAGACACATAAGTTAATGGATATCAGTTCTACCAATTTGTAGCATAACATGAATGCTGGTAATCAAGCATTTCCGAATAGCTATTAATTTGGAATATTCGACTACCCTCGTACCAATGTATTATTTAACCTTTCTCAGAAATCACCTGTGCAATTTGTAAATCGACTAAAATACCATGCGCTTGAATGCAATCACAACGAGAACGAAAGGATGCGAGGATATATTATTATTTAAATTTATTTGTAGAGAGCTATTTGCAACGACGATATACGCTTTTCGATAATAAAATTTATTTCCAATACAACCTTTAACATAAGAAATTGTGCTAAATCGAATCGAACATAAATATTACTCATCTGTTTTTCAACGAAAGATCGAATTAATAACGGCCGATACTTTCTTCGTTGAATCAACGGAAATGTTTCGCGAAACAAGAACGGTAAAACTGGACCAGTTCGCATAACCTCGATTCGGTTTCAGGATAATGGAGAGGAATTTCACAATAACGTATCGTCGTTCAATCTCTGAAAGCTGCGTTTCAGACCTCATTCGTTGGGAATCTCTGTAAATAGGAACAGAGCGAAATATATACCATATGTATTCATGTAAACATACATACACGTACATAGGAGAGACGAATGAAAGATGGATCTCATTGTACGTCGGTAGTGTTAAAAAAAGGAAGAAGAAAAAAAATAGATGTATTCACAGCACCATTAAACATTTTTGCATCCTATGTAGATGGAGCTCTGACCGCATCTCTACCTTGGTCAATGACATGTCGGAAGTGAGTATTACGACCCAACAGCTAAAATGTCGGTTTTACGAATCACGGGTCGTATGTCAACTCTCGTTTTACAAAATATACCTCGACCAGCGAGAGAACTGCGGAAGTGTAACCGCAAGACGAACGTTTCGCGAGTTTTATAAGACACGATGGAATATAAAGTATAAACACGTATCTAATCACACGAGAGTGAAGTGATACGTAACATAATCAAAAGAATAGTCAAATAATAAATTTCTATGGAAGGAAATATTTGATGAAGAAATAAAATTAGATCAGAATAATCATCGCCGAAACGTTAACTAGAAAAAAAATGACAACGGCGAAGACTATAATGTATCTTATCAAAAGACAAGGTAATTAATATATCTGGACACATTGAGTTAATGTGAAAGAAGGAGACAATGAACAGGCAGAAAACGTCGAGAAAGTATTGAATTATCAGCGAATCGTACTAAATTTTTAAGATCTTATTCCAATCAGTTATTACTTTCCTTCTGTCTTGTTTTTTGTAGAAAAAAAAAAGTGACGAATATTCGATAAAGGCACTTTCTACATTGCCGGGACAATGAACGCGAATGACTCTCGTGGCGGAATTAGAGTGGCGAGAGAAAGAGACGTAAATGTCGAATAAAAGAGAGAGAGAGAGAGAGAGAGAGAGAGAGAGAGAGAGAGAATGAATAAAAACAAAAAATAGTAGAAAGAACAGAGAGCATCGAAGTCGAACGACGTGCACCAGAAAAACAGTGGTGAAAGAGCGATTGCAACAAGGAGCGAAAGAGATTACGGAGAAAGGAAGGAAGGAAGGAAGGGTGTGAGGGGGAAGGGGACAAAAAAAGGAGGATTCGGGGGCGACCTCTTTTTCTCGCAAAAGCTGATTCGTAGAGCGAGCGTGCATCTACGAAGATACATAGTCCGTTGCATAGACAGTAGTAAGAGAGTCTTTATGCTACAAGGTTAGACCATCATTCCGCGGTGGGAATACTTTATGTTGATCGTATCCGGTTCATGATGATACGCGCAGCTTCCGTCGACGTGATATCGATCTGGTGGATCAAGGGACGTGCCCTCTTCAATTCTTTCAGTAGCCTACAAAGCGAACCTTTGAATGCCAGGTTGCAGAGCGATTACGTCCGCTATCTGTCTCTCTCTCTCTCTCTCTCTCTCTCTCTCTCTCTCTCTCTCTCTCTCTCTCTCTATCTATCTATTTCTCTCTCCCTTACTCTTTAGTTCGTATTGTATAGCAAAAACCGCAAAATCGATGCATTTCTACCATTCAAAGTTCTCGAGAGTACATATACATGATCCATCTGAAATCCATGAGAGCCTTGCATTAGCCCAATAAAATATCTCTGGTAGATACGATAGAAAATGTTATGGGATATTCTTTTATTTGTAATAAACCACGCGAATTTTCTTCATATTCGAAAATTAATGAAAATATTTGCGAGAAAATTGATGAAAATAGAAATCGATCGGACGAAATCAAATAATACGATGATAAATTTGATTACGGTAATAGCGGAACCGAATCTCGTTCGCAGTAAATAAATACCAGCTTTTTGATACAGACGCTTTCGAATAACTTTGATTACCGTGTGTTTGATTATCGTGATAAGGCGTATTATCCATGATCGATTAATTAATTGAACATACTGAAAACATTTCTATTCTATTTTTTGTTCTCTTTTTGTTTTTTTTTTTTTTTGTTGTTTAAAAATATATTACCATTATTATTATACCGTATTGTTATGCGCGTCGTTACTCTTGCACGAAGAGAACATTCCGATTTACGCATGAACTTTAAACATAGCTTACTGCTTTGTACACTTACACGAGTTACAACAAGCAAGTTGCTAGCTTAAAAGCAAGCAGGGAAATAAGCAAACGTTAGTACCTATGGTAAACGCAAATATTTCTCTCGAGTTAGGTCAGTGGGATTCTTCATTGGTACGGTCAACTTATGCGCCAGACGCGACACTGTTAGGGACACTGTCATTTGTTCCGGTCGGACGAGTGTTTCCTGTGCGAATGACGCTTCGCGGAAAATGATCGCGTTCGAGGCCGCATCGTAGTTGTGGAGTCGTTACTAAAGGAACGGTGTCGTTTCGATTTAGTCGCAAAGTTACTCCGACGTGTTTTTTCGTTGTATTTTCATGATCGCATCAAAAAAAAAAAAAAACTCAATAACCTCAAACTTTCTGATTGTAAAATCGCATTCGTTGCACTGAAACGAAAAAAGAAAAAAAAAACAATAAAAACCTACTTTCACACTTTAAGGTTCAACGAATGTACTTTCGAAAAGAAAAGAAAGAAAAAGAAAAAAGGTAAGAAGGGTAATCCTAAAAAAAAAAAGAAAGAAAGAAAGAAAGACAGAACTTTTCTACGAGAGACTCTTAGCAGGATATTTGAAAATTAAATACGACCGGTCATTTGATTTTATTTCGAATCGCGCGAGCGGCATAAATATACAAAAAATAGACAGAGAAAGAAAGAGAGAGAGAGAGAGAGAGAGAGAGAGAGAGAGAGAGAGAGAGAGAGAATAGGAGAGAAGTTGGACTTTCGTGGCTTTTACGGTTTGCTACTCCCGTCTTGTTCCTCTTCGCTGGCTAACCGTTATACAACATCCGCTCTACCACAATGCCCGCGCCCGCTGAAGTCCCAGCCCTCATTGTCTATTGTTATACAATCGTTATTCGTTCTCTCGACTTGCTACAAAATTCGATGCGATAGGATATACTAGGTGTGCGAACTAATCTGCTATATACATATGTATAAACAAACTTGTATAAGTGAGAATGGAAAATGCAAAAAAAGATATTTGAATTCTGATGCGAATCGGATAATCTAATTTCTCTCTCTCTCTCTCTCTCTCTCTCTCTCTCTCTCTCTCTCTCTCTCTCTCTCTCTCTCCATCTCCTTCTCTATCATTATTTCTCTTTATTCCTGTTCCTTTTAATTTCATTCCTACGACTCTTGTCGTCTATAAAGTTCACAAAACGTATAAGCTACGTGTGCGCCGCGAGCATCGATTTTCATAGCTTCCATTCGACCGTCGGCGTCAATCGTTGTACATATCGTTGCTACGTAACGTGTATAGCCTGGATATGTCGTAGTAGTTGAGGAAAAGGGAACATTAGGTGCAGTCGCGAAAGAAAATTTGACATCGAAAACTTCCGTTAAGCGTAATAAGAGAGAGAGAAGAGGAACGAATCGATCGAGTTTGCATGAATATTTTCGAACCTTTCGAAAAAATATAACTTCTTTTTTCTTATGAGGCCAAGTAGATATAAATAGGTATATGCACGTTAATTGAAAAGGTGATTAGTAGTGAAGGGTGCCTCCGATAATTCAAACTTCTCTCTCTCTCTCTCTCTCTCTCTCTCTCTCTCTCTCTCTCTTATATTTTTTTTCTTTTTTTTTTTTTTTTAATTCTTCTGTCGAGTGTCTTTTTGATAGCGAAACACCGAATCTATTGAAACGACTAAAATATGCTCCTACAAATAGTACACACTACTACCATATTCACGCGATAGTACTTTCCACTTTGAAGTTCCATCTGGTGAAACGTTAAATATTTATACGGCTTTATTCCCTTTAGAATCTCCATGCTATCTTTTCGTACTCGTTCTTGTCTTATATACGTTCGTTCGTTCGTTCGTTCGTTCGTTCGTTCGTTCGTTCGTTCGTTCATTCGTTTGTTCGTTCTCGTTCGCAAGAAACTTCAGGGAACGATTCTCCTTAGGTTGAAAGTCAAGGGAAGTCAATGTATGTAAGTCGAGTGTCCTTCTTATTCGCAAATGGAAAACTCGAAAATGGTAAAAATTAATGCGGCATTCATATCATTTCGAAAAGTCAACCATTTCGTCTTACTTTGTCCAAATCCCTCGTCGTGCACTTTCGGGGATTCATTTTTCTTGACCGTAAGGAGAGGTTCTCAGCCATTAATGCTGAATTACTCGAGAAAAATGAATAGTACGGCGGAAACGACCGACGAAGACGAGCTCCAAACATTCTTCAACCTTAATACCACCGGATTTGCATCCCTAATCTTAAGGCGCTTGCTACCCGTTCAAATTCAATGGGATTTTCTCTTATTTTCTTTCTCTCTCTCTCTCTCTCTCTCTCTCTCTCTCTCTCTCTCTCTCTCTCTCTCTCTCTCTCTCTCTCTCTCTCTCTCTCTCTCTCTCTCTCACACACACACACACACACACACACACAAAATATTCACGTCTCACACGTGATCAAATCGATCCACCGTGGTACTTAACGACCTTTTTGAATATTCAACGATGTCTGATTTTCGCACTCTGTTGCAAATCTTAACACCTTTCCCCCTCCCCGCCCACCCGCCCCCAGTAAAATCCTATCCAACACATTTGAAAGGGACAGAGTCGACGATAGACGCGGCAAGTACAACTGGTGGAAAATAGAAATTGCAAATTCAACGAACGTATTCCTCAAAGAAAAAGTTCCTTCCACTGTTCCTTCCTACCACTCCTCTTCTTTTTCTTCCTTTCAATCCATCCGAAGAAGTGTCTCCGCTCTCTGAAGATCCAACGAGGCCTAACCCTCTTGCGAGGCTCGACGAGCGCGCGGTTTCTCTCGTAGAAAAGGACGGATCGGCGCGCTTCTTGAGCACGCGCTAAGCGTTTCAGTTCGACTCGTGGATGCGATTTCTTCGTCCTCAATTTCTTTTCTCCCTTCTCTCGAGCCGAGATATCCGTACGAGAATTTCGCTCGATCACTCGCTCGCTAGCTAATCCGTTCGTCGTTCTTACCACTAATTTCGAACTCGATTTAATCTCTCGTTCCAGGACACCTCGACACTTTCCCCTCGTTTCTTCGTTACGACAATGAAAAACGGCGCGATGCGAATCGTAGAGAAGAAGAGAGAAAAAAGAAAAAAAAAAGAAAAAGAATTTCAAATAAATGAGATCGAGATTCGTTTGACCATGACAAATGATATTACGCTCGAATGATTAAAATGAAACCTTTCGAACAAATATTCCTTCCTATCCTCTCAAAATGACGAATTACGATGAATTCGCTCATCGTTAGCAAGAATAATTTTGTTATTTGTCGAACGAAAGACGTCTTAAGCTTACTAATGAAATAATCTCGAAATTCAAGATTAATTTATGTACTCGCATATGTTACCACAAAGTATGGTAACGATAAAGAAGAAGAAGAAGAAGGGGTGTCGTTTCCATACTTAGATGGCCGAGCATGATAGGACGATCGATCTGCAACATATTCTCTCTCTCTCTCTCTCTCTCTCTCTCTCTCTCTCTCTCTCTCTCTCTCTCTCTCTCGTTCTATCTCTATCTTGAAAAGAACATATGTTATTTAATCAGGTAATACGCAGAGGATAACGCGATTATAACATATAAACGTTATATTAAAGTAGAGTTATCTTTTTACTCGTTATAATAGATTAGACAGAAAAAAAGAAGGGGGAAAAAGGAAGAATCTCGTTAGATGCAACAGGGAGAAGCTTTTACGACCTCTCAAATTGGATAATATATTTTGAATGAACAAAGAAAAAAGGAAAGAAGATTAAAAATGTGGAAACATTTTTCGCGTCATTGTCGAGTGAAAAAAAAAGAAAATAATATGGCACACGATCGCGTCCGACTGGAGAAGTCAACGACCTATTACGTGATTTACTTGGCAAAGTGAAAACTCCTGTTACATAGGAGCCTATCGCGAATAGAATTATATCGGTATGAGTAAAGTACGAAGAACGAAACATTTCAAATTTCTTTGCGAATCCTTAAAAAAAAAAAAAAAAAAAAAGAAAAGAACTACGAAACCGTAGTTTTGAATAAACTAACTCACGATCGATTCATCAGGCTATGTAAAATATTGATTCGTTGATCTTGCGATTAATTCGATCGCAAACTTCGCACGATAAATAGAATATAATATGACGGTTAACACGTGCTGCCACCAACGAATTTCGCTATATACGCAAATCCAATTAACGAGTTGCCGTACAGAGGGATTAATTATGATCGCATTATATTTGGAGATAGTCTGTCACAATTCAAATACGCATGCGTATAACGCGTAGCTAGTTATGTATATAATAAATGTCTACGTGCAAACGTGGAAATTACGAATTACGTACGTTTGAATCGATCAATGAAAATATCGACACCTCTCCCGTTCATAAACTCGTACCACGCACGATATTAATTTTAATAAACGTTTTCGCACTCTTCCGTGTATTACAATAAAAATGACCGTAGGCTTGAAAATTAAATTTCCTCTCTTCATTAAAACGCGAACCTCCGGAGAGAAACCGTTCGAATTTACGCCGGTGTTTTCCCTAATTCGATTTCGTTAAGGTTCTTTACGCAACGATGAATTAAAATTATTTAACTCCACACATACGTATAATCATTCATCATTCAGAAAAGTTTGCGGATATTTTGTGAAATAGAATAAGATTGTTTAGACCAAACAAAGCGTTCTGAATTTTTTAATAAACTTTTTTGGTAAAATGAAAGAATTAGTACGTAATATGAAATACGTATAAACCTCTTTCTTAAATATTCTTTTGCTGTAACAGAGACAAAAATACGAAATGTGCCTTTCAAAAATTTTTATCAAGAGTTCTACGAAACGCATATATTTCTTTTTTTTTTTTTTCTTTTTTCTTAAGAATTCCAATACAATACGAGTACAGTACACTATTTGTTTTATTTGCATCTTGTAAATATCTTGAAAATTGATAAATCCTAGAACTAATTTAACCAATTTTATATACATCTAACTGAAATATCTATAAAATATGATTTATATAGACATTATATCAAAAAATTTATCATTTGACCACGAAAAATAATCAAATTAATGAAACATAATTACGTAATTTTTATAAAAAACATTTGATAGAAAGCTTGAATTTATTATTTTGCATGGCTAGTAAAACAGACGTATTTCGTTTTAATTAAAGATTTAATTATTACAGATTAGTCGATCCATATCTATTAAAAAATTCAGAACATATTTTATTTAGCCTGAAAGATGTTATTCAATTTTAAAAAGTGCTGAAATATTTCGCGAACGACTATACGTTTGCATGAATTTATATAAAAATTCGTCATTATATTCAAGCAATAATCAATAATCGTTCAGAATTTAAATACGTTCGTACGAATCGTGATTCTTTTTTCCACGACTTTTACAACGAATCGAATGTTATCGCAAGAAAAACTTTTATCAAACGTTCGTTTTGCATCGATTTTTAATCTGCTAATCAAACCTGACGTTTATATTTTTCCATCGATCATACCCGACTTTATACGGTAGAAAGGAAAAATGAGAGTCTGAAAAAGATGGCAGCAACAAAGCAGAGTCGTGTGAAATAGAAAATAGATAAAAACTTCCACGGTGTTGTCGCTACCGGCACATCGTGCAACAAACGCGTTGTTATTTGCAGTATCGTGAGAATTAAATTTTCCTCGCGGCACGAAGTTTCCCGCCAGTAACAACGGCGCGAAAGATCCGACTTCTTACCGACGCGTGTCCACGTCTCACCTTTTCTACGCTACACAGAAAAGTCAAAACTATTATGTAAGTACAGTACACTATTATTTATATACAGATTGTAGTCTTACATACATCGACAGTAAACCAAAAATAATGACTAACCAAAAAAAAAAAAAAAAAAAATCGTCCATATTCCATAACTTTTTTCAGCTTTCTGCATTTATAGAATCTTTTTTTTTTTTTTTCTAAACAATACGTAATCCTTTCATAATTCAATTTATAATTAAAGATTAAACTACATACCGAGTTATTCGTAAGTGCCATAGGCGTACGGACAATAGTTGTATTTGTCTTGCCTTTTTCCATTATCCATGCACATCCATCTATCTATCGAAATTAAATTATCGAGATACGGTATAACAAAATTATTCTATTTCGATTATTTCAATTCATGCAGGGGTTCGAAAAGATAATAAGAAAAAATCGTCGAGCATCGAATGAAAATAAAAGCTCTTTCGTGCTGACACCGTGTGTAGCCAGTTCGATATTATCGACCAAATAATTTTCATCCTGGTGGTGGAGGAAGATTCCGCATTAGCCTCGACGAAATAAATGTAAAGACAAATGTAATGTAATACCATTCGCTTTGGCTAACGAGAAGTTTACCATCTTCGTCCAGCTCGTTCCCTCGCTCGAAATGGCCACTCCTAAAGCTGTTCTCGCGATCGATCGATCGCGATTCTCAATACGAGAATATAACTACGACTAAAATTATGACGGTGACTATGACTACGACGACAAAACCTATGGAATCCGGATGGCCAAGAAAATCTCGATTTTCTTTATCGCATGATCAACTCGACGATTGTGAGATGCAAAGTGAGTGGTAATACAGATGATCTCTTTACCCTCCTATAATAAATATTGATCGATCAACGTGTGAAATTATTAAACAAAAGTACGAATATTGAACTATTACATCTTCTTTTTCTATTACTTTTACTTTCGCTCTAATTATTACCATCTTACATTATATTATACTTGTATATTATATTCGTCTTATAATTTGTAATTACAAGTTGTAATTATAGTTTTTAAATGATTCATAATTTCTACACATTATATGTATAATATTGTATGCGATTTGTTCTTACTCATTTATATCATTTATGCATTTACAAATACAAGAGAATTTATTCTAATTCAATAAATAATATTAATCCTACTGTCCTTATCGTTAGTTTCTTTTTCCTTTCCTATTTATGATCAGATTGCATTCGACTTTATCGATTTCATGATTTTACTATCAAATTCAAAGCTCGTAAAAAATTTATCTTCTACGAGGAATTGTACGTTAAAAAAAAAAAAAAAAAAAAACTATAATAAACGAGTTTCAACGATGCGACACAAGCCGATGAATAATTTACTAGTGATTATTTGCTTGTTGGTATAGTTTAATTTAAAAAAAAAAAAAAAAAAAAAAGAAAAAAAGGAGCGAAAACTTTTATCCTCCTCTCGAGTTGATAGTCTCGAAATTCGAAGGACCAAAGAAAAAACGATTTCGTATCGAAACGTAGACACCACTACTATTGCTATTACTAGTAAATCGCGTAACTCTCTTCCACGGAAAGTTTTCCAGAGCGTTAATTTCTTCCCATCGTACACGAATCGCGGCTTCGTCAAAAAAGTTTTACAGCGCAAAAAACCAAGTCGAGTAAGAGAGAGAGAGAAAGGGAGGGAGAGAGAGAAAGAGAGAGAGAGAGAGAGAGCTCGCGTCGCTCGAACGAGCGTGCGAAATCGGCGAACGTCTCGTAAAACTAAGAATCATCGTTTTTAAAGTGCCTCTCGATCGGAAGAATACAACAAATCGTTCTATTTTTCGATCGTTCCGTTACGGAGACACGAATAAAACGTCGTCACGGTTTCACGCACAACCGAGACGATTATTGTCAAACAACCGAATTATTACTCGACGCTAACGAAGTTGCTTGTAGGGAGCTTATTGTTTCGATTTATTAGATAAAAAAATTTGATTTTCAATTTCGAAGAAAGAAAGAAAGAAAGAAAGAAAGAAAGAAAGAAAGAAAGAAAGAGAAAAAAGGGAATGATACCTCCATAGTTTATAGATTATAGAAAGCCACGCGACACGAAGAGAATCACACAATGTTGTCGACGGTACGATAAAGTATACAACTTGGTTCGATATTTTCCTTTGCTTTCTCCGTTTATGTGTACGTACGTAGGTGTATAAACGCATACATGTACGATATATATATATATATATATATATATATATATATATATGCCTACACGTAGGAACGTTATATACAATACGCGTACGTACGTTCTCACGCGCGTCAAACGGAGCGTAATTCTCGTCCATATGATATGGCACGTAAGTAAGCTGCTACGTGTACGTAAGTGCAGGGGTACATACATTCGTATGTAGGACGTTGTACATACGTATGTATGTACATACAGAGTACATAGTAGGTATAGATTATAACGTAGTTCGGCGCCTTTGCGCTCGCCGGCACTCGCCTAGCAGAAAAATCAATAACAAGCGTGGTATGGCGTGGCGCGTTGTGCTCTCTCTCAGGTGCCCGCCCGCTCGGTCGCCTGCTTGGCTGCGCAAGAGGAAGGAAGTCGGTGGCAGGAGAGGTGGCCAGCCAGCCTGCCAGCCAGCCAGCCAGCCAGCCAGCCAGCCAGAAGGCAGGCAGGCAAACAGGCAGGCAGGGAAGCAAGCAAGCAAGCAAGCAGGTAGGCAGGCAGGCAGGCAGGCAGACGATGGTGGCAGCCAAGCAACCGATCGAGCGAGCGCGAGCTCGGTGGAAACGAGTCACCTGCGGCACACTGACGTACCTTTGCGATCGAATTCTCTCTACCCCTCCCTCTCTTTCCTTTTCACGAAGGTACACGCGTGACGGGAACGCGCGATACCCTATCTTCGTAACAGTATGTGTGTACGTCTCTCTCTCTCTATATATATATATATATATATATGAGTGCGCGTGCGCACACCTACACATGCATTACCGCGACGCGTCTGCGCTGAGTAAAGTAAAGAAAAGAAGGGGGAAGAGGTACGTCGACGACGCGTGCAAGGTGGAACGAAGAAAGAACGATGGAAGAGAGAGAAGGAAAAGAGGGGAGGGAGGAAAGGAAAGAGAGAGAGAGAAAGAAAGAGAGAGAGAGAGAGAGAGAGAGATAGAAAGAGAGAGAATGTATGTGTCAGTCCGCGCGTGCTCGAGAGACGAAGAAACGAAACGGGGAGACGGACAAAAGCGCGAGTCGAGCGAAGGGTCGCTTGAGCGCTCGCGCACGAGCACACGAAAGGCGCGGAGGAAGCGTTGCTTTGCTTCCGTCGAGTGAGCGAGAGCTAGCATCGCTACTGTCCAATGAATACGAGAGAATGTGTATGATATATATATATATATACATATATATGCATGTGTGCATGTGGTAGTCATACGTATACGTACCTCGTCCTCACCGGTGGCCACCGTGTTGACGGAGTCCATGCTCTGAGAGAGCGGCGCGTCCATCGTGCAGGCTAATTTGCCGGACGGTCCGGGTTTACCGGAAGCTGCGGTACGAGCGGGTGGCGGTGAGGAGTCCACCGTATCCCGTCTCGGGCGTTTTAAAGCGGGAGGCGTTATGGTTGAACCGGCGAAGACGACGGGCGCCTCCAGGACGTATCGGTGGAAGTAAACTTTCGAGGAGAAAAAATCGGCCCTTTTGCCACCTCCCCCTCTCCCACCTCCTCCACCTCCACCACCACCGCCTCCTCCTCCACCTCCTCCTCCTCCTCCTCCTCCTCCTCCTTCACTGCCGCCCACTTCCGCTTCCTCCACTTCCTTTTCTTTCTAATTCCCCTTCGTTCACTTCTTCTTCCGCTTCTTACGATGCGTCTCCTTCTTTGCCTTATCCTCTTCTTCCTCTTTTTCTTCTTCTTCTATTTCTTCTTCCTCCTCCTCCTCCTCCGTCGCCGCTGATGCCACCGCCACCACCACTACTACGTCCACCTCCACTAGCACTACCACCACTGCCCCAACACTACCAACAGCCGATCTCCTCCACCAAACGAAACAACGATGGCACCAGCACTAGCACCACCTGCACCACCACCTCCACCGCAACCACCACCAACGATAACAACGACGGACGATGGCCAAGCAAGTCGCGGTGCTACTGCCACCGTCGTCACCGATGCACCTGTCACGCGCTCGCTCTAAGGGTCTTTAAGATAGAGCGAGAAAGCTAGATGACGGAGACCGGAGAGGTTAGCGATATACACGAGAGAAAGAGAGAGACGAGATGGATGGACGAGAGGGCCCGCGAATGTCTATGTAGCCTGCAGGTGTTCCCACGCGTCTATTTTCGAGCAATCGATACACACCACACATACGAACACACGCGCACGTTGTGTGTGTGTGCAACTCTATGTGTTTCTCCTCTCCTTTTGACTTAACTTAAAAAACTATTTGATATGCCGCAAAAGAGCAAATAAATTAACGATCTACCGTTGTATTTCTCAGCGGTCAACACCACCAATTATTTGCCGATCATTTCTCTCCCTGGTGACGTTGCAACTTCCGTTCACATTCGAAGAACACCTTTCGTTTCTTCCACTTCGATTAACGGCGATATTCTTCTTTTCGAGCGAGCACATACGGTATCCAAATATCTCTCTTATTATTAACCAGATTTTCGCAGGCCTCCCTCTCCCTCTCTCTCTCTCTCTCTCTTTCTCTCTGCCACTCCGTTAACGACGACGACGACGACGACGACGACGACGACGACGACGACGGCGACGACGACGACGACGACGACGACGACGACGACGACGACGACGACGGCGACGACGACGACGACGACGAGGACGACGACGACGACGACGATGCCGACGACGTGGAAGAGGAGGAGGAGGACGTTTCGTGCATAAAAGCAGAAAAGCGCGAGATGAGGACGCGCGCGCAACTTTCCAAACGGGGTAGGTGGTGTGCTTACTGGTAACGACGATCAAAACGAATAAGACAAACGATGATAATGTAGGCGTGGGTACTGATACTTCCTTCCTATGTGAACGCGCGTGGACGTAAAAACGGGACGTTCGAGAGTGTAGTAGTAACGTGAGTCGTTAAAAAACGAGCCAACGGAACGCCAAAGTATATATGTATGTGTGTATATATATATATATATATATATATATATATTTATATATTTATATATCTCTATGTGTTTATATATATATATATCTATACATATATATATATATATATATATATATATATATATATATATATATATACAAGTAAGATAATAACGACGTCGTTACACGAGCACCGCGACACAACTGGTACGCAGGCTACCGATAGACTGACGGGCCATGAACGAGCGCAACGAGCGCAACGAATAGCCAGGTGAGAGGGGAGTCGGTACGCGCGCGCGCACACACACGTTCGTGGGGTGTCGGTTTTGTCCGTCCGCCAACTACCACCACCAGCACCCACCATCGCTAGCACCACTTCCACCGTAGGGATGAGGCGGCCTTACGATGAGCTTTCTGGGTCGGAGGTAGGCGCGAGCGCAGTACTATGTATGGTAGGGTGAAAGGGCGAGACTGGGGTGTCACGCGGTAAAATACGACGAGAGGGGTCAAGGGGTGAGAGCGGTGACGTGCATCCCTATACTCGAACATCATGGTAAGGTCGCACAATACCATCTCATCCAGAAAGCAAGGAATCGTAGATATGTACGGTACCACGTCATATTTTTATTCGGCTTTGGAACGGGAAAATGATAGAATAGAGGAATACAGCTATTTAGTACCCTCATTCCCCATAGTAAAAATGCCGGAAGTGAGATGGAGAGATAAAACGGCCATAACGAGAGTAAAAATCAGTAAATTAAAAGTATGAATAAACTGTAGCTATTGTTTTCCTTTCTTTAATATTTTCTTCGTTATATAGATGCCTGGCGCCTTCGACAAAAAAGGTCCTATTATCATGTCGCTATATTTTAAAAGAACATGCGACAGGTGCACTTGATCCAAGGGTTGAAGCTCTTCCGCATGTTTCAAGGTATGATCGATGAT
Source organism: Dolichovespula media (assembly GCA_911387685.1). Lineage (NCBI taxonomy): Eukaryota > Metazoa > Arthropoda > Insecta > Hymenoptera > Vespidae > Dolichovespula > Dolichovespula media. The sequence goes on from OU426853.1 coordinate 8,576,411, forward strand.
TCTACGAAAATTCAGCTGTTCGATTTATGACTTGGCGAAATTTTGATCCTTCGTTGAGAACAGGTGCATCGACGTTGATGGTTTGGGGAAAAAAATAACAATCATATTTGATCGATGAACGCAGTTCATTTCACACGTCTTAATGTTTTACCTTTTTAATGTCACAAATATGTATTTTTACACAATCTTTCCTGCGTATATACGTAGTCATTTGGGTTCTTGTTGCGCATGTTGCAAAGGAAAAGAGACAGTAGAGTAGAATCTTCGCAGCCATGACCCAGCTCGGCTGATGCCAAGAGATCGTAGCGCTCCCTCGTCGAAGAAGATGTCCCAACGTTGACCTTACCATCTGCTTCGCTACTATCTCCCACTACAAATTTCATCGGTTTTATGGCACAACCGTCGTACAGTTCGTATAACTATTTAAAACCAATCTACCGGTTCGCGCTCAATATTTAATACGGATAAAATTGAAAGACGCGAATCGTGAGAGAGAGAATCTTGGAACTCGTATTGAAATACTTTCGTCGCTCCTATATTTCCGCCTTACTCCTGTATTCTTTTATGCTCCAATGCAATAGAGGAATGCGCACTTTTATATAAATAGCATATACTCTGAATAACAATTTTCAGTTATCAAAAGAAAAACTACGCGCGATTTAATTATTTCACCTTTCAATTATTCCAAAAATATGTCTTTTAGGTCCAAACAATGTAAAAATTATTTTTCAAATGTTCACTATGCGTATACACGTTTCATGTTCCAATCTTGCTTCCAACCGATGACACTGTGGCGCTACTATCAGTTTCTATTGATGGTAACATTGGAAGCGACATAAATGTGATAAATGTACGAAATTCTGTTATTTATTTACACTATATATAAATTATTTTGACGTAGAAAAAAATTGACGTAAATTGACGTAAAAAAAAAACTGATCGCTGACAACGACGATATAATTCTTATCAATTTTTTGCAGAGTTCTTTAATTAGTGTCAATATAAAACTATTTTTATACGTGTTTTTCTTGTATATTATTTTAATAATATTTCAACATTATTTAAATGATTGACAGAATGTAATTTTCAAAATCATCTGATTGCATAATATAAGAGTGAAATTGTGGAACGTACGTTCATATAATAAGTAAATAATATTGACATATTCCGGACATATTGACTAATATGTAATTGATCAAAGAATATAAAAAAGTTTTACTCTGTGGCATATAGATAACTTTATATCATATGAATCACGTAGTTATGTCTAGTCGTGCCTACGAACGAAAAAAATATAAGATTAATCGATCATTCAATATTAGGAAAAATTTATCTCATGAATTTATAAGCATATTAAGAAAATAAGTCTATAACGCTCCAAACATAATTAATTATTATGCTCCATTTAATAAATCAAATTTGAAAACGGTAAGTATAACTTCATTAATTAAATTAAAATATTTCCCTTGTAATATAAATTATATAGTGGAAAGTGGTACTCGAAAAAATGAGTGTTAATAATTCTGTTTGCCTTATATCATTGATACTCATTAAAAAATGTACTAATTTACGAACAACATTAGTAGTTAAAAAATGTTTGAACGATCGTAAATACAAACGCAAAACATATTTTATCGCATGTAATTCGTCGATTTTTCTCGTCACCATTTTTCGAAATTACTATCATCGTCACAGTTATCGACCTAGAAATTGATGATACTTATTACCTACAGAATACGGCAAGAGAGTCGCTTCGATCGTTCCTTCTTCTATTTTAATATTTTCTTAAGTATTAAATATATATTTTATAAGAAAAACATCTTTCATGTGATAAAACGTTCGTCTTTAATTAACATTTCCAATTTAATAAATGATATTCAGTTTTTTAGAACAATCTTTTCATTATTATGTATATATATATATATATATATATATATATATATACGTTATAGCAATTCGATCGAAACTTCTCGAATATTTATCTTTCGATCGTATTATAAGTACTATGTGATTATTATTTATTTGTTTTTTGTAAAGCGATATTAAAAAAATCTACGACTTAAATCTATAAATTATTTTCTGTTAGCGGCAATTATAAATGGAAGCAATATAATTATTCTGTCATGCCATTAGATTTAATTTGGAATTGTGTAAAGAATACGATTAAGATACCAGTAGTTGAATGTACGAAAGACATATGTATATTTATTTAAGAACAACGGAATGGAAAGATAGATATTTACTTTTCCTCGGATCTATATAGAAGAGGGAGGTGACCGGTCAAACTCCACCCGCTGTTCCGCAAAGCAAGATAGCTTGCGTTTGAACAACGATATCAACATGCAGCTACTTTAACGTAGAATAAATTTAGAAGATTTTCTTATTATGTACAGTCTGTTTCTGAACTTTGTTCCTATTCAAATGTCAATTTTTACACTTGCCATGTTTACCGGAGGAAAATCTAAAAACCTTCCTATTACAAACACTATAGATTAAATTAGAGAATATTGATTTATATTATCTATTCTTTTAAAAGAAATCGACATTTCGTTAAACGGAATTCGATTTAATATGTTTGAACAATATTTTTATACAATCAGGATTTTTGTAACAAGAAACAATTGGAAAATTAACAAAAGTACGAATTATAAAAGCCGAGGGAAAAATGACTATGTATTCTACGATTCAAATTGAAAGATTGAAGAACCAAATCTCAATTAAAAGTATTTTTGTTTTTCTTTTTCTTTTTTTTCCTTAAAGTTGCATTACTTCAAATTACGAAAGTTCAAATGCAGTTCTTGACTCAGAAATATGAAATATATTAACTACCTTATACATCCAGTGATACCTTTTTTTATATTTAACATGCTATAAAAACATTTAAAGTTTTATAAAAAGTCCATTAAGATCATAGAGTTAGAAAAAGTAAAATAACGAAATGCGATTATTTATCTTCTCGTGTAAATCAGTGACATGACTATAAAATATATGAAATAAACGGAATAAAGGAATCCGTTAGGTACGATCGCGTTACGATAATGACGACTTTATTTCGAGTATTTTTTTTTTGGGAGAGATTAATTTCTCATAGAATCAGTATATTTCGAGATAGGAGCGCACGTGAAAGCAATAAGGTCGTCGATCCGCAAAAATTATTTAGTCGTTAGAAAAATTACGAGCAATATTGCTCGAGTCGACACGAGAAACGGAGTGCTTATTACCCTGACCGAGACTTCGTTCCTGTAAATAACGTTTAAAATGGTCGCTTTGCTTTCTTAGGAGCGTCCCTCCCTCCCTCCCTCCCTCCCTCCCTCCTTCTCACTCCTCCTCTTTCTCCTCACTCTCTTCTTCTCTTTTCTCTTACCTCCTCCCTCCTCCTTTTCCTCCTTGTTCTTTTTCGTCATCGTTATCTTATTCGACAGCGAGTAAATGAATAGAGGGTACATACGAAGGTTAGACGTGTTAACTCGCTGCCCCCGGGAAGAAGGGGGGAAGAGGGGGCGGAAAGACGGGGAGGTATATGGTAGAAGGTACGAGAGCATAAAAGCACGCACGAAGAAAAGTACCGAAGCTTCTGTGGTGTGCTCTCGTGGCCGCTTCGTGTCTCTCGGCGATTTCGTGCTGGACTATACGAAAGGTCCGGAAGCCGAACGATTCGAACGACAACAACATCATGGGGCATCCACCTCGGCTCCTTAGAGCCTTCCTCATCCTTGGTTTCGTCCTTTTATCCGTTATTTCGGCTTCGACAAGTAAGTTTACCCCTAACGTAATATTGCCTTTTACGAGGATCCACCCTGGTTCATTTTGTTAATATCGATTCTTTTAATATTAAAATCATTTGAGATCGTTTTTCCCAGCGAGTTTAGTAACTTTCTCTACCTTTTCTTCCTCCATTTGCTTTTGTGTTTTCTTTTCTCTTATTTTACTCTACTGCGATATATTCTTTATTTTTAAATAAATTTTCGTATCAAAGTTATAAAACGATCGTTGCTTCCCATACGTCCAGTTAATCTTATACAAAAGCTAGTTATATTCATTTAAAGGTTTATAAGATCGCTATTATATCGTAATAATATCGTAAAACTCATCATTTTCTAACACTTGATTTAATTTGAAACAAGTTATTACATTTTAAGGAATACACGAATATTCTTGTGATTAACTGTTAATGCCGCGATATAGACGACAAGTGCAATTTTTGTATTTTTCTTTCTCTATTATACTATGTCGAAGAGAAATATTTACCCTATTACAAATGCGTGAGTTGTTACTTAACATTTCGATTATAACGAAATAATTAACAATAAAAATACTCTCTCGATAACTTTACGATGATTTCCATAGATATTGTTCGTATTTATAGAATGTACATACAGGTATGTGGAAATAATAAGGAAAAAAAAAAAAAAAAAAAAAATTAAGCAGACTATATGCTATCAGATATTAAGTTATAGTACGAGAACGTTATCCATCGTTTTCTAATATCAACTCGCGTTAACGATTATCAGTGTCGGTGGCAAGATTTAATGAATCATAAAGGTTACGCGTAATATCAAGGTTAAAGATTATTTTAGCACCGAGATGTCGAAACGAAAAATTAATCTGCTTGATGATAGAATTATATAATACTGATATTTGGAATAATATATTAAATTACAAAGAAAAAAAAAGGAGTCAAAAATTAATAACCTCTTATCGTCTCAAATCTTAATAATTATTCGTAAATATGTAACTATTAAGACTTTATTAAATCAAACAATTCTGAAAGTTGAGAATTTCTAAGTGAGGGCCTTGAAATTTGTTCCTTATTCTTTCGGGAAGTAATTTTTATGGTAATTAAAAAAAGTGGTAAATTGTACATACGCTATAACAACATATCACTGCATAGTACGATGTCTGTACCGTTCAAGTGATTACACGACCCCAGGGTTAAACCGGACGTTTGGTAAATTGATCTGATGTCCCTGCTATCATCCTACCATCGTCAATTCCCAATAATCTTTTTATTACTTCGTAGAGATGTGTAACCCCGTTACCGTTTTTCATCTATATGATATATCACAATTCTTATTCTTTAATGACAGATTTATGATGCGTGAAATTTGGAGGAATAAAAAATAAAACTGTCTCCTTTAGCCGTTGCCACTTTAACGTAATAATTTCATAATGTAATAAATTCATCTAATTTCGGTAGCCTTTCTTTTCTTGTATTTATTTACGATAAGATGGTTTTATACGAGAAATATGTGAATAACTCGTGTAAGCAAAATTTAAAACTAGTTGATAAAGAGATAATTTTTTCGCTCTCACTACAGAACGATAACGCGAACGTACGAAACTCTCGACAAATATGGTAATATCAAAAGATGTAAAAATTCTGTAATATTTGCATTCAGTTTGTTGTGGCGAATTAACACATACATCGCATAGAAAAAAAAAAAAAAAAAAAAAAAAAAAAAAAAATAAACGGTTGATGATCATAGTTCAACTTTATCAAGTACTTTTAATTTATCATTGCAGTCGTTATAAATTTTTTCTCATTCATACGATAAAATTCAATTTTTCGCACGATAAGAACTTTAAGGAAATGCGACGTAATGTTACGAATTTTATCATTTACTTCTATTGTATATTACATGACTTTGCTGGAATAAATTTTCTATGAATAACATTTATAAAAGTATTACAATTCTTATTCATAAATATCCAATGAGAACTCCTGTACGAACGCATGGTATAAATTTATAAAAGATTAATAATCTTTATATAAAATTCGCCGCAAATAAATCGATTATTTGCCTCTAATATATTCTGTTGTTTACAAAGACAAGAGTTCGTTGAGTGATACGGATAAAGAAGATACTATTGAGCGTATCACTTCTGGGTCGAGGTATAAGTCAACAACTATTATCACTGAATCATGGAAGAAAGCGATTTTTAATATTATAAATGAGAAATTGAAAAAGAAATAACGATCTCTCTATGTTGATCTCAGCTTAATTAAGAAAACGATGTGCATCACGTTCACTCGAATACGAGAATAACTTTGATCGAGTTTTAATCAATCATAAACACGAAAAACTTTTATAGAATACGAGAGTACGTACTTAGCGCTCACTTTTATCTCTTCCCTATCTTGTTTTTAAAAAAACATAACTTTCTGCGAGCATCGATGAACCGTATCGACCCCCTATGTTAGCTATTTTTCGATGAAACGACGAATCACGCGTATTCACACTTTTTATCAAAGTTGTCCTTACGTTGTTATCACGAAAAAGGAGTAAATCATGCTGAAATCGTACCGAATAAAAAATAAGCGAGGTGTAATTAAAATATTATTAAGACTTTGACGTTGATCGATGTTGATATGAAATTTTTTCATTTCATGCCTTTTTTTCTTTCATTTTTAATGCTCAAATTGCTTCACTACGCTATTTTTCCTGACCAATCAGCAGGTCTCTATTCGACTACTTATATAAAGTTCTGCAGACGGCAGGACTTTCCAATGATTCCTAATTCTATAAACAATTAAATGAAATTATCATGCCACACACGTAATCGCAAGCTGCAGAACAAAGCAAAAGAAAAACGATAAAAAATAAAGCCGAGAAAGTGGGGAGAGCGCCCCTTACTCATTAGGGAGTGAATTTATGACTCTTCGCAATACAACAGCTTCGCTAACGTTTCCTATACGATTTGAATTAGTTCAGTGACCCCCTATCAACGTAAACATTTCCACATGATTTCGATCGTAAAGCTAGTATAACGGTATGTTTGTACAGATTATAATTCCATGATACTTTCATATATTAAAATCTGTACGTATAAATAAAGTGTCTTTGTACATATAAATTTCCTTTTAAGATATTAATATCAGGATCACTCAGCGATATAATGCTTAAAATTTAATTTGTTTCAGAAAAATGCAATCTAGGCTGTCACGGAGGTGAGTAGTAAAGTCTTTAAACGAATGTGCATCTAGCACTGATAGAGAACAATGCAAGTTTATAATATTAATAAATAATTGCAGGACAATATGCAAAAGCGTATCAAGAAGGACATACCTATATATATCGTTTGGAAGGAAAGTCTGTAACATCTGTAACGGATTCTCAAGGCGACGCTACTCTTAACTTGAAGGCCATCGTTGAATTGACTGCAAAACCAGACTGTGTTCTACAGTTGCACCTGAAGGATGTACACTTGAATGATGCTGTAAGGGTCCTCCGAATTTTTAACGATACAATGTGCCTAAAGAACAAAATTTATTTATTTATTTATTCGCATTTTAAAACGACAAGAAATTCAAAGTATCTGTAATAATACTTTTCAGGTAGCGTCCTTACCGGACATTCAGAAGTACGCTCTTCAGTTTAGCTATCATCATGGTCACATTGATACTGAAGTTTGTGCGGAGCCTAATGATTCACAAGCATCTCTAAACATCAAGAGAGCCGTTGCCTCTTTGTTCCAATCAGCTGTTCAACTGGAATCCGGCTCTACCGTTCACAGCGAGGTACACACGAATCTTTATCAATCGATACGAATATCGAACGTATTTGGTCATTTATTTACATATGTAGGAACACCGTAAGAAATCTCCTCCTGTCAATAACCTTAATGTTCAATTGACAATAGTCGTTAGTTAAAGGATAAATCAAAATTACCGACTATTATTCTGCATTGCACGGTAGACGAAGATACAATTATCAGCTTATTTAATTTATCCTGATGATCATGAATTGCATTAACTTCTGATAATAATACGTACTAAGTGACCATATAATATAATAACATCGTTTGATTGATCGACTTAAAAAAAGGGATCGAGTCTCGGCCCATGGATATAATCCTATTAGCTTGCATGTATGCGTGCTGGAGAGAGAGAGAAAAAAAATAAAACAAAGTTCATTTTAACGATCCGTTAGAGCCATATACCGGACTATCAATTCTAAGCTCTTATTTATTCTTTATGTTTTTCCACGTAGACTGATATATTTGGCAACTGTTTGACGGAATTCAATTTCCAAAAAGAGGGTGACTCCTTGCTCGTAGAAAAACTTAAGGATCTTTCGCAATGCTCCTATCGCGAAAATATCAGACAAGGACTGATCACGTCTGTATTCGACACATCATCTGGTATCAAGTCTACGCCTTTGCTCGATTCCGAACAGAAGATCGAACAGCGCTTTAAGCAGGGCATCCTGAATAAGGCAACGTCTACGGAAACTTACAAGTACAAGCCATTTAGCAATGGAGAAGCCGGAGCAAAAACGATTGTTGAGACAACTTTAACTTTTAAAGGCGAGAAAGGTGACAATCCATCTGCTCCGGTATCCGTTCCCAAGTCTTTGATTTTCGATGTTCCGCATCCGGTCGTGAAATCATCAGCGGATACAATTAGCAATGCTCTCAAGGCCGTGTCGGAAGAAGAAACGGACGTTGTTCACGAAAAGGCAGCCGGAAAATTTGCTGAACTTGTCAAGGTACTTCGAGTGAGCAATAAGAAGGACATCCTCTCGATATATCACAAGGTCAATACTGGTGCGGGTTTTAATAAAGTTAACGACAAGAAAATCCTGCTGGATGCACTTTTCCGCGCTGGTACCGGCGAAGCAGCCGAAGTTGCCGTGGAGCTTGTAAAGAATCGTGAACTAAGCAATCTACAGAGTTACGTCTTCTACGCTAGCCTACCGTTGATTCGACACGTCAACCTCCCAGCTGTCACGGCCATAACGTCTCTTCTGAATCAACCCGATTTACCTCGAATCGGTTATCTCGGTATTGGACAAGTCATTGGCAAACACTGCCAAGATCATCCCTGTGACAATATACCCGAAGTAAAAGGAGCGATCCACAAGATTCGTGATAAAGTAGGAAACGGTAGGACAAAGAGCAGAACGCAAGAGAACCAAGTGATCTCCGCTTTGAAAGCGCTCGGGAATACGCGATACCTGGATGATGCCACCCTACAGAAATTGGCAAATATCGCTGCTGACAAACAAGTACGTAATCGCGTACGTGTCGCTGTTATCGAAGCTTTGCCGACTACTTGTTCGATGAAATGGAAAAATACGGTTCTTAATGTACTGAGTGATCGTGATGAGGACAGTGAAATTAGAATAAAGGCATATCTGTCATTGGTCAATTGTGCCTGTCCACACGTTGCCGATAAACTAAAGGAAATATTAGACAAGGAAACCGTCAATCAGGTCGGTTCTTTCATCACCAGTCATCTCCGCAATCTAAGAGCATCGACGGATCCTAACAAGGCAGCTGCTAAAAATCTTTTAGGTCACATCAAACCACGCATCAAATTCCCCGAAGATATCCGTAAATTCTCATTCAACAACGAACTGTCATATAATCTCGAGGCTTTCGGCATTGGTTCCTCCGCCGAGAGCAACGTGATCTACAGTCAAAATAGTTTCATACCGCGTTCCTCAAGCTTAAATCTCACTGCTGAAGTATTTGGACAATCCTTCAATTTCCTCGAACTCGATGCACGCGTAGAAAATCTCGACAGAGTCATAGAACATTACTTCGGGCCGAAGGGAGAATTCACTAAATATTCGGTCAATACAAAGACGGCCGAGGAAGCGGTCGATACTGCCTCCAAAATAAATGACTACATATATAAACGTTTCGAAGAATTAAAACGTAGGAGGCGTGAAGTAAAACAGGGAGAACTCGACAAATTTGCGAAGAACGTACGCTTACGTAATAACGAGGTCGATGAAAATCTTAGCGTGGACTTATCTTTGAAATTATTTGGCGTCGAACTCGCATACCTGAGTTATCAGGATGATCCTCAGAAATTCACACCGCAGAATCTTGTCGATAAGATTTTCGATAGTCTTCAAAATGGACTTGATCTAGTTAAAGATTTTGATTATAATTTCCAAAATCATCTTCACTTTTTGGATGCCGAACTGGTCTATCCGACTGGTTTGGGTATTCCACTTTCTCTTGGTGTAACCGGAACAAGTGTGGTTCATATGAAAGCTAAAGGAAAATTTGATATCGTGTCGATTTTGCAAAATCGAGAAACCTCATCTATTCGACTTGCTCTTGAGCCAAGTGCATCGATCAGAGTCACCGGTAGTATGATGCTTGAGGCATTGGATAAGAATTCTGGTGTGATTCTTGTTTCCACCCTTCATACTGATACAGCATCGGACTTATCCGTCAAAATACTCGATAGATTTGGTTTGGACGTTAACTTTGGTATCCCTAAAAAGACACAAGAGCTTATCAGCGTATCTAGCGAAGTTCTATTTACGTCTGGACCGAAAGGTGAAAATCTCGTTTCTCCGAAATTTGACAAAGGCAAGAAATATGATGATTGTTTCGATCAACTGTCTTCTTTCTTGGGCCTGACTGTATGTGGATACTTACAACTCCCATACAATGACATCGAATCCATTCAAAGGAAACCCTTCTATCCATTGAGTGGTCCTAGCAAATTTGGCTTATCTATTAAAAACAATGACGTAAAGAATTATCATTTTAAAATTTATTATAACACGAATGTTCCGGATGCTCGTTCCTTGGAAATCTTATTCGACACGCCCAACAGCAAAACGAACAGGAAACTTTCTTTGCTCTTAGAAGGTGGTTTTCAACCGGATAAATACATCAAGGCAGATCTCAATTTACCGCTAAAAAAGGCTTCGGCTTTAGCTATCCTGAAAAACAAACCTGAGGAACTAACATTCTCGATTACTGTTCACAATGATCTTATCGAATATTCCCTTCGCGTTGGACTTCTCGCGAGTGGCAACAAGTACAAGCCTGTATTGGAATATAAGGTACCGGAACATATCGAAAAATTGTCAGGTACGAAGATTGGAGTTAAGGGTGGACAAGGTAGTCAATTATACAACGTCGATGGTGTCGTGAGTGTCAACGACCACGAAGATGGTAAAAAGTACACGTTCGAGAATGTAATAGTCACGGGTGGTGGCAAAAAGATAGTCGGTCTTGACGGATTCGCAGTTTCGACACTTAACAAGGCGATCGTCGATGTAAAACTTGGCTATGGGGATGAGAATTTAGCTTTAAAATTGGATGGTAATAGACTAGGTGAAAAAAATTATTTGATTAAATTGTCAGCCGTGCCGTCCAGAGATCCAAATATTGGATTTAATGCTTTATGGGAATACAAAAGGCAACCAAACGAATTTGAGCAAAAATTAGTTTTTATTCACGGTGCTGATCCAAACTCTGAAACCAATCGTTTTACATTGAACCAACGCGCTGTGTACAAATTGTTTGGATCTGATTTCGTTTTGTCTGGATACAACAAAATAACGTATCCTGCTATGAACGCAATTTTGAAACTGGAAGGTAAATTAACCGACGTATCGGTTGACGGAGACCTCGAAATAAAATACGAAAAATTCCAATTTGGTTCCGAGGTGTCCGGGAAAATCAATATGGTCAAGGAAGGTGACTACGAAGTCGAATTAGAGCTTGAACTTCTAGAGAATAAAATTGAATTAAAATCGAAGCGCACTGTCCTTGAGATAAAAAAGAAGAGCGAGTTCAAGAACTCCCTTCAATTATCGCCAGGTGGTAAATATGAGATTAATGGTGTCGTCGTTCACGATTTAAGTAGAAACCATATTAATTTACAACTAGATGGTAATCTGAATTTAAACGGCAAAGTTGTTACGGTTGATACTGCTATCGAAAAAAATTCGGGTAATCTTCATTCCCGAGCTATCGTTAAGGTTGGTGGGAATAAATACTTAGACTTCGCTCTGAAAAGTCACGGTGGCCAATCTATCAGTGGAAACTTGAATTTTAATTTGAAGAACTACCTGAACGCTGTAGGACAATTAAATTACCAAAATAACAAAGGTAATGGACGTATTATGATCGATATACCTAGGTACAATCGCAAGATCGAGGGTCACGGAGACTTAACCATATCTGGATCACAGCACGCACTTGACGTTGAATTGTTGTACGATGCGAGCAAAGATCCAAATAAACGCATCAAATTGTCGTCTTTGTTTGATATAACAAAGACATCGATTGATACGAAGAATACCCTTGAAGTACTCTCATCCAAACTAGAATTAAACGTAAAGGGTGAACTAAAAGGTACACTACAGAACGGTGAATTAACGCTCAATGCTGATACCCTTCTACCAAATGGACGATACATAGTTTTTTCGAATAAACGACGATCCTTCAAGAAGGAAAACACATACGATATTAAATTGCAATCTGAAATAACAGATCACGTCGCAAAAGGCGGTGATTCGCGGAAGATCATCTACAACGTTGACGTTAAAGATCTCAATTTGGACTTATTAAGTTTCAATAACAAAGCACAAGTGAAGTTCATTAATTTTGATGGACGTGATGTAGTGCTCGATATAGGCACGAAGAATCTTCGTTCTGGCGAAAATACGGATAAAAAGACCGGAGAAGTCTCCATCAAACTGTCGGGATCGCTTCCACCTAAACCCCTCGTCTTTGAAATATCCAGTGATTATAGCAAGAATGACGTCACGTATAAAGTCCAATCATCTCTTGGAAATGACTTTGAACTTACGGTACGTCGGTCAGCTCTTATATGATTTTATTGTATAATTCCATCTTTTGAAATCAACTATATATCATATTATACATTTGAACGATGTTGTTAACGTGATTTGCAGGCTAATGGGGATTACGTATCTGGTAACAATGTAGACAAATCTTCCATCTTCAATAACAATGTGGAGATGAAACTGCCGTTTGAGAATTTACAAAATATCAAATATCGTTGCACTTCGAAACTTCTATTTCTTGAAAACAAAATGTTGGAGTATTCGAGTGTTAATGATCTTACATACAATAACGATAAAAATATTAAACTGGATGTCTATGCGAAATCTACACACAGTCATAATAGCAATGAAGGTATTGGAAGGATTAAGTTGACTGCTCTTCAATTCTCACCTTTGACTATCGAGAATACTATCAATAATGCCATTTCCGATGATATGGGAAAAGGTTCTGCCTCGATAAAATTGTATTATGGTGACAAAGGTGGAACATTGTCTTTTGACAGTGCGTATGCTTCTGACCTATCAACGGTTGACATAAACGCTAAAGCTACGACGACTATGGAAAAACTGAAGAATATCGATCTTCACCTTAGCCACAAGGTATTTGAAATAAATTTTAAGAACATATCACGAATATAATATCACAACGTTATAGTAATTATTATCGCTATATCGATTTTTTAGAGAAAACCGGATAACTATAGACAAACCGATGCCACCTTACAATTGGATAATGCTAAATACACATTGAGCACTGAAATTCGAAAAGACAAAACAGCACCGATGATTCACTTTACCTTAACCAGCCCACAAGGTGTGACAGAATTATTATCTAAGTTCGAGAAAGTTGGCGATACCGATTACACAGGTGATTTGAATTATCGATTTGAGTTTACGATTTGAAATGTACGAACAACGAGTAGATATACTTCGATGTTTATTCCTTGATTTTTAGGCGAATGGAAAGTAAATACACCGGTAGGATTTCTTACTGCCGATGCGCGAATCAACTTAGAAAGTGTTGATAACTTTTTCATTAACATCAACTTTGACAGCGATAAACTAAAAGAACGTAAGATTCATGCTGAGATAGCTAATAAGCCGACTGCTAAGACTGGAAGAAGGATTATCATCACTGTCACTAGTGATGGCAAAAATTTAGTAACTGGAAGGTATTTGTGATCGCATTACCTATTATTATTAATAATAACAAAAATAATATAAGGGACATACTTCTAAAAATTCGTGAAATTATGCTACAGACAATCTGACATATCTAAGATTTTTTTATGTCCGCAGCACGAATTACAAAAAGCGCCAGGAAGAAGGGAAAATTATTGTAGAGGGTAATGGTAGCTTAAAAATCGGTGAAAATACAAGAAGTTCTTCTTTCAAATACACACGTCAACAATTGACACACGAAACTGATGGCGAAGTTGGGGTAGCTATAATATTAAATGCAAATTTCGGACCATCCGCGATCGTTGGGGAAGTCAAACTTACGAATAAAGAAGTACACGTATTCAATAGTTACTGCGAGCAAAGTAAGGACTGTGCACACTTCAAACTTCAAGCCACTTTGGACACCGATAGTGAGTATTTTACAATCGTCAGATCCGTAACTTTGAGACATGCATAATGTAATACTTAAATTCAGCTTGTTGAATTGAAATATGAAATTGAATATATTTAAACCAATAGTTCTTTTACTATCGTCACGAGCTATCCTATTATCTTATATCGTTATTTAATAATTCATTTTTCTCAGAAAAATCTTATCTCAAACAACAACAAACGGTTGAATTCAACTTGAGAAAGTTCAATATACCTGCCGAATTTGGATTACAAATAAGCACTCAATATCAGAATGATAAGTTTGATCATACAGCCAGTTTATATATGCACTCCACTAAGGATAAATCTCAATACACCTATCAACTGTATGTTCACCCCAAAGAAGCTGGTAAGAATGTGTCTTCTTTATAACGTATATCTGATAGCATTTTAAAAATATTCATCCATTATATTTGTGAATATTATTGTTCCGTAAGAAAAAATAATTTTCCTTTATAATTACAGCCGCTATTATAACTTTACCAAGCCGTGAACTAGCACTTGTTACAACATTCGATCTTCCTAAAACTAAGCAAACTGGTTCGTACAAATTAGAAATTTCTTCCTTCTTAGATAGAAAAAATAAACCTACGGAAAAAACAAGCTTATCTATTAACGGCGACGTAAACATCGATAAGACTAGTTTATCTCTTAATGGTGAAGCCAAACTTACATATCCATCACAGACAAAGGTATAATTATTATGATAGATCAGCATGTTAAAAAATAAATTATGCTTTTACGAAAACCTAGGTAATGTTTTCCATGTTCTTCTCAGGATATGGTAGTAAAAGGTAAACTGCATAGTGGCGATCAAAATCTGTTGGATGCTAATGTGGATATTGATGTTTTCGCAAAAAAAACGCAAAAAATCAATATTGTAGCTAAAGTCTTACGTCTATCAATTCCAAAGGGTTATAATCTAACCGGATCCTTCCAAGTACTTAGTAAAGGTCAACAACTCAATGTAGAACATAAAACACATTTGACAGTATCGAGCAATGAAATTGGTGCTGGTTCTATTTTTTCATACACGGATATAAATCAGAAACCAAAGAGTATAGTACAATTATTCTCTGCTAATCTCAATGAAGTTCATCTCTTGATAACTTCTCCCAACAAAGAGATCATCAGGTCAGATGCAACGATGGAATTTACTAAAAACTTACAGAAAGTGGAAGCAGAAACTAACATTCTCGACGGGAAGCCTTACGTTACTAGTTTTGTGGCAAAGGATCTCAATAATTTCAAATTTCTACAATATGAAAAGAGTAAGTTAGGACTTTTAACGATATACATTTTTAATAATCTACTTTAAAAAAGATCTAACGAATGATCATATTTGTACAGGCAATCCTAATGACAAATTGATCGCTAATGGCCGTGTTGTGCTCGGTCAACTTGCTGAAGTTCATTCCGATTTTTACCAAAGTGGTAAAAAGAAAAACTTGTTCCACATCTTAGTGCACCTTGATGAAAACAAATTTTTGAAACCTGAGTTTGAATTTAACAAGGATAATCTAGAATCCGTAGTGGTAATATACAATATCTATATACGAATATATATTTGTGTACTTTTTGCTACATATCATATCTATACTAATCGCAACTTGTTTTTTTTTTTTTTTTTTTTTTTCACATAGGATCACACCCGAAATCATATTCTTGATATAGCAAAACGAGTGAAAGAAGTTTCTACCGATATAGCTAAAGAAACTGTAACTGAGCTCAAGGATCTACTAGAACACGCCAAGAAAGCTCAACCAAATGTACAAGTACTTTTGGACTATTATTCTAACGAATTAACTAAATTTAAAAATGAACTTCATGCTGACCAAATTATCCAAGAGATCCAAGTGACTTTGTAAGTAATTCTACGGGTAATGTTTAAGCGTTTCTTTAAATAATATCATCGTATAACGTGTGCAATTATAACAGGAACAAACACTTCGGATCAATTATTACTGCGATCAATAATATTATTAAACAAGTTACGGAACAATTAAACGAACTCTCGAAGCAATACAACGCAATTATTTCCAAACTTACTGAAGCAATAAAAGCAATATATCCTCAAATAAAAGAATCTTATAATAAAATCTTCGAAGCATGCATGAATGTGTTGGACGCAACGGCTAACTTAGCTATAACTTATTTAAAAGCTGTCTTAAATATTATCAATAATCACCAAAAAGAAATAAAGGAATTGGCTGTTATCGGAACGGAACTTGTTCAAGATATTGCCAAAATAATATTCAAAGCAGTTGACCAAATCACGAAAGATGTTAACGAATTTGGAACTTTGCTCATTAATCAAGCAAAGGCTTTACCCGTTTACGAAATTGTAAAAGATAAATATAATCAGATCGTAAACTTCGAAGTACCGGAGGCACTTACAAGCCCTATTGAAGAACTTTGCAAAATAATAAAGACGATGTTACCAACTAAAGAATTACAAGATTTCTTCGGTTCAGGATGCAATTACATAATGATGATTATCAAACGACAAAAGGTACGTATCATTATAATACGATTTCTTGCGTAATCTTAAGAAATTTATTTTACGATGAAAATTATTTTGTTTTGCATCTACAGCCTGACAGTACCGCTCAACTTAATACGATCTACACGAAAGGCATCGATGCACTTAAATCCATAATCGATCTGTTGGAGACACATTCGCTCTTGAATAATTTTCATAACATTTTTGACACGAAAATACCGACCGACTTTGGTATTTTAACTAAATTACCTGGTATTTCTACGTTGAGGGTTTCGGTCTTCAATCTTATACGCAACGCCGAATTACCAACACCTCTTGATATTTACTACACGTACAGGTTTGGCCAATATTGATTTTCATAATTCTTTACTGTCCGATCATACGTGTTCCTACCTTTCTCTTCAAATATTATATTATTTTATGATGATATTCATTCAGGCCTACTCTGCATCTAACCAACATCGTGCCACCATTCAGCAAGACAGGAACTATCGTTGATGGAGGTCACATTTTTACCTTCGATGGAAATCATTTCACATTGCCTGGAACATGCAATTATATTTTAGTTCAGGACATGCAAGATGGAAATTTCTCTGTCATCGCAAACTTACAGAACGGAGTTCTGATCAGTGTAACTGTTACCGAACCGAAAGAAAGTATCACGCTAAAGAACAATGGAAACGTAAGTATATCATCGAAAGACATAGCTACTGATGGCTTATCACAATATTTACAAAAAAAAAAAAAGAAGATTTATAAAATAAATTTATTTACAGATCTTAGTAAATAACAAACCAGCGGATTATCCTGCCAGTACGAAGAATCTACAGGCCTTCCTAACTATACCAACAATAAATGTAAAGTCTGCTTATGGTGTACACGTAATTTGTAGTAAAAAGGCACCAATGATCTGTACAGTTCGAGTTTCTGGCTTTTACCTTAGCAAATTACGTGGGCTTCTTGGTGACGGCAACAACGAACCATACGATGATTATACTTTGCCATCTGGGAAGGTACTCTTGTCATATTATAAGTTCTATTGGTAAATGTTATATTTATTTATAGAATAACACATACGAGAGAGTTCCATAATATTTTCAGATTATTGAAGATGCAACTGAATTCGGAAATGCTTATAAATTGAAAGGGGATTGTCCAGCAGCTACTGCTGTTAAGGCTAGCGCACACGCTCCAATTTGTTCCGAATACTTCACCAGTTCTTCTTCGCCGTTAAGGTGAACCTTATCGTTCATTTATACCTTCATTGCTCATATTAGAATCAAACAGGGAAAGAAGATGGTTTTATATATTTATTACAATAATGTATTTTAATGTTTCAGTTCCTGCTTCAAGTACGTTAATCCGACTCGGTACCAGGAGGCTTGTGATCAGGCCGTTAGTGCTGGCAGTCCTGAGAAAGCATCTTGTTTGATTGTATTTGCGTATTATGCTGCCTGTTACGAAAACAATGTCTTTGGCATAAGCATTCCTCCTAGTTGCGGTATTTTTTATTCTTTATTATATTTCTCTATCAAAAATTAATTCAATGAAAATATTCATTTTTTCTTTTTTATTTATCAATAACAAACAAAATCGATTGAAAATAAATCAAAGTATTATTCTTTTAGTAAACTGCAAAGATGGAGCAAATTCAATTGCCGTTGGCAGTTCCTTCAACGTCAAAATACCGAAAAAAGAAGCCGATATTATCTTTATAGTAGAAGAGGATGTACAAAATGAAAAGATCTTCAAGGATATGATCGCACCACTTATGACGGAATTGAGAGAGGAACTGAAACAACAAGGCATAACGTACGTATTATATTATAAATTTCATTTTTAATTATAGCAAGTTTTAAAAAATATCAGTAGTAATAATTGAAATGCATTTATAGTGACACTCATATCGGTCTCGTTGGCTTTGGCGAACACTTACGCTGGCCACAGCATTATACAACCGATGGCAGCACAAACATCGTGGGTGACGTGAAGAATATTAAATTCGAAGGAAAAAATCCAATCCTAAGACTACGAGTAATCTAATTAAATACATCTAACATAAAACATAATATAAATTGCCCACGGCATTACAGTCACTCACGTTTTCCTCATATTTATTACTTTCAGGATGCTCTTGCAGGAAACACAGAAACAATATTGAATTATCTTAAGCAAAGATTTGACGTTGAATTTGGTACTTTCAAATTAACCGATGCTTACGAACAAGCAATAAATTATCCATTCAGACCAGGAGCAGCTAAAGCTGTTGTCGGTGTTATCGCTAGTCCATGCGAAAGCAGTCCTTTGCCTATTTCAGTAAGTTCATTTACTTAGAATCCATTCGGCCACTTTAATAACGTACCACTCGATTCTACAAATATTTGATAATAAAAAAAAATCTTAAACAGTTACAGCAATTGCGTTTACTTCTTGGACAAAAGATATATCGTGATCTCGGATTGACATACTACCACGTATGGTTCCCGAATGACACTCTGGTTTCTGGAAAGCCACAAAAGAATATTGTTGGTTATGATTATGACAGTGTTTATACTTTCTCTGACAGCAAGAAGAAACCATTAGAAGGAAGTAACGAACTTAGAAATAACATGGTTCTATCGACCAGTGACGTCTGTGCAGACTTTGCCATATCTGTAAGCATACATTTTACAGTGTTTCTTTTTTTTTTTTTTTTTTGTTATTTTATTTAACAATCCGCTTGATTGATTATCATTCCTTGTAGTCCGGTGGAGCAGCATTTAGTTCGAACAATTTCTTGGAAGCGAAACCTAATCAAAAGAAACAATTCGTTCAAGTAGCCGCCCGAAAGATTATTAGTGGACTTGTCAATACCGAAATTGAAGAGGAGTGCGTGTGCAAACAAAGCTGCGGAACATTTGCTAAACCGCGTTGCAAAATTGTAAACAAGAGAGAAAAGGAACCCCTTACGGTATGTAAAATCCTACGAAATGAAAAAATTATTATTGACGAATTTGTACCAAGATTCATAAACAAAAATACATCGATTAAAAATAAAAGAAATATTTTATCTCCATTTATCTTCTTACAGAGGCACACTAAGGGTGGAGTTAAGGGCTAGAGTCGTCTCGTAATAGTAGAGACTATTATTATTAAATAATCAAAATGTAATGTATTTGCTTATTAAGCCATTACTAATGTATTTAGTAATATGTAAAATTGTCATTTAAGATTCACTCTTATTTTATATAAAATGTCGAAGCACCATGAAAACATAAATAACATAATAAATTCGATATTATAATTGTTAAACGGATATGTTATTAATTGTTTACAAGTCAATCCCTTTACCTAGACAATTAAATATAAATGATATGTAAATTTTTTTAAATGTGTGTGCATGAGTGCGCATATCTTGAATATATACATATATAATATATACTCCTGTAACTGTGAATTAACTCAAAATATTCTGATTTATTTCAGTATTAAATAATGCCATAATAATATATTATGTGTATCAAAAATATAAACTTTATTATGCATCAAATAGCCAATAGAAAAGTCAAGTTTTTATTCTTATGCGTAGTATAATATTCTATCAAATGCAATGTTGCAATTTTTTAATTGCTAATAATAAAACACAGGTTGTAAATGTTTATGACCTATTTACAATTTGACTATTTATATATGACTTATTTCAATAAATTACTCAGTAAGCATTGTGAGCACAGCTCGCAAATTTCGTAAAGTAGCATCATTGATATAACTTTTACGTTTTATAATACTTTCTAATTCATTGCATATTTTATTTAAACGTTCATTCAATTCTTCCGATATATTTTCATATTTCGTTTTTTCTGTTTCTATCCTTGGTATTTTTACGTCCTTCTTAGAATCTTTAAAAACCACACATACATGCTTCGTATTGTCGTTCATAGAATCTTTCATTAAACACAACAAATAGGATTTAACATTTAAAATATCTTGCAATTTATAATATTGCGTGTAAGATAAATATGCAGGCACGGAATCGCAAATCGTTAATTTTCTCGAAATCGCATTTGCAACCTTTGCCACAAGGTCTTCGTTAGGACACGTATGTGCCAAACGATCGAAACTTTCGAGCATTTCTTGACGCACCCAAGGATTTTCATCCTCTAACAATCTACAATTTAGCTCTGCAAACCCGTTGATCACTTTAGATTGGTCGTTCTTAAATATCATAGCTAAGTCTTGTAAATAATACGCTATCTTTATTTTTGCATGAGGTAATGCGTGCAAAGATAAGTTAGCTATGGCATTTAAAATCTAAAAAAAAAAAAAAAGAAGAACCAATTGTATAGATCAATGTTCATTTTTGTTCTTCGAATACGAAAATAACGGTACTATACATACAGAATCTTGATAAAAAAAGTCGTGTTGAGTGGCATCAAGTACATTTATAGAAAAATCAGATAATATGAATGAATATCTATAATCGCATCCTTCAATTATATTTGCGATAAAATTCCATAATTTAGATATAACACCGATCATTTCTTTTTCCGTTATGTTGCAAAATTTACTCGCCGCTGGTATTAATTTCGTCTACGATAAAAATAATATAAATGAAAGCACAAATTCATACTTGATATAAAACAATTTACCATTAAGAACTTCAAGCTATATTTACCAATTGAAACCAATGTCTCGCACTGGGCTGTTGTAACAAACTGTCGACTACATTTGAAATGTTTGTAACGCTAAGAGCTAAGCGTTCCCATATAATCATACGTGTTTTATACGGTAACAATCGTGAAAAAGGTGACCATAAACATGCATCTATATCGTCTAATTCGATCACTAAAGAATGCTTTTCGTTTTCTGGCAATAAAGTATAAAGTCTACTAATTAAATTTTTTAAAAAACACACTTCAAGAGCATTGCGACGTTCGGCCAAAACGGCATATATTCGCATTAAATGTTTCACGTGAGAGCTACATAAATGCGGTGAGCTATATCTAAAAGGAAACAAATAATGATATGTTCCAAATTACAAATAATAATAAAATATAGTTGGAAAATAATATATACTAATATATAATAATTAGATATTATTAAGAAATGATGAACTAACCGTCCTATGCAATACCAAACGTCAGAACTAAGTAAGGAACTCCAAAAAATTCCGCTCAAAAGATTTTTTAATAATATCTTTTCGACAATATGAAAATTTTCACAAGGCATGGAAATAATGAGTTTGCAAATCGACACCAAAGTTGCTGTATAAAGATCGATCGGACCTGCTTTTTCTTCGAACTTGTAATTGCCTGAGAGCTGCAATTCTCCGACACAAAGTTCTTCTTGTACTTCGTAAAAAAATGCGCCATTATAAAACAAAAGTCATACAAATGTATAAAAATAATCTAGATGACTATTGACTTATTTATAAGAAAAGATAATCACTTACAACAATCAAAATTTGTGAACATAATGTCGAGTATTGATTGTGTTTCTAAAATCCACTTACAATATTTATCATACGGAATAGTGTTTATTGCTTTCAAAATTGCAAGTGTTAGTAAATGAAAACCTAATTTATCGACATCCTCCTTTAGTCTATATTGAAAGTAAATCTAAAATAATTTAATATAATATAATAAAATTCAGTTATCTAACAATAAGTAATAACATTCAAGAAATTAACAAACTTGGTTAAAGGCGCTATTTTTCAAAAGAATATTTAGAAGAAGGGTTGTTCCCGATGATATATTATTGTTCAACATATCAACTGCTACACTATCCATTAAGAAAGCAGTATACCTAAATTAAACAATGCACACTCTGCATTATCTTCTAAAGTGATATATTGCTATACATAAATCAAGAGAAAGTTAAAAGAATGATATACCTATGTAGGTGCAATAAAAGTTCAACCAATGTAAAGAGAACATCATTACTTAAATATTTGCAGTAAGATGAAGTCAATTTAGTGATGATATTTAAAATAATACTAGCACCTTTTAATGTCCGTTCTTCGCTTTTACTGTTTGGATCCTAATTATAAAGTAAACATAAATATACTTTCACGATTACAGTTCAAATGATAATAAAAAGAAATGATAATACTAATACCAAAATTGTGGAATATAAAATATTGGCTTCCTTTGTAATTTGTTGAAATGATGTAATAACGTTTTCTGGAGATGTTGTTTTGATATCATTGCAATAAGTCATAGCTAATTTAGCAAAAGATGTTGTCGTTCCCACAAAAGTTTTTAAGTCTAGACCACGTGAACTTGCAGCAATAGAACCAAGTAATTTTATTACTATATGATAAAATAAGCGAAAAGTGATTAGTCAAAAAACACGATATTAAGTTAGATTAATTGTAACTTTTATTTACATGTTATGTATTAAAAAACATAAAGCCTATAAAACTATGTACCGTTTAGTAATGATGCCATTTCAGATTCTATATTCACATCAAAAATAATAACATCTTCTAAAATAGTCAAAAATATCTTAAGAATTCCACTTGCTTTTCGGAAAAGACTCATTAATTCTTTGGATAAATCTTTAAAAAATTTTCCATAAATATGTGAACTAAAAAATAATAATTTTAGGATAACGAAACTTGTAAAATTAAAAAAGTAATAAATAATAATTAATTAAATAAATAAACAATATACTACTATATTGATAAATTACCTTGTCTTGCAATGTTCAAAAACTAATTTTATAGAAGACGGTAAAATATCAGGCAACGATTTAACATATTCAATAGAAACCTTCCCAAAGCTAGATACATATTCCACAGATTTGTGATAAAAGTGCAATATACCTTCACAATTAAGTAATTTATCTTTTACATTATACAAAACGTTGGATACTGTAGTATTTGTCAAAAGTATATCAATTTGTTTTAAAATCTGTTAAGTATAAATTTATTATTTTATTGTTACAAAAAGCTAAATATATAAATATTTTCAATATGAGTGAAATATAGTTTATGAAAATTAAAAATTACTCGACACAAGAGAGAATGAACCATAGGCAAAATTTGACTGAAAACATTCTTGTCTAATAACTCTCTCTTGCAAGTAGACCAAGATTTCTCTAACAATTGCTGCCATTCATCTATCTCAAACGTTGGATTTGCACTCTCCAATGCCACTTATAATCAATAAAGTATAAAAAATAAAGGAAAACATAAACATTAATTCTTATTTCACGTAAGATTCAAATTTTTTAAATTTTATCAAAGGATATCTTTAATTGTGATATAGGAGATTCGGTTACAATATCACTTGTAATAAAAGAAATAGCATTATTGAATTGATCTTCGAACGAATCTTGATCTGCCATTTCTATAAATATTTGATAAAATATCGTTATAATATCATTCCTCTTTAAAATAAATTGAACCTATAAAAATAACAATAATATATGCAGTTATATTTTTAATACCTTTAATTAGTTGTTACTACAAACGACATTAGGAATATTTAATTATATACTTTCTCTATGAAAAACAAATTAGAATAACATTGAAATCACTAAAAATGATTTCTTTCCTATAACTTAAAGTACTATTCTTAAAACAATCATAGAGTTCATAAAAAAATATTTGCTTATAATACTATTTGTTTATGAAAATAAACTTTATATGAAAAGAAAAAGAAAAGAACAATTAATGATCAAACAAATAGGCGGGAAATCTCTAACATGCTCGTAATAAAAAATATAATGAAAACTTACAGTTAATAAAGACGTATCCTACGTGAAGAACTATTTCACACTGATTTCAAAACGAAAATAACATAAAGCTATCAAAACATTAAACATTCTGTTCTTATATACTGTATACAATTTCTAAATACGTAACATAAATAATAAATCGCACGTAAACGATTCTCCACCTTCGTCGTCTTATTTCATGTTCGTACTAGGTGGCGCTAGTATTTACAAAATTTGATACAAATTTTAGACGCTAGAGGACACTTAAATATTAATACCAATCTTCTCGAATAACTGTATTATCAACAAACCGTGTATGCTATATATATTTGATTTAAAGGAAGTAAATCTTTCACTTATTTATGTACAGTTTACGCATAAAAACTTATGTACAAATAAAAATTGATAGAAAATAATTCTATTAATTTATGTTAAATCGCGACGAAGTTCTATTTTTAATTAATAATAATGAGGATTATTTTTTATAATTAATATTTAAACAAATACTATAAAGCATTACGAAAACATTTAGAATATTTGAACCGATACTAAAACGTTGTCCTACTAAGTCCGCGTACAATCAATATAATGCTTAGAAGTTCGATTTCAAACAAACTGCCATATTAATCGAAAGCATGGCATAGTGTCAGTAATAGCCAGGAAGAAGACAAAAGAGAAAAGTGAATTCGTATGATGGGTTGATGTCATGGCAACTACAGACAACAAGCTGCCAGATCACGAAGTAGATTTGATCAATAATCCCGGATGACCGGTAAACCTTCGAGTGTTCTATTAGTGATTTCGAAGATTCTATATAGAACGCAGAAGGAAATTCTCGCTACAAGGAAAAATATTACATCTTCGAATTGATATATTGATGAAAGACCAATTTAAATTCGTATAGCGACGATTAACTTTCAACTATAAATAAAGATGTATAACGAAGATTTCTCTTTAAATAAATGATATTCTTTCATGATCTTATATTATCAATCGATTTCCTATATTTATTCCTACTATAATAAAATCTAAAATATCCTTAAAATCTATAATATCCTAAAAATATAATGTTCAAGAATATCAATAAAAAGTATCGTGATAGTGAAAACGAGATTAATATCGAATCGATTTTCGCAAATTTGAAAAAGTTTTTAAGTACAATAATCGCGAGAAAGGAAAAAGCAAAAACTGCTTATATCGAGTTTCCCAACTAATCGTAAGAAACTCAAACTCGAGTTGCGAGTTCGTGAATCATGAAACACGGATCGATTCTTGAGTTCGAATACCTCGGAAAATCCGTTGAAGGTATAGACGAGTTCAAGGTAATTGCCGTTGTGGATATAACGTGACCAGCTGCACGAAGTACAAAAAAGCAACGTACTGTTCGACCACCCTCCTTTTCCTTTCAGTGAGAGGGTGGTAGAAATTCTGTACTGAATCGCGAGTAAGGTAGTAGTTGTAAACGATCATAGTAGAGGCCAATGGATGAAACTCGTCAGTCGGCATTCGATCGTGCTGTGAACATGATGCGAATGATCCGATCATATCTTCGTTCATTCGCATGAGAGAAGAGTTTTCACATCGAATCGTTACTAACATATGTGAAGAAATATTCCACCAATAATTATTTTGGAAAATCGTAATCGTACGAATTATCAAAGGTATAGATATATCATGTTGTAAATACACAGGAAAGATATACTTTATTATTTTTCCATCGTATCGAATGAAAACATTTGAAGACGTTAATCATGCTTTGTATCCAGAGAAACACAAATGTCAGAAACTCGTAGATCGGTTGCTCGAGTTCGTCAACTCTCATTACAATCGCCTACACCACGACGATGGCAAATAAGACGACAAAAAACGTCGGACGATGAGAAATCACCGAAGATTCATGGCGATCCTATTGGATCTGAAAGAAATCGCGCTAATTCGAGATCAGGATCTATAAGACCGAAGGTCCTTTATCGATTCAATCTATAATAGTATTAGTTCGTTTTGTTAAAAATACAAAATTTTATATCTTTATATGTGTTAATCATACCGCGTAAAACAATTTTAATCAGCGAATCGAATTCCTTCTATTTGTTTTTTATAATTGAAAAATTCTATTGACTTTTGTAGGTACGCATAGCTTGGGGCGAACGACATCGCGAGAATGACAACATCGACCATGTCGAAGTCGTTGCACGACAAATTACCGGTAAGTCAAAGTCAGCCTTGAAGAAATCTCAAAACAGGAATATAATTGGAAATGAAGAGAAGGCATCAATACTTTATTCGAGGCAAGAGTTAACGGAAAGATTAAGACTTGCCTGGAAACATCGCGAAGAAAATAAAGCCAATATCGATATATTTTTGGCGCATGGTGTCGTCGAAGAACGATGCGATTCTGAATCATCGAATTATACTACTATTTCGGAACCACAGACACCTATCTCCAAAAACAAAATTCTTCAAACAACGAAAGATGGACACCTTATCAACGATCGCAATAATTCGGATATTTCTCGCAGCGATAATACATATGAAATTCAAATAACGAATCGTACGGA
This sequence comes from Dolichovespula media, assembly GCA_911387685.1. Lineage (NCBI taxonomy): Eukaryota > Metazoa > Arthropoda > Insecta > Hymenoptera > Vespidae > Dolichovespula > Dolichovespula media. The sequence goes on from OU426853.1 coordinate 8,603,356, forward strand.
TTCTCTTGAAAGTAGAACGGATTTGAACAAGGACATTGAAGAAACAAAAAGACCAAAAAAAACGAAAGAGATCGAGGACAATTTCAAAGTTGTCGAAACTTCTTCGGTGAAGCTTCAAAATGATGTTTGTTATTCCGGGCCGATCGAGAAGATAAAGTATGTAGAAAACAACATTAACAAGACACTAGAAGGAACAATCGAGGTATAACTTCAAAATGATTCTGTTAACAATAAATCTTGTATAAATATTTTCTTTCAGGTTTCAGCGGATCAATCCGTTGAAAGTGAAAAAGAAGTTTGCATCGAGAAGGAGGATAACATAAAATTACCAACATTAAAATCCGAACCTACCACATTAAACGTTGTAAAAACAGAAAACGAAACATCCTTGGCGAAACAGAAACGCGCCAATTTTCAAAGTGGTACGAAAAGAGCATTTCTATACACGGAAACTGATAAGACCGCTGTTTCGAGAATATCGAACGATACCGATATTCCATCAAGATTAAATTCGATCGAAAGAAGCTCTTCGTGTAAAAGAACAATGGAAATCAAGCAAAACGAAGCTAAGAGCGGGTCACAAAATACAATAAAAAGTGTAAACGATCAAAAGCCTAATCGAAAGTCAAGAAGTAGCTCTGCACCGTTACAAGGCCGAAATTCATCTCGTATTCAAGTAAATATCGTCATAGATACGACCTTTGATTCTGGAACAGTTGAAAAAGGTTCAAACGAAATCAGTGATAAAGGAAAAGTTAACGAGGAAGAAGTTGTTACTGACAAAAAAAAAGAAATTCTATCGAAGGTAATATATTAAAGAGTTTTTTGAGATGCTAGTAATTAATTTTCTCGCAATAATTTAACTATCCCAATTTCTATTAGCCGTCCTATGCTCGACCAATAAGATCAGCTCCGATAAAAAAACGTTTAAAAAATATAAAGAAGCGTCAACACAGCGTAGGATCCACTTGCAAGGACGAACAATGTAATGGTTCGCGAGGTCGATGTAAAATATCTACGAAAGATTGCGATGGGAAATCAAACGATGTCATTACCATGGTTTCCTTAGTCAGTTCGACCGAAAGCGATAGTGATCTCGAAAATTCACCGAACGAGGCTAAATTGATCAGTCAGTTACGAGAAAAATTAACTACAGCGCCAATCATAAAAACTTCGACAGCACCGATTCCAGGAAATATCAGGAAACCTGTGAAATCAGGTAAGTTTGAAGACTCGAATGTGAAAATGAATGAATGAAAAATATTGGTCAATATATAGAAAGAATATGATTAAAATAATTTGAAATATCGTAGATTTTCTACTTCTCGATACATTTTTTATTGATATATTGATATCGTACCTCTTTTTCAAATTTTGAGGCGATCCGTGCAATAAACGTCATTCGCATAATAAACTGATAAAAGCCGAGTAGGAATTCGATGAGGCGTAGGCGTAACAATGAGGCGAGGCGTGCAACGATAATTAAAGGAACAAATTACAAAGGGTGCGAGACACGCGACGCATACATTCCATAAATTATCTTTTCGCTGGTTCGTTGTTCTTAGATATCGTGCATGAATCAAACTGATCATAAATGAAAAATTTTCATGCAACGCTTCGATCGATATTTTTAATAGAACCGTCGAAATATTTTCTATGATTAAACTTTCGAATCGTGTAGTTTCAAACAAATTAAGAGTTATCAATCGATCAATGTTAGATAGACACGATAAACTGATGTATTTTCTTCGAATGAAATGAATTCATGCCGTTACGACCAAAGACTTTTGTTACATAAGCATAGAAAACTGCAGTATGTACTTGTCTATAATGCCATTTCTAACGGTTATCAAAAAGGTCTTCTTCATAAAGCATTGTCTATCTTCTTCGTGCTATCCTTATAATCGATTGAACATGTTAAATCGACCAAACTTCTTCTCAACCCTATTAACCCTCAAGGACCTCCCTTCATGGAGCAAAATATCTCATTGAAACTCGACGCTCAATCAACCTACAATAATTACTTTATTTGAGTTTTAAACGAACTAATAAAACCGAAAAACTTCCGTTGGACTTTTTAACATTTAAAGTGTACTTTTATAGGTGTAGGAACGGCGGTAAATATTTTTCCAAGCTTTAATTTCGCTCGTTATATCGTTTCTCATTTTTCCGTTACTTTAAACGATTATTGAGAAAATCGCATAACAGATTTATCAATATGCAAGTGAATTTCTAATACGATCTCGATATGACGATATCTTCAAAAAGAATTGCCATATGCAAAATAATTTAAAAAGATTTAATATTCACTAATCATAATGGACATTCGTGTTATTTCTATCGAAAATAAATCTTATTAAACAATAACAAGAAACAAATGTTCAACGAATAAATAACGCATCTCGTAGTTTCTTTTCAAAGAGATTCCTTTGACGAGGACACAACCTTGGAAAAAGCGCAATTTGATTGTGTGAAAACAAAAAGTAGCCTCTCTCAAAATCGTTTCATCGTGATAAAAGATTCCGAAGACCTTGGAGAATACGGAACGAGCAAGGAATCGATTCTTTGGAAATCAAACGAAATCAAAACGGCTTTACCAATGCTATCGTTCGTCCAAGATGAAAGCGAGTCTTTATGCGTTCCTTTGATGGAGCATGACATGCGAAGTCTAGCTGTACCAATCGGAAATATGGATGATATGAAAAAGAAGCTACATAAAATACGCAATACTTCAACCTTAGCGTAAGTCCTTCTGTTGTTCCTAACGAAAGAAAAAAAAAAATACATATTACTACGGATTTATTCTATAAAAATAGTCGTGTTAAATAAAAAGATAATTCATTGAAAAAGCCAGAAAAATATGACCTCTAAAATTAATCTATCCGTTGTCACATACTTCGTTAACGATTGCGCCTATTTACATTATTATTTATAAGAGTAAAGCAAAAGCACAATTACAACTCGAGCGTGCATCTTCTTTCAACAAAGTGTACATAGACGATGCGCGTAGGTTTTACTATAATGAAGTTGGTTTTTCAACGATATCCGCATTTTAATATTTCATAAAGGTCACGAAATACGCTTTGATTACTCCATGATTTACGATAGTCGAGAAAAAAAAAGAGCTGGATCGATACGATATACATATAACGTTATCAAAAGAACTACAATATACTGGTACGACCATTCTCATTTTATTCCGCTTTATGTGAATAATTTGCAATGTAAATTTATAATAGATTTTTTTTCGATATTGAAAGGGATCTTCGATAATAATCGAATTTTTCCCTACTACTCTCGACTGGTTGATATAGTACTATATAAATAGATGATAATATTATGAATAGATTGAATAAACGATATCATTACTACTAATTTAAAAATTCTAATATACCGTGATATCATTACAGTGTCCTTGATAAAAAAACAACGATGATAGAGATGAGAAAGGATAACGAAACGATAGCAAAGGACGATCAGTTAATTGCTCGTCAAACAACAATGACTGCAAAATTTTTACTTCCAAAAGTAAGACGATGTACATATACATATGATGTATACATATGTATCTAATCATAAATAATATATCGAAAAAGAGTTACGCATTATATCATTTATTGTATCTCTCTATTACAAGGTCAATCCGAATACGGAAATTTCTTTGAAAGAAAAGAACACAGATGCAATACCGATAGAAATGGAGCCTCGACTTCAAACGCGCAAAGAGAAGGATTGCTGGCATCTCTACAAACGAATGTGTGACAAAGGAGTCAACGTTTCTTTCGATACAGTTTTAAGGTGTTAATAAAATTATTTCTACAATTGTTTCTTCCTTTTTTTTTTTTTTTTTTTTAGAATTTGTATAATCCAACTTTTAACTATTCTATCCTATGAAGAATAAAATGTCAAAATAATCGACGACGTTAAAGTAATATTACGAAGAAGCAATTTATTTGTAATAAATATATGCTCGTTTGACCTATATGTATACATACGATATACTTTATACACATATTGTTTCAGAGGAATGCTCACACCCACGGAATATCGATTACGACAGAAAGAGTATTCGTAGAATTTTGAAAAACATTGTCCACCGCTTCTTAGCATTTGTTATTTTCATCTGTGAATATTTTTTTAGCGTGTTAGTATCGTGATAATTATTATGTATCGATTGTCTCGTTATATAAGGAGAGCACGAAAACCTATCTCTATCGTGAAAATGTATAGCAAAAAATTATACAAACGTTGTGCGATTGTTCGAATTTTGGCCTGTATAAAAGAAAGAAAAAGAAAAATATAGAAAAAAAAAGAAAATCTGTCGCTAATTTTATTGGAAAACAAAACATAAATTTAGAAATAAATATCACGAAAATAAATTCGACGTGTTATTATTTCAGTCACAGCCTCGAGAGTACTTTCTTAACTAACGCATCATTTAGAATTAGAAATTAACGTTACAATGAAAAATGACAGTATTATCGAGGCATCATTGACAAACAGTAGAACACATTCTCTGCGACAACTGTACGTTGTGCAAGCGTGTATGCGATTGGTCTGGTTAGATATAATAAGTATAGCGAGCGTTAGTTCGATGTCTGACTGGGAGGTGTTCCGTGCGTGTTCCCTTAACTCAAACAGCAAATGACTACATTGCCAATTAACGTACTTGTTCGCGAGAGACGCAATATACGTAGTTATACCGTGAATAAGAAGAATGCTTTGACAAATGATACGTGTTTCTGTTCGTGCTTCGCTAAAGCAAACGAAATCGCGTCACGACGATCGAAGGCAAACCGATGACAATGTAAATTATATATGCCACATATCGCTGTCATGACACATAGGACTAATGATGTCTCTGATAAATAAACATGGGAGCAAAGTTAATATGGATTACAAAGCTCGTCTTGAGTATAAATTGTATCTGGTATGTGTTCAATATAATTGGAGGTTAATGATTAACGTCATTCTCATTATACGATAACGTAAATTGTCGTGATCAATTTGATCCCTTTGTTGGAATTGTTTTTCAAACTACATAAAATATATTACTACATGGTAATGTATTTATGCAAAAGATGGGGGTTGATTGTCAAAGGATTCACTAGCTCTCAATGTAAAATATGATGTCAGTAACACTGATTTGACGCATGACTTTGTTCTGTCTAACTGAAAATAATCATGATGTTGTTGCTATGGTATTGATATTAAATGTTCATTATGATACCAATAGAAATATAATGTTATGATTGATTTTTATTGTTATTTCTTCTTGTAGCTTTTTTGATAATATATTTATATCCAAATAAATTTCGTAGCAATGTTATATTTATCATGATAATTATTATATTTATTATTAACATGTGATAGGCAAGGGAAAATCCAGAACCTGTTTTTGATATCTCTGAATGTGCCCTAAAACATGTACCACCTGGGATTTATTCGTTATGCAAAGTCTTTAGGAAGAAAATCCTATGGATGTATCGTAATAAGTTATCTTCTCTTTCTGGTGGAGGTACCTTGAATGATCTATCTTTGCTTACTATCTTAGATCTTCATGGAAATCAATTTAGTACTTTGCCTCCTGACATTATGTGTCTTGTCTCACTCAAGGTATAAGCACATATATATTATATTATATTATATTTCATTAAAATGTAGATACAAAGTATATCTAAATCTCTTTGTATAATGGCAAATTTTGTAAAAAGTGTCGTGTAGAAATTGATTTACAAAAATTATAAAACTGATGTTAAACTTACAAAAAAAAATATTTTTTCAAAAAACCGAATATGATTTTTGAGACATTTTCTGCAAAGTAATTAGTGTGTTTTTGCAACCATATAAAAGTAAATAAAATGTATTAAGAAAACCATGTAAGTATAAATTATATAAAAAAAATATTGTATGAAAAGAGATCTAGGTATATAATTTATTTGATATATACATAACAAATCATTTCTTTATACTTTAGGAATTATATCTACAGGAAAATAATATAAGCAAACTACCCAACGAAATAGCACATTTAAATAAATTAATTATCTTAAATGTATCAAGAAATAATTTGAAACAATTACCAGAAGTAATTGGTAAACTTCAGAATCTTATTACTTTGGATATTAGTTACAATAAACCTCTTCAGAAACTCCCTAAATCTCTGGGTTATTTACAATTAATAACAAGTTTAAATATTGATGGATTAAAATTATCTTATCCACCTGAAGATATTTTGAGTGGGGGTACTATTGTAATCATTGCATTTTTAGCAAATGAATCTGGAATTGAATATTCCCCTGAAGATTCAGTTTTAGATAATGACTTGTCCAGAGAGACAAGCTCTGAAAATGTACAAGCAATATACTATGATAAGAATAGTGATGTGCAGGTATTGCATGTTAACAGCTTGCCTTTTGGTGTTGTAATGCATGTCATAATGTTCTTATTTCTGTTTTTAGGAAACATTGCAGCAGTTAGAAAAAGCAAAGGCATGCATAGCTATTTTTATGTTTCAAAATATTTTGTATCAGTATCATCGCTTTTTATTGTTTATTATAATTTAACATAACTATTTTTATTTCGTTAGTAAAATAATAAGTTTCTTCAATTTTACTATTATTTCTTTGAATTTTATTCAAGTGATACGTGTAATACAATCAATACATTTATATAAACTTTTACACTATAAGATTGTTTAATTTATAGGAACAGCGTCAATTTGCATTATTAGAAGTAGAAAGAAATATAAAACAACAGAAAGAATATGAAATTGAGGTTCAATCTATATTAAAGTCACATAAGCAGAAGGTATTTCAAATCTATGTGTATGACACGAAGCGTTAAATTCATTATCTTTTATATAAGGCAGAACTTTATAATCAGATGCATTCTACATTCTTAATTCTAGCTGCTAAAAGATTTGGCCCTACAACAAACTCAGTTGGAACACAAATTAGAAAAAGTACAAAAAGAAAGGGACACTAATAGAGCGCGTCTGCTTTCCTACATTTCTAATGGTATATCAGTTTTATTGTTATTTTTAAATTTATTAATAAAGACAATCAAGAAGTTGTAATAATTCATGATCCAACAATAATATTCACTCATTTTAAGCTGAAAAAGAAGCTGATAATGTAATAAAAGAATTTCTAAGGAATAGTGAAGAAGAAAGACAAACTCAAGCTGAGCTATTAGAACGAGAAGCACAAGAAGAAATGCAATTATTATCATCTTGTCATTCAGAACAATTCTTATTTCGTACAAAGGATACTCTCTGTAAATTTTGTATATTTAATAATTTAGTATAAGTAATATATATATATATATATATATATATATATATATATATATATATATATATATAAAATATTTTTTTTAGTGGCAATGGAAGAATTATTGGAGGAGGAATTATATAGGACAAGAAAATTGGAAGAACACACAAACTACAAAAATTATACTGCACAATCATTATTATCTCTGTTAGTATTTCACTATATAATTTCAATAGATATTTTTCAATTGTTATAGTTTTAATATCGCAGGGAAATAAGGCAGAACGATCATCTTGCACAAATTGTACAAAATCAAGAAAAAAGTAGACAAGATCTTATTGACAAAATACGCCAAGATGAAGTGTTGCAAAAGGTTGCAGTTGCAGCTTTATTAGAACGAAGTGATGCAAGATCTTGGAGTATTATGCAACAAGTGAATTTGGTCCAATCACAGTTAGCTGCATTAACTAATATAGAACTAGAAAGAAGAAAATTTGAAATAAACCAACAACTTGTAAGAAAATTCAGTCAATTACATGTTACAATAGACCTCATTTTTTTTTTTTTTATTTATAAAACATTATGAATTTGCAGAATGAGATTGCTGAACGAAGAGTAGCATTAAGTGCTATTCTTATCAGCTTGTTAGAACAACAAAAAAATAGAAGAGATCAACTTCTGGAAACCATTAATCATATTGAACAAAAACGATCTAGTAGTGTAATTACCTACTTTATTTTTATTTTATTTAGATATCAATTTGACTTATTTTATTTTTCTTTAATTTTTTTATTTATTTTGAAGGATTTGAGAAGAAGCAGTCAGTTTTGGTTAATGCAATACCATTCGTTAATGGAAACTCGTCCTCAGGGTTTATTAGAAATGTTAGAACCAACCTTAGTGCGGCATGTTGCAATTGCAGGAGCACTACACTGCCTACCTTTTTTGTCTACTTTACCATCGTTATTACCAAATATTAATGACGAACAATTACAAGCTGTTCGTAATACTTATTAGCATAAATTTTTAAAATAGTTAATTTAACAATTTAAATACATTTTTAATTAGTTATATACAGCTTAAAACATATAACTTTACAGATTGGTATAACAAATGAACGGGATCGTGCTGCTATAAAGATGGCTGCTGAAAATTATTTGGCTGAAATAAAAACAAATGAAGATAATTCATCAATATTGCCTTCTGCGCCACCTGAGGAAGCTTCTACTAGTTATAATCAACCTGAACTCGATACTGCAAAAAGTATTAATACTGCTGAATGTGTCATTTGTCTTGATTTACAGGTGAGTCTAATGGATATATTCTATTAGATAAATATTGTTAATTTTTGTAATGCTTTTATCTTTTTTTTTTACCACAACATAAAGAAATACACCAAAATAATTTATCATCATATCATATACATGATATCATATACTCTTGTTTTTGATTTTTATAGTGTGAAGTAATTTTTCTACCATGTGGACATTTGTGTTGTTGCTCAAATTGTGCAAATATGGTTTCATCGGAATGTCCTATGTGCCGAAGTATTATAGAACGCAAAATGAGGATTTTTAAAGCCATAAGCCATGAGATGCCTTTTTTAAAAAATTAGAATACCAGTTACTGGTTATTTTTAAGATACAGTACGTAATATACACACAATAAAAAGGAAATATATTACATATATACAGCATTTTTACTAATATCTAATGTTTATTATTATGTTTAGGTGTGACCATTTATTTATTATGCATTTCATATTTCTCTATAACAAACTTCATTAATTTAATTAATAAATTAGATTACGTATACAATCTAACATAAACTTTATAAAAATGTTCCTTTTATAAAAGCATCTATAGTCACAATAAAAAAATAAGAATACTACATATTCGTATATACGTCTTTCTAATGACTGGGTGAAGTTTGCCAAAATGACATAAATATTACTTGAGTGAAAGTTAAAGATTTATAATTTTTCTATTATTGAAATATAATTAAATATTACTAAATAAAATGGCCTCTAATTATTATGTTGTCTACAGATTTTATTGTTAGGAATTATCTAAGTACATGCAATATAATAGTTTATGTATATTATTCAATTGAAGAACTGCTGGAAATGGATCACATAAAACAAATTTTGAAAAAACAGATATAATTGTATTCTACTGTTTGTTATATAAAGTAATATTTTAAATAAAAAAAATTAAACTTGGATATTATTAAAAAAACATCTCACACATAATCAAGTAATACAAAAACTATACATTTGGTTTGGAGAAACCATACTAAAATTAAAGAGCTAGGTTTTATATATAAAATATTACTATAACATATCAGTCTTCAATATACAGCACATTTCTATTATAAGAATAAATATGCTAGTCAAATTTTCTAAGTAATCTATAAAAGATTGTTAAGTAAAATGAAAATTAAGTGGATTAAGATTTTGATTAAACATCTTAGTCTGCTACAAAATTTTCAAGTTTTATATTAAATGTTATTCTATAGTAATATAACTTTATCTCTACATGTTCTATAAATGATATTGAACATTTAAATCAAAAATAAGTAACCTATGTTAATTTCGAAATTTTAATTTATTCTAATAAAAACGACTAAAAATATATAGAGTAAAATATTTGTAAACCAACATTTGTATGACATTTTTATAAATGACTAATAATCATCATAGTAACTGTAAACATTTCTTATAATATTAATATGTAAGTTGGTTGTGTACAAAATTAATCTATTAAACTGTATGATAAGAAAAAAAAATGATATATGGAATTATATCATAATAATATATAATAATAAAATAAAAAAATATGTACAAAAATCAATGGCATTTTAAAATGTAAATGATGCTTTTATCCTTCTTCACAAGATAAAAGAATAAATATATCTATGAAAAAGTAAACAGCACACTGTTATATTTGATAATTATTATATATAATGGTTATAATAATAAATATATAACAATATAAAAAAAACTGCACTTTTGTGATTGACTTTATATTATTAAGTATTAATACAAAAAGTTATTGTCGACTATGTTATAAAGTTGTAATTTCCTTTCCAGTATCTTCATCTTCAACTACTTCGTCCTCATCTTTCTTGATCTGTTTTTTCTTTGTTGTAGCATCTTTTTTTTCTTTTTGAGTTCTTTTAAAATTTTCTAAGGATTCTTGTAAAGGATCTACAAATTGATCAAAATCTATGTCTGCCATTGCCTGTATAACATCTGTGCCACTAATAGTTTTACGATTTGCTTTTTTGGCTATTATATTTGCTGACGATGTTAAATATAAAATAAAAATTGATGAAGCTTTAGCAATAGCAGTTCTTGCATCTTTTCCTATAGTAACTCCATCTGGTAAAGCTTCCTTTATAATTCTAGTAACAACTGCATTTGGAAGGTTTAAATCTTCTAATCGTTCAGCCATTTAATTATTTTGTGTAAAAGCCTAAGTGAAGAAAATAAAGAATAAAAAGTAAATAAGCTAAATGTACCGAGAAAATAATTTCTTCTAAATGAAAATAATATAGTAAAATAAGTATTGTATAATATATATTTTAATTATATAAAAATAACGTGTGTTTAGTGTTTATTTAACATCTTATCAACATGTATTTACTTATGTATATTATGAAACGAAGTAATACGTTCTTTGTAATAAGTTCGTATAGGTTATATACCATTACGCATAGAAAAGTATAAATTTAAAATAATGTCTAAATGTTGCATTTACCTTTGATATTTAGTGTTTCTGTGTACATCCACGTTTGTACTTCTTCCGAAATGTAATACTTCCAACGAAAAATAAGGTTTTACAATGCACTGTCCTACTGTTTTCCCGCTGTTTTCCGCTAAGGGCCATCGTAGTAAACAATCACAAAAGTTCGATCATAAAATCGAAACTAAAGAAAATGAAATAGAACGGATTATGAATGTACTATAGATACTCTATAATCCGTCACCAGATGTCATCTATCAACTTATTTTGATTTATTGTCAAAACCAAAAAGAAAAATTTGTTGTAATTTATGATTACATAAATATAATAATAAATTAGATCAATCGCAATAAACCTTTTATTCGTGTATCATAATTTTATTCACTAAGTTTGTAGACAGAACCAATAAAAACAATTATATTTATGTCAGACAACGCCATCTTGCGTTGACAAAAAATCTTGTTTTACACTTGTTCTAACTAAAGAATATCAATTTTATGGAATAAAGAGTGCACAGTGCCTTGACAAGAAGTACCTGTCACAAGTAATATTGGAATCGAACGCTATTTTATTCCTTTACAAAAGGAATTATCGAAGTGAAGGTTAATTAATAACTTACACCATTTGGAGAAAAATGTCAAAGATCGAAGAAGGCAATGCTCACATACGGCAAGCCGAGAAAAGGTATTATAATTCAATAACAAAAGGAAGAATGTAAGAAACTTCATTTTCAATACGAAATAAAAAATGTTTGTCTTGCTATAATTGTTACAGCTTAAAAACTTCTTTATTAAAATGGAAGCCCGATTTCGATTACGCTGCTGATGAATATACACATGCAGGTAAAATAATTGATCACTTTTGCAAATGATGTGATTTAATAATATATGTTTATTTCAACTCATTTTAGCTACTTGTTTTCGAATTGCCAAATCATATCAACAATGTAGAGATTGTTTGATGAAAGCTTCTGATTGTTACAAACAAAATAGAGCGTATCCTTTCATAAATCAATATTGTTATATTATATATATGTTGTAGTACAATTAATTGATATTATTATATATTTAATTATATTTATTATCCTGAATCATATTATAGATGGTTTCATGCGGCAAAGTAAGTATTTATTGTAATTGTTTACTATAACGAAAATTATTAATATTATCTTTAGCTTGAAGTCATTAAGATATATTTTCAGGAGTATAGAACAAACTTTAGTAATTTGCAAAGAAATGGGCAAGCTTTCAGAGATACCAAAACTTGCACATAGTTCTTGTTCTTTATACCAACAACATGGTTCACCTGAATCAGGTGCTACAGTACTTGATAAGGCAGGAAAAATGGTAGAATCCACACAGCCAGAACAAGCTTTGGAATTGTTTAAACGTGCAGCAGATATTCTGATGGTATAAATTACTTATTGTATGATATTAATATGGACTATATAAAAAAATCTTTTTCGATTAAAGGGTGAAGATAGTCCAAGACAAGCAGCAGAATATATGAGCAAGGTAGGAAGACTTTTGGTAAAACTTCAAATGTATGATCAAGCTGCAGATGCCATTCGCAGAGAAATAGGAATGCATCAACAAATAAATCATATACCGTCAGTAGGCCGTCTAGCAGTAGCATTAGTATTAGTACAATTAGCACGTGGTGATCAAGTTGCAGCTGAAAAGGCATTTAAAGAATGGGGCAATTATTGTGATGCACCTGAGGTATTTTAAAAAATAAATGTCATTTTATATAAAGTGCTTTCTACTAATTGTCTTTAACAACTAACATCATTAATTTATTAAATAGGTTCAAACTTTGGAAATGCTCTTACAAGCATATGATAATGAAGATGCAGATTCAGCTAGATCTGCCCTAAACAGTCCTTTTATTAAACACATGGATGTTGAATATGCAAAACTTGCTCGAGGTTTACCTTTACCACAACAAGTATATGCTGTACCACCCGTAGGTATTAGGGCAAATGCAGCAGAGTCATATGTATCACCTAATGCTACCAAATTAACTGGACAAGCTACAATTGAAGCTGAAGTCAATTCTGTAAGTATATATAATTAACATATTTATATTTATAATTTTCTTTTAAATATACATTTACAATATGTTTATGTTTATTCATTCGATAGAAAGATAATAATATTCCTGCTACTGCTGTTGCTGCTGCTTCTGTATCTAATGATACAATGAAACAAATACCAGATAAAGTGGAAGATGAGAAATCTAATACAACTTTACAAAACTTGGATACGAATGAAGATTCCGATGATTATGAAGGTGGATTGTGTTAATTGCCTTCCTTATAAAATACACAATTCTTATTTAGAATTCCATATATATATAGAATCTAATTTCAAATATTATTTCCTACATTATTCCACTTAAATTATATATAATGTTAAAGATGATTGAATATACACAGGACGATGCTTGTAATATGAGAGTACAATTCTTAAATGTATTGGAAATTACAATATATTCTGCAGGCCATGTAGAAAATGGAACAGCAGTATATAGATTTATCATATACATATACATATACATATATATATATTTGTACGTATGTATGTATATATGTATGTATGTGTGTATGTATGAGTGTTGTTTTTGCAGGAAGATTTAAACAGAAGTAATACCAACTTATGTCATATATATGATATATATATATATATATATATATATATATATATATATATATCATACATGCTTTAAGCAAAATTAAATGTATATTTGCAAGCAAACAAACTGCTTTATACTATAGATCAGAATAGATTAACATATTATATAAAACTTACATGTGTCTAAAGTTGTTAAAGCCTTCTGTTAAATTTTCCGTAAGTTATGAATTTTATTGAGTAAAGATATATTTTATTTATATTTCAAATTGAGTTCTGTAAATATCACATTATTATTTACTACGCTATAATTGTTATTATAGCTTTTATCGTTTCTAATGACATTCTTTATTATCATTTATATGTATATTAATATATAATATAAAAAGTGTTAACTATATTTATATAAGTTATTTTGCAGAAGTATAAATAAAGGAAATTATATTATTTGACACATTAATTCGTAGCTATATTTCCACGTTAATGATTGTACGAAACTACAATTAGTCATTTATATAGGATAAACACATTACAGCTGTTCATCACCCCTGGTTTCATAATGGTTAATGCCAACAATCAAGTACAGGTATAATATTTGAACAATTTCAATGAACAAGATCTTATTTTAAAGATAAAGGTTCAAGGGGATATAGCTTTTTAGTACAATAAACATTTGGTTTGACATTACAGAACTAACACTCATTCAATATATATTGATTTTAACTTAATATCTTACCAAATGTAAGGAGATTTACTCTTCATTTAATGTTAACAAAAACGAACTTTCAGATGACTTTGTCAGTTATTGTATTAATATTTTTTACATAGCGACGAGTAAAGCATCAAAAATCACTCAGTATGGTCGAGCTTCAATACTTTATAATTTTCACAATTTTCTAATTATATAAACGATTATTATTAATGTACATGGAGCATAATAAACTAATATTTAAACAATACTACATTAATTTAAATATAATATAAAATAAATTTACATTAATATTTCGAAACATTTACATATAAAGAAGTCACGGCTTTTACATTTTCATGCTTGTACAAGAACGAAATGTTTACTAACTTTGACTATTATCGAAACAGTTTTCTCTCGACTGCTCTTGATTTTCGATGAGTAAAGATCGAAGCACTCGCTCTCCAAACGGGTTAACTTAAATAAATCATACTTTCGATAATTTTATAATTATTTAAACACTTAGAAACATGCGCGGTGTATAGCAATATAATATTTAAACAGAAGCAAAAATATTTAAACATTTCATAGATCGAAACACGTATTAAATATAAGATAGTATTAAATAGCAGCTGTCTCGCAATTGTTGCTTGTTTACGCAAACAAAAACGAACTTTTCTCGAAACGAACTTTTCGATTGTTATCGAAACAGTTTTCTTTTCTATACCGACGCGTAAACAACGAAACTCTCTCTTTCTAATCGTGAAAACTTATAAATTAATATTTTCGACAAATTTGTTAATCATTTCTAAAGTCTTTATTATACACAGAATACAATAAACTAATATTTAAACAATAGTACATTCATTTGAACATTAGAAAGACGGAAATGCGTGAGAAACTTACAATAATTTTAATTTGAAATTCCAATATTTAAAAATTTTAATGTCGGGATAGATGGCCTTGTGTAGTATAAGCACTTTCGCCCTTAATATCAACAAAAACAAACAAACGTTTAATTGACTTTAATGCTATGTTACATGTTAGAGGAGTATAACCTCTACAAGCTTATATACCCATGTCATAGGAACACGTGGGAACAGTGTTTCTCTAGTGCACTTGTAGTTCATATTTTAACATACCTGTTGCTAAAGCCTTATAGGTTAAGGGAAAAGGCGGTAAAATCCTGAACGTTCACATTTTATTACAATTTTGTTAATTTCAAATATGGATAGTGATAATGATTCTGATGGAGCTAATATTTTGAATGATCTTTTATCAAACAGTGATATAGAAGAAAATGAACCTACAAAAACTAAAACTATTAAAGAAATGGACTATAATTTTTTGGATTCTATATCCAATAGTACATGTATTGACAAAGTAGATAATAGTAAATGTAACACTAATGATCGGAAGCCAGATAATACTGAAAATATTGATAAACTTTTTGATGACAATATTGATTCTTCGGATGATGAAGACAAACGTTATTTTGAAGAACAAAAGTATTCTGAATATGGACGTAATATAAAACTTTTATTAAAAAAAGATGAAGTAAAAAAGAAAGATATTTGTGTAACATATGAAAAAGATAGTAAATCACTTTCTGTTAAAAGTATTACATCGAACAATAATGTTAAAAATTTATCGTCCGTGCAAAATAATATTTATAGTGATCCTTTTTTTGGAATAAGAATTGTTAATCCGCTTATATCTTCTAAACAAATGAGAGAACAAATGAATGGTAAATCGGCTATAACAATCTCAAAAATTAAAACATGTATAGCATCAGGTACATTGTCTAATGATTGGGTAATAGCCGGAGTATTAATTAACAAATCACCTACTAAAACTTCACAAAAAGGCTCGTCATATAGTATATGGAAAATTAGTGATCTATCTGAAAACATGACTACAGTTTCTGTTTTTTTATTTAGTACTGCTTATAAAACATTTTGGAAAACTACTCTTGGTACTGTAATTGGTATTCTAAATCCAAATATTCTAGAATCTAAGGATAATATTGATCAGGCGACATTATCTGTTGATACTCCTCAAAAAATGTTGATCATTGGAAAATCAAAAGATATGGGAAAATGCAAGTCAACAAAGAAAAATGGAGAGCCATGTACTGCTATTGTAAATATTAACCGATGTGAATTCTGTATATATCATGTCAAACAAGAATATAAAAAATGTTCTAAACGAGCAGATTTAGGATCAAACAATGGTGCTCGTGGATTTTCATCTGATTTTTCTAAAAGTAAATCTCAACAAACATCACGAATTTTTAACAGTAATGGTATGCAACCATTTGTTCCAATTCGTGCACAGGAAAGTGCCAGATTACGTACACATGATCAAAAACGTTTAGCTCTTCTTTCTGAAACAAATTTTGAAAGATCTAAATCTATTAAAAATAACAAAGAAATGAAAAAAGGAATCATTTCTGTAGAATTAGAACATAATCAAGCAGTAAAAGATCATGAAAGAATAAATAAATTAAAAGTTTGGAATAGTAATAAACAATTAAAGATGGAATTAGTACCATCATCGTCACAATCTAAAAGTACTGGAAATAAAAATCATACTGCTACAGAAAATAAAGAAAAGAAAATGATAAATACAGGAATATCCTTATTATCAACGCCACGTTTAGGTATAGGTTGCAATAATGGTAAAATTGATTTTTCTCAACCAATTACTAAAAGACAAATTGATATTGCAAAAAGAAATGCAATTAAATGGGTTCAACAAAATGGTATAATTAAACCCAAAGATCCAAATAAAATAAGTTTGGAGAAGGACAAAATAAGGGGTATCAAACGTACAAGAGAAATTAATGAACACATAGAAGAAACACAAGAATCGAAAAAGTCTAATTCTTTACCAAATAATTTTAAGGAATTAATGGAAACTAAATCTATGCATGTAGATCTCATAGAAAAATCATATGAAGAAGAAAAAGAAAAATATTTCAATAAATTGGAAATGACAGAAAAAATGGAAAAAAAGATGTTATCAACCTTTAAAATAGAGTGCAAAGCAGTAATATGTTTAATATGTAAATACACTGCATTTTCAAGTTCAGACTTTTGTAAAACACAGAAACATCCACTTCGTGTAATAAATGCTATGAAAAGATTTTTTAAATGTTCAGATTGTGGTAACAGAACAGTTAGTCTTGAAAAACTACCTCTGCATAGTTGTACAAAATGTAACAGTTCAAATTGGTTAAAAGCTCCAATGATGGACGAAAGAAAAACTAATATTATTACAACAAATTTGTCTGTGCGTGGCGGTGAAGAAAAGTTCTTAGGATCATCATTGACAAATGCTAATTTAAATCTCTTAGTCCCAAAAACAGATTAGTAAATATAAGCTCTAAAAATTATAAAAAGTATCAACGGATGCATAGAAAAATTACAATATATTTTTAGTATTTTTGTATATATATGTATCAAGATACGATTTTTGGAAATATTTACATATTTTGTATACAATGACAAGATATATTCTAAATAAATATCAAAGTGAGTCATCTAGGATTTTTATTTTTTCATGATAACTGTATTTTCATGACAAACGTATTCATTATCTACGTACAAATGCAAAATATCATAACCTAAACATATTAATTAAATTTAAGCTCTCCTAGTAATTTCATTTCCATTATCATATTTATGTAAATTATGGAACATTTAAATGAATGTACCGCTAAGTTCAAAATAAATAATACAGAAGACTAATGTAGTATACCGTTACATATATAATTATTTTTGTGCTTTTAATTCTGTTAGGATCATTGGATCATCGTGGTTTAAATTAGTAGCCTATCAAGTTACAGTCACTATTCATTTTATAAATAACATTGTTCGTGTAATACAAGATGAAGATCATGTTCAAGATTGCATTCTACTCATTATTATACTTATAAATGAACTTATATCTATATATAAAAAAAGTATTTTAAGTTTTAAAAATTATTTATTAAAGGTATAAAAAAATTATTGGTAATATATCATGCATGTACAAATTTTTGGACAAAAATATGAATTACTTCCCAAGTTCATACCAATCTACATTATACTTTTTCTATGACTACGTCTTATTTAGAAAAGAATAGAATACATTTCTACCAATCAATACGTTATAAACAACCCCTGATCGAAGACCACGAGGATTTTTATTGCGTATGCTTTTAAGGTTATGCCGCTTAATTTTGACGCATGTATACCATTTTATAATTAATGACAAGAAATGGACGAAACATTGAGTACACCTCCTACAAGTAAATTAAATTTATCAGGACAAATCTATTGTGTAGAGTTTTCTCCTTATGAATGGTCCCAACAACTGATTTGTATTGGTTTAAAAGAAGAAGTTATAATTGGTACAATCAAATTTCAGGTATATCAAATTTTGATGTGAAGTAAATAATTTTAATGTATTAAATGCTGTATTATGACTTCGTGGGAGTATTTCTAATTTGTCTAAAATTATAATTCTTAATACATTATTAGAATCTATTATATCAAATATATAGTTACATATTTATTAAATTTTGTAGGATGAAGATGATACTGTGGAAGATATAGCTTATAATTTAATAAGAACATTTCATCATGACACTAGACCAAATGCTATTGCATGGAGTCCAGAAACAACCTTAAGTGTTGTTCCTAAAATTCTTACATTTTGTGTTGCTGGTACAGATTTTAGAATACGAATGTACAATAGTAATTTAAATGATGTTAATATATACGAGGTATATTTTCTTAAAAAACATAGTAATAATAATAATAATAATGTCATATAGTCAAATATTATAAAATAAATTACATCATTTAAGATTTTAGAAGGCCATATAGATTATATAAATTCAATTTCTTATGAACCCGAGGGTGAATTATTAGCATCAACATCTGATGATCATACTTGTAAGCTTTGGGCTGTTAAAGAAGATCAAAAGTGTATTTCAACATTTCATTTAACATCACCTGGTATGAGTGTATGCTGGCATAGTGAAGAATCTGGAAAGTTATTAGTTGCAGAAAAAAATGGATTGATCCATATGTACAATGTTAGAAATCAACAAGCAATTATTTCACTTGATGCAGGAGTAATTCCTTTATCCTCTGCAGATTGGGGTTCTAATCCATTGAAAGTTGTATCTTTAGCAGCCGGAGAATTACTCTTATGGGACGTATCTAGACCCAGGTAAGAGTTTAGTTATATAATTTATTATCTCTTGATTATGTAATTATAAATAATATAATAAAAATATTTATGATTTTAGTCGGCCATTAGAATCTGGGACACTTTATATTGAAGGTGGTTTGTTAATAAAATTCTCTCCTGCTTATGAACACATTGTAGCAAGTATTGGCAGACCTGATAATTTATTAAAAGTTAGTAACTTCAAGTTAAAACAAGTTATATTACATGGGAAAGTTAAAATTGTAGGAGGTTTGTCTTGGCATTATAAATATCCATATATTTGTGCAGGTAGTGACAGAGAACTTTATTTTTGGAAAATAAAAATTAACTAAATTTCAATTAAAAAAGTATTATTTTTATATTTATATACATTTATATTATTACGTATTCCTTTAAGCAAAATATTGAAATAAATAAGTGAATAATATTTGTAAGAACTCATACATTTACTTTTCAGATACATTTACAATATACATGCTTCAAAATTCGATTTCTATTTTCCCTTTTTTCTCTTTAGTATAGTTTATACTAGTTATTGAATAGCTTTTATCTATATCTCATTAGATCTAACCTAGAATTTAGTTATAAAGTTTTTATTAGAAAACTTTTCAATTAACTCGTTAGCTTTGCTGAATGCTAAAATAGGACTTGGTGTAGATATACAATCGTTATAAATCGTTTCCTTTTATTTTTAATGTCATCAAGCTTTTTTTAACAAAAGCATATTATCTTTTCTATTTGTATTTTCATTTATTTTTTGTATTTTACTTACAATATAATGCAAAATAATTCAAAAAATTTTAATGGTGCATTTCCTTATTTCTATATATATATTAAGTAATAACCAAAATATTTCATTATATTAATTATACTTAAATTAGAAATTATTTCAGTCTCTAATTTTATAACTTCATTAGTTAAGGGCCAATGTAACACTGTTTTTTTTTTCAAGAATGTCCAAGTAGTTATACTAATTGTATTATTTGAATACTTTTATCATTTATATAATAGATAAGTTAGTATCACATACAATCCAATTTAAAGGTTTAATGAATGCATAAATAATAATTTTTCTAATTAAGTTTCTATTTAATTACTATTTTTATAACCATTAAATGATAATAATTACAATTTCTTAGATATATACCTTTATTATTATATATGAACCAAATAAAATTACCTATTTTGATATTCTTTATTTCATTCTCTTACAATTGACTTTGTGTAATGCTTTTTTTAACTACAAAAATACGTATATCTCAATCATATTTAATATTTATATAGTAAAAAAAACAATACAGGAATCGCATGATAACATCGAAATGACATGTAGAAATAGATTTGAATTTATATATGTTCCACTATATATTATTCTTTATATATATATAAATATATATATAAAAAATGATTTTCACGCCATCAGACGTGTTTTGTTTTTACTATCTCGTTATTGAAAATGGAACGCGTAGAGAAATTGTATATTATTATTACATAATATATTATTAAAATATAATTATTTCTTAATAGACATAAATGTCATAATAGAAATAACAAATTTTTGTCGAGGTTTTGTAGTAAGATTTTCAATAAGACGTATATACGTTATTAGAGGAAAGTTAACTTCGATTTTGCGCATAAAAGCTTTGTAATGCGAATATATATCATGCGACTAGATATATGTATATAACAGAAAAAAGGACGTGACAGAAGTAAAATCTACACATTTGTTCCCTTTTCGATAAAATTTTACGTATTACTCGTTAATAATTGTTTGAAACTTTACAGTAAATGAATAATATCTTTATCAAAACAATGTATGACCTTGTATTTATAAATATTTCTAATCGCAACAAGTGTATCATTTAAGCATTTACTGCGACTTATTGGATCAAGAAAGTCAAGAAACATTACCGTATTCTAGTTAAGATGAAAATAATTTTTCTATATGTTTTCACCATTTATATTTTAATTTTTGAGGTTAGATCTTTGGTGCTTTTTCCGAAAATTCAAATGATTGAAAAATTTATATCAAAGAATAATCATGCTTCTAATTATGAAACATACAATCCATATATCGACCTTAATACTGTAAGTAAAAATTACTTTTTATTTTTGTCAAGTATAAGTTTAATTATTTAAAAAACAATATATGAATGCTACACTCTATTTGTTTATGATTGATACGACTTATGTCGACGTTATTGACGATATTTAAATGCGTTCTTTTTTCTCTCCCTTTGTAAATACTTTTTTGTTAAGTACATAATAAATGATGGATACATAGCAAATCATTCATTAGTACAGAATAAAGACGAAATTTTATCATTTAGGTAAAAATATAATATGAATCATATTTCAACGTTTTTTATTCGCATAAGTTTTATATTTATTTTATATTTATTTCACTGTACAATTAATTGCTATAATATATATATATATTTCTTGTTTAAACATTTTATTGTTGATATCTTTCAGCCGCAAATTATACGAAAAGAAGGTTATCCTTCAGAAGCACATGTCGTATCAACGGAAGATGGTTATCTTTTGACGCTTCATCGAATTCCGGGAAAATTCAATTCACACCCAGTATTGTTGCAACACGGTTTATTAGGGAGTTCCACTGATTGGGTACTTACTGGGCCAAAAAACAGTCTTGGTATATTTCTAATTTTATTTAAAAATTATTTTTATTCGTACAAAATAAAGTAACAATTTTTCATAAAATATTTTTATTTATATCGAACATTTTCTTACTTTATTTTATAGCTTTTATATTAGCCGATCACGGATATGATGTATGGCTTGGTAATTTTCGTGGTAACACTTATTCAAAAGCACATAACAGTTTATCGATAAAAGATTTCAAATTTTGGGATTTTAGGTATATCATTTGATATATCTTTATATTTTTTTAATAGTGTAATATACGTGTATTCTTTAGAAACAATATTTTTTCTATTTTTAACTTATAGTTTTATATGAAATATTTTATATAGTATTTTTGCATTAGTTGGCATGAAATGGGTATATATGACCTACCAGCGGTGATATCATATATTACAAATCTGAAACAAAGCAATTTGACATACATTGGTCATTCTATGGGAACAACAGCATTTTATGTAATGTCCACCCTAAAACCAAACATTGCTAGTAAAGTTCAGTTAATGTTTAGTCTTGCTCCAGTTGCTTATATGAAACATATGAAAAGTCCTTTGCGTTTGCTTGCTCCTTTTGCACACGATTTGAAGGTAATTTGCTACTTTCTTAAAGATGAAAATGTATTAAGATTTTTTGACATTTTATAAACGAAAGCATTTTTTTTTCTTAATTGTAGTTGATTATAGATATTCTAGGTAACAGTGAATTTCTCCCACATAATGAGTTAATAAAGTATTTTGCCAAATATGGTTGTGATATTGATATCTTGGAGCATAAAATATGCAGCAATATATTATTTGCCCTTTTTGGATTTGATAAATCTCAGTTCAATTATGTATGTTACAGAAATATATACTCAAATTGTTAAACAAATTGAAACATATTTATGTATCTTTCATTTTATTTTAGACATTAATACCTGTGATTTTTGGACATTTGCCAGCTGGTGCTTCAACTAAAACAATGGTGCATTATGCACAAGAAATAAAATCTGGGAAGTTTCAGCAATTTGATTATGGAGTAATACAAAATCTAAAAATTTATAATAGTGTAGAACCACCTAATTATGATACATCTAAAATTTCAGTACCTATAGTATTATATTATGCCAACAACGATTGGTGTGCGAGTATTACAGTAGGTAACATTTAATAACACGACGCATAACTAAACATATTATACTTATGTCTATTCTCTTTCTATTTTTAGGATGTTCATAGATTATCAAGAGAATTAAACAATGTTATCGATCAATATAACATACCTTATGTAAAGTTTAATCATCTGGATTTTTTGTGGGCTATCGAAGCTCCAGAGTTAGTTTATAATAAAATATTAAGTACGATGAAAGGTAGCTAGAGTATAAAGATTGTAAAAAAAATATTCTATGTATTAGTAGATTTACCAAAGATTTATGCCTTTATATTTTCTACTAAAATTTTTATATTATATTGTAATAATCAACTTACGGGTATTATTGAAAATATTAGAAAATATGCATAACTATATGCATATAGTACAATACAATAATATAAAAATTAAAATAAAAACTAAATATTTATAGTCTATATTACTAATTATCAGTATACATGTTTATATTTCAAAATTTTTAATATTCATTGAATCTTGTTGAAAAAAGTTTGATCAATCGAATAAAAAAATAGATATCGATCGATCTTCAATGGTACGATCGATATCTTTTTTTTTTATCGAAAGAAACAGTGTAAACATATCGCTGCAGTGAAAGTAATGAGATCTCACTTATCGTTTATTAAATATGAAATGTAAAATTGACAAGTTTTGTTTTTTATTTTTTCATATATGCTAATATTCGTGTCAAAAATGTCATTCTTCACGTAACGATTGGAGATTTTCATGGTACTGCTGTAACAAAAATGACATGCTCAATAGGATATTTCTGCTATCGTTTGATCATCTAAATGATCTTTTAAGTTAATCATTTTTTTTTTATTTTTCAACGATTCAAATGGAACGAAATATCTTGTTCTGATTATATCTGTATCTTGCTCTCATTTGTTTCTAAATGTTTGATTATATAAATTTTGGGAATTCGAATGAAGTACGCAATGACGTGCTCAACAGGATATTTCTTCTATTCTTTAATCATCTAAGTGATCTTTTAAGTTAATCATTTTATTTTATTTTTCAAAAATTCAAGTGGAATAAAATATGTTTATCTTTCTCTGATTCTATCTGTATCTTTCTCTCGTGTGTTTCTAAACGTTCGATTATATATATTTCGGGAATTCGAATGACATTCACAATGACATGCTCAATAGGATATTTCTTCTATTGTTTGATCATCTAAGTGATCTTTTAAGTTAATTATTTTATTTTATTTTTTCAAAAATTCAAGTGGAATAAAATATGTTTATTTTGCTCTGATTCTATCTGTATCTTTTTCTCGTGTTTTTATAAATGTTCGATTACTTAGGTTTCGGGAATTCGGAATAATTCGAATTTTTCTTTATTTTTGAAAATTCACAGCATTATCGTAAAAAATTTAAGTGTATACGGATACCATGGAATCGAATAAAAGCTTTCGATAGTAACAACAACCGTCGAAAAAAATTAGTTCAACGTAATACTATAAGTATGTTGTGAAAATAAATGTGTGAGATTGAAGATATTAGATAACGAAATGTAACACCTGCTACGGATTATAATTGTTTGAATTTCATTGATTAATATATGACAGTATAATTCACAAATCGCTTCTTGATCTCGATAATCGTATTTGATTTCAAAAGTCTCGGGTAGTGATAATAATCTGTCAAATTTTTCCGACGTAAATCTTTTTAAAGTCAGATTGTAAAAAATGCCATCATCATTTCTTTCAATGTTACGTAGTTTAATAGTGAAATAATTATAAAAATGTATTTGATTTCACGTTGATACGAGAGTAGGATAGGATCTCAATGCGGATTATAATCTAAACATTCTCTGCATTTAGTATATGGATTTTGGTCCGTCGAATGTTTATTTTCGAGAGAGAGAATATTTTTTAATATTAATCTCCAACTTTACACTATAAACGATTTAAAATCGAAGTTATACGATATTGTGAATTTGAAACGTCTAAAGTTGGTACAAGTTTATTACAATACATGATATGATAAAAAGAAACGTTATTATATCGTATGATAGTTTTTAATTTATTATGAATAAAATTTTCTAATTTGTTAATGTAGTAACAATCGTACGATGAATAATAAATTTCAGAAGTATCTTGCAATTATATGTATAAACTAAAGATTATTAATTATAAATAGAAAATATATTTAAATTGATACTTGGAATTATACTTTATATCAACCAATTTAGTAAATATTTTTTATTTTAAAAATGATAAGATACTAATATGAAATTTATTGTAGCGGAAATAGCAATTTTTTTTTTAAATAATATGACGAGAGTTCTTGATAACGATTCGATAATGAAGCATTAATATATTTTTCACTGCTTAGAATTTCTTTCTCTTTGTCTTTCCTTAAGTGAATATGATTTCATATCTATAAATGCTCTTGATTGAGATTAATACGACAGTAATATATATATTTGCTGCCAGAGTTGTAACAGCTTTGAATGAGCAAGGCAGAAGATCCGTTGATGTTTAGTTTTGACTGATTTATATAAAGAGAAAAAGTAAAAAACACTATCGACATATCGTTATTAAGATGAAGATAATTTTCGTATTTTTCTTCACCATTTACAATATTGTCAAGATGGTTGCATGCTTTGAGAATATTCCTATAAATGACGAACAAATGGAAAAATATATGCTCGATAATTACATCGAGTTTAATCGACAATTTAATCCGGATATTTATCTTAGTACGGTAAGTTTATCGAAATTAATAAAATTTATTTTTAAAATTAATTTTTATATTCCTCGATTGTTGTTTTTCTTAAAAGTTTCTTATTTTTACTATTAGTAAATTTAATTCTTACTTATAATAAGTGAGTAAACGATAAATGATTAAGATGTAATGTTGTTAATGATCTAGATGTAAGGGTGAATTTTATCGTCTTATTTATTAACTAAAACAAGAATACATTTTTAATCATACATTTGGAATGATAGATCATTGTAATTGTGATGTATAAAATAATTGTTTGTGTCGTAATAGATGTTAATTGTAGGCTATTTAATAAGTTATTAATATTTTGTTTTCAAAAAGACATTATTCCTTAGAAGTTACGAAATTATAAATAATCACTATAATATTGATTATATTTATAATCTAAATTTTTTGCTGATTATTTTAGGACAAATTGATAAAGAAATACGGTTATCCTTCCGAAACACATATTGTAATGACTGATGATGGTTATCTCTTGACACTTCATCGAATTCCAGGAAAATCCGAATCGCATCCCGTATTAGTGCAACACGGTTTATTAGCGAGTTCCGCTGACTGGGTGATTTCTGGCCCAAAGAAGGGTCTTGGTATATATAATCCTATTTTTCTTTAAGATTATTATGAACTTTTAAAGATTGTGCCTTTAAGATAGAATCATTTTTGCTTTATTGTATAGCCTATTTATTAGCTGATGAAGGATATGATGTATGGCTTGGTAATTTTCGCGGTAATACGTATTCAAAAGCACACAAAAGTTTGTCAACGAAAGATCCGAGTTTTTGGAATTTTAGGTACTCTTTCGAAACAATATTTTTCTGTTAAAACATTTTCGCGTAAATTTAGCGTAAATTTATCATCAAATATTTTTGTACGTTAGTTGGCACGAAATAGGTATATATGACCTACCAGCGATGATATCATATATTACAAATCTGAAACAAAGCAATTTGACATACATTGGTCATTCTATGGGAACAACAGCATTTTATGTAATGTCGATTATGAGACAAGACATTGCTAATAGGGTCCAAATGATGTTTAGTCTTGCCCCAGCTATTTACATGACTCATATGAAAAGCCCTATACGATTTTTAGCCCCTTTCTCTCGCAATTTACAGGTAATGTCTATTAATTTTCTTATATCCATAATTTATTGATACATATTTCACGAGAATAAAAAATTTTGTTCTTTTTTTGCAGTTTCTCACACGTTTCCTAGGTCAAAATGAGTTTCTCCCACATAGTAATTTAATAGAATTTCTTGCTAAATATGGTTGCGATATGAATTCTGTTGAAGCTGCAATATGTAGTAACATAATGTTTTTACTTGCTGGATTTGATAAACCTCAAATGAACGATGTTAGTTATTTCTATTACTAAATAAATCGAAAAATATTTTGTTAATACAAATATTTGGCTCATTTTTTAGACGTTACTACCTGTAATTTTGGGTCATGCGCCGGCTGGATCTTCAACCAAAACAGTGATACATTATTTGCAAGAAGTGAATTCTGGAAAGTTTCGACAATTTGATTACGGCCCGTTGGAAAATTTCAGAATTTATAATAGTATTGAACCACCTGATTATAATATATCTCAAATTTCAGTACCTATAGCACTATATTACGCTGACAACGATTGGTTCGTTAATGTTAAGGTACGTAATATTTAATTAAAATAGATTTTCATTAATGTATTGTTTCTAAAATAATTTTTTAACGTTTTTAGGATCTACTTCAATTTTCAATGGAATTAAAAAACGTCGTTGATATGTACAAAATACCATATAATAAGTTTAATCATTTGGACTTTATGTGGGCTATACAAGCCCCGGAATTAGTTTATAATAGAATATTAAGTAAATTAAAAGGTACCTAGAGCATAAAGGTAATAAACGTGGCATTGTTGATATTGACAGATGTATACAAGTTTTCATATTTTATCCACTATCTTAATATGCCTGTTACTTATTTAATGAACGAGAAAATGATTCAATTAGTGATAAAATAATGCAAATATATCTTTGTTATTATAAAAGGAGAACTAATAGCACGTTTCTTTTTGTTATTTCAATATAAATATTTTATGAATGTAACAAAACTTATCATAGAAAAATAACGCTCGGATTATTATATTATGTTTTAACAAAGATGTTTCTTTATAATTTTTACTTATACAATCATTATATTGGCATTAATTAATGTTAAGTAATTAATTAATTAATAATAATTAAGTATGCATGTATCGTTTTAACTATATATATATATATATTATTTTTGAAATATGTATCCATTTTTTCATATAAATGTTAATTAGAAATATCTTTATATGTTTTATTTTACTCATTCATTCGATAATAAAATGCATTTTTGTGATAACATAAATACATTTGAAATATTAGATAAAAACAATCAACGTGTATTAATATTATAATTAATAATATAATTTCATAACCGATCTTTTCAGTTACAAAATAGAGATGACAAAAAATAATAGTCCTTATTATAGCAATGTATAGTATAAGATATTTAGAATGTAAAGATAAATTTGACATAAAATAACAATATTTTAACATTTTAAATATTTATCTAAACGCTTGGGCTTTAACATCTTTAACGTTTCGCGTAATATATATAAATTAAAGAGAAGCTCTGCTGACGTATGTAAAATTTAAGACAAAGCACGTTTGTTAAACGATACCCACATTTTTCGTGGTAGAACTCAGGAGCATGGGCACGTCTGCGTTCATTGTTTTCTCCTTGTCAAAATTATATTACATGGTACGTGTCTGATATTTGATAATAATTCGTGATATAAACCAACATTTTATAATTTATGTGATTAGGATTTGATAATTGTAAAGAATACGTTTTTCTTTTCTTTTTTTAAAGCATTACGAGGATCCATCTATAAAAGTTCCGGTCTGGTATAAATGTATAGTTGATCATTTGTCGCACGTAATGTTAGTCGTATGGTAGCAAAAGATCATTTGACATTTTAATAAAACTTTTATGTATTAAAACGAAATAAGAAACACTATAGAAGATATCGTAGTTAAAATGAAAATATTTTTTTTTCATTTTCTCTTTATTCACATTTTTGTTAATTCGATTGCATCTAGGAAGAATAATATATTAAAAAATGTTAATATTTTTAACAAGGTTTTATCTAATGATCGTTATACAACCAATGGAAAATATAATCCGGACATTGATCTCGACACTGTAAGTGTAAATGTTCTTGTTTTTCTCGATTATTTTTTATTTTTAAAAAATTTATTATTTTCTATAAATTTCATTTTCCCATGTAGTGACATAGTTTTTATAATAATTTTCTTATCATAGTTTTCTTATAATTGAAATATTTCTTAAGTAATCGAAGGAGATAAAAGCTGATTTTATCGTTTATATAAAAAAAGACAGTTACTTTGCTATAGATTCTTTTTTTTTTTTTAGAATCATGACCCTGGCACTAATGAAATATCTATTATTTTCTTATATTAAATTAAATTATATTAAATTAAAATTATATTTAAATTAAAATTTCACGGAAATATTATTTTTTATCTATCTTGAAATTATTTTCTTAATCCCCGTAATATTTAGTATATTTTTGTCTAACATTTTTG
The DNA here is from genome assembly GCA_911387685.1 of Dolichovespula media. NCBI lineage: Eukaryota > Metazoa > Arthropoda > Insecta > Hymenoptera > Vespidae > Dolichovespula > Dolichovespula media. Next base: position 8,633,090 of record OU426853.1, read on the forward strand.
TTCATTTTCTTAGGGGCACATAATACGAAGATATGGTTATCCTTCGGAGGCACATTATATATCGACGGAGGACGGTTATCTTTTGACGCTTCATCGAATTCCGGGCAAATCTAAATCATCCCCCGTTTTGCTGCAACACGGCCTATTTTGTAGTTCTGCTCATTGGGTATTCACTGGTCCAACAAATTCTCTTGGTATACTTCTATATATGTATCGTGTGTTTTACTTTTATATTATTAAATCTTTATTTAATGGTTTCATTTTTCAGTATTATACGTATATAATTAGCTATAAATTGTCATAATTTATTATCATATTAATAATTTTGCTATACTGGTTCTATAATCATAGTGAAAAGTGTTTTGATATAAGTGAAATTTTTTAATTCTGTTTGTGAAGTTCTGCATGAATTATAATATTTTACAAATTTGTGTTTGATTTAAAAGATTGTTCTCAAATTTTTACTGAAATTTTATAAAACACTTTCGATGAATAATATGAAGATGTGTTGCTCGTAATATTAAGCTAATTGCCTAATTAGTTTCGACGTGAAGTCTATTTTGTAATTAAAATATATAATATAATAGATAATAAGTAGGTTTCTATTGTCTCAACTTTCTTCGATATAAACGGTGCATACACGTGAGAAGCTGTTATAGTTTGTCGAAGAATTGTTTTCACTTATTTAAAATATATCCATTTTGTTTTAGCTTTTCTGTTAGCTGATTATGGATATGACATATGGCTTGGTAATTATCGTGGTAATGTTTATTCTAAAGCGCACAAGTATTTGTCAACATCAGATTCCAAATTTTGGGAATTCAGGTATGTATATACTTCTATATTTTTACGTTTATATATTTCTAGGGTTTTATTATCGAAAATAATAAAAATAGAAAAGTTATATCTATAAATTATGTTCTTTTAGAATACTATTTGCAACTAACTATTATTGCTCGTAAGTCGCGCGCTCTTACTTCATTTTGTTTTTCTTTTCTTTTACAAATTGCGATAATCATTTCTTTATTCACACATCCTTCAAAAGATATTACCCGCCCATTTTATCGATTCTTATATATTTAATAAAAATAATATTTCTTTTTGTAATTTTAGATTTATACAATATATATTACATCATATTTTTGTTTCAGTGTTCATGAACATGGTATATATGATATACCAGCAATGATATCATATATTACAAATTTGACGAAAAACAATTTAACTTATATTGGTCATTCTATGGGATCAACAGGATTTTATATAATGTCCATCCTAAAACCAAACATTGCTAATAAAGTTCAGTTAATGTTTAGTCTTGCTCCAGTTGCTTACATGAATCACTTAAATAGTCCTATAAATATTATAACTCCTATTACATCTAAGTTGTCGGTACACAGTATTAACTTTCACCTATTCGAAATATATTGATGTGTATATATATACATATACATATATATATATATATATATATATATATATATATATATGAATATTTTACAAAAATTAAATATTTTTACAGTCGATGTTACATAACTTCGGTATGGGTGAGGTATTTCCACTAAATAATGCAGTAATGTTTTTATCAAGATATTTTTGCGATAGCGGTTTCATAGCACATAAAATGTGCACATTAACACTAAACATGATCAGTGGATTCGATAAATCTCAATTTAACGACGTAAGTTGTAATAATATTTATTTCGCTAAACAAATGCAGAAAGATACATTAAACTTTTACATCGTTTTAGACATTACTACCTGTAATTTTTGGTCATACTCCTGCTGGTACATCGTACAAGGTAATAAATCATTATAATCAAGAGATATTCTCTGGAAAGTTTCGGCAATATGATTACGGACCGGAGCAAAATCTAAAAATCTATAATAGCACAGAACCACCTAATTATGACACATCTAAAATTTCGGTACCTATAGTGTTATATTACGCCGAAAATGATTTTTTGTCGGACGTCACGGTAGGTAATTTGTATTTAATTGTGATAAAAAGTGCTTCTTCATTGTTTATTCCGTTTTCTTTTTAGGACGTTCTTCGATTATCGAAGGAATTAAAATATCTCGTAGATAATTATAAGATACCATATAAAAAATTTACTCATTTGGATTTTCTATTTGCACCCCAAGCATCACAATTATTTCATAAAAGATTACTTCAGACAATGCAAAAAATTGTTAAGTAAAGTTTCAGATTGATATTAAATTTCTACAGATTTAAATAATTATAATGTCGTATCAATCAATATCTGTCGGACATGTTAATACAATTAATCTTATGATGAATCTTGTCTTCGTTTTTAAAATATCCCAGTATTAATATAAATGTTAAAAAATCTTGAAAATATTATATGTGTTCTATATTTTTATATCAAAATACTTGTCAAAATGATTTAGAAAGTACAATCGGTCGAATACATTTATTATCGACTGATCATCAACTTGTTAATAGGTAGTTTTACCTTCTTCCGGTAGGAGCGCTGCAAGCGTCTAGCGGCGATGAGAGCTTGTAATAGGCCTCAGTCGTGGTCCGTGGCCCGTGTCGCGGATCGCGAATATAAGTTTGCTTGTATTTCTTTGCTTTCGTTTCGTTGACATACGTGAGTTCTGGTGTCAGCAATCTTTCTCAAGATCCAATAACGAGGACGCAAGTCAGTAATCGTACTGTGTATTTACGGCGTGGCAGCCACGCCAATGCCGCAAGAATCACGAACATCTCCTCGTAAGTCTTCTGGTCGCTCCCATTATTAGAAACGAACTTTCCGATCGATACTGATACTAGCTTTCGTCTTGATGAATCAAAACTGACGGATGCTGTACGACATTTTTCTTAGTTTTTACTTACGATCACGTTCGTCAAATTGTAATACAATTTTTAATATGTACGTGTAAATGTTGTTAATTGATCATTCTTTTCGACCTTTATGCGATCGTTTTAGTTCTGTAATTTTTACGAACATCTTGTCATGATTTCCCTATTTTTTTTTTCTTGCAAATGTAAACACACACGAAAGATGGTGATGTGTTTTCACGTTATGTGTATCGAAATCCTGGGCGTGCGTAAAATACGGCTATCGCTTGAAAAAAGAAAAAGAAAAACATTCGCTATAGGATACGAGTTTCGTAAATAAAAAAAAAAAAAAAAAAAAAAAAAACAATGAAAATAAATCGTATTTATTCACTCGAAGTAGGTCTTCGTTACGACTCAAAGAAGCTCTCTGTCTTGGGCAATGCGTCATTACTTTTGGAATATCAATGAACATCCTAATATTTCATCGCGTCCCTTCTTTTCACATATTACAGTGATTTCCCTTTTTATTACGATTAATTTATCTCGTGTTCGATAGCCACGAAACGATAGATGTTTATCACATGCACTGGAAAAGTTGGAAATGCGAATTTTTCACAAAATTTCGTGAAATTTCACGAATAGTTATATATAGAGTTTGAAAAGAGAAAGAGAGAAAGGAGAGAGAGAGAGAGAGAGAGAGGGAGAGAGAGAGAGAGAGGGAGGGAGAGAGAGAGAGAGAGAGAGAGAGAGAAAGCGAGAAAGAGAAAGAGAAAATGTTCGAGTTTTTTCTTTCTCGTTGCATTCGTTTTGAAGGAACGTTTTATTTAAAGGCATAATGATTTCACGTGTTCGAGCGTGACGTTGTTTCTCCGTTTTTTTTTTCCCGAAGAAACGAAGAAGATCGATCGTCTAACGCGTTCTTCTCGTTCGCATCTTTCCTACGTTAAATCGTGTCACGAGGCACTTCCGTATAAGAAGCTTTCTAATCTCTCGTGGATCGGGAACCAGGAAGGTTTTGCATAGAAGGGGATGACAATTCAATTCGAGTGGTTGAACGACTCACTCCGTTTCAATACGAGTTCGTCCATCGATCTTTTTATTCCACTCGATCGACGTGCCAAGCATTCTTTGTATATTACGAATACGAATAAATAAGACGGTCATCAAGTTGGAGAGAGTAAACGGGCGAATTGCGAATACTTTTCGATTTATATTATATATTTATGCCGATCTTTTTCAAGTCCTTGACCGAAGCGTTCAGACGGAACGAAACGTGGTGTGTGTGTGTGTGTTTGTGTTTGTGTGTGTGCTGTGTGTCTGTGTGTATGTATGTATGTATGTATGTATGTATGTATGTATGTATGTATATATGTATGTTGTATGTATGTATGTATGTATGTATGTATGTATGATGTATGTATGTATATATCTCTCGTGAAATATCGTTTATTCCGTATATCGATCTTGATTTCTAACGTTTCAATGCTCCTTTCATACTTCAATGATTTTTTTCACATATTCGCCTTGAAATGCGCTTGCATAAATAACTTTCATTTATTTTAAATGTCTTGAATTAATTTTTTTTAAGAAATTCAAATATCCTACTTATTGTGGAAAATTCGAATGAACGTAATAGATATTTTAGGAACAACATATGTGGAAAAATGAATCTAGGGCGATAAGGAACTAATTCGAAAAAAACGTGCCCCATTAAAAACAATGATTTCTCTAATTTGACGGCTATGTCATTCTTCTTCAGGACACGTTACTTTACTCCTTGACCTCGATAATTGCTTGGCTTTCTAAAATAACGAGCATCGATGAAAAGCTCAAAATTTCTTCTTTTTTTTTTTTTTTTAAAAAAAAAAGATTTGTATTTCATCTCTTATAATGAGAAGAGAAAATCGAACGTTGTTATCTGATCGCAAAATTTCTACCAATCGCTGTAGCCATATATTCTATTGTATCTATTTTAACGTCACAGATAATGCTTAATGCAACAAACGGAGGATTATTCCGAGCGTCCTTGACGTTGCGTAAATTTACATAGTTTAAGCTATTATTGTTTTACGAGTTTTCATTGATATATCAACTTGAATAAGGATTTTGTCTTGAACTATGATCTTTGAAATAGCAAACGTTAATTTTCTTAGTCGTAATATCAAACGTTATAATTAACTACAAAGCCAAAATCAGAAACGTTAAAATTCGATATGCGAGGTATCGTATATACGTCATCCTATCCCGACTCGAAATAAACATTCTTAGACGATATTTTTAAAACACGTTCAAGTTGATCTTTTATCAATATGAGTGTTAGATTTCTACGATTCGAAAGCATCATAATCTTTAATCGAAGAACGGAAGAAATCGTCAAGAAAGAGAAAGAGCTGTTTCGAACGATAATCGAATACAGAAAATTCCTCGTTTGAAAGTCTCAACGCGTTCTTTACTTCTATTTTATTTCTCTCTCTCTCTCTCTCTCTCTCTCTCTCTCTTTATTTTTTAACGCGTTTCAAAGGAATGAGGATGCGTAGGACGGCCTTTACCTTATCGAGAATAAAATTCTATTTTTACAAAGGGAGCAGCAACCGCTGCTTGGTAAACAGTAAATCACGGAGGCGCCTCATAACCAGAGGCGTCATGTGAAAAATAAAGTGGGAGATGCTTGATCCCGTTATAACAGTATATACAGTGGTATACATACATACATACATACATATACATATATATATATATATATATATATATATATATATATATATATATATATATATATATATGACAAGAGAGGTCCTTGCACTCTAGGAGACTTCATCAATCGTTGTTTTTGCGACGTATTATTGATTTAAATCGTAACTTTTAAATCTTACAAAAATCAAAAAAGGATTGCTGTAACGTTTCAAGTGTAATCACGATTGTTGCGAGGATCGAGAGATTTCTCCGTGCTTTCTAATCGCACGAAAGCGATCTACGTACGTACGTGTACGCATTTATTCGTCGTAAAGATACTTCCAATCGTCCTTTTTTAGAAATTCAAAAAAAGAAAAGGAAAAATAGGCGGGGAAGTTATTTCGCCGACGAAAGTTATTTCGGTGTGCCATTGATTAATGGCAGAAGCGAAGTGTGATTCGTGATTTCATGAAAATAAATTTATTGTTCAACTTTGAAACGACGATGCATCGAGTTTGTTAACGAGAGAGAGAGAGAGAGAGAGAGAGAGAGAGAGAGAGAGAGTGGGGGGGGGCAGTGGTACGATCCGTGAATATCAAAATGACAAGAAGATAATTAATTCTGTCGTGCGTCCTGTAACGTTTTTCGAAAGGATTTTCACTGACAATGAGTTGCATCGTTTGTCCTTTGGTTCGAACGCGAGAAATCGCGACAAATACGTATCGACCGATCGAGAGGATTTTTAGAACGAGAGAAAGTACAATCCGTCTACTTGCTTCGTAATAAAAATTACGATGGGTAACAGAGCGAATTAGAAAAGATCCTGAGGGGACCGTTCGAAAGACCGTCTAGATATCGGCCTATAGATACTTGACTTTTTATCTCGATGTGTTAAATGTATAGATATTTACATAATATATCCCTTGTTAATTATTATGACTCGTCGAACATTGACTAACTATTATTGAAATAAACTGTAGTATCGTATGCCATTAAGATTCTGTTTAGTTCTTCGATTTTCTTACCTATCGATTTCACTTTTTACACTTTTATCAAATAAGATCGCAGGTATATATTTTATCGTTCAATATATAATTACGTTAAGTAACCTCTACTCATGTAGTTTTTAAATTAACGATAAATCAAAATATTCGATACGTGCTTTTACTTTGTCAATATATCTATTCGTGTTATTCTTTCGTATTTGTTTAATAGCTTCGTTTCAACGTTATTAAAATATTATTTTACGTTTTATCGTCGAAACTAACGTTATTATTATTTATCGCCAATCGCCCGCGAAGATGTCATCGTTACACCTTCCATATCGCGCTGTAGAATAATTCGACTTTCACTTCGAGCAAAGTGAATGTTATCGTACGCGAAAGAGAAATCATAAGGTTGTAAGTTCCGAGCCATGAACGTATCATATGATTTGGTACGAAATTAGTTATGATGATCTAAATAAGTAGTGCGATTTGTAAACATTTTCGTCTATTTTGATTTCGATTCAATGATTTTATCGTTCGTTGATTCACGAGGCGTCTCACGTTTTCCAAATTCCTTTTATTTCATAGATATATATTCTTGTTACGGATGGTGGTTGGAATCAATTAAATGTTAATGAACGAACATTAAAAATGTTTTTAATCAAATTGAGTGATGGTAATCGATAATCCTATAACGTATTAATAATGAAAATGTTATATATATTTATATATATAAATATATATATATATATATATATATATATATATATATATATAAACGTTCGTTGAACTTGCTCAATCTTGCTATTTTTTTTTTTTATTTTTTATATTAATTCTACACCTTATCAGGAAATTAATTTTTCGAGATAATCAGGACTTTCTCCGGAGCACGGTAAATTTTCCAACGGTCGAAAGTGGATTTCCGTCTTCGTAACAAGCGTGTGTACACATATGTTACACGAATATGTTATACGCACATACTCACGCCTTTGTAAGTTGTTGATCGATCGTTTACTTGAGACATAAATTTTAATGTACGTACGCCGATAAGATTTTAATTAAAACGCGAGAACGCATTTTAGTTTTTCAAGCTAGCGGTAAAGCTTTATGCTCTCTGTTCAATTTGCAACGAATATTTTTTCAGTGAGTGAATTTTTATTTGCGTGCAATAGTTCGGCTCTTAAAAGTGTCATGCATTGTCACGATATTTCAATGAATATTCCTGGTTCGTATTACATGTAATACAAAGCAAAATATAAACATAATATACTATCTCACGAATTAACACATTTGCTATTCCTTTTTTATTTATTTCAAACAAAAAATATTGCTCAACGTATCGCCTTTCTTTTATTCGAATTAAACAAATTTCTTTTCGACGGCAATTACAATTTATTAACACCGTGCCAAGAACAACGATCAAAGAAAGTTTAAATAGAAGGAAATTAAAAAAAAAAAAAAAAGATGAAGTGTAATAACGATCCATTTACACTCGTCAATTATGATCTTTTTAACGTGTTTTCCGCATTTACGTGTCAGCTATTTGTTTATGCACATGGAATCGATATTTCATGGTATATCAAAGAAACCTTCGACGTCATTGCTTCAACGATGACGAAGAAGAATGAATGACTTCAGAAAAATTAGAACAATATCGCGTTCACACGTATGTAATAGAAGACTAAAGCACATAATAAGCATATACGTACACCTAGATGTACGTACATACATATATATATATATATAGTATGTAATGTATGTATGTATATTTCGCGTTGATAAAAGTATTAGAGCGGGAAAATCGCAGACGCTTTTGTTTATCGGTTTATTACATAAAATCGAGCTAATGACGGCGCTAATAATAATAGTTAATGGCTCGCACCGTCCCTTGTATAATTAATCCTTTGAATGTTAACGGTAATTGGATGTCGCCGAATGAAAATACTGTTAAAAAAATATCTTGGAACGAGTTTTACTGTGGGAGCCACGAACGAAAGAAAAAAAAAAAAAAAAAAAGAAAAAAGTGGGAGGAAAGGTTAATGAATCAGAGCGTAGTGAATCAATCTTAATGAGAGTAAGCTTGGTTAATCGGAATTGTCGTCTATTGTCATTGGAGTTTGGGTAAGAGTCGAAGTAATCGATAATTAGATGAAAGAGGTAGGATTTAAAGTGGGAGGATCGGTACTTGATCTACTCTCGATTGGATCTCGATCGGTCAGGATCGAGGAATACACCGTTCACGAGATTCTTTATGCCGTCAATGCGCACGACAGAGCGGAATCCAGTTGGAAACCGGTACGACAGGTTCCACGGTCGTTGCTGCCGCTCTTGTTGTCTATGTGTTAGTAAGTAGAGAACTTCCCGTACTCGTAACTCATAAAGTTCCGATAGTATTCCTACGTTCATATAAAAATACTTGGTCATCGTGGCAAAGACCCCTCCCGGTACTCCTTTCCTTTCTGTCTCACTCTCTGTTTCTCTCTCTCTCTCTCTCTCTCTCTCTTTCTTTCTCTTTCTATTTCTCTTGTTTTGCTTATGTACGCCATTCACGAAAGAATCGTGTTTATCTCAACTCGTGCGTAAACATTACGATCATTTGGTAGACTTATCTACAAAATTGTTTTCTTCGCGTGTGTCACACACGTATACCGTTTTGTTCTTTCGATTTTGTTTTCTTCGTATTTTATAAAAATAAAATCTAAGAACCTTTACGCGCACATATTTTGTACTCTCGTCAATTAATATTGCTTGAAAGTTGATAAGAAGGACGACGTGTTTCGTATGAATTATTCAAGAGGATATATCGAAACGACATTTATCATAATCTCGTCTACAATATTCCCACGATTACAATGTAGAAATCTTCATCGTGTAATTAACTAACTTACACGAGCACATGAAACCACTTTTAACGGATATTTTTGTTCTTCTTCATCGTTGCGTCAGCACGTTCGACGATTCCTTATGTTACGAGGATGCGATGTAATCGTAGTGACGAAGAAAAAATTTATATTGAAAATGAAAGAAAACCGACACGAGACGTTTATAAACGGATGTTGTCTTGCATTTCATGGAATAAAAAAAAAAAAAAAAAAGAAAAAACGCGCTTTATTTCGTATATACTTGCAATATAGCGTGTTTTCTCTCATATAAAAGATCCAAAGATTACATTTACCAACGGGGGAGGACAGCAATGGGAAGGAGCTTGTTAAAAGGGAAGAAAACTATTTTGGATGTCGAGACGTGTGTATTGTCTTGGCTGGGCTTTGTTTGTCGAGCAATTACCTTCTTTCACTCGACTAATAGCACGTATGTACGTGTACATATATGTATATGTATGTATGTATATATATATATATATATATATATATATATATATATATATGTCTATTTCTTGTTTTATATGTGTATGTATGGTTTTTCGTGCTTGTATGAGAGTCAGTCGTCAGTATATATGCATGTAACACGCGAAGCCCTTTTCACGATGGAATTCTCCGCGGCTCGTGCGCAGTCGGGTCACGGCCCGGGAGGAACGTGAGAGCGTGCGTACGCGTGTGCATGCGCGTGTCTACCCGCTTACGGCCCTCTGGATCCCCGGGATACTGTTCAGGATTACGTCCTGCCTTTTTCTATACACTTAACAGATGTGTATGTATGTAAGCACGTAAATACGTACGTGTATATAATCAACGGGACGATGATAATTCCTTTTGAAATAGATTCAAAGAAAGGTAAAAAAAAAGAGGTCGTAAAATAATCGTTTATCATAGTGGAATCGTGAATCATTTTCTTTCTTTCTTTTTTTTCTCTTTTTTCTCTTTTCTTTCTTTTTTTTTTTTTTTTTTGATTTTGGAGAACCCTTTGTCCATATCGTCCTCGTTCTCATTGTCAGTTTTGTCGATGTCAGCCAGCCAGCCAGCCAGCGTTTATTGTCACGTGCAATTGCGTGCAGATGCACACACACACACACACACACACACACACATATACATTTGCATATACATTTACATGTAGATATATACATACGTTTATTATATATTTCATACTCTACAATATGTTATTATTGGGGAATAACCTTTTGTTAATGTTATTTTATTCAAGCGTTCTGTCACTTTATTATTACGACGAAACATCTCGCTTTAACAAACTTTTTTACCTTTTCGTAAAGTTACCATAGAAAGAATTTTATGTCAGTAAGTTTTGATATGTTTAGACGAGATTATAAGTATCTTTATATTTATTCGTAGAACACTTTCTAGAACGTGATAATTTCTTTAGGAAATTATAGCAGCGAAGGAGGATTTTTATACTTTCAATTATTTTATTATAAGTGAAAATCATAATATTGAATGTTTTTTATCTTCGTTGTTATGTATGAAAGTGTTCTTTCTTCGTTGCGTTCCTGCATTCTTGTGGCTCAATGGGTAATAACCTTGAGTCTCATTTGCGTTCGTACCGTCGTACCTGGTACTTCTATCTCCTCTCTCTTTCTCTCTCTCTCTCTCTCTCTCTCTCTCTCTCTCTCTTTCTTAGAATTTTATTACTCTTTCCAGCATACGTATCTCGTTTCAAATAGGTTTTGATAACGTCAGTAATCACGTTATTCCGACGGCTTTTTCTTCAATTCTTCTAAATTGCCCTATGACCTGATGATTAGACATATATCTTGATACGTATCGCGTTACACATATCTTTAGATGTGAACATATTTTCTTTAGTAATATAAACGAAATTTCTCCAAGACAAAAATATGACAGTCTCGCTTTGTTATTAATAATTTATGAATATTAAATGTTCAAATATTAATTATTTCTTTTTGTTTCTTATAAAAGTGTGTAAAGGCATTATTATTTTTTTTGTGGTAATACCCATAGGATTTTTGCTTCAGTAATTCTGGTAATGAATAAGATGATCGTTATATAATTACAAGTTTACTCTTTTTTTTTTTTTTTTTTTACAATTTTAGCAAGTACATTCTCATAATTAAACGTTAAAGAATGAACACGATCGCGTGTTTATGATATCAGCGTTGTCGTCTTTCAAGTTTTTATTTAATTTAGCTTGGGGTCGAAGTTGTCGAAAGGAGAAGGCCAAAATGACGAAATCGCACGAAAATATCGTATTTAATACATTTTGTATCTTCCCACGTGTCGTGCATGTGCTTTTTAAAATTGATCGTGCCGTCGAAAAAATTCGCAGGCTTCAGATTCCTCAAATCTCTTTAATCTCGAGATATTATGAAAGGCTTATATTGTTATACAAAACACTTTATCTTTGATAAATTCGTGAAACGTGTGTTATATAAAATATTATGCAAAATTCGCCTGGATTTCTCGTGTACCTTTGATTTTTTCGTTATAAAACGATAATGCCTTATTGTCATTGATGCGATTAATTAAACATTTTCACGATTAATACGAATGACGTAAATCCTAGTTAGATATGTTTAAGCGACAAGTATTTAAGCATTTTAGCGTGAGACATTTTAAAAAGGATTTGGAGAGCATTGGTTGTTTAACCCAGCCATTTACGTAAGACTTTCGACGAATTTTTCCATTGTTATCGCATTTCATTTTTCTTTTTTTTTTTCTCTTATACTTAAAACACACTTTTATGTACATACACGTATGTCAGATGTAGAAGCGGAAATTGTCGATGGTAATATCAAATGGTAATAATTTAATGCGCTGACCAAAATTTAATCATTATAAACAAAAGAATATTGATAGCGCCGGATGTTCGGCGAATGAGGCGATACCGTTGAAGCCGTGTGTTGACTGACGACATTTTATTCTCAAAAGCTTGCCGGATGTTGTTTTGTTACTAAAATAAAGAGTGCGATTATAATAGTGTGTGCGTGTGCGTGTGTGCGTGCGTGCGTGTGATCGTTAGGTGCTATTAGAGTTTCGCGAGGTTTACTAATTTCAGTGGTTTTTTGATCCGATAGTTTTGTCGGGATAGATCGAAAATTTTTGTAACATTTTTGGTAAGAAATAAATTTTCCCATACCAATATCTATTAAATTTGTATTGTTTCTTAAACGTTTATAGATCTTAAACATTAAAAAATTAATAAGATTTAATACAAATTATAGTTGTACCATTTATAGTTGAACTTTTTAAATATTTCTTTTGACATCGTTGAAAAATATGATTTCTTTTTTTTTCGTAATACCCATCTTCCTTAATATTATCTCACCGTTTTCTTTTTTTTATAATAAAAAAATTCTTCCACATTAAAAAAAAAATGTTTCCAAGTAAGATTATTGTACATAATGTTTAATGAAACACGAACAATATTCAAAATTCTTTAACTTTGACGAGGAATATCTTTTGAGTCCTAAGTAGTTCCCCAATTTGGATAAATTGAAACATTTCCAGTACAGTTTCCTCTATATAATCACGTAAAAAATCACATCCTACTTTGTTCTACTTCAGAAATTATTACCGTTTGAAGCTGTTAGCATTACGTCAGCGAGAAAATTAGATCAACGATTGATAATGGCTGCATTTGCGTTTGCATTATAAATAGTGAATAATATATACTTTATTTTAAATATATATATATATATATCTTCTAACATCCTATGCAGATATAAAAATCATCTGACTAATGTAGTTTATTCGTATTCGTTCAGAAAAAAAAAAGAAACATTATTACAGAAACATGAGCACCGTAACAATTTCTACGATATGATTAATACAAATTCGATGCTTTATTCAAGATTTTTAAAGTTACACTTTTCACATTAACACCGACGAGCAGGATCAACTTCTATCTTAAGATATTATTCTGGACGCATGATCAGTAAAGGTACTTACATTGTTGAAGACTTTCTGTATGGGGAGCCGTTTTCCTTTCGTATAAATAACGATAAATAACAATATCGAAATATGAAGAGATGAAAATTGTTCGGGGTCTCATTCCCTTGGCTGATTCGAACGAGAATCGTATCGCTAAAGTCGTAGAGATAAGCTCCGATTACGTTAACGTTCTTGGTCATCGTTCTCGCGAGCGGATTTAACCGATCTGGATCGTTGGTAGAATCGTACGATAGCGATTGCAAGAGGGAAGCCAACGATGCTTCTCCATTACGGAAACGCTTCATGGGACTTTGTGCATGTGAACAACTTCACGATGAATCGCCTTAATGCCAGAGAGTCGATTGATAGGGAAAGCTGGAGGATGTGGTATTCGAATCATCTTTGAATATTCGATCCGGTTTTGAACGTTCGATTCAGTTTCTACCAAATAAAAACGTACATTTCCTTTTCTTGCACGAAAATAAAAAAAAAAGAAAAGTTTTTTTAATAATAAAAAATTTTTTTTTATCATTGATACAAGTAATTTAAGATGTTATTATTAAAGAGTTTTATATTTGGTATTATATATATATATATATATATATATATATATATATATATATATATATATATACATATACATATAACGGTAAATTCTACGAAATTTCCCTGGATACAAGTTTCGCCTTATCGGATTATTTTTAATTAACCTACATAATATTTCAGAGTCCGAAATTTGGTTATATGCTAATATATTAAAAGATCTTACTTTTCGTTCAATGCGGAAAAAAGTAACGGATATTAAAAGATAAAAGTATCGATTATTTATGATGGAGGAAAGATTATATTTGGTTAATTAAATGATACCGCTATATGCATAATATATCTATTTACCTATATTTCATATTATCCATTCGCGATTTCCTACGATCCTATATTAAAACAGAACAAGGCGTGTCCAGTCGAGTAACAATGTATCGGATCCGGTTTCCTTGTCAGTCGTGTAGTCTGATGAAAATTGATGAGAGGAAAATGGTGAATGATGTAGAAGGACAAAACGTTTAAGGATATATATATATATGTTCTTAATGTCATATAAGTTAGTATTACAGTCTCGATTGATATTATTCCCTAAAAGGATCTTGACTTCGCCCATCACTTTTTTTTTTGTCGTACACCCAGTAGAAAACCACAGATTCACACGAATGCGTGCGAGCCTTTTCGTATGTAATTTGTGTGAGTGTGTGGGTACTACTCTACCTACGCTACTTACACCAGTCTATTTGATACCTGCGGTAGGCGATAGGTAGAGTTCGATGGTGTGCGAGTGCATACACCATAAGAGAGAACCTCCGTGGAATTGCAGGGCTGCAGATATAGGAATTTCATGTGCTCACAAAGTGTAAGCAGGATGTACGAAGAAACCTTTCTCACGTTCGCCCGTATATCTCAGGGACGCAAGCGAGCTGAAAAATTCGCATTAGGAGCGTTCGAAGGACCCCTTTTTAATGGGTGAATTTTTTTTCGTAATACCCTCTTAGGATATATTATTTACGTAAATATATATACATGTATATTATAATATATATATGTATATATATTATATTACATATAATTATAAACAATATATCGCGTATATTCGTCGTAATTGTAAACATTACGACGTAAATAAGAAAAGTATTATTTTTTTCGTAATTTTCTCTCAACAAGACGAATACGATTTACGATAGAGAAACGGCGAATGACGTTATTAGGCTGGTAATAATAGGCCGGTCATAAAATTATAACAAGGGTCACGTTTATCTCATTGAGACTTATTAAGTTGAATTACGGACGACACGATTAACGTGTCACCCCGTTTGGCTCTATTACTGGTTCTACTATAGTAACCGTAGGAACGAGTGTTGAGCACGTTCGATAAATACCAATTGTTTCCATAGAATACGCTATGGTATAAAAAGAGACGGTGAAAAGAGTCCTCGTTGTTTTTCAACGAGTCGAAAAAACGAGTTTGAACGAGAGTATCAAATTAATATTTGCGTAACATTTATCGTGCATTCATTTTCGTTTTAATTTGTCGATACCGTCTGGCACGAATCAGTTGTATTAGGTGGAGAGCATAGATAAGAACGATGAGATACAAAAGCCGACGTATTAATGGATTCAGAGATTATCGTACAAATTTATAGGATTGGAATGCTTGTGTGTGTAGGGGTGGGGGACTCGAAGTATATTTCCTCAATTGGAATTGGGTTTACATATCGAAAAAGAAAATAATATCGTTTATACAGAAATTGAATATATTATTTAAGGAACATTGGATAATCATTGTTATTTTGAAAAATTTCAATTTGTATTGTGATTTTATTGAATTTTTATTTGATTTCCTGAATATACGTGCTTTCCTGGCAAAAACACCTAAATACATATATCGTCGATAAAAAAAAAAAAAAAAAAGAAAAAAATCATTATCGCTCGTTTATAAAAAAATTCCATATTATCAATAGATCTATGTTTCAAATTTCTTATTTAAATTTTTTATTCAAAAATTTATGTTTCATATTTAATTAAGAATTATATTTTATTGTAATGTAATTAATGTGTAATAATAAATAAGATATATCCTAAATAATATAAAGGATGTTAGCGTACTAACATTCTGCAGCCCTGCCGTTCTTGCGGAGAGCAGGTGGATGAAGAGAGTCTATGAGAATGTATCGTGGAAGGGGTAGTAAAGATCGCTAGCTGACAATGGGCCAAGTGGAAAGAGAACGTATGGTCAGTCCGCGGCGAGCCGTCCTCGTAGGCGGCTTATTTATCATATCGTGAGTTTATATCAAAATACGAAACGTATCAGTCATCGAGTGGTCGCCATTGGTTTGGTCCTTTCACCGAAAAATGTCTCATTTCTTTCTTGTCGTCCAAGTCGAGAATCGACAGGTATCGTTCGAAAACAAAAATTCTATTGGTAGACAGTGACCGTATTGTGAAATCGTTCTTATGGATAAAAAAAAAGAAAAAGAAGAGAGAGAGAGAGAGAGAGAGAGAGAGAGAGAAATGATGCTATCTAATTGGTAATAAGTCGTTCTAAAACTTTCCCGATGTCGTTTGGGGACGTTCGTTATCTGTGCGTTCCATCTCTCGAAATCTCATTGGATGATTCAAGGATTACGCATGATGCCAGCGACGGGTTGTGAGATAAGTTCGAATGGAGAGAAACAATAGAGAAAAGAGCGCGGAATATTCGCGTGTACTTACTTTCTCTTCCTTTGGTGCCGTAGCTCGTACAGGTATACTTCATACCGTGTATGCTCACTTGTCGGCCCGAGCGAGTGCACGAGCTCGAAACTGTGCTCGTTAGCTCTTCTGGAACGTCATCTCGAAGAGTAGGAGGAGGTACAGCGAAGTGGAAGTCCTTGCTTTCAGTCGAAAAGTACCTACTAATGAATAGAGTTGCGGTAATCTTCTAATTATAATTGCTCGGCGGGCTACGGTCAAATTTCTCTTGACACAAAAAGATTCTCGACGTATTTGTTAACGTCGGACGAGCAGGCTTTTGTTATCCGCAATCGCTTTGCCTACTATCATTTCAATTTGCAACGTATTTTTGAAAATTATATTTTTCTTTTTACAAAGAATCTTTTATTTCTTTGATATATATATATATATATATATATATATATATATATATATATATATATACATACGTATATTTTTCTGTTGTATACCTTCAAGAAATGTTTGAGTAATATATTATCGATCAATTTAGTGAATGCATTTTAAATGCGCAATAGATACTTATCCTTATTTATGTAAAACTTCGTTTAATTTTTTCTAACATCGTCGGAGTATAGACAATTTAAACGGTTTCTGAGTGTAGGAGATATAAACCAGCGTATACTAACCGTGAGAGAGTGCAAGGCCAGGGCCGTATATTGTGGGAACTCTCTATTCGTATGAGCTTCCGTCGATACTAGCCAAGATCTTGTTAAAAACAGCGAAGTTAATTTATTTTCACACATACATAGCCGAGTGATCCAATTATTCGTAGAAAGTAACGTGGAATGAGAGCGATGTATGAAACGAGTTCGTAGGTGTTATAACAAAGCCAGTAAAAACGTATGAAATGTAATTCAAAAATAAATTCATATTGTTTTATGTGAGTTGTATTTTGGAAGGTCGATACATCTTTCATCGTTACATTTAATATATTGGCGTTTCAAATTTTAATATCCACGATGTTAAATTGTTAAATTTGAAACTTTGATCGAACGGATTATTTTCCCAGCGTCAAGGATAAATCGATTAATTTTTATCCAAATAAAAACGGACAAAACAATGTTCACGTATTATATATATGCAAGTCAGGTTGAATTTATATGCATGATAAAAGCATGATCCAAACGTGGCACATATAATAGCGAGTTTTTATTGTTTCACGGAGGAAAATGGGAGTTATAATACGCGTTGGGTACGGCTACGATGATAATTTGCGCTTCGATGAAAGCGTAGATAATGACATGATGTTTCGAACAGCGTAGATGAGAAAACTCTGTACGTGAAAGATCATCGACGTATATCGAAGAACGAAGTTAACAAAGTTATAACGATTTGTGTATATAGAATTCGAGTTAAGAATATGACGAGGTTACCGAGAATAGAAATTCTCAGAAGAAAGCATCGAAGGTCGATAGAGGTGGGGACATACATATGCATATATATTCATCGAGGAAGAGAAAGGAGAAATAAGAAAGATATTTTTGGAGTGGCTCGTTCGAAGTTCTCGTTTTGTGTGGGCTGTAAGTTTATCTATTTGAAAAATATTCGGAAAGATATTTCGCATCTCGCATCCTATGATCATGAATATATTTTAGAAGGATTTTTAAATACCATACTACGTTGCTCAAAATCCACAAGAATTCTTCTTTCGTTTGAAAACATGGTCACGTTGTTGTCGCTACGATCATTAGATCGCAAATAGTTTTTCGGATTACTTTCTTCGAATCATCAGATGAAACGTGAAAAAATGAAACGTGAAAAAACGTCAAACAATGAAAGATTATCACGGATAAGAATAGATTGATTACAAAAACAAATATTATTTAGCGGGAAATCTAAATATCACGAACTAAGCAATGAACTTAATACAGTATATAGTTTTCTTGAAAAAAAAAACTTTAAATTCATAGAAACCGATCTAAAGTCAGTGTTATGAAGTGGAACAAGAGTCGAGGGTTTCGGCATCAGCATATCACGCTGGCGAGAGTCGAGTGGTGCTCGAGACGGGATGCTCGAAAGCAAATTAGCGTTTGGCGGGATTCCTTTGTCAGAGAGAGCAAGAGAAACTGGGCTTTATCATCTGCTAGTTTATGGGCGTGAATGGAGCGTCAGTGGTATGCCGCAGCGTCATTACAAATACGGTGTACCCGGCCGTACCATTCGCCGCTTTCCAGCGTGCGATCGCGATGTGAACCGTGACGCAATGTTCGCGTGAACGTCCCCCATTTGACGAAGCCAAGGATATACATATACAGACTCTTGCGATTCGAAACACCTCTGCACTTTTCCACGCTTCCCGCTCGTCTTCCTTTTCGTACGTCGTGCGAGTGAATTTTCAACGTAGAAAGATTCTCCCGATTGAAAAATTTCTGCTAAACGTGAGATAATCAGCCCGTACATACCACAGTAACGACGATCGTTTCCGTTTCAGCTATCGCGATAACGTCGAGATAAATTGAAAAGTTTTCTCTCTCTCTCTCTTTTTTTTTTTTTTTTTTTTTTTTTAAAGCAACGAGTACATTTTAGGTGGACGAGTGTAGATATAGAAATTGCTCGTTTTTACGTGATCGCTTTAATATGTAAATACTTATGCTAAAATCAATAGTTAATTTTTTAGCATCGTGTACCGTTAGAAATAATGAACTGTAAGAAGGATAAAATGTACCGTTTCAAAAATATCCATCAACACAGTCTGACGTAACTGTTTCGATTAAAATAATTGAATTCCTATGGGGAAATGCACTCGAATGCATCTTTGCAATGATCGCTTCACCGAGCGTAAAGGAATTTCAAATGAATGAATCTCAGTAACTAAGAGCTCACCGTTTGTTCAAATGATATTTTCTTCGTTTTAGTTCAATCTTCGGGTGCAGTCAACGATGACTTAATCTTCGCCTTTCGTACATGACATTTTGCCAGCGAACGAAAGAATCGAGCAAAGTCTTCGTAGAAAATGATATCGAGTTAATTTTTTCACTTCGTCACGATCGTTGAACTTAGTATTCTTTTGTTTAAAACGACACGTCGGCGAAAAAACATTGAGTCTTTCTTCTATTAATGCAAACATCGTACTTTGATACCTGACTGTTTCACAAGAAACGAAGAATTCAATGACCGGAAACGTTTTTAGATTATCGTTAATTCTGCAGAAGTGAAAATTCTTTCCTCGGTAATGTTACAAAGAGAAAAAAGAGAATATATCGAGTTAATCGAAAGGATCTATGATTAAAAGTTAATGAGATCCCTTGCTATTGATTTATATAAATTTCTTTCCAAACTCTGAATGTGATTTAATCGTGGGAATAAATAAATATCAAGGCTCACGTCGAGAAAGTGCCTGTTACTCGTATTTCTGCTGAGATGCAATTAGCTTGATTGAAATACACGAAGTGAAAACAGAGGCGCGATAATCAATAATAACGCAACACGATTGTCGTGACAGTTGTGGACACAATATAACGCCTACGTCAATGGGACTAAGAGCTAGAAACGAAATTTTTGTCGGTATAACCGATAAGCTATTTAAGAAGGTAAACCTTTCACCAACGAGACGGTGCCAACACGAGCAAGGATCGATTAGTACCGTCGTTAAATCAACGCCAAGAAATGAAAGAAATAGAACGATTTTATCAGATCCGCCTTGAGCATCAAGCGTGACAATCTAAACGCTCGGTATCCATCGTTGCGAATTAAAACCGACGGAGAAAAAACTCGATTAAACTGTGTCCTTATTTTAAGCTTCCTCTTGTTATTTTATGACGTTCTGAGTTCACTTATAAATAGTTCACTTATGAAATTAATTTTCGCGATAAAGTACAACTAGTACTAATTTCACGGATGGAAATCGGTCTTTTTTTTCTTTTTTAACTCGTAGAACGTTAAAACGTACTGATGATTATGTGACGATGAGGATGATGGAGAGAGAGAGAGAGAGAGAGAGAGAGAGAGCGAGCGAGCGAAAATTAACTTCGCTTGGTTTCTTAATTGACTTAATTTGGAGTAGAGTGTGGGGAGAAGGAATGCGATGACCGGCCGATTCCCAAGTACCGTTTATGCAATGCGACTGAGCGACTGACGTGACGCAAGCGACATCACTTGCTCTGGCTACATTGTCTGTTGGTAGATCGCGAAGAAGAGGCGCAAGAGATCTCGCCAAAGGGAACGAAAGATCGAGGTTTCCACTACGAGTTTCTCGAGACTCGGCTCGACTCAATTCGCGCGAACGATCAAGAAATATCTCGGTCATGGTATTCGTTTACGTTGATTAGCGCAAAATGCGAAGGTTTTCATTGAAAACGTTGCTTGAAATAATAGTACGTTCGTACGTTCGAACATCTACTCGATATATTTTATATTATATGTATACATATATATACTTTTTTTTTTAATTTTAACACTCGTTACGAATTTTGAAAATTAATCGAAACCAATTATAGAATATGGTCATGATCATGCGAGTTGAAATCCCTTTTCCCGTTAAATACGTAGATCTACATTTAAGAAGGCAAATTATATTACGTATTGACAGAGATGGTTCGAGAAAGTTTCAAAATATTTAGGTCGATGATAGTACGGTGCATCATTGTGCATAGCACGGTGGTATGCAATAGTCGAGCCGGATACGTCCAGTCTCTGTTGATTTCGTGGATCCGTGTCACGCGACGCGTTACGCCCTCAACGTCCTGTCACGAATGATGAATTATTCCTTCGACGTATCGAGTCATCGTCGTTAAAAACATCAATTTGGGATATTAATTCTTCTCAAAGTAGTAATCCATCCTTCGAGAAGTAAATAGATTCTCCCTTATCGTAGAAGGAAATTCGATCGTTTATGCGAACAATTAAATTGATATCAAATTCGTCGAGCACTTATCGTATTATGTTATCGTCGATAAAGCTTACTCTCATGATTGAAATAAGAAGCTCTAAGGTTATCTCACATAGATAAATAATGCTTGTGCTATTTTTAGTAAAGTTGCAGATAGAAAAGAGGCAAAATAATATTGGGGCGCCATGAAGGCGGTACAGGAGCAACAGCAGCCGGAATCGATGGAATCCAACGAGTCGGTGTCCGCCTCCTCGAACGAGTACGCCTATCGACCATTGACAACGAAACACCGAAGAGCAGGAAGTACCGGTACTACTGGTGACGAGGAGTATACCACCGACGAAGATGAACTTTATCCGGATGAAACCGATTGCACGATCGGCTCGACCTTACACGCACCTCATCCAATTCTCAAGTCCGATCTTGCAAGAGCCGCGACGGATCTCTTTGGATATGCGACCAAGCGGGAGGATGAGGATGAGGAACCTACGAGTCTTTTTGACGAAGATGACAAGTTTATCAACGGCAGGTAGGCGACCGTTAATAACGTTTTCATGTTTTCTTTTACGATTATCACCTCGTATTCCTTTTTAATGTTTATTTGTCAAGCAAGAAAGTATAGGTGTTGTTCGTTTATGATCGATCGTCTTAATTGGATACGTTCTTTTCTTTTTTTTTTTTTTTTTTTTTTCCCTTTATTTAGTTCCAGCTTAGCGAAATCGAACTCGCTGTTCGCATACAACGACAAGATACATAGTGTTTTAACGAGGCATCGAAGTCCGACGATGATAAACGAGAAGAAGCCTAGCGAGGCTGTCTTAAACACGCATGCGTACAAGTCGGAGATTCAGGTACCTGCAACTCAGACTATGACTAATTTGGATATTAGGTTGGGCGAAGAGAAGATAGACGATGTTATGGGAGACACAGTGAATAAGCAGGGAGATATTTGTGTATCATTAGAGACGTCGTCCACGAAGAAGGACTCCCAGGTAAATTTAATAAACCGAATGGTGAAAGTATTAAAATAATACAATTTTACATAGAGATGATAACAATTGTTACACAAACTTGCTACAGAAAGGAAATAATTAAGAAATACTTTTTGAAACTATTCTTATTAAAATTAATAATGGAAATATTTTGTTAATGCAGGCTGACTCTCGAGCGAAGAAAGAAACTTCTTTAACAAAGGATCCAAATGATCCTCCCTCTCCAACGACTGCACAATGGGGCAGAGCCGTGGCAGAAGTAAAAGAACACGCAGTGGCGAAGCTGCAGGAGGAATTGAAGAGAGCTCACGAGGAATTGAAATTGAAGGATGAAGAGGTGGCAAGGCTCTCGAGGATTCGACAGGACGTTGAGGCCGAGCTGGAGGAACTCACCGCCAGTCTATTTCAAGTACGTCGTGTCGAGAATCGAGATACGGAGATTAAAAGAGAGAGAGAGAGAGAGAGAGAAAGAAGGATATGAAATCGAGCTCGAAGGATAATTCATTTTTAGGAAGCGCACAATATGGTGCGCGAGGCGAACGTGCGGCAAGCGACGGCAGAACGTCTACTGGAGGAGAGTCGAATGAAAGCTGAGGTCCTTGCGGCTGAAGTGACGGCCTTAAAGACTTTGGTCTTGACTTCGACTCCAGCGAGGCCAAATCCACATTTGCATCCTCAGATTGACACGAGATGTCGTTTGAGTTCGGGCGATGAATGCCAGCAAGGTCTTTTTGCTAAGAAACATCGAAGGTATCACATTCTTTTATGATTATACAATCGATAACGTAATACACAAATTATGGGGAAGCGAATTATATTGAAATTTATCGAACTTTATTTTTACACAAGGTCGCCCTCGCATTTCAATCTTAAATATGGACGAGAAAACTCACCACCGGAATCCCCCGTGAAGGAACAGAGGCCATCCTTACCAAGTGACAGGGAAGCCTTGGCTAGGGATTGGAAAAAGGATCGTGAAAAGGATAGAGACAAAGAGTGTAAGGATCTAGGATTGGAGGTAGATCCTAGAGTTCATACAGAGTTTCTCAGGTGGAAAGCAAATCCATGCGTCGATAAGAG
This sequence comes from Dolichovespula media, assembly GCA_911387685.1. Taxonomy (NCBI): domain Eukaryota; kingdom Metazoa; phylum Arthropoda; class Insecta; order Hymenoptera; family Vespidae; genus Dolichovespula; species Dolichovespula media. The sequence goes on from OU426853.1 coordinate 8,656,537, forward strand.
CGATCCATTTGTTGCCAGAGTCTTCAAAGAGGATATCGACCTATGTTTGGACTTTCCTAATAAAGAACTCGGTTCGAGGGTCCGACAGGCTGTTCTCGATGGAATCATTTTTATCGAGGCTGTCAGTGATAAGACCAAACTTGCCTTTCCTAAGTAAGATTATTTTTTGTTTTGTTTTTATTTAATCAATCCATTGTTTTCTGATCCTTTCGGAAATGTAAAATTTCATTTTACTCGTCACTGTCCTTTTAGAAAGTGTGCACTTCTCGAAGCACCACGACAATGTCACTATCGTATGAGACTGGGCGATCAGGAGAATCAGTGGTACTGTATATCTCAAATTTGTCGCAACCGAGTGAGTGTCTTTTTTATTATATGAAAAATACTTAGATTTTATATATTCCGTCGAATATTACATAATCGACGATGTTTCTTTTAACGTTTAGATCATAGCGGTTTGTGATTTTCTCAATTATCTACGTTACGTGGAACGAGGTCTCGTTAAGAGTTCGGGTAAGTTACGTGATAAATTTACGATCACGTTTTATTCTATGTTAATAATTTTTATGACAATTGTAATTATTTCTAGGCTCAGACACGAGATAGGCCGAAATTAATTTTTTCTTTTTGTTCAAGTACACGACGTGTATTGGGAGATTACAAGATTACGAAAGGAGATGGTGTTCGCTCGTCTGGGTTTAGTGCTTTCATCCTGAAGCTTTTTTCTGGTGGATTTCATCTAGTCTGGAATAACGGCCGTAACACGGACCTAGAATCTTATTATGTTTTATGATCGACGAAGAAGAAACGACTGCAGATAGTCGTTTTAAAGGATTAACGTAGGATAATAGCGTTGATCGGAAAGACGATCGATAATTATTTTCACTTGAAAATTGACACGGGAAAATACGATTTTACGTCTTAGACGTAAACTTATCCCGCATACTCTCATTCTGTATATCCTTCTGTCTGTCTGTCTGTCTGTCTCTCTCTCTCTCTCTCTCTCTCTCTCTCTCTATCGCTATTTAGTATATTAGATTGCACTTTTTGCCAATTGGGAAAGAGATAACAAGGCGACAATGCAACTGATCACGGGGCTGTGAACGATCTTAAAAAAAAAAGACGAAAAAAAAACAAAAAAAAAAAAAAAGAGGCAAAAGTTAGATGTTATCGATAGGTTCCCTACATGACAAATGTATATAAGAAGGATGTTTTTTGAATCTATATTTCTTTGAATCGTATATTAATTTTTACAATTAGAAAATGGGATACATTGAAAATGTTACGGACGTTTGTGCAATTGAAACACTTGCAAAAGGGGATAGGAAGCATAGCGATGTCCCTAAAAATGTTGATATTCGTTGTTATATATTGTGAGTATACATTATTGATATTATTACCTGTAGATAAAGAAGATGATGTTTATGTGGACCACAGGAAAATCTAGATAGGTTAAATATGCATGTAGATCTTTTATGTATTTCCTGCATACGTCCTAGACGTATTATTATTACGCAGCGAAGTTATGTTGAAGTTAGATTCATTTAAGAAAAGCGATATAATTGTTTGTTCTTTTAAACGATGTTAATCGTAAATCGAAGGTGCAACGTTTTGGTACCTTATCTTCCCAACGTAATTTAGAAAGGTCATTTACAATTTGTAGTTTTATCCACTTTTTCTACGCGCCTTTACCGCGCTGAACGTTTCAATTCGTTCGATTAATATTGATATTTTGCTATTTGGATATTAACAATTAAGGAATCTTCGATTCAGATGACGCAAACGAAGTATCGCGTTGATACGATATAATGACTTCGTCGACTGAAAGACGACATCGTCTTCCAATGATTTAATTCATTTTTCAGCTGTTATGAATTTATCGAATTACGAGATAATGCGAACATTGGATAGAGGTCGCAGAACGAAAATTAATTTGTAGAAGTAAATATCTAAAATTATCTTCATCGCGTTGACTCCAAATATTCGTAGGAACAAGTATCGCTTGTCGTAATGGAGGAAAATAGAAAGTTCGTCGTATTTTTATTAAACGGCGAAGGTTTTCTGTAAATACAAGAACTTGTTACTTGCCTGTCGAATGTAAATAGACTGTCAAAATTATCTGAAGGAATTCTTGTATTTAAATAAGTAATAAAGGTAATTTCCATTGTTCGATCCTTCTTTAACTAATTCCTTTTTCGATTGCGTGCACATCGTTTACAGAATTGAGAAAATCTGACGAATTTATAAGTCGACGTAGATAATGACTTCCAACGAAGATTTAACGAACTATAAATGTGTATATCCCGTTATGAATTTGTCTTTTTATTTAAAATCGTTTTTTTTATTTTTTTCGTTTGCCATCTGGAATTGTCTTACGTGGCATATCATACTTATACTTTCTTATAATTTTTTAATTGTTCATTAGTCTTTTATAATAATTATATTCGTTTCGCAATGAGGAGATTTATTGGTGGTGGTGAGATAGTAAAACCATCAATACCTAATAAATTTGGTTCTGGATATCCTGGTGCTATTGCGAAGTGGAATCTTTGAAGCATGCAAGCGATTATCAAGAAGAGAAAATTTTTCGCCAAAATCTCGCCTGGACATCTTCTGTGACCTGAAAAAAAGAAAAATAGAAGATAGAATGAAAATATAATAGGGGATAAATTGAAAATAACATTCGTATTACAAAGTACCTAATCCAAATGGCATAAGCCAAGGGTCGTCGAAATATTCTCCCTTCTCGTTGATGAATCTTTCAGGACGAAACGTTTTGGGATCGCCCCAATAATTCTCATCCATATGAGCGCTCATTAAATTCGCTACCAAAATGGTATTCTTTTTAATATTGTATCCTAACAAAGTTGTATCGTTCATAGCTCGATGAGGTATCGAAGTCGGTCCTACGTTCCCCATTCTCACTACTTCCGCCAGAGTTGCTTGTAGATATGGAAGTCTGAGAGACATTAATGAAAACAATAACTCATAATTATGGATGCATCGCCTAGATTTCTATTATTTTCTAGATCACTTAGTTCTCTCGATTATTATTCATCGGATACATTGATATAACAATGATAGATTATTCTATTTCTCCCTCTACGGATATGATTATTATAACTTTTATAATTATTGAATAATAAAATACCGATTTCTATGCGCGAGGCAAGGTGAAATATCTTTGCCGAGAACTTCATCCAATTCATCATGTATCTTCTTTTGTATATTTTGATTTACGGAAAGATATGCGATCACGAAACCAGTGGTATTGGTGGTTGTCTCGATCGAGGCAATAAAAAGATCTCTGATGAGTGCGATTAAATTTTCGTCTATAAACAATTAATATAGATTTTACAGTACACGATAATTGTAAATAATAATCAGATTAATATTGTTGAGGTATTAATGGGACATGAATTTAGTTTAATACCATGTTTTAATAACAAATAACACATTTACCGTTGAAGTCCGACGATGAAGATAAATTGGGGGAGCATCGTTTTTGCATATCTTTTAGATAAATGTCGATTAAGTTCGTTGGTTCATTCTGGATTTCAGTCTCTTTGTGTTTCGTTATTATTTTCTATGGAAAAACAATTTTTCCTTATACACGTATCTACTTTAGGAATTAATTTATAAAATTGTAAGCATTACAAGATCTTTTATCGTATTACTTTGAAGTATTGCCAGAGTCGATTTTGCCGTTCTTGCAATTGTGTATATCCTGTTAAACGCGGAAAAATATATCTGAGAAAAGGCAGATGATTTATTATACTACCGGTCGTACTGGAGCGTCTTGAATTTTCGTTTAATATCGCGATAGCCTCCATCAATTTCGGATCCTCTTGATCCAATTGAAATCTGAAGAATGTACAATGAGGAAAGTCTAATAAAATGTAAGTATTTGTTTAAAATTAAGTTCTTACTTCGATCCTGTGACAAGAAACCAAAAACTAGCTATAACGGTGACCGAAACGAGATCGTATATATTTGTTACTGGTCCTTTCTCTGCTAATTCTTCGATTATTTTTAACAAGGTAACAGTATCCTCCAGTATCATATCTTCCATGTTTGTTTTATCGAAACCAAGACGTTTCAAGGTTTTTATCGTAAATCTATATTAATAACAGAGATTTACGGGTTAATGAAACATTGCTTTAAAATAAATATTACCTTCTATGTTCTGTCCAAATTTTTCCATCGGTAAAAATCAATCCTCTGCGTTCACCTCCGGTTCTCAATCGAATTTCTAAGTTATCTGGTCTCCCGTCAAATTCCGTTCGACTAAGCATCTCGATTATACCCTCACGTCCAGAAATAACTATAAATGTATAACCGAATCCAAGTCGTAAGCGCACAACTGGTCCGTAAATTTTTGCCAAATAACACCAAGCACGAGCTTGGAATTTAGTTTTCTCCACTAAACGCTTTATGTCCAATATATTACCGATTATTGGTAATCCTCGTGGACCTAAGAGGTTGAATTATTTCGATTACGTTCATTCTATAACACATTTCTTCGATAACATATTTATTTTTGGTAGAATTACCTGGTGGCGAATTTCCTGACTGCTTTTTTTGGTCAATCATTATTTTGACGAACAATGTGATTAACAAACAAATAACCAACAACCACATTTTCAACGATTTTACACTTCGAACTTTGCAATTTTTTTCTTGTATAGAGTAATTAACGTAAGAATTATTGGCAAAGAAAATATATATTTCACGTTCATGACATTTCTTCTGTAGCGACACGTTTTGAACTAAAGGCTGGCAAAGAAAGATGCGAACGAAAAATGTATCCTTTCACCAGTAGGTTGGGTAAGAGTCTGTCCGGCTTAAAGTTTTATATTGCGTATCATAACTTTCTTCCGTGCACTTTCCACTTACGTATAAACCGTTGCGGACATTCTGCTAACGTTTATTCAGTTATACAAAATAACGCGTATCATAACTTTCGTTTATTCAGTTACATAGTTATGTAGCTGAAACCATTTCGGACATTTTGCTAAAGTTCATTCAGTTAGACAAAATAACAGTGTTATTATCAATTAGATTTCAAATACTTACTTGAAGGAAAATATAATTTTGTTTTAACTTTCTCGATTATTCGCGTTTGTAGATAGTAACGACACATGATTCTAATCGAGTGGAAGACAATTAATCGACGGTATGAAGATTGAAGATATAATTTAGTTTATAACTGTTAGTGCTGATATTAAAATATCGTTAAATTATATTTTCCGATTTATCTGATTGCAAGGCAATTGTAATGAATATTTCTTTTTCTATATACATGAAAATCAAATTTAAAAATCATATTAAACCAAAGTCGCGAAACCGTGTTCGTTTCAATGGTCTTGAAAACATCTATAAACTTACTTGACAATTTCATATTGGTTGATCCCATTCTCAACACGTTACCGGTATTACCTATTTTGGTCGTCTCAGCTTTTTTAAATTGATGTAAGCGAAGAATCGGTGAAATTAAAATGGATGACAATATTCGCAATATTGTTAAACTTATTTCGTATAAAATTTGATCAAAATTACGTTGTAATACATATCAAATTTATTTCTATTTAATCTGTGTGTTCTAGTATCATAAGCATTAATAGATAGACGTTACATGATAATGATATAATAAAAGCAAATATCTAATGGCAAGATATTGATGGGTGACGATTTATTACGATAGACCTTTTTTAATACAATTATATTTTTAGAAACAACGTAAATATATCGTGTATTATATATTGAAATCATTATTTTTTTTTTTTTTCAATTATTATGGTTTTCTAAAATAAAATTTATTTAGTTTGGAGTGATCGTGACAGATCCGCAAATATAAGATGTGCGCAAAACACATAATTTTCTCCTAGGATCGAAAATTGTCTGATTTGGACATTTTAACATCTTCTTTGCATAACCATTTGTGTCCCGGTAACACAAGTAATATTTTTGACAAGTTGGATCGTTGATGGGGAATCGACCTGAGGTTGAACACTGATATGGATTGGCTGTCGTTGTTATCATGCAAGAAGTACTCTGTGTTGGCAATACACATGCCGATTTGTCCGTATCGAATACTGTGCCATCAGGACACTTAAATATGATCAATTTAAAATCCTCGGTACACAAGTAGTAGTATTGACAATTGGTATCACCCAAAGGATACCTTCCAGGTTCCGTGCACACGATTTGAGCTTTCACTGATTCAAATATCAGAAGAATTAGCAGGAAAGCTTTGAAAATAATGAGAAACGCACCCATTTTTATTTCTGATCGTTACGATCGTTGCTGCTTAAATGTCGAAAATACTATACTGATTTCGTTCCTTTCAACCGTTTTATACGTCGCATATTTTATTTGCTTTATCATTTATCTTGTCTTAGGTAGATCTCGTGCTATTTGATCGTTGTTACATTGCTAACAAAGTAGATCAAATTCTAAGAGGAAAAAGAGATAACGTCAATGACATTTCGGCGAAATTTGTCGTCAACATAAAAAAGAAAGTCTCGATGTTAGACAACTAGATTTAATTCGTGCTCTAGCTAAAAATTACGATGAAACGACTTTCAATCACGTACCTGTGTCACCGACGATCAATTACTATTATAATTTCGCAAGTTCTGTTCGTTCCTCCATACTGTGAAATATTTATGACGATGCACGTTATTTAAATAGGTATGAGCGAGGTCGCATAAATAATGCGTCTTTGAGATGCTTGAGAATGTCGAATAACACGTATCTAAACGAAATATTTTTTTTAGGAATACTACCGAAGATATGAATGAATGAATGCGAAGATATCACAATCAAATAAACGGATTCATTCACTAATATTTTTAAGAACAATTAATTTGCAAATTGTAATGTGCGTTACTCATTGGCCTTCATATATGTAGTTTTCTTTAAAAAGTCGTCATAGATAACGAATGATTAAAGATGCAGCAAAAACTGTTAAACATCATTTATTTTCGCTCAGTTGTCATTATCACGCAATTAAGCTGTTATCACTGTATCAAGCTGTTAGATTCATACCACGTTATGATCAAAATTCGTTCAATCGAACAGAAGTATACATGTACGTGTACATAAATATAAAAAAATGTTTACGTTTATATTAACGTACCTTTTTATTATTTACATAACGTACTATTTACATTACGTACTATTTTATTATTTACATAATAAAATTTGTAGAAAAAAAAGGCAAAGCTGCTTGATAATTTACAAATTTCATCGTTGATTATCTAATGTATAGGAATATGTATTTGCAAAAGAAGATGGCATCTGTTGCTAAGAGATATTTTGTTCGGATAGTAGAACGTACGAATATTCGTATACGGAAAGTTTTGTTAATTTTGTTCAAAAGTAAGAAAAAAGAAACGTATATTGAAAGAACGTATAAACAACGTTGCAAATAAGATAATAGTTTCGTTGTAAATTTTTGAAATGATACGAAACTCATCGTAAGTCCTTGAATTTTCTTAGCTTGTGTTTCGTGACATCGAGACTCTTAAAGGATCCTAGTAACCCATTTAGCCGGGTGCATAAACACAACGTGGTCGCGGAAAGACTCTCGTGTATGCAGACTCGATCGACAAACTACGAAGGAGTCTGGAACGTGCCGATGTTACGCGCGTAGAGCATTAAACCCGGTTAGACTTTCTCGTCGCTTTCTGGCGATTTTGTATTCCGCGGATTCACCCTCGATTTCCCCCTCATACGTAAAGTTGCGTTAAGTCTTTTGCGTTTTGGATCGTCGTTGTACGTTTCACCGACGACAAAGACGAATGACGGTAATTCGAAGATTTCAAGGCTTTTGTTCGAGGAAGAGGAACTTCGTTGATGTAATTAAAGATGTCCCAAGAATAGAAATTATTTGTATACTTTCGATAGATATTCATTTAATGCGTTAACGTAAGAGACTATTAATTCATGCAACTTGTGACTATTTGTTTAGTTATTGTTTGTACTTATTTCCTATCTTTCTTTCGTTTTTTCATTTTTCTTTTTTAACCAAAAGATTTACGGTTGCACGAGCGTGGAACTAAATAAGAACACTATCTCATAAACGAAAGTTATCAGGCAGTAAATCTTTTTCGAACAGGTCAAATGTCCTTAAACTGGGATTTGTAGTGGAAGCCCTTCGACGATTATTCTTACGTCGAATTATTCTACTAAGAGGTCACAAAGATGCCCATGTATTTTCTATGAATTTATTTATTTTTTTTTTAAACCCATATGGACAAATGCAATATGAATGTTGAGATTTATATTTTTAAATATACTCAGTTAGCATAATATGTTTTCTAATTTTGCACTGCATTGTAACATCTTCGCATTGCCAAGACCTACGAAGAAAACTTGTTCTATTTTCTTTTCTCTTTCTTTTTAAGATATACGAAACGTTACTCGGAAACATTTCTCGAAGAGCAGGTAAAAATTTGTTCTCGATCTTTCTTCGGTATTTTAGCAAGGGTTCAGCAGGTAAAGATGTCAGGTACAAAACCATTGGAAAATGGTATCTGTAGGTGGTAGATGACAGAAGATGAAACGTTCCTGATACCGAAGGTTAGAAAAGAAGATTAAGAGGGAGGAAAAGATGAGAGGAATGAGGGGGGAAGAGCGAACGTATATAAGTCACTCGTACATAAGAGACTCCAATGGACTCTCTCTTTGACCCTGGTCAAGTGCACACCTTTCTTCTCTCTTTTTCCCATTCGCCTCCCTCTCCAAAGTGTTCCTCAGTCAGTCGTCCTCCTCCATGGTGCTCCTCCATCCGTACTAGTCCTTCTCTTCCTGTCGTTTCTCCGCTCTCGTTGTAGCGTCACTCGTATCTCGTCTCGCGTCGATACTCAGTACAGTGTGTTGAATACTTACGATGGGACACTGACTCACTTTTTATACAAACAACCGTACATTCTTATTCATTTTCACTTTTTCTTTTGCTTCTTCGTCGCGAGTTTAAGAACGTTCCCTCGAAGAAGTAACTTCTTTCGTCATTTCGTTTTTCGCCGAGGTGTGATATGCTGAGAAGAAGAAGATTCTGAGAGGTAGAAGGAGAGAGAGAGAGAGAGAGAGAGAGAGAGAGAGAGAGAGAGAGAGAGAGAGATGGACATTCGTCGCGTGAGTGTTTTTTGTTTTGCTTTTAATTACCTCAAATCTTTTTGTTATACGTTCAAAATGTTTCTATCGAAATTAAACAGATTTTATTTAGGTATACGTATTTGAAATACTTATCGGCATAAGAAAAATTAGTATTTCAATTTAAATCAAATTAATCGATTGCAAAACATTTTCCCTAGGACGGAAGTATAAAAAAGATAACAAGTTTCTCCTTTTGTGATTTTCTTTTCTTCTCTTTTTTTTTCTTTTTTCTTTTTTCTTTTTTATCTTTTAGAGAGGAACTCTCTTCTATTAAAGACCGAAATGTGTCACTTTCCGTTTGCAGAATCTATACAACTACGTTATCGGTGGGCAAATAATATTTCCGAAGATGGGAACACGTTTAATAATGTCGTTAAAATCCTTGCCGGATATCCTTATTCTCATTATAGTTTCATATATTACTTGAATATAAAGCACAAATATATGCACAATAAAAGAATTATAACATAATCATTGTTACGCTCGTGTTTTGGTAAACTACTTTCTCTTTATTTTCATTCATTGCAATCATTAGAATTTAATACTTTGCCAATTTGTCGAAACAAATAATACCTTTTCTTGATAATTATATTCATTATCATTCTTTGAAACACAAGTTACAGAGTTTTTAAGATAGAAACACGAGGAGTACACGCGCTTCGTTATATTTTCATACATTTCACCAAGCCTCGCGGCCTGTCATTAGACTCGATAAACTCGTGGAGATCATCGTAGTTAAAGCGATTTTCGTTTTTTTTCTCGAAGGAAGGAGATGACATGTGCCGTTTCACTCACCGACATACGTCGAAATAGGACATCGAGCGGAGGAAAAAGATAATAGTTAACTCTCCCCTCGCCCTCTCATCACTGTACTTGCTTGTAATTGTCTTCTTTAGTTCGCGTCATTTCGTTAAAGAACCGTTAGACAGTTCTTGCCTTCTCTATAGAGATCTGATTTTCACTCACGGCTTCCCACGTTACTCGCTCGATGAAATTTCGGATCTTCATCGTAATTATTTTACTACCAAGATAGTTCACTTTTATATTTCGATTTAGAAGAACGTTCAATATCAATGAGAATACTTTCATTAAATACCTTTATTAATATAAAAAAGTACGAGAAAAGTGATCGGTTCGTTAGTTTCATCGAAACTTACGGATATTAAATGCAAAATTGTTCATCGACAAAGTTCATTAAAGTATCAACGCCGAGGATTAATTTATAGGTTTTTAGATACGCAGTATTAACGTTTTAATAATATAGATTATCGAGAAAAGCGATAAAGTCTTCTAGATGAGATTGTAATTTCGTTCGAGAACATCGACTAACGTCTTTTAACTAAGAGGATTACTCGTCAAATAATAATTGAAGAAATAGTTTTAAAACGAAACGAACAGAAAGATATAATAAATAATATATCATTTAATTTAGATTAGATATGCGAATGGGTATGTTAACGTTATCATAATTATTATCAGTGGTATTTTTCGATTAACGTCGGTTGAACCGCACAAGACTTTCATCTTTGGCGCGCACGACGAGAGATACACGTGGTCACACGTATATACACACACGCAAGGCCGCGCGTCACACAGATTACATACACGCACGTTACATCGTCTTTTCTCCCCGTAGGTCGACTCTCATAATCCCCACAGTCCACTTACCTACATTGTCGATTCGCGCGCACGTCTACACACACACACACACACACACACACACAAATACAAAACTTCTTGGTCTCCTCCGTGAATATCACGAGGTTCTCTCCGGTGAGATCTAAAAGTGTTTCGCGATATTCGATCACGATTTCATCCTCGATTGAAATACAATTTTTTCATTTAATATTCTCATGACAACTAGTTCCTTGAATTCGTCGATGTCGAACATTCGAATTGTCGTACACTTTCATCTCCCTCGAATGAAATCTACAAAACGACAAAATGTAATTCGTGTTTTCTTCGATTCATTCTTTTTTTTTTTTTTTCGATTAAGTTCAGTATTAATTATTCACTTCGAAGCTTCTGTTCAAATAGAAATTAAGAATAGGAATCAGAAAAGTCTTCGTTTCATTTCGTTCGTGAACGAGGGAATTTTCGTTGAATGTTCGAGCTGTTCGTTTTAATCAGATAATCGACATTCGAAGAAAAGAATATAGATTGAGGAAGGAACAAGTTGGGTCAAGCGGAACGAATCAGTGAAATCTTGTACTTAGCACATTGAAATCGCGATACCATAACGTGTGATTCTCTTTTAAGCCATTGTAAGTTGAAATTGCTGTTAATAAAAAAAGGGAATAAAGCCGTTCCTATCCAAATTTGCATTTGCATTGTGCAAACGTATAAGTGGTGTCCCTATGAGGGCGCAGTTATCGTACATACATACAATCCGATCTATTCTTCATTTATCTGTTTCCTTCACTTTCCTACGTCGCTTCCGGTTTCTTCAACTCAAAAGACGTTAGCCTGTGTGTAAGGTGCGCGCGCGCGCGCGCGCGATGACTACTCTCGTTCTCTCTCTCGCACGAAGCGTGTGTGAGCTCTCCTGTGTGTGACACGTAAATGGCACGTGAAGCTCGCCAAGAGAGCCATTCAATCTGCGTCGTGTGAGAAAGTCTCAAAGCCCCGGCTACGAATCGACTCGTTCTCGACCTACACATCGAATACATACATACATACATACATACATACATATATGTATAGATACATGCATACATACATAGGAGTGAGATTCGTTTTCCTCGTAGCCTTTGCTGTCGAGATCATTCGTGCACGTTGCTTCCTTTCCGCACGAATAGAAGCGGAGGAAGTAGTGTGCGAATAGGCGAAAGGATGGGAATTAGGGATCTCGTGAAGTACTCCTTGGTTTTCAGGTTTAATTTATTTATTTATGTACGGGATATGAATGCGAGTAAGAGAAAATTATATGATGATACTGGATAAAGATATAATACATTGACTCTAAGTAGAAAGTATACGAATAATTAATCATATTAAGATAAATGCATAGGTATACGTTAATACGGTGTTAAATCATTTATGTGATGTGTCAGGGGTTTAGTTTAGTCCAATTATGAATGCTTGTACGAAAGGATATTAAAAATGAAATAATATTCGAGGAATTGTTTGAAAGAGTTTTTCCTTAAGAGCATCGATTATATTTTGTCAAATTATAATTATCGATTTGTAAGAGATTTATCCGTGAGTAGAAAGAGAGTTGTCTAGTTCCGCGTACGGCACACATGTTCCGTGAATGTTCGAAATGATTCTCACGGAGTGACCCACTTATTGCGACTATACTACTCGTATGCTACGTTCTGCCATTGACTGCTACGAGATATACTCATACATAATTTTTTAACGTGTAAACGTACAAACGAACTTTCATAAATTTCAAGCGAGCCAAGTGTTATGCGAAAATCCATCGTGTATATATTGAATCGTATTACTTTATCTTGCATAGTAACGCAGGTCATTTTCGCAATCATGTTGTAAGCGTTACATCGCAAAATGAGATCCACTTTTGAGTTATAAGAAGATCGATGCGTTTCAAATGGCAAAAACCATACAAGAGATTCTCATGCAGGTGTCAGATATTTTATAGGCATACAGTAGGAATAAGAACGCTTAAAAGTTTATTTGAACGCTTTCTTTCTAGGCCCCGATGTTCTTAGTATTGTCGATATGTGTCGTTGGTACACTTTCATTGGCGGGCAATGATCGAGGCGTTCCAAATTTGGTACAACGAAATCAAAGATACGTCTTGAGCGAATTTTTGGTCCCACCACCGCTACCACAGCTGCCATCACGCGTATTTCCCGGAGGAAGGACTGGACGAACTACTAATCCACATCCTCCTGAATCTCTCGGTTATTTTTCAAAGTTCATAAGTTGGTTAAATCCGTTTACAAGTGGTACTACCGTGGAAACGCCTTTACCTCCACCCCCTGAAACGCTCCATCCACCAAAGTTTGTTCAATCACACGTGCCGCCACCACCACAACCACCACCACAACCACCACCACCACCACCACCACAATCGGGACAACCACCTGGACTGCCATTAGCAACGCCTCAAGTTTACAATGCACTACCACCACCTGTCTTTGACAGACCACCATTGCCCCAACCGCCGTCTCCTGCAGATATTTACAACAAACCAAATTCACAGGCAAAAAACAAGAATTGTAATCCGTGCAACAAAGTTCCTTGGTTACCCATGAATCTTGGAGGAGCTTACCTTCCTCCAACCAATCAAGATGGACATATCGGAATTGTGAGTGGAGAATATCTTCCACCGAGTAATCACGGACTCGTTGCCGCTGCATCTCAGGAAGTCAAAATACCAGACTTCTTTTACGCACCACCTTTACAAAACGGAGAAATTCCACCGATCGGACCTCTACCGAATCCGCATTTGTATCCAGGTCCTATGCCTCCTCTGTTCAAAGCGGAAGTATTTGATTATCCATCACGATCGAATTATCCTATCAAAGGAAATTTACAACATCACGAGGTATCCGTATCGACTGTTATTGAAACAAGTCCATCGTTACCTTTGGGAACATCGAACGATCAAACGAACAACTCCGGTGATAAGAATTTAGGAATTCCTCAAGAAGGACAAACCATTTTTGAAAGTCATCAAGTGTCTGGTTCAAGATTAAGTCATACTGAGTTTGGTAATCAAGGATACGGTGGAGTTCAAATAGACTCGTTTTCTAGTGCTTCTCATGAGAATCAACAAGGACCCGTGGTGGTTTATCCAAATCTTAACAAAGAAATTGATGCAACGTCGATTAAACAAAATTTCGACGAGTCCAAGATAAACCAGTTTACAGAACCTAACGCTTCTGGTAATTTCGAGCATAAAAATATCGGGAATAATCAACAATTCGTTGATTCTTCTGGATTGAATTTTCAAAGAACCGATCAGACTGTTCCTCCATTCGTAATAGGAAACGATCATTACGCTTTCGGAAATACAGAATCGGGACAGCAAACGTACAACGGTGATATCTTATCTAGTTTCGGTACAGTTAAAGATTCTCATGCATCAGGGACTGATGGATTTTCCAATGTAGAAAATCCAATATATTTTGAAGAATCGCCGTTGACGGATCTAACGAAGACGAGCGAAAGTCGTACGGATTCGCCCTCGATATCATCTTCTCCTTCTACCTTTATTGATCTTCATGGAGAACAAAATTCTAAGGCAACCTTGGATTATGAATCGAGGCCGAATTCTTACCAAGTAGAACAGGAAATTAATCGATTAGGATCGTTGGGTGGTGGTAGTAACGATAGTTTTTTGAATTATTCGACAGAAAGTAATGTGATCAAAGACTTATTTGGAATTGACAAAATTAATGAGCAAACATGGAGAAATACCAAAGCGTCTACTTTGACTACAGGAGGTGTGCAGAATTTTGATACATTATTCGTAGCACCGCAAGCACCATTAACCGATTCTTGGTCAGTCGTTTTATCGACGACCATGAGGACGGCACAAGATGAAACTTTGTTAGATAATTTAGGAAAAAACAAAGATACGAATAGAGAAGATCATAGTTTACAACAGTATGGAGGAAAGAGAAATAAGCAGGTACAATGAAAATGACGATAATTTGCTATTAACATAGACATTGAATTTGATCTAAGTTAATGTCGTTTTTAATTTTGTTTTAGGTACAGGTAATAATTCCGTATACGTCGCAATATACTCCATTACCTTTCCATTCGTCTTATGATGATAAAGATAACGTGGAACAAAATCAACAACGGACAGTATCTTTCGTGGACGTATCGAATCGTGACAATTATATCGGTCAAGAGTCTAGAAGCGAGAGTAAGGTGATAAGTCTTCCAGAAACGGTGACAGTTTCAAACAATTTGAATACTTTGGATGATCACACGACGAAAGTTGTAACAACGACGACTGAAGCTGTCCTTAATATTAATATAAACAAAGCTAACAATTCGATAGACATTCATAGATTACAAAAGAATATCGACAATTGGACGATACAGGTATGTATCATGTGCTACATCCATAAAAATGAAAATATTAAACAATTAAAGTTTTATTTTTTGAAGTTAGTTTATATATATATATATTTATATATATTTTTAAATCATAATCCGTTTGGATTTCTGATTAGGAATATTCGCGAGGAACCACTTTTAGTACGATCTTACCTAGTTCTTCTCGTCCTTATCTGCAACCATCGAAAAAAATACCTAACGAATATTTCACGACAACGGAATCTGGCGAACATGTAAACGGTTTGAACGAACATGAAGAAAATGTAAAATCTTTCGCGTTGGCTGGATTCAGTTTTAACGAAATTGAGGACGAAGGACCAAATTCATTCGAGGAATCTAGAATACAGGTGATATTATCGATTGATATGATATTATCACTATTACTATGAAAAATAAATGAAAGAAATTAAAGTAGTTAAACGATCGACTGAGAGAATGTTTTTTTTTTTTTTTTTTTTTTTTTAGACCATACACGTTGAAAATCCAACAAGCAAAGCGGAATTCAATGCGTCGAATGTAAACGAAAATAAGTCGAACGAGACCACGAAGAAACAAGAAAGTTCTTGGAAAAGTTTTCCAGTGTCGATTTCGACGGTCGATAAGGAACGAGTCTATGTCGTGACTCCACAGACAACTACTACGGTTGCAACCGAGCGTCGCGAGGAGGAAAATAAATCGAGCACGAAGAGCTCGAAGAAAGGGAGCGTAGTTTATTCTAAGAGCATCAAGAGTAAGCAGGATGAGTTCGAGAAGATAGAGAGAGCTTATCAAGTACTACCACAGGCTGTAAATAATTTAGCTGTGGCTTCCACGGGTCCGGAAACCCTTCCTCTATGGGGAATAATGGAACACGAAGAGTTTGCTTCGTTAGGCCAAAACGAAGACGAGAACAATGACGACGAGTCAATAGTGGCGCCTATCCTCTACGCCGGACATTCCAAGGTACTTTTTCTTTTTGTATTATTTGATGAGAAAGATAATATTATGTTTGATTCAATAGGTATATAATAATAATAATAATAATTATAATTATAATAATAATAATAATAATAATAATAATAATAATAATAATAATAATAATAATAATAATAATAATAATAATAATTATAATAATAATAATAATAATATAATTATTATTATTATTATTATTATTATTATTATTATTATAACGACGGGCTTATTCTTTTTTTTCTTTTTTTTTTCTTTTTTTATTATTTTAGGTTTCACGGGCTAGCCGATGACCAGATAAAAGACTTTCGATTGTATAAAGACTTTTCGTGCTCTTGTTTTGTCGTTGATATAATTTCGTACGACACATAGATATATAATATTTGCGATCGTCGAGGAGCGTTCTTAATTATCAAGACTTTCCGGTCGATGCGAAGTAGAAGAAGAAGAAGAAGAAGAAGGAGAAGAAGAAGTCGGTCAGGTGTCAAATCAAGAAAGATGGACAAACGACAATTTCTCATGTGCGAGATATTTAATTAAAGGGACATCGATAACTAAATAATTTAAAAACTAGTGTTAAACTAATGCGTGATTGATAGTGATTGATGATGCGAGGATACCAAACACATCGTGTTTTGTTATCCTCTATCAGCCCATATGGTAATATTCATTAGTTATTTATCTTCGATATGTATAAAATATCCAACGCCAGAACTTGCGAGAATAACAGTAAGACGTTTTATTTCTATGTTGAATATTTATTCGCCACGCTACATCGCATTTCTTTCATTCGTTTGTCGGTTAGAGATTTTCTCTCAGGGTCATTGAATTTTCATCGAATAAAGTCATTTAGGATTTTTATTCTTATTATATTGTATTAAATTTCTCTCTCTTTTTTTTTTTTTTTTGGATTTATCCTATTCGTATGTATTTTCCAAGACTATTTATATTTAATCTTTAGCGAATGGGAAAGACGAAGAGAAAAAGATTTAAATATTCAACAAAAAATTGGACGATTGATTTCTTCACCATTCAACTTAAGCCAACTGTTTTCTATTTGCGATGTGACTCGATTTTCAAAACGATTGCGTTTTACTTCGGAAAGTCACTTTCGCCGATTTCGAAAATCTGGATGCCAGCCAAAAGGTGATTCAGGTGATTGTAACTAAATATATCAGTCGTGCGTGCGACACATAAATGCATATCATGAAATTGACTTGACATCGGCTTTTCTGAATCGTATGGTGAAAGGAGAAAATACAGTATCCGGACATATTTGGAACGCATGAACGCACGTCTGTGCGTGATTTTACTACCGCATTGGAAAATTTAGAAGATACCTGCTTGGTCAGTATGAAGATTTATTTTAAACTGTAAATTATCAAAGATTCATTACTAATTATATATATTATGATACAGTTTAATTGCGCGATCAACGATTATTTCAGTGTCATACATAATTCTAAAAGTAGCAACTTTCACATTTCACATTATTAAAGTGGAATGAAAAAATATTTACTTGGATGTAAAAAATTTCATTTTTATATTAAATTTGTACCAGGATCTTACATATTTAAAAGCAAGGAAAAATTTTTACGCTTTTCCACGGTGTTTCAACTTTTGTTTTTCGATTCTGTTAGAAAAATCACACGTTTGGCGTCTCCCTTTGCACGTGAGAACTCGTTCCAGATGGACGTGGGATAAAACTACCTATTGTTCGTTCATGGCATTTCATTTCTTCATTTTTTTTTTTGCACGTAATTAGATCTATTTCTAAAAGGGGATAGAACAAGGACACGACCTTAATTAAGGCCATTCCAATATCACCTTTTATTTCCTTATTGAAAAGCATAAGACAACTTGAGAAAATTGTCAAAATAATATTTTGATATTATAAATTAAAATATATCTTAATTTATTTACAATGAATATGACCGAATGTACAGTAGAAACGATTCTATTAAATTTCTAAATATTCTGTTCAGTAAGATCTTGTTGGTTTTGTTTCAATCGCAGTTTCGTTCTTCGCAAGATGATCAGCTCCGTCAGCCATAGAGTGACGGTCAAGGCCGTCATACTATTAATTATGACGATGCAGGGCGTGTAACTTCCCATTGCGTCTCTAATTACACCTACGGTAAAAATAATTTGTCACTGTTTTACGCTTTCTACTTAATCGTAACGGCAACGATTAAAGTATTTTCCCGAGAAAATTTAATATAAAAGGGACTCGACGATATTTAAAACTATACCTAAACATGGTCCAGCACTTATCATGATGAATCCATTTACCGTCATCTGTATCGCAGAAGCATATGGTAGTCGGTTAATCGGTACATAGCTTGGTATGACCAATGACATATAAACTGATCTAATCCCTTTGGCAACCCCTAAACCTGCAGCAACAACTATCACTTGCGTAAAGGAACGGGTAAATATTAAACCTGCGTTATAATAAAAAAGAAAAAAAAAAAAAAAGAAAAGAAATATGAATAAGCAAGATTTAAAAAGGTGTATTATGTTGAAAAATAAGATCATTTGTAATATCATATTGGATTATTAGAAAAACTGTACCTGTTCTACTAATAATAAGAAAGATTAAACTGATAGTGTACATTGGTCTTGGCGTTAGGTGAAGCCATTCTCCAAGATATGGAGCACAACTTCGGAAAATAAGATCAACCGTGGCAATGGTGCTCATCGTAATAGCGATTTCGTCTGTTAATAAACCTCGGTCAGCCAGAATGAAGGGAGTCAATAGAGAGAAATTAATTTCCGCGAAAATGGCAATCGACATGCCCAACATTATATTGACATATATAGGATCTCGTAGAAGATCGAGGTCGTAAAAGACGACAATCCATCGTAAAATTCGGATGAATCTCGATTTCTTTTTTTCTCTGTTGGCATATCATTGTTACGTTATAAACTACAATATATAGTAATAATGTTAAAAAAGTTTGCGATAAGAGAGAAACAAAATTCTTCCAGTTTTTCAATCACAATTGACTTACTTTTCACAATTGACTTACTTTTCAAAATTATCATCGTTTTGATTCTCTACATTTGAATCATTTATCATTATCTCGTTATTGTTTTGTAGAATGTGATTATATTCCGGTATACTTTGACAACTTCTCGCTTTCGATATTTTATTCGCACTATTGAAGCTAAAATTCTTTCGCAGAGGTTGGTAAGCTGGCTCCTCATCGAAAATTTTTAGACTACTGTTGAGATTGATAGTGTTTATGCTTTTAGCTGGAATCGAACGATAGAGATTATAGATGATTGCATTATGGATGGTTCTCTAGGATTTTGGATTAAGAAATAATGAAGTTTACCTGAATTCCACCAGTGATAATCTGGCTTGGAACGTGTTTGATTACTTGGATCGTAATTATTAATCCATGACCAACCATCCAGACTCATCTCTTGCGAAATGGCTAAAAGAAAAATATAATGTAATCGTAATATTCTGGAATTATCAAGTTAAACAAAATAAATAAATAATATTTGGTTTACAAACTTCTCGTAGTCTCTGAAAGTTGCCGCGATAATGGAATTTCGAAGCCATAGATGCTAACGCCCTCGACATCGTGATTGATACTTGTTACGGTTAGTCTTCTATGCTTCTGTTGTTCTTCCATCAGTGGCGCGTCATGAAAAGTATCTTCGTCTTCCGAAACTTCGTTTAGCGTATCTAACATCAAAAGAGAGCCAAATTTTAATGATCAAATGATCACGTACGTTGGAATTAGAATATTCCTTATCGATTGTTTCCATTGAAAATGAAATCAAATGAATAATTACCAACGGACTGTTCTTTTTCTATCTTCTCGATGATCTTCTTTTTATCCTGATCTTCAACGTCCAATACTCTTTTCATGTGCCATTTTACAGGATGTAACATCAAGGCGCCTATTATTGCGTGTAGAGAGTAGGAACCAAATATCAATAGTGTGCCCTATTTTGGAAATATTACTTTGTATTTGAATGGAAACACTTCTATCAGTAACAAAGCTCCATTGTCGCTACATCTAAAAAGTTTGCGATTGTACTTATTCACGTTGATAACTGTCAAGAGGTGAAATTTAGGTGGCTGATTTTGTATAAATAAGAGTAGTGTATATATCACATTAAACGATAAACCAATTCAATGACGACGAGTACAAATGATAATTTCATACAAATTTGTAACAATCCAAATTTCTACGGTGTTCTACATCGTTATCCGAATTGCTATTGATGGATAATCGAGATAAAGACGTCGAACAATTGATATCGAGATAAAAACCTAATTTACCTTGGGCCCATAATAATCGAGCAAGAAAGTTGTCATTGGTGGCATAAAGATCGAACCTATTCCCATAATAGTGATGGCCCAGCCGGTTGCACGTCCTCTCTTCGTTGTGAAATAGGTGTTGAGTGCGAGAGAAAAGGCAGATCCTGAAAGTGCCAGTCCGACAGCTTAAAACGCAAACAAAATAAGATTATGAGAAGTACGACTTTGAAGATGCACAAAGGAAAAACCAAAAATTACGTACATGCTATCAAACCGTACGTGATCATGATGAGAGTAAATGTTGTTGAGAACGTTGTTAACGTTATACCGATGGAATATAACAGAGAACCAGCGATGGCCACTTTTCTGTATCCAAAATGTCGTAAAAGCGGACCATTGATTAAACCTAATATCATGCCAAATGCCATGTTGGTGCTAATGATAGTGCTGCTTTGTGTACCATTGATGTTTAACAATGGAAAAAGATCCTTAAATATCAGACCCGAACCTTGCATGATGGGTATCATGGCAAGCTAAAAAGATTTTTTGATAATTCAACACTCAATTTGAACTTGGAAATTATCATTGAAATATTCATAAAACATACGCTGTTAAATGCATAGGCCATAACGATTACCCAACCATATCCTCCGTCCGGTGGTACAAGAGTAGTCATTTTGATTAATTTTTCACTCTTCGATCTTGTTTCAATGAAGTTATCACATGAAAATAAAATAATAATGATTCATCCTCAGTAATAGCCTTCTACTTCGAGCACGTGTTTTCTGACTTTTTGTTATCTTGACCGAGATTTTTCAAATTTTTCGTCGATTTAGTTTTATTTCTTTAATTTTTCTAACTCGTTTCACTTTCGTTCAGATCTTTCATTTCTACTGACAACTATTGCTACGGCGTAGTTATTTATAATCAATGAACTCCTGTTCATGCATCGTTTTGCAACTGTAAGTAACACGCTCGGCGGCCAATTGATCAATATTACCAGCTCATTGCTATGAGATAAGTATAAATTTAATCTAATCTCGACATGGAATATGTTCCGTCATTCTCAACAGATTATCGATAAATGACCTTGAGGAATAATGCCGGACAATGGAGATATACAATAATAGTTTATAATTAGTATCTTCGGTAGACATATTATGAATGCTAAACTTGTTTTCCTGAATGATGAATCAACGTCTTTAGGCTGAAATGTGAATATATACAAAGTTTTTAATGTGCAAATCTTAATTTATTGCATCATGTGTTTATATGCGTGTAATTGGACAATTAAAATACTAGAGTATCAATGTTACATTTTATTTTGTAATTTTTTTAAATGGTACACTTGATACTCTTTCAATATAAGATAACGTGTTGTGTCGTATACTTGAGATAATGACGCATAATAAATATATGGAAAGTTTTATAATCCGTTTTATAAATTGATGTAGAAAGTGAAATTCGTACATTGAAAATTAATATTAATGAAAATATTTTAGCACGATTTACATTATTGTAAACGATGGCATACAGTAATAATAATATGTTCATTTCTTATTATTCTTATTACAGTAACATTACATATACACTTATAAATTTGAGATGTGTATATGAAAGCATTAATTTAGGAGTATAGTTGCCTAATCAGATATTGAAATCATGTGATAAGGAATAAGGAATTATAGTTAGTTTCGATGTAAAATAGGGAAAATCATATAATCCAAATGTTTAAAATCGTATTACTTATTAAAATTTTAATCATAAGTTCGACATATCAATTTCATAAAACAAAA
The DNA here is from genome assembly GCA_911387685.1 of Dolichovespula media. Taxonomy (NCBI): domain Eukaryota; kingdom Metazoa; phylum Arthropoda; class Insecta; order Hymenoptera; family Vespidae; genus Dolichovespula; species Dolichovespula media. The sequence continues at coordinate 8,678,770 of OU426853.1, forward strand.
AAAAAAAAGAAATAATCAATTTGATTTTGTTACATCATTGATGGATAGTAGATTTATTTTTCATGTGTAATAATTAGTCGTTGTATTCAAATTAATTAGAATTAAATTCTAGAAAATAATCGAGAAATATCAGTGAAGAAGCATTTTTGTTTACACGTTTTGACCGCCTTTTATTTGATTTCCTTTTTTCTTTTTTTCCCTTTTTAAGGTAATTCTCTATTATCCAGGAAATGGTTGTTAAATGCGTGAAGATGTTTAGATAGTGAAACGCATAATAGTATAATTTGTCATGTCTTGTATCCAACCGATAACAGGTCTCAAGATAAGCTAAATCATTCCACTAACCAACTGTTAAAGTTCCACTGCAGCAGGTAATCTTGATAATGGTACGTACGGCGGTATCATTAGAGTTGTGAAGATTGTACGGAGGCTATTTTCTAATGTGAATATTTTGTACGTGAAACAAATATATAAAAGATCTTTAATTTTCTTTTTTTTTGTGATAAAATTGTATTTCAAGAATTATACGAACGATAGAAAAAATTTGAACAAATCGATGTTAATTAGAGATATCAAAGATGTTTCAGGATTAATTATATCTATTTTCGAAAAACTCTTTTCTTCGGTATCATAGTTTACAGTTTTGCTTTTCTCCGTCGAGTGAATCATAAATTATCACGTTCTTCAAAAACGAATTCCAACATTTCAATTCAACAATATTTGTATCATTTTGCAATTTTTGGGAAAATGTGATCAAAAATTATTATTATCTTGTTAGTACATCCTGGATTGTTTCTTCTTCATTCTAACTCTTTCGAACTATTAATATTAGGTACTATATATTATCAAAAATTGTTTTCTTTAATTTATTTCTTCTTTATTACAATACTTTCATAAATGGAGTTCACTAACGTAGCTTTACATTACTTTATTATCCTTTTGAGCAATTTTATACAAGTACATAATGCGATTATGGATGACTATCAGTGAACTAAACACATTATTCATAACAGTAAAGTTTTATTTAATTACAGTATATAAGAATTCATCATTATATCTTAATAATAATGAAAATTATGACTATTTTAATTCTTAAAGTAAAACGTATAAAATGAGTGTGACAGTTAAAACGTTAATGATATAATGCTAATGCTATAGTGTTATTGTTATTAAGTTAATCAGTTGTATATCTCAATTAAATTGAACAATATTTCTCTATTTATCATTTTTTTTTTATAAAAATAAATATATTCAAAAATAAATTTTAAATAACTTTTTTGAATATGTTTCAGGAATGTGCTATATATAATGTTAAAACTAAATCAATTTACTTGAATTAAAATACTAATCGAGATAGAGTGTGTTTGCCTGATATCGGGGAAATGCTCTCGATTAGATTAAAATGATTATTTTAAGTTATGGAATATATATATATATATATATATATATATATATATATATATATAATAATATAAAGAGTATAAAATATTATAAAGAGTATTTGTATATAATAAATTTTATTATTATTATATATTATATATATAGAAATAGACTTATAGAAAATAAAGATGACCTATACGTATAATGCAGAGCATAAAACCAATCAAATGGAATAAGCTAATGCTACGAAAACAACAAATAATCCTGTATGGAGATCGTCGAATTCTTTTGAGAGAGAAAACATGAATGAAAAATTTCGTCAGGTATCTCCAACGAAACGATCGATTATCACATATACGATGATTCATTCTTGCACGTTCATATAACGAGGCTTCGATAGGCAGTAAATAAATACAGTACAGCTTGATAACTGAATGCACATGGGAGGATCCTTATAATTTCTTCTATTAGTACTATTTCATTTTTGTAATGAAAGTTAAAATATTATTTAAAAAATAAGGAATACTTAGGAATATTTGCACATCAGTCGTTTTAAACATTAACATATGACATCACAATTACTATTTTTTCCTGGTCATTCTATCTAAGAAATAAAGAAGTTTCAGGATTTATCTTATCATACTCTTATCTTAATGTTTATAAATACTGTTTTATATGTCTTCCTTTCGTTACCACACGTGTATAATATTTTAATATCACAAAAGTGTATGTATATTCTTTCAAAGCTTCTTAGTCTTTTTTTCTATTGCTTAACAAGGATTTTGTAATTGTTCCTATAGTATAAATCTGTATGATTCGTGATATATCTCCTGGTGATCAGAAATGTTATCTAAATATGGGTGACCATCTTAAAACACTAAGCTATTCAGGCTCTTAGGGGAATCTTTTTACGTATGTCTACTTACTAGAAATAGAGATGATGGGTCCCAAAAATCTTAAACATCATTAATAAGAGCTGGATACATCAAATGTTTAAGATATATTCATAGAAATTCTACAATTTTTCGTTTTAAAACGACGATTTTTGAAACTTCTATTTTCAATGAAAAAAACTTTTTAAAAACTTCTATTTTAATATTATATCGAACTCTTTTTTGTAACACGCTATATATAAATATATACAATGATACTTTTCTGGTATTTATAAAACTGAACGAGGAATGACGAATGTTGTGAATTTTTTGATTTTATAAGAAATAGTTCTTTTAGATTTATGGTATAAAACTGAATACATTATCGAATATCCTGACTTTCATTCTGATTTTCCGACAAACATCTCTCATTCGGCGTGTCCCCATTATTTTTTACTTTCACGCATTTACCAAAAGGAGACCAAAGTCCACCGAGCAGCCACAAAAATACGCAAAACATACTCATCGCGGAAGTGAAATGCAAAGAACCACTGTAACTTCCAGTTAAATCATGCACCATGCCTGGAAATATTATAAAATAAATAAATGTTTATTATATTTACAAATTCATAAATAATAATTCATATTATTATTAGATATATACCTATGATTGGTCCCAGACTAATAGACAAAATACCATTGCAAACCATTTGAATACCAGATGCTGCTGGCAACCTTTCCAATGGAACGTAATCTGGTATGATCAGAGTTTGAAAGACAGCCTTTGTACCTTTCGCTACTCCTACGATAACAGCAACTAGGATTATGACAAGGTAATCGTCACCCCAAATACAAAGAACTGTAAAAAAGTTGATAATATTAATATCGAATTATTTCGAAAAGATAAAGGAAACGAATTTTTCGTATTATTTTTTATAACGTGCTTAATGTTCCAATGTGACTAATTAAAAAAGGGATGAGATCGTTGAAGATTAAACGAAATTAATAAGTAACAATGAGGAGGAATTTTTCCAAAATAAAAATCGGCGTGTTACGTCGAATTTTGGAAATAACTGAAATCAACCCACCCCGAGAAAGACTGCATTTTTCAGCTTGACTTCTTCTCTATTTCATATCCAAATATTTTACGTTGTTCTACGTACTCATCCTTCCGAATGTAGATCCTATCAAGGATATCACGTAAAGATTTCTTGGAGTCCAGTGGGCTTTTTGTGCGAGTAGAGGAACACAAAGGCGTCCAGCGATATCGAAGGCAGCTTGGATAGACATTATATTCGCAATCTCCTTTATTTTTAATCCTGATATATTCTCGAGGACGAAAGGTATCAAAGCATTGAAGTTCGTCTCAGCTACCAAGGACATGCCCATACCTATTTTTAATGAGAAAAAGTCGTTGCTTTTTTATTATTTCAAATATGGAATAATCATTGCATAAATTTTTTCCCTTTTTTTTTTTTTCTTTTTTTTTTTTTTTTCTTACCTATCACCACAAAAATATAACGTAAATCTTGTAAAAGTATGAGATCCAGATTAGACGAGATCTTTTGAAAAAAGCTACGTTTCTTTTCCGTCTTAGCTTCTTTGAAAACCTTCTCTAGATTTTCTTCTTTCTTAATTTGTTCTTGGTCGTTCAATAATCGACACTCGGCAACATATTTTTCGGTGTCACTTTCATTTTCATTTGTCAACGTAGCCACATTATTCACGTTATAGTCCTATCGAAATAATGTTAAATATCTATTATATAAATAATAATACTGTTTGATATTCAGTTTTATCGCCGACAAATACGTACATATATCCTCTATTTCAACGATAAAATATAGATAATAAAGTGAAGATGTAGAGATTGAATTACCTTAGTATTTATTTTGTCGGTGTTTACGAACGGTCTTAACAAGCAAGCACCTACGAGAGAGTTCGCAGCGATTCCAGCGAAAATTAACAAAGTTCCCGTAGTAGCGTATGCGTCTAAGAGCTTCACTATTAAAAGTGGCATTAGAATAGGACCAAGACCGGTCAATGTAACGCATAGACCCATTGCTATGTTACGTTTCTTTCTAAAATACGTGTTGAGTGCTAAACTCGTTGCTGGATAGATGATACCTTGTCCGACTCCTAATTTAAGAGAAAAGGATAAAAGAATTGAATAAAATAAAAACAAATTATATACATAGGTAGGTATAATGTTCTTATTAAAAAAAAAAAAAATAAAAAAATAAAAAAACAAGGAAAGAATGTTATTTTAATTTTCTATAATTACCGATAATAACGCAATAGCCGACAATGATGGCAGGAAGAGATAGAGCGAACGCCGTAGTACATATTCCAATGACGACTGTGAAACTACCAAAAAAAGCGACTTTGCGAAATGAGAATTTCCTCATCATGGGTCCACTTATCAAGCCCAAGCTGCAGCATATCGTACCGTTTAAATGAAGTATCAAGGATGTTTGCGTCGCGCTGATACCGAGACTCGTGAAACGTTTTCCAAAAATGAGACCGTAACATTGTTGAATCGGCAATACAGAGAGCTATAATATCAAACGAACAAATTATTGTCGTGTATAGTCGTTTATTTTTCAAAAAAAAAAAAAAAAAAGAACGAGTATCTCCACTCGTAATATTAAGACTCTTTTAGATCGTTTGTATACGTCGCTTGTTAGAACACGACGTTACAGTTTGAGAATAGATATCATATCGCAAATATACGAAAATTTATTTTCTCTTAAGAATATGCCATATCTCTACGATCCACCATAAATATTTTGTAATTACTAACTCATCCGCGTCATCGAATGGGATAAAGAAAAGTGACGGTTGAATAATTAATTACACGAAACAATTGAATCATGAATTTTGTATTATTTTTCAATGTTTATCAACTTGAAAGATAAATAAGGGATACTCCTTTTAATATATAATAATATACTAAACGTAAATACATCATTTTATGAAACTAAAAACAAAGGGAAAATCGATCGATTATCGTGCATCACACTAGCATATCTTTTGTCATAAAAGATAAACGGACTAATATCACGAGATATAGGTTGAATTTATGGGAATTTCGATAAGAAATAGGAAAAGTGAGGAAGAAAATGATGATACATAGAAGAATAGATAGAACGAATGTACAATACTTTTATCGATTTCACAGATTTTTTCAGATGTATTTCAAATTGAGGATAATTGGAGATTAGGCACGGACTTACATTAATAATAGTGACACCGAGAACGATCATCCAAGCCCAGCCTCTGTCAGCTTCGCAACGAGTCATGATATCGATCTTGTCGATCAGTTTCGAAATTTTTCACGAATAAAATCTTTTTATCGTCTCTCTTTGAAGGCCCGCCCTCGAATAGTCTGCAGACTGTAGCCTTTAAACATTGATCGGCATAAAAAACAGGATAGAGAGATAGAGAGAAAGAAAGAGAGAAGGAGAGAGATAAGATACAAGATGGATATTTTGATAAGAACGCGAAGACGATAGAACAAAAGAGATGGAGAGACTAAGAAAGAAAAAATATAATTAATCTGTCTTCCCACCCACGCACGAAGATATCATTCGTGCTTACCTATATCTATCTAACTATCTAATCGTATATATTGTTTCCACGATTTCGGAGTCATGTGTCAATTGGGGCGATAAAAAGGGGTGGGGTAAAGTTGTAAAAAATTGTTCCGTTCTAATAGCGGAATTAAGACTTTAACGCATCTGCAAAAGAAAATTTTCTAATTTTCTATGGTCAATCGTAGATTTTAAAATCTTTGTAATATTTTTATTTCTTTTAAAACAGACTTATAATTTGATATGTTATAAAAGTATGATTAATTTTAATTCGGAAGAATTGGTAATTCCTTTTATAGTTAGGATAATAAGTATAGAAGTAATTTTTGTAATATACTTTCTAAAAAATCGAATTACAGCGTGTCGATACTGTATAGCTGATTGTACTTTGACGTTAGATAACCGTAGTAGAAATAAGACGGAGCACATCTTAATAGTCACTTTAATCGGCTGAATTGCTTCTACTCTTCTTACGTACATTTATAGTATATATTCGATCTAGTTTTGTATAATGATAGGTAACAGTCTTATCGTTTTGCGTCAACCTACAATTTTTTACAACAAATTTGAATCTTGTTAGGTGAAATGTTCAATTAAAAATCATTGTCCTATCGATTAATCTGAAACGTATGATACCGCGTACTTATTTCATTTTATCCCATTAACAATATAAAAATGGTTTCATTTTTTCTTTGCTTGCTATTTAAATTTTTCATATCATTATGAATAATTATCGTTTCTTGCTATATGTCAACGTTCGTTCAACGAAAATATTTAATATTTATGAGCATATAGTTTTTATGCAAACTGTTCGTAAGTTATATATAACGCCCGCAAGCGCTCATCCATTACTTTATTTTTTTTCGACGTTGGTTATTTGATAAATAATTAACGTCTCTTTGCTCGTATTGTCCATGATCGTTCGTACGTATTAATGTAACACAAATAATAATTAAACGTTTCATAGAAATGAACTGAATCGTCGAGTAAACGATACCGTTTAATTATTGGAAAAATTCATGTTGTTCGTTCAGTCTCTTTTGTCCTCTTCGTATTTTTCCAGTTCGTGTATTTCCTCAATGATCACGTGGAAGGAATAAAAACGATCACGTTACGATACGTTTTAACACGAACTACGATCGTTTCGAGACTGACTCTTGTGAGTCAACGATGACACGATTGAAACCAGCTTTGGAAAATATATTCCAGAGTGTGCTGTCCCTTTCGTATTCGTATCTTTATCTTATATTATCAACGTGCGTTCGAGACACACAAGCCGGTTACGCTCGAGACGCCTCCTTTATCGCTACTTCCAAAGCGATTTCGACTTCTCTTCCTTACCGACCGATTTTTCAGTTTTAAGAAATGGAAATGATCATGCCGAACAAAAAATATCTGATTAGCAAATATTTGTAATGTTCATCATTTTGGAGCATCTGTTACAATAACGATTTATCATAAAGCAAAGTTATCAGAAAGTCCTTGCGCAAAATACATAACATTCATCTTATATTGTAATAAATTCGAATGCAAATTTAATTACTTTCCTTATTAAAAAATATTAAAGAGAGGATATTATTGAAAAGGTAGTGTGAACTTAATAAATTGCATATGAATTAGTTTGATGGTGAATGATCGATGGCATTTGAAATGTATGACTAACACGTGCAAGGAAAAAATATAATAAAATATTAAAGAAATGTCGATGATCGCGCTATGTAATTTTTATTATTTGTAATATAAGTTAAGAAGTAAATATTTTCCATCGTTCGTTAGTATCGATATAAAGAGATCACCTATTGTACATGGTATTCCCACAATGATAAAAGAAATCTTAAGTATGATAATGGATCTCTGATGTAATGTTAAACCAACGATAAGACATAATACGTATAAATTTGTAGAATCCGTAATTGTGCACCATTATAGCGCTGAGAGAATGATGATGGAATGATCGCTATTCTCGGTTTAATTTACATACGCCTAATCTCGTCGGTAGTGATACCGTAAATAATAAAATAATCTACATAGAGATTAAATGTCTCTTTATTGATGCCGTTGATTTCTTTTTAATACGAAAAAATATGAATGAACTGTAGGACCGTTGAGGAATGGGAAAGAAATAATTCAAATCCGTGATCGTATATAAGTGCATTTCTATCGTTTAATAACGTAAAAATAATAGTCAATAGCGTATAAATAAAAGTATTATATATCGCAAATTGGAATTCGGCATTAATACTTGAATTACTGTACAAGAGTGATCATCCATCCATCCTATCGTCCAAGATGGATCATTTAAATCTGTATAAGCGGTTGTACAAATACTTCGGTCTCATTAAAAAAAAAAAAAAAAAAAAGGAACAACTCGTTATTCTATTGTACTCTTATGTGTTTCTTCAATCAAGTCGCGTTTCCTTTTACGTAGGCCGAAATATGAGAACTCGGCGGTCCACGAGACAAAAGTCAGAATGATCAGGCTCGTCATTACGTGAATGCATACCCTGTAGCTCTGCGTGTAGTCTCGTATGTATCCTGCATCAGCATGAAAACGTTTTCTACTAATATCGATTATCCATCTCATGACACGCGTGAACACACGTACACATCGTACACGTCAACATACGTACGAATGATAACGAAAATTGTTGAGAATATCTTGCAGTTACTTACCGATAAGGGGACTCATAGCAACAACGAACATACCCTTCGAAACCATAAATATTCCGAAAGCACTTGGGAGTTTCTTCAAGGAGCAACATTCGGAGATACTTAGATTTAAATTGACCAAAGTAGCTCCACGCAAAAATCCTATTATTATGAATATCACTATCAAGGTCGTTCCTTTCGTTCGCTCGGCCAGTACTGAAAAATGATGATGAATGTAGGAAATATAAATAGCGATGATATCAATGAGTCTATTATGATATTAAAACTATTGGTATTAAAAATGGAAGAGCTTACCGGAACGTCCACAACCAACCATGATCGAACAAATCCAAAATATCGATCTCTTCTTCAAGCCCAACTTATCGAAGATCGTTGGCAACGTCAGACGTGCGAGGATGTCCGTAAAGGCAGTGAGGGATAAACAAAAAGCGACTTCCGCCTTGGTCATTCCTATCGATCGTCAAGTATCTCGAGGAGTCTAGCTAAATTCTAAGTAGTGCCGTAGCGAGGCTTTGGTTTCATTAGATGGTCGATTTGATCCTTTACAAGTTCGCAAAGTTTTTAACGATATTATTAAAAAAAAAAAAGAAAAAAGAAAAAATAGCTTTCAATTAATCATCCTTTTCTTTTCTTTCTTTTTCTTTTTCTTTTTTTTTTTTTTTTTTTTTTTTATAAAAATAAAACACGAGCAGCGTCGACTTTTTCAAGATTTAAATAAATCTATGAGGGGCGTTAGATCGATCGATCGACGGACCACTAACGTTCCTTGCTACGATACCGCTCATGAATTCTTTTGCTAGGCGATACTAACCGATGCTCGAGAGGAAAAATGGAGTCATCAACTTGAAATTTGATTCTGCCACGTAATAGAGGCTACTACCTATAATTACGTTCAGATAGACCGTATCTTTGAGAAGATCCAAGTCGAAAGTTTTCTTTATTTTCCCAAAGCACGTTGTTTTCTTGTCATTCTCATCGTCCTCAACCTCGATTATTTTTGAATCGTTCTTCGTTTCGCTTCTCTTTCTACCGTCCGTATCATGACTCGTGTCATTCGTCACTTTACGTAGAGACATTGAATACTTTTGCAGCAAAGCATCCTTCTCCTTTGGCTCAATGATTTTCTATAGGAATCGTTTGATAAACACACGTCATTGTATTTCCATAATAATTAGTCGTACGATAACTATTTCTGACATGGATAATAATATTTATGAATAATAATAATAATATTTATGAAATGAATAACGTGTTTCTTTCTTTTTTTTTTTCTTTTGAGATAAAAATTTTCCTATTATAATGATTGGTGAAGATCAAGATAAAATTTTTACATTACTTTAGGGATTGAGACTTTTTTTTGAGTTTCCAAAGAACTCAAAAGACAGGCACCGACTACCGAATGAAGTGCCCATGCACTTATTATCAACATCGTTCCACGAAATCCGTACGATCTTAGAAGTATATGAACGAGCTGTAGTAAAAAGGATACACATTTTGTCGAGTAATTATATATCTGTTTGGATTAGTAATCGTTAGATGAATCATTTTACGGACCTGCGGAACCAACATCATTGCCAAGGTTGTTCCAGCCATTGAGAAGCCGACCGCTTGTCCGCGTTTCTTGTCGAAGAAAGTGTTCAAGGCTACGAAGGCGGACGCGGTCGCAATTCCCGTACCAAAGCCTGTCGTAACGTGATAAATAGCTATTATGATATATATATATATATATATATATATATATATATATATATATATATATAGTTATACGTATATCGAAGATCATAGAAAAATTGTAATTTTAAAAAACTCATTGATTTTGTCTGAAAAAATCAACGAATACGTGACTTAGATCACTATTTAAATTATTGACATCATATAATAAATAATTGCAATCGTTACCTAGTAGAATGCTTGCGAAAGCATCATTATTTACCTCCTAAGATACTATAAGTACATATCAAATAAAACATGCTGTCCGCCCTGGAAGTCAACATAAGAGCTGTACAACTTAGAAGCGAGCCAAAAAATGCGACCTTTCTGTAAGAATATTTCTTCAACAACGGCCCAACAAAGAGACCTACGAGAAAGAGAGATACAGAGTTCGCATCATTTGTACGAGAATCGATGATCGAAAGAGGTCTATCAATTTTTTTTTTATATCGATATAAGAACAATAAAACAATCAGATATTACGAAACAATAAATGGAAAAAATAGTGATTACCTGAAAAATTGACGATAGCGTCAAGTACGCTCATTATCACTGACGTTCCAGTAGATTCGATATGAAGATCTTCTAAAAGATCTTGGAAGAGAAGGCCAAAAGATGGATCCAACGATCTCAAGGAGAGCTAACCGTATATTATTAAATTAATATATTTCTTTATTAATTAAGAAAAAAATATCAATATATATTTCGTCGTTAACGTCATATCATTTCGGTTGTATAAATTACGCACGAAAACGAGACTTTTATCGAGCTCGAAGCTGTTATAAAGGAGGATAATTGCAAAGCTTTGGTATTTTCTTTTACTAGAAGAAAAGAGTACTCATTCATTTTGATGCTAAAGTTGTATGATTTGACCAATCGTTCGATTGAAATGATGCGTTATTTCGTTAGTAGAAATCGTAAACGTAATCGTGACTGAACAACACAATGGTCTCTTTTTATGCGGATTAACAGCACAAACGCACGCACATACATGTGTAAAAAATAACGAAGATTCTTGTCTCTCGAAATTAGATAATTTTGGTCGGTTAATAAAAAAGATTCGAACTTACCGAGATTAAACTACTACCTAGGCAAACGAACCAGCCCCAACCACCATCCGGTGCCTTCTTTCTTATATCGTCATGCGAGTTTTTCATTTTTAACGATGAGAGAGGATTTCTGAAAGGCGCACGTTCGATCGTGATTAAGAATTGAACTGAAAAATCGTCTTGGCACGTGTTACGATTGAAGATTTCGTATGGCAGAAGGTTTCTGCTTTCGATCACATAATCGAGCGAAACACAGTCACACTATTGACGATAACTATCACCTTATTAAACAATCGCTGATCGCTCGATATACTTAATCTATCGATTTTCTGTCACTTCTTTTATCGATATTTTCTTTGTTAACATCCAGTTAGCACATACCCACGTAAATCACAACTTCGTTCGTCCATTCATCAACTTATTTGTCCGTTGCTTTCCCTGGCTTATCGTTTTTATCTCTGTTTTGGCATATACCACTCAAAGTAAAAGATAATTCGTTAAAACATTCGTTCATACGTAACCAATTCAACAGACCGTAGATGCTCCATTTGAAAAAATCTTTTCAAACAGCACGACTCACTAAGCCGATTATTATTCGCAAAGAAGATATCTCCGATTGAACTGATAATCACTGTACTTCTCGTTATTTAATCGATAAAATTGCGATTATTGTCTATCGTCATCAAGAAATTACATTGAAAAATGTTAAATTTTCCAACAATCTGTAAGGCCTTATACAATTCATTAAAACCGCAATGAATAATATATGATATGCAATCGTTCCCATCCACTTTTATTACGAATCGCAACTGTTATTACAAATTCACTGTTATCAATGCGAACGGTTGTTATCTTGTAATTATTAGTATCGATTCAATGTGTAAAATATTTCTTTTTTATTTCACGCACGTAGATGTACATGAATATACACGAATGAACTTGCCTTTCGAACGACAAATATTTGCATTATATGTAAATTATGCACGAGAACGTTGATTCTTGTTTCGCAATAAGGATCACGAGTTATCCTGCGAGCAGAATGACTTCATCTGCTCTCTTTGCGGCCGGCAACGAGACTTGATAACATTTATCGTCTGTCCGACTATTTCTAGTGTGCCGTCCACTACTCGTCGACCTTCTTCCCGCCACGTTTTACACACGGCGCACGACGCACAAACAGCGGAAGGATCACGATAATGAAAAGAACGAACAGCGAACCAGCGGTCGTTTCTAATCACTGGCTATCTCGCTTCTTTAGTCTTTCTCTCATTTTTCTTTCGTCCTGTATATTCGTATTCGACTCGCGTTTGTCTTTCGCATAATTTCATATCGCGCGATTGTTAGCATAAATTTAAATTTCCTGCGCAGAAGTTCGCCCGTCGAATAGGTCCGAATGATTAACATGGTTGAAATAATTATGCGATTAACATTATAATTATCAAACACGTACGAATGATAGATTTCCGATTTCTTGTCTTATAATTATCAAAAGTTACTATCAAGATATTGATACAAGGTAAAAGTTATTTTTCTTTATTTATTATTGTAAAATTTAATAAATAATAAATAATAGCGTATAAGCTGTTTTATCCAAATTGACGGGTATGTTAAAAATATGTTGGTAATTCTAGCGTTAATTTTTTTTTTTTCTTCATTTATAATCGATTCTTCGTTTATTCGTATGATTTCTTTTTTGATTATCATTTTACTTTATTTTATGTAACTAACATATATTGGAGGTGAAATTTATTCGCATGTGTATACGTAATGGAATGTTACAATCCGGCCACGCAAAGACTTCCGAATGGGAAGTCGGATAAAATAATTCGATAAATGCGACCGAAAAACTCGTTTGCTACACCTACCGGCACTAACAAGGGAAAGGTGGTTTTATGAGGTTGCGTATAAGACCTGGACGGAATAAAATATACTCGTATATACAATTATATCTACAGTCGAACAAGAGTATTAAGATGTTTGTCAGGAATGTGTATGTACATATGTATCGTCGAAATCAAATAGAGATATGTATAATACATATACGTCGAAGAAGGTTACGAGTACGAATTCTGTTGAATTTATTAACATAAAAATTTAAATAATCTCTGTCGGTCTTTCATGGCTGTCTGTATGCGTGTATATATATCCATGTAAAGTATATATGTATATGTGTGTGTATATATATATATATATATATATATATATATATATATATATATCTATGATCATTTTATCGATAAGATGTCTTTCGACATTTTAAACAATTTCTTGATTCGCTTATAACTCGGTATTAACGTATACGTATTGAAAACCCCTTGATCATTTTTTTTTGTTTTTTTTTTGCTTTATACAATCGAGTTGCATTACGAAACGTAACATATTTTAATATTTCGACTTTTTGATAGGGATATCTCGAAACATCTATTTATCGAAAATGATATGCGACCGTATTAATAATATTGAAGAGTATAATAGGAAAGACGATATTATTCCGTAGCATCGGTCCGACAGTGGTAATATATTATGTTGTGTCACAGGCAACAATCTCTAAGAGAATATGAGTCAACCGCAAGATCCATTTGTTTGGTTTCACGGCAAATAAAGTATCTATCTTCGTCATTTTTATCGATATCTTATCTATATCTCATTGACGTCGATTATTAATCGTTAATAAATCAATGCATCGAGGCATGCTTTACGTTATCCTTCATTATTCATTTATTAGTAATTAATTTGCAAAATTAGTTCATCGTTTTGTCCTTTTAATTCTTTCGTTACGACGTAATTGACCGTAAATTGAATTACAGGAGTACATTTTACCGTTTAATCTCTAATATCTGATACTTTAAAATATTGTGGAAATAACTAATTTTCTTATTTAAGATATATGATATTAAGATTAAACGCATTAGGAATGAATGAATATGTCAGAAGATGCTATTGGGAATAGCATGAAGATATCAAGATATGTTAAAACATTAAGTTTTTAAATCCAGCAAAATTTTGGTGATTCTAGTCACTTTAATATAGTTGCGAGTGTTCAATGTTGGATGACTTCAGTAAGGAAAGGGATAAATATAATGAATTATAATGCAGTTTTTCAAAATATATACATTTTTGTCGAATTTATAACGAAGTTATATCGAATGAGCACAAGAGATCTTTCTTGTCTACTATTTAAACTTCGAGTAGTCTATATTCAGGCTGCGCCGGATTGTATGCAATTATTGCATCGCTGCAAGTACAACAAAACGACCACTTCATTTTTTTTTTTTTCCATTAACATCAAAGTAATTGTCAAATATTCTGATCAATATGTTAACGCTTTCAAGTAATCCATTAATAAATGCTTGGCAATAATTAAAATTCTTTTTTCTTTTTTGAATTTTAAGGAGTTTACGTCGAAGACGGATTAAATTTGAAAGAAGATATCCATAAAAATATTATTTTTCTCCTTGCAGATTATCGATTGTATTCGCAACTAATTTTAACCACACGAGGTATTACTTCAATGCATTTAAGATTTAAGTTTCTTCCAGAATATTTTTTATTTCAGGAGTTTCACTTGCTTCTATATAATTTTGTTTCGCAAATATGCAACGCGACACAACGTAGACACGGTAGTACGAAGATACAAACGTTTGTCAGGCGCAACGATACGTCGGTCTTCTCGGTAATGAGCAAATTTTACACTATCTGTAATAAATATTTATACTAAAAATAATTTTACTAAAATTATTATGACAGTTATGTTGTGTATGTTCTCACAATTGTTAAGAAGCTTGGAGATGTATATTTTTTTGGTAACCTTTGCTATATGTTTTTCTCACGTAAAAATTATTGTTAGAAGATGTATAATAAATTTTTAGTTAAGTTCCGATATTTTATCGCGTGTTCTTTTTTTCGGATCAAGACTTAAAGAACAATGAAGAGGAGCCATTGAATCAAAACGTTTTTCATATTCAACCTGTATCTTATTAGTCTAATAAACTTCGTAGTTTAATAATTTTCTTATGCCGCACAGTGATTAGAACTGATAAAATTTACGATTAATAATTTTTAATTATAAGTTTACAACAGATCAAATACACGTAGGTATATTTAGGGTGTACAAAGCAGGGTACGTGTCTTGAGTGACAATATTAGGAGGGGAGAGGGAACAGCCGAAAAGATAATACTCTAGTGTGTTCTAGAGTAAAAATCGTATTTAATAGAGGAATAGAAAAGAAAAAATAGAATTAGAATGATACACGTGTTCAGGGGACGCGTAATTTCCGCGTTTGTCCTAAGCGTTATTTACTCAAGATATGTCTCTGCAAATACGTTTCTTCAAATAATTATTGAAAAATATATTGCACTGATAATATTTTCAGTTGTTTAATTTATATTACTTCCTATTGAAGAAGAATCTCTTATCTAAGAAAGCTTTAGGAGCAAAGGATGAACTATATCTGTGTTTAAATCATATCTTCGTTAAACGAAGAAAAACTATGTTATTGCGTAAAAAAAAAAGGATAAGGCAAACAATTTATTCAGTAGAAAAAAATCGATTATAAAAGCTTTCTGTCTTTCTCCGTTCCTTTTCATAAGCCTAAATGATCATAAGCAATATTTCATATTAACCGAGTAACATAATCCGACTATATTAGCTGCTACACAAAAATGTAGTTTTTATAATGTTCTGTCACTCTTAATTACTGCTATTTAGCTGTAAGTGTTATTTTCTTGGATTTTTAACTGCAAAAGCTCTGTGACAGCTTATAAAAAAATCAAAATGAAGCCATAGCTATTTTAGCAATATTAACAGCCGTGAAGGGTTTTTGACAGCAATTAGAAAAATCAAAATTAGCCGCAGCGGATCAAATATAGAAAAAGTAGTATTACTACTGTCTGTCATTTTATAAAAAATAAAAAAAAAAAAAAAATAGCTCTAATTTGGCTGTAATTTGTACGTGTTTGTACGATTGTATGACTATAAGTTTTCTGTAAAATTTAGCATGGATCAGCGATGGTCAGTGAACCCATACGTTTATTTATGAGGTTTTAAAATTATTATTTAAGGATCTGTGTATAGTTCTGTAATCATTGTATTCTCATTGAGTTTTTGTGTCCGCTCTAGTATGCTTACATGTACGTTATAAATTGTAATAATTTTCAATGATTAATTAATCCCTGACTTTGATCTATATTCAGTGAGACGAAGATTCCGAGTTGTTAGTGGTCCAATATCGGTTGAATCCAACAAATTTTTTGATTCTCTTTTTATTCTTTTCGCATAATTTAAAGATTAAAATATAACTGTCATTAAATATTGATTTACATATAAACAATATTATTCGTTTATTAGTTTGATCTTTATCATTTTGTTTTATTCTGTCATTGCCGAAAAGTGATTGTGACAACATTCTCACAGAGAAATAGTTGTGCAGGTAAATAAACGATTGTGACATCGTTTCCAAAACTATTGTCCCACTATTGCTGCTATAACTTCGTCAAAAATCATAATGACATTGTAGCTGTGGTAGAAAAAAAGAAGCTGCAATTTGAGCTGCGACAACGTTATCGTCGACGTTTCAAAACTTGACTTGGATAATGATGGGTATTTACTACAGTGACGTTGAATACACAGATAACGGAATTTTTTGAATCGTTTGTTACTTGTCTCGTTCAGTCTTTGAAATCTGCCTGTCTCAGAAATCTGTCTCTCTCACTATCGCAAAACTGTTCTTGTGAATCGTCCGCAACTATATTACATGATATTGGACGTTAAAAGAAAAAGAGAGAGAGAGAGAGAGAGAGAGAGAGAGAGAGAGAGAAAGAGATATAGAAAACAAGAGACGCAAATAATATTGAATTTGAAACCGAATGTTCGAATAATCACGTTAAATGTTATAACTTCTGTGAAGAAACAATCAGAGATAATAAAAGCTAGTGTTAATAAGTCTTTTTTCGAGCCATTGTGCTCATATTTCGTAATTCGTAAGAGTGAAATGACAGTAGCAAAGACGAACGGTAGGACACCGGAAATGACAACTTTAACGACTAATAGCGCCGAAGAAACCGAAAAGAAAGATCGGAACCTGACAGAAATTGATCAAGTTATTTGTGAGCTGGACGATGATATTAAATTGGAGGATCTGGCACCAGACGGTGGTTGGGGGTGGATGGTGGCTTTGGCGATGATCATCGTTCTTGTATGTGAATAACGACTGCTTAGAGAACGATTAAAATTGGATTTTGAGTTTAATCCATTTGTAAATGAAAGAATTTTGGAGTGTCTTAAAATTCCTGTATTTTATACAATTACAGGTCTACGTACTTTTATCCAACTTGTGTGTTACTTGTACAGAGAAGTACAATGTTGCCGGTGATTTATTTTCTAGAGCAATTACATAACATATTAAATTACCTTAATTGCTTAAATATTCAAAGATACAAAATATTATATAATGTGAAACGTATAATATGAGAGGCGATAACGAACCTAAGTTAATCATTCTCTTGCGAATAATGTTTCGTATAATTCGTGATATCTATTTTGCAATTATATTAAATTTCTTGAAAGCCCCATCATTATTTCGCGATTAACGTCCATGAAATCAATTTTTGGATTCTTTTAATTATAGGCGTCTTAACAAATAATACCAATTATTTTTTTTTCAGGTGACGACACTCGGACCGGCCTCGTCTTTCGCCATAATTTTCGGTGATTTTCTCGTGACTACCGGTCAGACTGGAACTGCCATGACGCTCTTTAATTCAGTCTTCATGATCACTTTCTCCATTTCTAGTAAGTTGGAATCTGACACATAATTGCATGTACTTTTTTTATTTTGATACGAGTATTACGACATGAAGTTTGCAGTAACGTGTAAAGATACGTTCGAATTTGATGGAAAAGTTTGAGAATTTTGATATTTGAAAGAGGAATCAGTATAAACATACCGGAAACGATAAAATACGATTTCTCGAGATTGTGAGAATGATCGTGGATTTTTTTTTTTTCATATTTGAATTTGAATAATTTATGAACAGAATTGTCCTCGACTTTGAGAAAAATGAAACTACGACTTTATGAATTCGCAATACTATATACGGACGATTCCTTATGTTAAGTATTGTTGTATTATGATTTTCATTAGGCGCCAAGATGGGGAATAGTAAGTGCGAGACGTCGAGACACGAAGTATATTTGCGTACAAACAGAACAGTGTTGTAACGTGTCGTTAAACATGTGTGTCGAGTTCTTATTCGCAATATATATATATATATATATATATATATATATATATATATATATATGGATATCATTTGCGACGTGTACACTGTAGTAAACTTGATCCTTGATATACATAACTAGAATGAATTCTACTATTGTTAAGAAGCTCTAATCAATTCTGTCTACGCTCTGTGTTGTCTCAAATATATATATATATATATACTCACACACACGTATATATATAGATTAGATATATATATATATGATGCGGTACGAAAATTCCTCGGAAAGATTTGAGTTTTTATGGTAGCTTGAAATAAATTTCTGATCTATTTTTTGTATATTGTACAATGAATATGGCTCTATTGTGATTATTGTATCACGTATATAGATACATAAGGAATTCTATGAAAATAAAATTATTTATAGAATAATGAGACAGTAACAAATCGAAAGATAAGATGATTTCGGATAATCGAGTAAGCTAGTATGTTCGCGTACGTCGTCAATTTGCACAAGGATTAATGTAGATCGCGCTAAAAGAGAAAAACAGTAGCGATAAGAGAAGATGATGAACCGAACAGTAGCTTGTGTGTTTTGTACATACTTTCACGAAAACTTTTCCAATCTTCTGTATGGATAGTCTAATAAGAAATATATATTTTCTTATATATTTCTACTTGTCATATTCTCTTTGCGAGGAATTAAAGAAAGTTTAAAAATGTTTCATTCATTCGTTGTATCCTTAAGAATATAATTAAGATCATGACAAATGAATGAAAGAGATTTTAACTCGGCTCGTTTTTGTAAACTTTGTATTTGTATTTGTAGGTTTATTAACGAATGCATTGTTAAAGAAATATTCGGTGAGACCGGTTGGAATCATGGGTGCGATATTCTTCTCCATACCAAATGTCGCGTTGGCATTCGTTAACAATGTCTACCAAATGGCGTTCATATTCTTTCTTCAAGGGATCGGAATAGGCCTTCTTATTACGATATGTAACACGAATTTCAACGCTTACTTCGTGAAAAAACGTACCCGAGTGAGTGAAAACGAAAAATTCGAAACATCGATATTAACGATATACTTTCGTTGTCCTTTCTGTTTCGAGTGAGAGAGTGGGGGAGAGAGAGAGAGAGAGAGAGAGAGAGAGAGAGAGAGAGAAAGAGTTGTATAGCAAAAAATTACATCGAAATAATTTTATGTCTCAGGTAATGAGCTTGGCACAAACGATCATCGGTATGGGTGGCATCGCTTATCCCATTTGTATTGAGAAAATGATGTCAATGTACGGTTTTCGAGGTAATTTATTTCATGCAAATACGTATGAAGAAAGTATATATATTATTCTACATATATTATATATTCGTCGATTTATTACACACGAATGAAACATCATTAGATACTTACCGTGAGAAAAGTTTCTTATATAAACGAATAAAAGATTATTAAATTCTTTATGACGTGTAATAAAATTTAATTACTTTCTACTCGTGAAAAAAATAATAACTAAAGTTATCGATAAATCGTATCGACGGCGGTTAGATTCGAAATTGGTTTTATTGGGTGAAACGATTTTACTTCTCTGTCCTTTTTATTTTTCAATAATCGTGCATTTCTTTATGCGTCGAAGGAACCGCGGCGTTGACAGGTGCTTTCAGTTTGAATTGCATCGCCGGTATGACGATGATGCATCCGGTCGAGTGGCATGCCAGAGATCCGGCGGAGGTTCGTGCAGAGAGAATTCGCGAGGCCGATGAGAGAAAATCGAAAGGACTTGCTATATCGGAACGACGTTCTACCATTCATGTCCATCATGAGTCTGAATCTACGAGGAGGTGCAGTTTACGTAGCTTAAAGGAGGAGAGTTCAAAGGAGGTTCCTCTGTTAATCGATACTTACAAGGTTTTTACGTTTTCTATTCCTCTTTTTCCTTTCGATCAGAGATTAAAATGAATTGACCAAGCTCGACTCGTTCGTGAAATTAATTTTAGACTCACGCAAGAAAAGTTGCATCGATATCCGAGCTCGAAGGTCCTCGCGTGAGATCGTGGTCCTTGTCGGCACGGGAAGCTTTGACTAGAAAATTTTCTGCCCTTTCGGCGTCGAGTTTAACGAATTTGGCCAGTGGTGTCGGGGCTCTTACAGATATCAGACACAATTGTTTAGATAAAATCACTAAGGAGGCCGATCAAAAACAACGAAACGAACACGAGTAAGTTTAGACACTGCGAGCCTTACGTTTTCACTTTTCTTCAATCTATCATATAATTTTTATTCTGTTATCTATCTTTTCTTCTTTTCTTCTTTTTTTTTCTTTTCTATAGATCAATGTCCAATATGTTATCCGAACTTTTGGAGGTGTCTTTAGTAAAGGATCGCTCTTTTTTGAATCTATGTTTCGGCATCAGTTTCGTTTTTACGAGCGATTTTACGTTTAGTTCACTACTGCCATTAATGTTGACCAATTATGGATATGATACAAGCGATGCCGCTTTGGCTGTCATGGTCGGTGCTACGGCCGAATTGATTTCAAGAATTTTACTTGCTATTTTCACAGTTTTCGTCAACGTCAAAGCCAAGTACTTGTTCTTTTTTGCCATGATCGCAATGTCGTTTGCTAAAGCAGGTAAAATATTTGTAAACCATAGTTCGATAAAGCTCTAATTTATAAATACTTGTGAATTATATCAAGAAATGAAATTTCGTAGAGTTTATTAGTGATTTACTTGTTGCAGGATTTTTAATTTTCGAAAATACCTTGATGGGCGCATTAGTGATGAACGCAGCAATTGGGATGGTCCGTTCTTGGCTTCTAGTTCCTCAACCTTTAGTTATCATAGAGGATATTAGCATCGACAAATTTGCATCTGCTTATGGTATCTTTGCGGTGGTCAATGGTATCGTCTCGATTTTTTTGGGTCCTTTTATTGGTACGTCGTTCTCACAAATTCCTTGATTATTTTTTGGTTATTGGTAAATTTTGACAATAGTTAGGTCAAAATGTATGATATTTGCATTTTAAAATAAATTATAGGGTTTGTTAAGGATTGGACCGACAGCTACCGAATTTGTCAATACGCTATGTTAGGAATGAATTCTATTTTCGTCATTCCATGGGCTTTGCAATTTATTTTCGTAGATCTTCCAAAGTGGAGGAAGGAGCGACGAAACAAAATTTTATCATCCTCCCTAAATTAATGAGTATGGAGAGAGATGGAGAAAGACCAATAATTACTATAAGTATTCAATACTATAAGTGTATAGATATTGATGGCGGTAAACACGATAATGATAATAGCGGAAACAAGAAATAATTATACTCTCTATCACAATAATTTTACATGACGATTCGTATCGATCGTCCATTTATACATATTTCGTGAAAGAACGTTTGTCTTATACCTCCTAGCTGATTTCTTATCTTGCATTTCTCCTTATCCACACAGTAAATGCAAATCCTAAGACGCTTTCACGAAAACGAGATGCTTTTGTATTATAGACAAAGCACGCTTGTATGAACGATAATATGATTATATTTATACGATAGTATCACGAATGGAATAGATTTAGTTTTCTAATTGCGTAATTACCATACGTAGTAATTATTATTTTTATTTGCACCGATCTAATGTTACTATTGTTGTTTGCGTTGATCTGGTATTTTTTAAGCTATTCTTACTCTAGGTTTAAATTGAGAATATTAACTCAAGTATATGTTTTGAAATTTATTTAACGGTAAAACATTTATAAAACGAGCGATATCGATCGTAGTTTAAGTACAATTTACTTGACCGACTTTTTAGCGTGGCTCGATTTTTATATTGAAACCATCAGATCTCTTCAGAATAATATCAACCTGTAGTTGAAAATCTTTCTCGGACACATCGGCTAGAATCTTATAGTTTCTTAGAATTGTTGATATAAGTACCTTCAACTTTAACAATGCGTACTTGCGTCCCACGCAGGATCTTCAAAAAATTATTATAAAGTTATTTAAAATCTGATTAAGACAAAAGCTAGAAGGATACTTCGATGAGTTTTAAATAATGCACCTTACCTGGGACCTGCGCTGAAAGGAATAAAGGAATAATAATGTCTCTGTTGCATTTTTTCGGGTAAAAAGTTATCCGGATTGAATGTGTTCGGATTTGAATAAAATTCGGGCAAGCGATGAATTTTATAAGGCGGTATTATGACTCTACATCCCGAAGGTAAAATTTTGTTATTGCTAGCTATAGAAGAAAGTTTTATGTATAAGAATTGTGTTAATAAATAAAACAATATATTTACGCATAATTATTAAACATTACCTAGTTTTACGTCTTCGTTAAGTACTCTCGCTATCGCTGGGACCGGTGGGAAAAGTCGCAAGGTTTCTAAAATAACTCTCTCCAAATATTTCATTTCAATGGTATCTTGAAATGTGCATGGCCTATCTGATCCTTTGAATATCTCATTTAATTCTTCCATCACTTGTTCCTGAAAAAAGATGTTCCCTTTTGTTCTTTTTTCTTTTTCTTTCTTTTTTTTTTTTTTTACATCTGAGACAAAATTAAAAGATTATAGTCGATTGTGACCAAAAGAAAGTAGACGAAACGAAAAAATTATATCGCAAATTTTTCACCAATCGATATATAGATATCGAAATGCAAGCGACAGTCCTTTGGTATGGTCGATTTGTAGTATACTTTCTTATGCACTGATAACCTTTACATTTTTCATAATTATTTCGTTGTTATTGCAATGGGCAACGCCGAACGTGGAAAGTCATTATTTATGAAATACTGTTCAACTTGTCATACAATCGAGAAAGATGGAAAACATAAAATAGGTCCTAATCTTTTCGGTGTCGTAGGCAGAACAAGTGGTAGTACGTATATCCCTTACGAATGTATAATTATCTGATTTATTCTTAATCAAAGAACCATTGCGAGATCTTTTTTAAAGAGTTTAAAGTGATTGATCGTTTGTATAGCCATGCCTGGATTCACATACACGGAACATATGAAGAAGAAAGCTTGTACGTGGGATGATAAGAATTTGGATATTTATTTGGAAAATCCAAAGAAATTTCTACCAGGCACAAGAATGGTATTTATGGGGATAAAGAAGAGCGACGAACGAACAGATATAATAGCGTTTTTAAAGACGTTAAAATAAAACAAGGACTTTGAAAGAACGTGATTCCTTATTGCCGTCGCATATTCGTGTAAATTTATATCACGGTTGATTAATACTTGACAGTTACTGACCTGAATATCTTGATGAGCTCCTAAGATACAGAGAACGAAGCTTGAACCTGCTGCCGTAGTATCGTGACCCTAAAGGAAGATAAACGACTTTATTTTCTGAGCTCTCTCCTTCGATCAATTTTACCTCAAACATTATGGTGTCGACTTCTTCTTTAATTTCCTCATCGGTAAGATTAGTACCCTTTCTCGCGAGTTCCAGCATCTGATCCAAGAAAGCCAAACGTCTTTTCTCTCCTATATCATTTTCATCTATTTCATCGAGATCATCCTTGACGTAATGCAATTTCGTATATTTCTTTTCCGGCTTATCATTTTCATCCTTATTGATTTTTTTCGTTTCCTTCTTGTCAATTTGAGATTTCTCGTTAGACACCATTACATGTGAATTCAGAGCTTCTGCTTTTTTCTGTTTTATCAATCGTGTTGTCAGGCCGTGAATTATGCCCAAAAGTTTTTTCTGTTCGATACCATACTTCGTCCAATTGAAGTACGTGTCGAATCTTAATAGCAACTTGTACTGCCTTAGATGGATAATATTGCACATTCTGTATAAAAGAAAAGGAAGTTATAAGCACGCAGATAAGAGAGGCATGTTACTTCATTAAATAAAACTAGGGACGCGTGAATAAACGTATATGTATAATAATAGAAGGATATGTACTTCATTACAGCCATGGCGTAATCGAAACTGTTCTTGTCCTTTTGGACTCCTCTAATACCCATAGCGGTTTCCATTAAAATATCGACCGTTATTGCCGACAAATAATCGTGGCAATCAAACTCTTTGCCAACTTGATCTCGTAATCTTTTTACCAAACTCCAGCTATTCTCATAAAATAATGGTACAAACGATTTTAATACACTAATATGAAAGGCAGGTGCTATGATTTTCCTGTGAGAGTACCATTTTTGGCCATTGCTAATCAATAAACCATCACCTAGCCAGGGCTTGAAGAATCTGAAATGAATATAGTTCACACTTTATTTTATAAAACTTGATTATAATGGTATTTGTAAATATCGATTGTTTACTTTAGTTTTTCGTCTTAGAAAATATTTCTCATGACAATAAAATTAATTTTCAATATATTCATTGCGATTATAATATTGAGAACAGTCTATATAGTCTAGTATGTGACTGCATATGAATTATCTAATATGAGTTATAAAATTATAACGTTGTTAGCTAGCGATTTAATATATGTATATTGAAGTTGGATTTGCATCCATTCCAACCTGTACTCCGGGGATTTGGTTATGTGAACGTTACTGCTGAGAATGATTTCGACGTCACGCGGATCAGTAAGAAATACGAATAACTTCGATCCCAAAAAAGCACGAGCAGTGTTTCCGTAAATATCCATTTTCAACAAAGTTTGTAAGACATCTTTTGGCTGAACATTCCTTACTAGCAAAGCATTTCCAAAAAACGGAACAGTTGGTGGTCCTAAGGAAATATATTATATGATATATATTATACGAAAGATAATATATATATATATACATGGTGTAACAAAAATACGCGACAAAACTTCGGATATGGATTTCTCATACAGAGGATAAATAGGTTTTATCAACATGAGCCCGAAAATGTTTAATTTCTAAGTTGTAAGACTTGCAAATATGATCTTATTCTTAGTGTACTCCAATTATGTTTACTTTATTTGTTAGAATTAAATTCGAGACCCTAGTTAAATTACGTTCAAATATGTAACCATGTATGCTGAAATTTTTATTGTAACATCTACAAAAGCATTATCGTATTCAACTATGCTAGGAATTTTTCATGATAAATTTATGAGAAATATTTATGTCGTTATTCTAATTGCTCATCATTGCCATGTATATGCATTATTAAAAATAGAATATTACCTGGAAGCTTTTTCCCATATCTAACATGCCGTGATGTTTCCATATAGTAATAAATCGTAGCTAGAATGACGGTTAGTATCACCAAGGGATAAAATCCCGTGTTTGATAAAAAAGACGATGTAATCGGAACTGCTTCCATATCTTTGAACTTTCTTTATCAAATTTCTTTTAAATATTTTAATTATAGTTCAAAAATAAATAAACACTTTATTCGGATACTTTAATTTTGTTTATTTGATAAAAATAAAATTGTTAATATAACGGTTCGATCCGATAATATTCCTCTCTTCTGTCGTTCTGATCGAATACTATCAAAAATCACTCACATCATACATGTGTAATAATGACTCGGTTTTTATCGCGTTAGGTATTTTATAACAATCGATAAAATATGCATTGATCTTTAACCTCTTCCTTCCGTTATGAATTATACGAATTCGCAACAATGGAAAATCTTCGTCGATAATATTAAACTTCTTACGGGAAGAAAAATAAATTAGCTATTGTTTTCGTTTTGATACTTATGCTATACCGTATTATTCTGAAGTAGATAGTTCTGGTGCCCATTATAATAAAAATTTGAATCGTATGCATAGGCGATTACATTTACATATTTACTATCAATAACATATAAATATTCTGTAAAGCGTCTATATGATATGTGAGAGTGGAATTGGATTTTTTTGTATGAATATGTATTTTATTTCCGACGTTCTTTCTATGAACGTTTTTGACAATAATACTATAAGTATGCATTTACCATTATAATTCCTAATATTCGGGAATAAATAAAATATAAGTTCATTATTTATAATTAGCAAAAGATAACGTAACGAAATATAATATGGAAAGTTTTGGATAATTTTACTGAAGTTATGTAAACGAAGGGAAAAAGATAACTGATAAAAATAGAATCATGAAAATCGCTAATAACATAGATCTACAATAGTATTAATCATAAATTTATAAAACAGGGAACATTTCTTATTCGGAAGGGTAAGAAAACGGTTAACGATTCATTTCTGGGTCATCGAGGCATAAAGAAATACTTGCGGAAATGATGTAGCAAGGTACCCCCTGCATAGAATGTGTTCAGAAAAATAACCCTCGAAAGCAAATGAAAAAACAACAAAGAGGGAACGGGAAGGAGAGAGATACAATAGACGGGACAAAGATAGAAAGAGAGAAAACGAGAAGAGAAACCATTCCCTTCGTGGTAGGCCAAAAGCAATTTCATGAAATTACGTAATTATCGATAGGCACCATTTATTACTGCCGGTGGCTAGTATTACACACGTTTCCGGCTTAACATGATTATTCATCACAGACAGGTAAAAATTTAGGGGAACGTTTGGCAATCATCGTGTAGGTTAGTGTCGAGTCTTTGGTCTTGACAAGTGGATTCAACTTGAACGTAGGCCTTATACAGTAAATTTTATGCAAAGCGAAATAAGAAATATTATTACGTTCAGTATCGTAATTAAAGCGATCTCTTCTTGATCAAGCAACGATGCCTTTACACATTTTGACAAATATCAAAAATTCAATATTAAGTACAGATTACAAACAGAATATTGATTATTGAATGCGTATTACAAATATATGTCATGAATACAGATTTTACATATTTCTAATCGAATCGATCGACTATTGGATTGACTAATTTGGAATGATGAATATTGCATCGCAGGATCAAATCATCGTAAGCGAAGATTCTAGAGATTATGGGATTTTGTTTGGTGTTAGTTCAAGATGATGATGGTTATAATAATGATCGGTTCTTCCTGTCGTCAAATGAATAGTCCGAAGAATTCTATTGGTACAATATTAAACTGAGGTTAGAATCAAAGAGATTAAAAAAAAAAAAAAAAAAAAAAAAAAAGAAAAAAATCTAACGAGAAGCATATTTTAAACAGCGAGAAGAGTGTCTATAAATTAACCATTTCGATACGGATGCATTCTCCTCCGGTGCGCTACTTTCGCTTAACGAGTCACCGCGCCAAAAGTGTGCATTTTCGAACCAACTGTAATAACCCGTCTTACGCAGAGCGGGTGTAGTCGCTCGTAGAAAGGAAATAGTTAAAAAATTATCGCATAATGCAATTAGAAAATATAATTTAATAATATAATTTCGTATGAAAGTATGTAACGAGCGTCAGACGTTTGGTGACTTAAGTCACCGTTCGTACATAGCGAGCGCCAAGTATGGGGTGACATAAGTCCACCGGTCGTACGTAGTGAGAGTCAGACGTTGGGTGACTATAGTCATCGCTCGTAGCGAAAGTGTTAAGGCGTCAAATTAAGGCGACATTATTCGATTCGGCCGGTTATGGAATACTGATAGCTTATTAACTTATCCGTTACGTATTTATAACTTTTAATGAGGAAAATATAAGACGTAAAAAATATAAGACAGACAATAACATAAAAGAACAGAACCTGACAATAACTCGTAATATTGTTCGATATATTCATTTATAAGAAATTTACAAGGAATTGTGAAGAGACATTTAAGGTAATATTGTATAAATATTAAGATGTATTTTAAATATTTTGTAAAAGTTATCAAGTACAAAGAATGTTCTCACATGTATATGAAACAACTTATCTTAAAACTTAATTAAGGCACTTGTATTTACATATCATCCGGTACTTTCTAACGTCAAGACAGTAATAATGTCAACGATAATTCTCGTATAAGATCATTGTAATTTGTACAAAACTTTTGATTTTATCGTCCTTTGTATTTTAGAATGTTTGTTAAACTTTTTTCTTTGTATACGTTGTAAAATATATAATATATATTATCTTATATATATATATATATATATATATATATACATACATACATACATACATATACACATATAAGATGATATAACATTGTACATTATAATGAATGGACAACGTAATATAATTATTTGTATAAATAGAATGACACAGTTTTAAATATTCCATATAAAATAGCAAGTACAAAAAATAGTATTATAGACTAACAAGACTAATCCTCAATTTAATTAAGGCACTTTTATGTACAAATTCTTTTGATTGTGTATCGTATTATTTAAAACACGCACAATGATGATTTTTTTTTTCGTCATCGATATTTTTAGATATACAGGTATATACAGGTTAATTCAGGATTCAAGTTAACTGGGTAGAGAGTCATTATACTTGATTGAAAATAAATGATAAATTTAAAATAAAATTTGTCTATATTGTTATTCAGATTGTGCGTTCGGTAGAATGAACAATATTTTAAATTTTGATAATCATATGGAAGGATTTTATTTTACATTTTTCATTTATTTCGTTATGTAAAATTACCCTCTTCTCGGTTTTATTAGCATTAACGAAACAACCTGTATATCGTCTTTCTCACAATATAACAGCATAATAGATTAATAAAAGCAGAATCTCTTCGTTGAGAGTCTAATGTGGCAAACGAGAAACATTTCATGTACATATATTTGTTAAAAAGTAAAAGACGAATATTTTAATGACTCCAGTAGAAATGAGTACTTGGCAACGCAATCGAAATTAATCGATAATATATTTTAATTATTTAAATATCATTGGTCCATGGATCATTATGATCATTTCAGAACTTTACTCACACTTTTAAGGCACTCTTTATCATCGTTATAAATATTTAAGTGCATACATAGTTTATGTTTTTATAAAATATCTTCAATAACAAACTTTTACGTATGTATACGTATGAGTGTGTAGAAAAAAGTCTGTCTCTCAATATTACATTAAGAATAATTTTGTTCAAATTTGATCGTTTTGAACGATAATTATAATTAATTTCTTCACGATATTCTCTGTTTAGATTAATATATACTTCTATTGGCTATGCATTATCGCAGGGATCATTCTTTTTTTTTTTTTTTTTCTTTAGAAAATAAGAAAAATCGAGTAAGAAAGACTGTTTAGGCAGTGATCGAGAGGGAAAGTACTTTGGGCGATAAGTACTAATACTATTCCGACGGAGATTTTATCGCACGGCGATTTCTCCTTTCTTCGGTTTCGTGAGATCAGTCGCTTTAGATTGCTGCACGCTCAGTATTCTTCTTGCTAATTGTCGCTAAAGTAATCTGTAACAGAACAAAATAACGATAAGTTTAGTGTGAAAATATAATTTTATGTATAAGCCTCATATATAATCTGTAATACTGTTATATACGATAACGTGACCAGAAAAAAAGAACATGATTTATTTAAAATACGGACAATATACGCAATATATTACCAATATATCACCAATATACACAAATCAATAAAACAAGACGTTCTTTGCTTTTACACACAAAATAACTCTATCCTCGGTTGAATTTGAATTTTCTGATCGGTTTGCTCGTATCATCTCGATCGCAGCGATACGAACGATATTATATTTGATTTTATAATTGTAAATTAAAATATAGCTTTCAAGTTGAAGTAATCTTTACATGGTAAAATTCGAATAATATTCGTAATTGAACTAATCGATAGCTTGTTGTTAATGGCGCGTGACAATAGTTTGGCTTTCGAGAGTAAATTAATTTATAATGCATTTGAAATATTTATAATATGCATTGAACGTTTTCTTTGAAGTGATACATTCTCCTTTTTGAAAATGAATTTTTCGACTCTTCTTCGATTTGACAGTAGTGAGTTTAGAATTAGGTTTCACGAGTAGAAGAACTTTCCCCCTCTTTTTCAACGAGTCCATCATTCTAAAACGTCAACCAGGGAAACGTGAATCCCAGGAAGAAGAGGATTTCTGTTTCTCCCCTCTTTCCACCCCCTTCCTTTCCTCGTAAATACACATCTTTCCCACGAATTCTGTCCTTACGAATGTCCGACAGATACCCCAAACCGCTTCTAAATTTAATTCTTTGCAATCCAGGTAAATAAGAATCCATTCGATCAAGAAGGACGGAGTACAATAAGCGGATAGGACAATGCCTGTCCCCAACGTGCAGAGGGGTTCTTCCCTCATTCCCCTACCCCTCGAAAGATGTGTCAAAGTACTCGCAAGGCGTAAGTAGTGACGTCCTTAAAATTATTTCTCCCTGTTTTCGCCTAACGGTTTCTCTTTCGCTTAGCTTCGTAAAAAGAAAATCGTGTGATATCGGTTTCGGTTATTTTCATAAAATAAAGAACAAGTCGTTAAGATTATTGCAATCCGTGTTACATTAATTTTATTTCATTCTTTTTTGGCATAAACCTATATCTGTACTAGTACGGGCGTAATAGTATAGATCTCATTTTATATTTGATCTTAGTTATCTAATCCTTATAGGATTCACGCGTGTTTCGTCTCGTCGTTTCTTAAGATATAGCTAAGTAGACGATAAGACAACAATGATAATTTCAAGTAGTGGAGCACTTTGTGAAATCGTAGAAGCCAACGGAGTGATTTATTTTATCGGTGAGGTAAGGGTCTTTAGGATTTGGATCGTATCATTCAACTTTAGTTATAACTTTCTAATATGTTGATAATGATAATTCGAGTATTCGGCGATAATAATCATAAACTTGAGCAGTATTTTTAGTTTTTTATCTTTAAAAATTTCGAAAGAAGTCAATGGATAGTAACTAAAATCGATGATATATTTTTAAAAATAGAGAATCGTCTTTACACAGTTGACTAGCGAATCTAACACAGTAAAATTACCATGCTGGTAATGTATATTGATAAGATAGTCGACATGCGGGCTTCGCCGGTATAATTATTCATTAAATTCCTTTGTTCTCCGCATCCTTATACAAAACCATAGACTAAGATACAACAAATGCCACAGAATTTCTCATTAAATTTGCATAGACTGCGAATTCGTTCGAAGTACGCATATTTCTATACTCTTTAACGCGGTTGAATCATTCGACCTATTCAATTATTACTTATATCAATTATCACACTTCGGATATATTTGTTACTTTCAATTCAATTTTATTCGTCTAATTTAAAATATAGAATTTTAATAATTATCTCATATATCTCTCTTTCCTTAATGTTCACGTTAAAAATAATGAATATCGTATAATTTTTAGAACCTAAAAATAGATTCAATGAATACAAAGTATAATAATTATTTGATAGATTATTTAATTTTATGATTAAAGAAGTAAGCGTTTATATTTCGTCCGTGATAGAAATATCGTAGGGCACGTTAAATTGATAGTATGGCTTAAGTTTATACTAAGGGAATTATAAAAGACGTATATACATATAAATGTCTTTAAAATGAAGAAACGACACCGAAGGAAAGACCATCACCCGCACGCGGCGTGAACCAAGGGCGATATAATATATAACTACATGACTGGGAGAGCCAAGAAAGGAATTTATTAAATTAATTTGCCGCGACGACGCATCTCGTAAACTTCGTAGATGACCTCACTTTATAATTGTCGAGAATTACTTGCTACTTGTGCGTTCGCTCTCCCTTGCGTGAGACTTCTTATTTCGTAGTTTTCAACACGACTTGAAACTACGATACCGCGCGGCGCTTCTTCATTCCCCGAATTACTCCGGATAATAATTACGTTCATTAGTTGCCTGACGTTAGATCAAATAATTTCTTTCCACCAGTTTTATGGTAGCTACTGGACTTTTGACATTTATCTGATATTTTTATTTCACGATATCATAAATATTCTTCATGATTGTTTACTATTCTCGAAAGTTTATTCAAGCTAATGCAATAGCACGGATGGATCCTATCGAATCCAATGGTGAACGTACCATTGATCTACATACTTGAATTACCGTTAGAATAACGATAATTATAATTAATCGATAGAATTATGTCGACTTTAATTTTGTTTTTGCTACTTGTTAATATTGTTGATACGTTAAGATAACTTCTAAAGTACTTATGAAGGGGAGAAGGTACTCAAATACGATCTTAGTCACATTGGTATTCATTTTTAAGGGCTACAAGTGTCCCATGAGTTGTCTCCTCCTCTTTCTATCTTTTACTCTTAAGACAGAAGAGAGAAGAGGATGATGCGCGCACGTGACGAACGCGATAGAGGAAGCCACCAAGTGGAAACTCGTGTTCGGCGCTTCCCTTCTGAACACGTGCTTCGTCGGCTTCGAGCCCGAAAATAAACTTTATGCACCGAACCACTTTGCGAAGTGCCTGCCGACGTGACACTCGAATGTCACGGTCTCTCTCTCTCTCTCTCTCTCTCTCTCTCTATCTCTATCTCTCTCTATCTCTCTTCTTCCCTTATCTTCGTTCTGCGGGCATCCACCTTCTTGTCCCTCGATAACCAGGATCAGTTATTACATTGTACAGTGTTACGCGGGCTTTTTGAACATGGGGAAGGTAACAGACTCGTTAAAATTTTTTAAGAGCAGCCGGTTTATCACGGCCTTAATGGAGTTCGTCTGGCGGAAGATTATTATATAAAAAGGTAATTAAAAGTAAACCACGATAAATAACGTGGAGCTTGGAATTTGAAGAAAAAAGGAAAGAACTTGGCAGATTAATTGTTTAATTATCTGATCTCGCGGTATAAATTTATGACGCCATAATAATGAAAGGATATATGATTATTGATATAAACGTCAATAAGTCGACAGAATAATCTAATTTTTGACTTTCGTCATTTAATAATACATACAAAGTTTCAACTTTGTACATAATTTATGAAATTTTCTTGCAAACTGAGAACCCAAACGTTAGCGGTCATTTTCAAAAATAGAATCCAGTTTAGAACACGTACATGGTTAAAGAGAAATAACGACGAAGAAATGTCGATACTTCCGTTGTTATCGTACGTACGGCGTCGTCGCGACGTGAGAATCGAAGGAGAAAAAGTCCAGTGGCCGGCAGCCCCCATGCCGCAAATAGAAGTCAACGTTTCCGAGGAAACGCGCGTAACCCACGTGCCATGCAGCCAGCAGATATATAATGCGCGGTATATGCATGCGTATCGGCACTCGGCTCGACCAAACGACGACAAGAGCTGCATAGGGTAGCATGCCATATGGGTAGCATTACGATCGAGAGAAGTCAGCGGACGGTTGCCATATGCTTCACAGAGATCTTTCTTCAACTATATCGAAGCTAGACGATTTACCAAATACTTATCATAGATTTCGTTATATTGTTCAAATGTATACCCTCAATGAAATCAGTTCGTTCGATCTATTTTTAAACGATTTGAAAGTAAGTATCAATTATCTCATTATTTCCTATCTACAAGATTAATGATGTTGTCTCAATTGACATAACGGAAATTTGTTAGTTAATTAGAACGTATCAAAAAGTATTCGAAGTTACTTTGATTAACAGTAAAATCTCAGAGAAGTGTATAGAAAATTCTAGATATGTTTAACAGTGTGAAGCAGTAAAAGTTTTCATAAATTTCCAACCAACCTTACGAGCTACACATGTGCCAACCTCTGAGTGTGCTGTTGAGTATGATGCACCAGTCGACCCTGTTCCTGTTCCCACCAACTGACAACGTCCATAAATTCGCCGGTCTCGGGGATCTCCTGTTTATAATAAAGGGCCCCTGAGAAAGCTTCCGGGCTAGCCGCGTAAACGGTCGTAGCACCTTCCTCGCTATCGCCGGCACCGCTGTAAGGGGAGAGAATTCTAGGTTCCAAATTTTCCTCGTTTTGTCCATAATACTCGGAGGGTGGTGAGGCCACGGAATTAGGGGAAAGTCGCGAGAAATTTTGAGCACCGTTCGACGAAAGACCTCGGGGTTCCAAGTTCTCTTCGTCGCCCACGGAAGACGCATAATAGTCATGAGGCGACGGCATGGCCGTTCGGTTAGGTGATTGTCTGAAAATATTTAAATTGCAGTTTCAGTATCGTTT
Source organism: Dolichovespula media (assembly GCA_911387685.1). Taxonomy (NCBI): domain Eukaryota; kingdom Metazoa; phylum Arthropoda; class Insecta; order Hymenoptera; family Vespidae; genus Dolichovespula; species Dolichovespula media. The sequence continues at coordinate 8,713,224 of OU426853.1, forward strand.
CCGTATAGATACGAATTTTATGTTCATTCTTCTAAAATGTTCGTTCATTTTTTCTTTTCTTTTCTTTTCTTTTTTTTTTTCAGTTAAAAGATCCCGTAAATGTTTAATACAATTTATCGATATTGTATGTTTTCGTTATAGAACATTTATTTTTTTTTTTAACTTTTAACGACTTTGCTATTCGTACTTGTTGAAAAATATTATCTCAAACGTCGATCTCTTTGACGATGAACAATCATAAAAAATAATAACGATCCAATTAAAACGATAATGGAGGTGTTTTTGGACTTACTTGGAAAGTGTCATTTTGGTTTTACTACTATTCTCCTCGTCCTCGTCCAATTGTTCACCATCTTCACCGTCTTCAACCGTAACAACATCGTCCTCAAGTGCGAGTTTCTCGCCAGAACCATTGTGACTTGAGGAGACGACGCTGCTCGTAGGCGAGGGAACACATTGAGATCCCAAAGCAGAATTTGAATCGTACTCGATACCATCGGCTTCTGCGAGTAATCTCTGCAGTCCACGAATGTACTCGACTGCCATTCGTAGAGTTTCGACCTTAGACAATTTCTTACCCCTGTCTCCGTATCCCGCCGCGATATGATTCGGTATGTGCTGTCTCAGAGTAGCGAAACCATTGTTTACTTGCTTCACGCGATTCCTTTCTCTGGCATTTCTCCTAGCTACGGCAACTGTAGGTGGTTGACCGCTTTTTCCATGCTTTTTCAACCTCGATGAATCGTAAGAGGATAAAACGTTAACCGTGGCCATACCACTACCACTATTATTATTATTATTATTATTGTTATTAGTTTTCGGAACTATTAGATGAGGTTGATTTCCGAGTATATTACTCTCGTTATCCTGTAGGGTTCGAAGTAGCATCAGCTGTTCCTGATCGTTTCCATTTATTTGAACCCTATTGCAGAAGACCGTTACACCCATGGTAGTCATTTCGAGGTGTATTTTTTGTTAGTCTCCACAACGAGCTCTAATCTTCGCTCTACACTTTCGTTCGTCGTACCTTCCCTCCTTCTCTCTCTCTCTCTCTCTCCCTTTCGATGTTGGCCGTCAGCTCGCAGGAACGAACGTTAGTTTCGATCGACGAGCCGTGACGCCTCGTGGGAAAGCTTTTCGATCAGGTAGAAGGAACGTTTCTCGGCGCGACATGCGGAGGGTGAAGTCGTCGTATCGCGTGGTTGGCCGAGTCGACCGGCCGCTCATCGACTCTAATGTCTCTCAAGGACGGGGCTAATTGACGGACTTATAAATAAAACGCGCACTCCCGTAGGAAACAAAGGCGACGATCGTCAAGGCATATACGATCGAACGAAGCTTCGATTCTACGATGCTCGAGAATTTGGGTCACGTTGAATGAAGAAACGAAAGAAACATTTGATGTATCACATTCTTCTCTTTGATATCCTCCTCTTAATCATTGGCGCAGGGTTATCACACGAGAAACACGAGTTTTCCTTGATTGATCTCACAGATTGGATTTCCGAGGCATCGATAAAGAAGACGAAAGTTATGGACAAGAGGTGACGTTGACCGGCCGATTCAAGATCCAATTATCTCGCTGCCGGTCGCCACAATTTAAGTAAAGCATGAGGTCACCGACTATTCTTCTCCACGACGGTCGTCGACATCATGAAAAGCATCTCCATGAAAGCACCCTGTCTAACTTATTTCTTTGACACCTATGTATTCTCCAACTTGTTAAAAGTACAAATTTCTTTCTATATTCTTTTGCCACAACCTTTCACCGAACTTAATCTCTCGTTATTTCTCGAAGAAGCACCACCGACCGGTCGTATCAAACTATGTCACGAATTTGGAGCTATATCCAGAGACAAAGATTAACAGTATCGAAATGAAATAATGGGATAATCCGAAATGTTCGCTATCTCTCGCCGTCTTTTGCTACGGATCAGATCTAAGCGTTACGCATCGCATGGCGTCCGCATTGAGAATGAGCGCGGACATCCGATAGATGGGTTAGGTTTCAGCATTTTGCCGCACCGTCGAGCGAGCGAGAGAGAGAGAGAGAGAGAGAGAGAGAGAGAGAGAGAGAGATGGGGCAAATACATCGACATCGTAGACACGGTGAAACGAGAGGAGGGGAGTTGCGAGTGTCGAGGAATAAGGAAAGAGAGAAAGAGAGAGAGAGAGAGAGAGAGAGAGAGAGAGAGAGAGAGAGAGAGAGAGATTGTGCGGGTCTGATATGTGTGCGAGAGAGATAAAGCGAGAGAGAGAGAGAGAGAGTGAGAATAACGCGTCACGGGAGAAGAGGAAAAGGTGGTGGGGATTTTGAGCACGCGCCGCAGCCCCCTTCGTTTCTTCTCCCCCGGAACTGAAAAAGGGGGACCATGAACGCCATATGCCAGGGGAGCAAACGAGCGTGCGCCAGTTGTGCCCTTGTGTGCGCGCACGCGCGAACACACGCGCGCAACTTGGAGTTCAGGGCACCCAAAGCAAAATGCTATAATAGAAGAGGAAAGCCATGGAGGATGGACTTGTCGCGACTCCGAAATACGTCGCGAGGAAAGTCTAAGTCCTTGAGAGACTGAGCATTCGTGTCGATTGCTCCTTCTTAATGGACTTATCGAGAGGGTGAAAAGAGAGACAAGAGAGACAAAGAGGGAAGGAAGAAAGAGAGAGAGAGAGAGAGAGAGAGAGAGAACTCTTTAGTTACGAAATCCATTGTTTGCTTTGGTTAGCCGGCAAATTTTCGTTGATTGAATTTTAAAGAATAGATTTTTGGCTGCTTTTTATATCGAGGACAAATTAAAATACGATTACCTTTTGTTATTAACATTTGATTTCTTCTCGTTCCTTTCCAACGATCATTATATAAATTTGTCTTTTTCTTAAATTTGTTAACAAATTTACTTTTTTTTTTTTTTCATTAATCAATTTATTTATTTATGTCTGTCACCTCAAAAGGACAACATTTAATTCCCATTCTATTTGTTTCTTCTTTTCTATTTATTGTTACATCATAGTTAAGATTTAGAGTATACTTTCTTATTGTCGTCAGATATATATATAGATACATATATATATATATATGTAGGAATACGCCGCTCGTTAACGTTCAATCGATCATTCTCAGAATTAATCAGAAATACAAGAGCAAAGGTTCTTTTTCTTTGCCATTTTCATTAGCTCTTAATCCGTTATTATTGCTCGTTTGCATAATGGACATGTAGAAAATGTAAATGGAGCAACGTTTACCGTGAAGAGATAAACACGCGAGAATATTCGTTTATGCTTTCGTTCGTGTATAATATATTGTAAATATATGTATATCGTATATAAGTATCCAACCAAAATATTGATCTATCGAGGACGAAGTCGTTCTCTTCTCGCTCGCTCTAAAATATTATCATTCGCGCAATCATATTACTACTTTCACGTGTCTGCTTTCACTCGAGACGAGATTTTTCCTTTATAATATAACCATCGGCGATGTTAAAAAAAAGAAAAAAAAGAAAAAAACCAATAAAATATCACATACCAACTGGTACCGATGTTCTCTTTTTCTCTCTGCGACGTGAAGCAAAGGACAGGAAGAACGAATTTCGGTTCTAGAGACGCGGAAGTCTCGTGTTTCAAGGCGGAGCATTTCCACGGACCAATGACGTCTCATATACGTGATATATCTCGTCTATATTCTCTTTCTCTGTCTGTCTCTCTCTCACTCTCTCTTTTCTTCATTTGTCTCTTTTCTTTATCGTTTTCCTTTTTCTCTAATCGGAAAAATTTTTATTATACCCTTAGATTTGTAACCGTTCGAACGATAAAATCGAGATTAAGTTTGGAATAAAATTACAAATCCTCCTTCATCCGAATTGCTTACTGCCAATCTGGATATAACGCGAAAACAGCCGGGCGCTTTCCCAACTGCGTCTAGTCGTTTATAAATCACGATTTAAAAAACAGCTCCATTAACATTTCCCCAGGCGAGAGTTATCCTTCTGTTCGCAAACCGAAGGGCTCCGATTCGACCTAGATCTAGTTTACCTTCTATCTATCTATCTCTCTTGCTCTGTGTGTACCTAAAATCTAAAGAGAGAAGGAGTCGTAAGCCGACCGTGCGACCGAAAGTGGGGGCTTGATCAAATTTATAATACAAAATATATAGAGTGAGGCCCCACGAACCCTCGTGCGGACCTTTAATCTCCGTTCGTAGCAGGATCGTACATAAAATTTCATATTGGAAGGGGCTCCCACGTGAAAGGAAAGTACCATAAATAATTTCATATATCTACGTCTACGTTGAAACCTTATTAATTCTCGTTCAAAAATTATTCTGTATGTTAAATAATTCCTTTATAACGTTCATTTAATCAATTTTCTTTTTGTTAAAATGAAATGAGAGCGTATTGAAGGAATAACACTAAATTCTTTGAGTTTCATTATGTAAGAGGACGCGACGATGCGGATTTTAAACAAAGAGATATTTATAAGCGAGTAACGTATAAAATAATTCTTAATTCACAGGGGGGGGGGGGAAAGAAATGATTGAAATTTAGACGGCCCTGTACGAGAGAGAGAGAGAGAGAGAGAGAGAGAGGGAGGTAGAATCGAGAGCACATCTCGCAGTCCCACGATAAAGATAGCTCCACGTATTCGGGGGATTAAGTTCACCGTCGATCTTTGAAATCCCCAGCAAATCGTTAAAAACCTTGAAGCGACCCTCGTCGTATAGACCTCCGTTCCAATGAACGCAAAGAGCCCACCTTTTCTCGTGAGACTGCTCGACCGAGTCGAATAATGCGCATGAGTTATCAAACCACGAAACCGGTCAAATATAATAATCGTATCGATACTCTGCCACCGTCGGATAATAACGAAATTCCTTAATATATACAAGTACCTACCTACGTATCGGAGAGAAGGCTTTTTATCGAAGAGAACACGATGGAGAACGGAGTTTACAATTTCGTTTATGTCGCACGCGTAAATTCGGATCAACCGAATGGTATCTTTAATTCGAATCATTACGTAGGAGCGTGCGCAAACAAATCTTTTTTCATTGACTATACTTAGGAAATTAGATTACTTTCATTCTGGATTAAAGCATCGTTTGATTTTACGACGATTTATCAATTCCTATTTCTTTTCTAACTTTTTTTTTTGTTTTAGGAAAATTATCCTTCTATCTTGTCTTGACACAGAAGTATTTACAAATTTTATTTCAACATTTTATTTGTTTTAAAATTTCTCTTCTCTCTCTCTCTCTCTCTCTCTCTCTCTCTCTCTCTCTCCCCCTCTCTTTTTATTCGAGAGAAACTTGGAAACGAGACGAAAGAGAGGGCAGAACCGTTTCATAAATCACTATATTTACGCCAGTTCGAGGCAGTTAACTAGCGCCACGTGGAGTCCACGCATGTCGCGTGTGTCTCATCCTCACTATATCCACTTCTCACGTGGATTAATACAAAGATTTCCACATCCTTTTTGGAGTCTCATTAACGACGTCAAAAAAATAAAAAAAAAAACAAAAAAGAAAATAGAGATAAAGATGGATCATATAGAAGACATCGCAAATCTCTTATTCCAGATTGAATATTCTACAATTATAAAATCTGATGAGATCACAAACGTGAATAGAATGATCATCCTTTTGGAATGATGATTAACGACGATGACTGAATGCTCTCGAATAAAATTGAAATCATTGTGTTACTCTTGCTGCAAAAGGACTCTGATTTCGAGTGAAAATCAAAGATCGATAGAGTGTGGCTTGGAGTTATTTCGGTCGATACTAATGTGCCGGCTCTTTATATTTGAGAAACACTCCGGTGGAAGGCGCCGCGGGAATCTAAGAGCTTAAAAAGCGCTAATAGGAGCACGAGAGTATATAGCCCAAGTTGGGCCGTTTAAGCGATTGGGTAGCGTTCGGTGGATAGTGTCAGGGACAGAAGGAAGGCAGAAGTAGAGAAGGGTAAGAGAGAGAGAGAGAGAGAGAGAGAGAGGGAGGGATGCCGAGGGCAAAGTAGAAAGGGGGTGGGCCGGTGCGGGCCCTTTGTTAAGACGCGTGCCCGTGCACGTGTGCACGACCAATGCCTACGCACTTCTGTTACGCATCGCGCTCGAGCCCAGGGTCGAATCGTGCACAAGCGCACGTGAGAAACGTTATATATGTATATACGTATATTTACGTACGGCGATCTCGTTAAGTCTTCAAATTACGATCTCGCATGAGTATACATACGGTGACAAAGCGTGCTCGCGCTTCGACGTGTTAACGATTATTTTTAACTTTACTTGTCCATTCTTTTTTATTTTTAAATCATTTCGAGAATTTTTCTCTCTCTTTTCTTTCTTTCTTTTTTTTTTCTTTTTTTTTTTTTTTTGGATTTGTCTCGGAACAACGTCGACATATACGAATATTACATTACGTATATCGATTCATTTTATTCCTTTTATGAATTATACTTCGTGAATTTCTTTATCGAATTCCAGTTACAATAACATAACGAACTCGCAGATCAATTCGGAGATTCGAAAGCAGGACGGCGATGTAATCCGAGTAACAAAAACGAGAAGGCCTGAATCGAAGGCCTCTCTCTCTCTCTCTCTCTCTCTCTCTCTCTCTCTCTTTCTCTCCTTTTTTTATATACGAATAGATTCACCCCAGTCTAGATCGATCCGTCCCTGATTTGGCACGCACTTACGCGCTCGCTCGTTCTCTCTACAACTCGTCCTACGTGCCTACGTAGGTGCGTTTCTATTCAATTCCGAAAGGTAATTCTACTCCCCTTTCCTCCATCGTCTCCGCACGACATAGGGCCAGCCTTTACAATGTGCAAAATTATACGATCACCCAGCTCTGCTCTCATACCTTTCGTTCTTTCCCCTTTCCCCTTTCCCCCCCCCCCTTTGCTCTTTCGATCGATCCTGCTCTTCTTTATGAACACGATCACTCCATTTTTGCTTTTACTCTGTAAACGATACTATCGTTGACAATCCTTCGTTTCTCCCTTATTTCGAGATTTCTTTGAAATTTTCTAAAGAGGAATTATGCCGAAAGAAGATATCTTTATCAATATGGACGTCGATTATCTCCTTCTTCTTTTTTTGAGTAATTTATTTACGTTCTTCACATCCCCGATCGTGAATTTCCTAAGTTCGATTTTAGAAATGTAACTCAGTGGCCTATTAATATGCGATGACACTTTCAATTCGGCGTAAAATGACGGGCAAGAGTGAATTAAATGGAGGTTCGGTCAAAATGCAAAGCATTTCCTGTCGCGTGTTTTCAGCAATAGCAAAAAAGCGTCTAAGGACGGCATATTCGTGACCGTATCGTCCTGTTGTCGTCGTCAATGTTAGCGTACGTCTTTGCTTGGAAAGGCTGACCCGCATCATCAACGGATCTGGAATGTATTTTTTGTTACAACCTCGGAGATACCACAGCGACGTCGTTCGTTGAAATCGCAATGACGTGTTCCCGACAAGGGACCACTTTTATTCGTATGTACGAACACGTGTGCCGATAATAGTAATAGCAAACACAATGTAGGTTTTGCAAATATATATTTCCTTAACCAACGCATCCAAATTTTTATAAGTATGATAAATTATTGAAAATATTAAAAATATTTGCATGATTAATTATTATAAAACTTTTGTGACACAATTATGATATCTCAGAATTTCTAATTATAACAAACATCATCGATTAAAATACATTTCACAAGAATCATTTTCATTTTCTCTTCCATAGACTTATTGAAAGAAAAAACATGATATGTGTCGGTATTTTCAACGGTCATTGTTTTTCTTTAGCGTACATACTCTTAATAAAAAAAAAACATAAATATGTCTCTTTATTTTTATCTTAAGAGAACGTTTGGATTTCAAGGTAGAGACGGATTTATTTCGTCGTTAAAATCCAAGGATCGTTTCTGTGTAATGATTTTAAACAAGTCGATTGATCGTGGATTCTTTACTATAAACAAGACTACTCGATGAACGTGTTATTAATGCCAGAGAATCCGCTTATTTATGTATACATACTAGGACGGTCGTTATTTGGTCTTTGATGGATGTAACCATCAGTTTAGCTCGAAATAAATGAAAAGAAATCATCTTCAAATTTCAATCTTTCAACTTAATATTAATATATAAAGCGTAGCTAATTTAAATATATCTTCAATACTTTTAGATATTAATTACTACAAAAGAAAAAGAAAAAAAACAAAGAAACTATAAAAAGTTTAAAAAATCTCGGGTTGTATTCCGGGTAAATACTTCATAGTAATTACCAACACGATTGGATAAATCCTAAAAAATGACAAGGAATATTTAAAAATCGATATAAAATATTGATACTGAGATAAGATGACTTTAATCTCGAGACAAAGAGATGATATTAGAATATGATTATTCTTTTCTGTATATATGTCGAACTGAGAACTGGATGGTGATCTCATCAAAATTCCTTCGAAGGTCAAATAACGACCACCCTAATGTATACATACATGTATATAGATTACGGCGTAAATGTAAGAGACGGTGTTAAACGTCGAGTCTGGTAGTGTTGTCGTCGCGTGGCCGAAGCGTGGCTGGCTCCTTCCATTCTTTCCCAACGACCTCGTGTTTCTCATTGATAGAACGAGGAGCGTGAGACGAGAGAAAGACTTGTAACGGTAACGGGGGAGAGAAGGTTAGAATGAGAGAGAAAAGGATAAAAGAAGAGAGAGAGAGAGAGAGAGAGAGAGAAGACGAACGAAGCGAAGCGTGCCCGAACGGCTGACTCTCCTGCCAGCTGCACTTTCGGATAGTGATGCTGCTGCTGCTTGCTGCTTGCTGCTTCTGCTGCTGATGCTGTTGCCGTTTCTGTTGCTGTTACTTTTGCTGCGAGTTTGGACCGAAGAAAATCTCGTTCGCTCCACGACAATGCGATGATCGTCGACTCGTTGTCCTCTTCCTTTGAGACTTTTAAAGGGAACGCATAGACGTTCTTCCTCGAAACGGTTTCTTTCCATTAAGGAAACATCTGACTGTGTTTGGAACACGCTATATTTAAACCACTTTTACGTGTCGGTCACTCGAGAGGTCAAAATAAGCTACCTATCAAGGGTAAGTCCTGCAAAGATTTGGCGGTAAAGACGGTACTTCGTTTTATAATTTATTTCTAATGTTAATTTGTAAGATTTAAAGAAGAAGTTTCAAAGATATTTATGTAGGTGAGAGCTCATTCGAGAGAAAGAAAAAGAGAGAGAGAGAGAGAGAGAGAGAGAGAGAGAGATACTATATATTTTATCAAATCGAATTTTAATTGTTCAATAAATGAAGCAATTATACCAAATGTTCTTCGTAATCATATATTCGACATCTTGCAAATTTCAACATTTGCAACTTTCACATGTGAATGGAAGGGTTCTTCATCAAGTTGTCTTATACGAAGAAAAGGCGGAGATCCGTATTTCGTCGAAAATTACAAACAGTTCGGGTAAAAGCTGTACGGATAGTGTTGTGTAATATACGTTCATGCAAGAATGAGAAAGGAAGGGAGAGACAGAGAAACACACACACGCACACACACACACACACACACACACACACAGAGAGAGAGAGAGAGAGAGAGAGAGAGAGAGAGAGAGAGACAATGATTCGTCATCTGCACTGATTTGGAGATAGCTCGGACGGTTAATGAAATGCACTTACCGGTTGACTTGCAGAATTTTTGGGTGTAACGCAGGTGAGAAGAACGTACGCTCACACCTGGATCCTAAAAAGATTGCACAACGCCGAATCGATCGACCAAATAAAAAAGTTATCGACCGACGTATTACATTTTAAAAACGTCTAATACAAGGTTATTAATAAATTGCAGATATATCGTCGCGAATGTGAAATGTATCGATTGATTTGCATTTACGTTAATGTATGATTCGCGTTATAATGTTAATCGAAACAAAGAGGTAGAGGTAGGGAGAAAGAGAGAGTGAAAGTACGTGTAAGTGAACTTCGTATAATTTGCCGCGCATTGAGAATAATTTATTTATAGCCTCCTTTATAATCGTCGCTAACGTATAAATTTTTATAGTAATGAAAAAGACAAAGAATTTACGTAACGTGCTTTTTCATATTGAACATTTCTTAAGGATTCGAAATAAAATTTGGAATTAAAAATAAATTCGATACTCTGGTGTTACACGAAGGTCTGCGATAAAAATCATGCGTACTAATTTAAATATAATAAATAATTAAAATATTAGTATGTGCGTCCTCAATTGAAATATTAGTGAAGTTGAACGACCGGTCGACTTGCAAATAAATAAAACAAAAGTAAACGCAATCTTATTCGAGATACCTCGCATAATAAGAAAATCGCACTTAGTAAAATATTTCTACTCTCATGGTGGGATTGTCCGACCCCAGGAACGATTTCGACCGAACGGGATTCGCCGTACGCGAGCAGGTTTTTTTTTTCTTTCCTTTCACTTTGTCAAGAACGTAGACGGTTACTATCGGTGATTCTACCTACTACTGGATCCCAATTTTATTATATTTTTTTTTCTTTTTTTTTTTTTTTCAGGACAAAGAAGGTATCTACATCATATGGACTAGATATCTACCTACCTATCTACCTAGAAACGTTTCTCAAAGAAAAATTTCGTTTCACCATGCCAGATCGAATTTCGATTTCTATCTTTCTCTTATTCCTGAGCGGTGGTCGTCCGGTCGCGTGTCCACGCACGCGTTTTCTCCCCCACGGGTTTTTCTTAATTACGAAAGCAGTCGTTTCCTGAAATTCTCAGTGTGTCACTACTTCCTCAACTAGAGACCGGCCGGAACCGCCGTCGGTTCCTGGTTTTGGACGAGCGATTCTTTCTTCTACGCAAAGGCACATATGAGTCCGACGTTCGTGGGCCATAACATATGCGGGCAGATGGTTTCTGCTTCCTTTCGCTCCCTCCTCGTCGTGTACCCTCCTCTCTCTCTCTCTCTCTCTCTCTCTCTCTCTCTCTCTCTCTCCCTCTCTCTTTCACTCTCTACCTTCGAATCCACTTCCCTTTTTCTCTCTCTTTCTAGCTGCATCACCGCTCTATCTCCCTTCGCTCCGTTGCACGATCCAAAAAAGCCCGGGGCACCCTCTACGAAGAGTGCTCTTGTCTGTTGCCCAACCCCAAAATATCCGGAGACTCATCCAACATCCAACTCTCTCTCTCTCTCTCTCTTTTTCTATTCTTCTCTCTCTCTCTCTCTCTCTCTCTTTCTCTTTCTCTTTCTCTATCTCCTTCTCTCTCTTTCTATCTTTCTCTCCGTGTACCCATCGGCCACGTGTGCAGTGGTTCTCTCCCAGATTTTCAACCACTTGTGGAGTCCGGAATACGAGACCTTGAACGATCATTGTTGATTTTCAACCCTTTATTCTCTCCTATTTAATCGACAAACTACGATATGTTTAAAGGAACTTCGCGAGATATCTATTCGAACTATTTTCGAGGAAACTTATTGTTAAATACGTACGTTCTTTCTATGGAACGGAAGAGTGAAGTATATTTTATCGCCTGATGACAGTTTATAATTTCGATGGGAAATTTTCTTCATTTGCATAGGAACAAGGTTGAAGAAGAAAGAAATCGAGAGAAAAGAAAATAGAGAAAAGGAGAGAGAGAGAGAGAGAGAAGGAAGGAGAGAAAAATCGTCTCGCAAAACAAGACCGCGAGATTCTCAACCGTCCCTTCCCATTATCCCTCTTGTCCCTATAAAAGCAAAAAAGAGAGAGAGAGAGAGAGAGAGAGAGAGAGAGAGAGAGAGGGAGAGAAAGTACATGTAAGTGAACTTCGTATAATTTGCCGCGCATCGAGAATAATTTATGTACCCTCCTTTTTAATCGTCGCTAACGTATAGAGTCACGATCACAAATTTATCTCACCCATCCAAACCTGATATTTTGATTTTTATAACAGTAAAAAACGACGAAGAATTTACGTAACGTCCTTTTTGATCTTGACAATTTCGTTAGGATTCGAATATTTGAGCTGAACCAGTAACAATTTATAATTCATTCCACAAATGTTTTTTTTTTTTTTTCTCATTTTTTTTTTTTTTTTTATAACCTTCGACTTAATTCTTTCTTTTTCTCTATTTCCTCGATTGTTCGTTTCCAAAGATTCTCTCTCTCTCTCTCTCTCTCTCTCTCTCTTTCTCTTACGTTAGGAGAGAGGTTATGGCAACCTTGCACGAGCAGTAAGAGAGGTGCACGAAGAGAGAATGTTAGGGGTGGATCGTGCCTCGTGGCATGCGACGCTATTCTTTTGTGCCTTCGACCCCGTAGTAGCACCGAAGTCTCTCTCTCTCTCTCTCTCTCTCTCTCTCTCACTCACTCACTCACTCTTACGTACGTTTATTCTCTCTGCTTTCTCTTTATTTCTCTCCCTCTCCAACCCCGTTGTGCCTTCTCTAGATATGTGTGAGCGCGTGCGTTCTCCCACCTCCCCCCCTCCCCTTCGCTCGTTCTCTCTCTTTCTTTCTTCGCTCCTTCCTTCTCACCCCTCCCTTCGTAGTCCTACCTCGAGTACGCTCGTGCACAAGGGGTGCCACGTAACCCTCCGTCTTTCGGGGCGAGTGCCTGCACATGCGTGTTCGCGCGACATCAGTGGCTCTCGATTAATTCAATGATTTTTAATATCCCTCTTACTTTTTATTTAATATTTACAATCAGAACTTTCAAATGTAATGGTATCGTTTCGATAATTTTATCATAAGAGAGATCGATCGTTTTGTAGGAAATTGTGTGATTTATGTAGGAGAGTGGATCTACAAGGTGGGCTAAATGTTTCTAATTGTTTTACGATCTGACCAACGAAAGATCTGTTTGAAAAGTTTGGAAAAAACAAAGTAATTGATTTTTAAAATTACTTATGAACTCTTCTTTTTTTTTTTTTTTGCTTCTTCATTCGAGTATTTTATTTTAGTTCAAGCTAATCGAAAAATATATCAAATATATATATATATATATTATACGTATATCATATTATACCATTATACCATTATCATATGCTATGTCATTTCATAAATGCGTCATTATCGTATCAATTTAAAAAAAAGAAAAAAAGAAAAACAGAGATAAGCTAGAACTAAAATTGTATAATAATATGTTTTCATTATTACTTAGGTTAATTTGTTTGTTCTTTTTTCTGTTTTAAATAACTTTTTGCGAATATAAAAAATATATATATATATATGTATATATATATATAAAGAAGAGGAAAATAAAAGAAAAAAAAGTACAGTTGAGAACCGCAGCACCACCGTAGAAGATCAGTGCAGTTATGCCGGATCACGATTCGTGTTCGGTCGTACGTATCTCGACCGTAAGTTCTGGCAGGGGCGACATATGCCACCTGAATACCGAAAATCAGGGGAGAAACGCTAGTCAGGTTTCTGGATCGAGTCGGAGTTTCGGGGGATGCAAATTCGGATTAGCTTTGGCCAGTCAGCGAGCAGACTTGAACGAGTAATGGGTGCATGCATTTGTATTAGTCGCGAATGCATGCATAATTAATAAGTCGCTAGTCGAGGTATCGTCGATATAATCGTAGAGAAGGAGTTTTGATGTCATATTATTATTATTATTATTATTATTATTATTATTATTATTAACATTGCGACCGGTCGCGTTGCGATACGATCAGTTGCGTACATCGAAAGCATCGAGTGTGAACGCGATATTGCGAGCACGTGTGAAGCACGCGTGCGATTATTTTTCTCTATTTTTTGTTTCTTTTTGTTTTTTTTTTTTTTTCGAACTAGCAACCTTTTCGATATTATTCCCCGAAAGAGTAATCAAAGTATCCATTAGAGTTATTTCTTTTCGATAGTGTTGTTCAGAATCAATAGCAAAAAGCAATATATAGTTCTCGTTAAATTCCTTTGTTAGGTACATGATATAATAAATCGTTACGAGTAATACTAAATCATTATTTTACGATGAAATTATGGGAAGAACTATATAATAATGCTATATGATTTACGAATACAACATTTATTTTAAATATACATTTTATATCTGCTTTTAATTATTTATTTCTTTTTATATCATGCGTATAATATCGGTACTTATTAATCTACAAAAGAGAATTAATAAAAAACTCATCTCATTAAGTTATTCGGTCTTTCGAGGAGACATTAAAAAAATTTCTTGAATTCGAGTATATTCCTTAATTTACACAAAAAATCTCAGCCCTCTATCAAAGCTAATGAACAGTCACCGTTCTCCTCTTAATACCCGCAACCGCAAATCTCCGTTACGCAAGAAACGCAAGTTTCGGTAGAGTAAAAGAGAGAGAGAGAGAGAGAGAGAAAACAGGAGAAGAAAAATGAAAAAGAAGAAGTGGAAGAAAAATGTTTATTGCCCGTGCGAGATCGATGAAAAGGGAGAGACGGTTTTCCTTGTGAGAAGAATCGATGTATCGGCATGACACGATCGATTCCGGACAATGAATGGTCACATCCCGAGATATATTTGGCTATTCTAGGGTTTATAGAAGAGAATGAGAGAGAGAGAGAGAGAGAGAGAGAGGGAAAAGGAGAGAGGGAGAGAGGGAGGGAGAGAGATGGACAGAGAGAAAACAGAGACGGTAGGAAGGGTGGGTCTTAACCGATCAGGGATATAAATCTCCATATCTGACGCGTTGCTCAATCGCAAATTTGGCGTTTTTCTACGAAGAACAGTCGTGGCCGGAGACGAAGGAGAAGAAGAAGAAGAAGAAGAAGAAGAAGAATACTCGTTCTACCTTTCTCTGTTGGGTCGGAGGGTGAGTAAGGAGAGATTGAAGGAAAAAGGGAAAAAGAAAGATGGAGAAGAGTTCGTTTTCATGTTAGAATGAAAGGAGACTTTCTCTCTCTCTCTCTTTCTCTGTCTCTCCCTTTCTCTCTTTTTCTCTTTGTCTGCCTGTGTGTATGAGCTTAGAGAATAGATATCGCATCCGTGTTGCTTCTTGAAGAAAAAGAACAGCACCGTTTTTTCTTTTTCTTTTTTTTTTTTTTTTTTTTTTTCTTCAGGCAAGAAGAAGATTCTCGAAGAATGACGTAGCTTCTCTTTTTTCATGTCTGGACCGCGTACCATTTCCCTTTGACTTTTTGATCTTGATAGTAACTAGATCGGACGATAGTGTTCTCGAGTGAAGTCGTTTGTTAAAAGTTCGAAATATGGTATCTTTCCTCGACGTTCCTTGTTCTTCTCTCGAAATTCGAATTACAAGTCTTAATGAGGATATTTAGTCTCATAGGAGTAAGAAGGATGAAAAAAGGTAGGAGAAAAGCTTCCAGTTGAAAATGTCGACATATGGCTGGAATGAAGTCGGGGGAATAAGAACTTTTCATAGAAAAACGTACGGTTGATTTGTGATCTAGGAAATGTGTCGAACGGATCGGTCACGTCTTCGGGATCTCGAAGGATTCGTGAAGCTTTTGGGAGAACGTATGTTTGAACTTTGAACCTGGCCGTACGGCGTTTGGGAAAAATCTTTTTGTCGAAATTAATCCATACGGATGGTGCTTGCGTAGCTGTGCTAACTTCCGTCGTCAGGAACTTTAAAAGATCGACAGATGGTAAATTAGATCATTATCCATTGGTACGGTCGATTATTGGGACATCGTTCATTACACGAGGGCAATTTTGTTTCCCTCTAATTGCGATTTATTTGGCACCGTGCACGTTCTCCACCTTGAGATTCGAAGTTCGATAAAGCATCTTGAGCTCGTATATATATATATATATATATATATTTTTAAATGATACAGTTCCTCACGAAAGCGTAGTTATATCGCGGACATATAAAAAGGAGCGGAGAGATCCGATTTTTCCTCGCCGTCGTTGAGACATAATTTCGGTCCGGGACACGATTTCACCGTTGGCGAACTATCCGTTAGAACGTCCTAATGAATCGTCGCGATTATTTTTAATCACGTCGTATTTCACGCGCGCTCGTTTGAACTTCACCGTGTATTTTCGAGGGAGGGAGAGAGAGAGAGAGAGAGAGAGAGAGAGAGAGAGAGAGAGAGAGAGAGAGAGAGAGAGAGAGAGAAGACCTACTTATATTTTCTTTTTTACGCGGAACTTATTCCCGAGATAAGGCAAATTACGATGATTCTATCTTAATTACTTAAAAGAGGGCGCTACTACTTTCATGCAAAAGAATTAAGTGGAAAAGGAAATAAACGAGGTAGAATAAAGTAGAGTAGATAAAAGGTACAAGTTATTGAGATGAAGACGGGGGAAAAAAAGAAAGAAATAGGAAAAGGAAGAGAAAGAGAGAGAGGAGAGAGAGAGAGAGAGAGAGAGAGAGAGAGAGAGAGAGAGAATAAAAAGAAACAAAAGAGAAAAGAATCTGTGGATAAATAAGAAAGAAAATAAGAGATATATAACTACTCGGTCAGTTTGATGTGACAGTCCAGGAATGGAAAACAGTAAGAAAAAGATGAAGAGACGAAGCAATGAGGTGACAAAAGTGATCCGAAAGTTGCAGTACAACGAAAAGGTAATCGAACCGCACGATCACGTTCGAACGAAAACGTTCAAGCGATTTAAAGAATCGATCGGTCGCGTATACTCGAGTCTCGATCGATATTTCGAGGAGGAGAGATGGCACGCGTCGTTGAAGTCGCGGCACTCGAAGAGCAGCGAGAGGAGGACGACGATATTCTCCTCGGAGAAGGAGAGGGAAGGAAAGGAGGATGGGAGGAGGAAGGTAGGGAGAGACAGGTGCATCGCACCGCCAATTATATTTCGGAAGGGAAAAAACGAGCGGTGCGTAAAAACAGGAAAAAAGTCCGAAGGCGCGCTCGCGCTCTGGCTTGTACGCACGCACGCACGCACGCACGCACGTACGCACGTACGCACGCATGCACGCACGCACGTGCGCGTGAGCGAGAGACAGAGACAAAGAGAGAGAGAGAGAGAGAGAATATGCTAGTCAGGAGAGAGGAAGGATGATGCAGGAGGAAGGAAAAGAGGAGAGAGAGCCAGTGGATCCGGGTAGAGATGATTGAAGTTCTCGAAGCGATCGTCGAATCTTCTCGTACTATCTTTGACGAGCATAAATAATCGTAGATCACAAATTGCACTGTTAGACGTCTCTATCGTGAATCATATTACGTCCGTGGCAATATTGATTCTCTTCCATTCGATCCATAAGCAGAGACCTGAATGCTCATGAATATCGTCGCTTCTTTTCAAAGTTATCGTATGCTTTCTATTTTTCTTAATTCTTTTTCCTTTTTCTTTTCTTTTTCTTTTTATGATTTTACTCTCATCTCAATTTCGGTTGGCTATAACTTTCATAATTTACGATCGACGAAACGAAAATGGAGAATGTAGCAAGGGGGATAAATTCTCGTCAGTTTAATTACATTTGACGCAAAAATATCGATAACGAGAAATGGCGGAGAGATGGAGATAGTATCTGTATGTTAAATTTATATGTTGCCATATGTATGTATATATATATATATATATATATTTATGTATGGTTGAAGAGAAAAAGCACTGGTAGGTTAGTAGTGGGGGTAAGGAGTAATCGCGGCACGCGCCTTGTTTCCCTTTCACTCTCCCCCTTTTCTGTCTAGAGATTGCCATCTTTTTGTACTCTTCTGCGATACTTCCACTTTCCTGTCGCCAATTTATAATCATCGATTTTTATAACAAATTTATCTTTGATTTATTCTTAAAGTCTCATTAATTCATATAGAATTTACTTCTTTCAAACTTTATTTTCATCCTTATAAAAAGAAAAAAGATGACGTTATAAATAATTGGCGCGCGTACTTACTTACTTTCTCTCATAATGCATGACAGTGCATACGAGAAAAAGAATAAATGATAGTTGAGTATCAGAACAACTATCGAAGGACATTTCAGTATGCACTCCTCTTCTTATTTAGCTGAGTGACATCGAATCGGTCTGGTTGTGTGTGGTATCGAACGTAGTGGAATTAGAGGAAGAAAGGAAGATAGAGATGAGAAGAGAGAAAGAGAAAGACTTCGGTAGCACGTGCACGAGCACGAGCGAGAAGGAGATCCGGCCAGTCAAAGGAAGAGAGAAAAGGACGAGGTTAGTGGCGTGCGAACAGCAGGTGCACGACCTCTTCATGACCAGAGCCGCTCCTCAAAAATCATTCTTCTCTCTCTCTCTCTCTCTCTCTCTCTCTCTCTCTCTCTCTCTTTCTCAATACCTCCCCACTCCTTTTCTCTCTCGCTCCTTTTTTTCTCTGATACACATACGCACACGCACACATACGCACGCATATTTATTATACACAGAGGACCAGCTTGAATACTCTTTTTTCGATTCTCTTGCTCCTCCTCTTCTTCCACCTCTTTCCACCAATCACTTCCGAATTTCGATGTAATTAAGGGATGCCTCGAGCGGGTTGCCATCGGTGACATACACGCGGAGGATTTAATGCTCGGTCATTATCGTGGTTAAATCGTTGCACATCGAACCGACAAACCAAGCGTTGCTTGTAGAAAAGCACGAAAGTTGCTCACTCTCGCTATGACGACGAGGACGACGACGAGGACGAGGACGAGGACGAGGACGACGATGCAAGGACAATCGAGAACGAAAGCTGTCAATTAAAAGCATCTTGTCTTGACTCAGTTTATGTGCTTGACTTGGATCGTTAATTCAACTTAAATACGAGATTATCTTTTGGAATTTCATTCAGAATAAAAAGTGGCTCTTGATATATCGAATCTGCAAAAAAATTGATTGCAAACTTTATGCGTTCCGTTTACACCGGAATTATTGAATCAATTATTGAATCATTTATTGTTACGAAATTGAGTAAAGACATTAAAATAATAATTATTATTATTGGTAATTGATGTTAAGCTATATGTGAACTAAAAAAAGAACAAGAATATTAGGATAGATATAATGGTAGGTTATCTTTCTATGAGATCGTAATCATTTCATATTATACTATCATACACACAGATACATTACTTTCTATCATAGTTCTACAGGAATAAGATAGAAATGATTACTATATTGATATATTTTATTATCATATTTTTTGTATATACATATATTATAACATTCTAATTATGTATTTATGTATTGCGATATAGCAATATGAAATTAGAAACACGTACCTATATATAAGAAATATTTATATTTGGAATAATCTATATACTTTACATATCTTTCAATTACATATATGTTTCAGATATCGTACATAACGATACATAAGAGTCTACTATATAACTATTTGACAATTATGTATATATATATATATATATCATTTCCAGATATAACATATAAATATATATCTAACATTATTGAAATCAGTATATATATATATATATATATAAATTGAATTCACATAATACAATTGTTCGATGTTTGAATGGTATCGGCATTATTAAGGTCAAACTTACCGTATAAGTTAATGTATCGTCGACTTTCATTCGGTCGGATTATCACATAGAAAAAAGAAAGCAAAAAGTAAAAAAGAAAAAAGAAAGAAGATCGTTTTATCGGCGTAGCTTTATCCGAGATGCGCGTAGAGCGAACGAAGTCGATCGCAGAGTCGATCGAACGAGGGGAGAGCAACGAGGTGGGTTTTGGTGTGCGCACGCACTCGTATCGGTCGAGCGTTGCCTTCGGGCCGGCACCTTGCCTTCGCGACAGACAGGTGCATCGCGATAGTTTCGTCCTTTTCTGGCTCCTTCCGTGAGCCTTCCTTCCGTCCTTCTCGACTCGTCCGATAACGAGAACAGCGCACGACTGCTACGAAACGCGTTGGAACGCATGCCGAGAGGCTCTGTGTGTGTCTCTCTTTTTATATGTATACGTTTCTGTTTGAGCGAGAAAGAGATAGACAGATAGATAGAGGGAGGGGGAGAGAGAGAGAGAGAGAGAGAGAGAGAGAGTTCGAGGCACGTGGCAACGAAATAATCGCTTGGAATATTCGGACTCCCTGCCGTTTCTGCACGATGGACCACGACGTTCGACGTTTGCGGCTGATACTTTTCTTATCCTACAAAGGATATGATACTTTTTCTTTCTTTTTCCTGTTCTTTCATCTCTATAGATAATCGAATATACCGTTCATTGATTTGGGATTCTAATAACAATTCGATGATGATCCATTATTATTATTATTATTATTATTATTATTATTTCGATATAAGATCCTCGAGAAATTCCAAATTTCGTTTACGATAAATTTATAGTTGATTTATTTGGTGATATAGATTAGATCGTTAATATATTGCGCGATTGACTATAATTGGATAATATTTTATTTCATTTTTCGTGGTTCATTTAGTGTGTATTCGTATTGGGAAGATTTTTATTCTAATTTCTAACGCTCGTTGATGTTTGCCCCTAAATGACAGCTGTACCGGATTACAACAAGGGGAAATCTATTGCTCTTGTTTAGGCGCCGATATTTAAACTCCTTTACCGGTCGAGTCAATCGTATTTCGACTGATTCACAATGTTCCAGAGTCTATTTGAAGAATTTAACGAAATAATTCAGAAGACGAATAATTGGATATGGCTAGAGTTAACTCGTTAATTAATATAGCCGGTGAGATAATTAAGAGAACGGAGCGAGTATAATCGAGATCTTCCATAATTTCATTCTAATTTTAGTGCTTTTATTATACGGTCAGAAGTGGAAAGCTTTATTCATATATGAATAATCAAGCAGAAGGTACTTCTACGATGGAGCGAAACGAAACTATGGTTTACGACTAATTTAATTAGTGAAATTAATTTAAATCTCAGTTATTATTTCTCCATGCTATTGCGTGTTGATCCATACAAGTTGGTATATAGAAACCAAGAATGCTCGTAAGAAATATAGCACCAATACCATATTATTTTGCACGATTATACTCAAATCGCGTGCTGACCTGCATTCGTTATCGCTATCTTATTTTCTTTTTCCCTTAACGAAGATAAATTCTTTGAATATCTATTAAAAAGATATTTCCACGCGGTTAATGATTTCTTTCGATCGTTAGATCCGCCAATCGGCATTGTGTGTATATATATATATATTTATTTATTTTATGAAACATTACGTATATTACCGTCGTCATTTTATCGCTCATAAACGCTCAATTACTTTGAATCGCTTATTACCCTGTAATTTCATCTTTCGAACCGTAACGATTGTTAAAGTTCGAGAAACGAAGTTTTTCTCTTGCACATAGATATGTCGCGTAAGAATGTTCAAAGAAGAGCACTTTCATTGTCATCTCGGTTTCTCGTCGATCGTATATCTCGCGAGCGTGCAGGATGTCTTCTCGAATATCTCTCGACGACTACCCGACGAAGTTTCTTTTTTTTTTTTTTTCTGTCTGAAGCCGTCCGACAGCAGTAAGAACAACCGTCGTAAAGAAGCCGAATTTTATGGCTTCGTAATTTCACAAAAATCTTACCAACGACGTTACGAAGGAGCAACATTCGTTACCGTTTGCTCAAGTGTTTTTACGATACGGCTTCTTCCTCTTTCTATTACCCCACCATCTTTCTCTTGGAGGAGAAGGAAACTTTCATTGTTTGGAATCTCGGTCTTCGAATCGTCCAAGACTTTTCCGTTGTTACAAAAAGGAATTTAGATGGTTATCTTCTTCGTTTTTCTTTTTTTCTTTTCTTTTCTTTTTTTTTTTTTTTTTTACGAAAAGAATTAACGAATCGTGCACGTAAAATTCTTCGTACGTCGTTTTTCTCGATTACAGTTTTCCTCGAGAGAAGGCCACATTGAAGGAAAAGAAATATTGAATCTGGATAGCTTGCCGCGTTGGAAGACGAATTCGTTGTCAAATTGTCTAACAGCGGGATGTTATTATCAAGATGGTGTTACCAACGTAGAGTCGTGCTCTCATCTTTCCTCTGCGCACGTACGTAGAAAAAGAAGAACGAGTTCGACGTATCATCGAATACGATCTTTCTCTTTTTCTCACTTTATTCCCCGTCTTTCAAACCCACTTGTCTAGCATCAATTCAACTTCACTAACGAGTCTATGTTTTTTTTTTTTTTTTTATTATTCTCTCTTCATGATTTAAGATAGACCGTAATTACGCTGAACGATCTTGGCGTGACTCATTGTCAAACTCAAGCTTATACTCATAGCGTCTCGAAATGATAAAAGACGAGAATGATATTGTTCCTTTTTTCAAAGAAAGATATACAGTCTAATAGTATTACTCGATTCTAATAATAGTAAAGTTAATTCACCGTTTTCCAATAACGCTATCTAAAATATTTTTTTTTTTTTTTTTTTTTTTTCTTTTTTTTTTTTTTATACAATGATGAATACGTATAATGGAAAAATAAGGTAGAATAAAGTAATTAAAATTAGTTTGAGTATTTATTGATGTATCATATTGGTAATAATTTATGTAAATGAACAATAATTAATTATAGTAATAGTGAATTATATAAATGTGAAGGAGGTGAAGAAACTCATAGATGGTTTGGATTTTCGGCTGGATGTAAGAAAGAAAGAGAGAAAGCTCAAATTGGTGAAGGAACGAAACCGTGTATTTAACAAATAGGGTACACAAAGGAACGGTACGGACTCCCATTATTTTCTATCCAAATGGATCTTTTGAGAGACCTGCGTCCCACGTTCACTGTTCTCTCACCCTCCACCATAGTAATTCTCCCTTTCTCCATTGGCCGCCGAGCTAGCCCCATTATTCGCGCTTACAGATAAAATCTGCTTTCTGCAGTTACGCGTATCTCTCGCCTTGCTTCCCTACTTCTTATTTCGATCATTTTTCTTGGCTCCCTTTTTCGAACGAGCACGAGACTTCGTAGGATCTTTTTGTCTAACGGGAGAAGGGCTTACTTGTGTTGTGTTCCTTTTGTAATAAAGTAAAATGGTTCTTCGTACATATGACATATGTATATATATATATATATATATATATATATATATATATATATATATATATATATCCGATGAATTAATGGTTGAAATAGTAATTTATAATTAGATTGTACGGCTATAATTACAAGAGATTTTATCATATATATATATATTTATATATTAAATAAATAATAAATATATATAAAATAAATAAAATAAATATATATAAAAAATATATATATATATTTTTTTTTCTGAGAAATATGAATGTATTACATAAGTTATATAATCTTTGATTAAATTATTGATCGTAGAGAACACAGGATGAGTTTTAAATGAACGTTGTTATGTATAGATTCTTTCAATATTATTATTACATGATTTACTATAATAATCACTAATTATATACTTCCTCTGTTATATAATTTCAATAATCAAACTCCCACTCTCTCACAAAATAAACTTTGTTCTTGCATAACATTGTGTAACTAAATGATTGATCTGTTATATGCCAAGGATGATTTATCATTATTACCAATTAAGGAAAAGTAAGAAAGAAATGATGCTTGTGATTCAATATATAATAACAATTGTAAATGATATAAATAAATGAAAGCGATCACATGTGAACACACACACACACACACACACACACACACACATATGTATGTATGTAATATAGATATCGAAAAAACATGTGTTTGGTTTGTAGTATATCTAAGAACTATATTCAACCCACGTGCAATTAATAAATGATAAATGACATATAGCACGTTAGTAAACGATCTACAATCAATTTGACACCAACAACATCGAGCATCGTGGGACATGATCTAGAGGACATATTGGTTGGAGGGCGTCATTAGTTGGTGAAGAACAAGATGAATAACGAAAAAGAAAAAAAAAATGAAAATAAACGAAGAAGACGAAGAAGAAGAGAGAGAGAGAGAAAAAGAAGAGAGATAGAGAGCTAGCGTTAACGCCCTCGATTATTTCTAAGATCGTATCGTACGTTAACACGTCGTTCGATCGAGGCGCGTCATTACTCACGCGGCCACGCAGGATCGAAGATCTTCCTCAGAGCCGATAGACATCGATCGCTACTCGGGCTCTCGATTTCTCCTTCGGTCGATGCTGCGAGTGCTTTGATACTCGATGCTGCCGAGTAGTCGTCGTCGTCGTCATCGTCGTCGTCGTCGTCGTCGTCGTCGTCGTCGTCGTCGTCGTCGTCGTCCTCGTCGTCGATCGGCTTTCTACCTCGTTCGCTCGCCACGGGTGCCGAAAAAAAACGTCCTCATCTCGACCACGAACGCGAACCCGAACAGGGATGGCGGATGCTGAAAGAAAAAGAAGAAGGGAAGACGAAGCAGAGAAGCTGAAGAAGGTTGAGGCCGTAGAAAGAGAAAGAAAGAGATAAGAGTTTGCTCGAGATGAGACGAGAATGACCGGGGGCAGCGCACGCGAGTCCATAATGATACACCGCGGGCTGAGATAGAAAGAGAGAGAGAGAGAGAGAGAGAGAGAGAGAGAGAGAGAGAGTGAGAGAGTGAGAGAGTGAGAGAGAGAGAGAGGTAGGGAGGAGGGGGAGTAAAACCCAAACGGGCCTCGTGCTTGCCCCTCTACGAAACCCCAAGTGCAATGGAAAAAGAGAGTGGACACTCTCGCGCGAGTCTGCGAGTCGGAATTTCGCACGAAATTGCATTCGCGTTTCTCTTGCTTATTCTTTCTTCTTCTTCTTCTCCTTCTTCTTATTCTTCTTCTTCTTCTTCTTCTTCTCCTTCTTTCCTTCTTTCTTTTCTTCTCCTCTTGGTCTTCGCTTGCTCTCTACGCGGCGTCAGCGCTACCGGCGTCGTTTTCCTAACGATTTTTTAACGATTCACGTTATCGCCCAATGCCTTGGTATATCGAAAGCGAATTACTTCATGGTCGAGGAATGCAAACGTTACCATAGCATTCCCGTATGTCACTCTTTATTTGTATAGCACGTGGTTCGATTATATGTATTTTCTTTTCTTTTCTTTTCTTTTCTTTTCTTTTTTTGTCTTTTTCAAGCGTAGGAGTTTTATGAGGTTCTGTATTTTTTTTTTATTTTCTTATCAGTTAATCCATTGCTCTATAGAAAAATCATAACAGGTATTATGGCCCAATGCCTTTTGAGACGTGAATTATAATTGTCTAACTCGTATGCGAAATAATTGTATTTATTACCTACGATTTAAAAGTTATTATTGATGATATGATCAAGTGTCTCACGTTATATTAAATATACGATATGAGAAATTAACGTAATGAGGTATGTTTTTACCACGAGTTATAACTTAATCGTTTCAAAGATGTCGCCGATTATTGATGATATACATGTAACATTTTTATACTTTTTATACGAGGTTCCGATGAAATGAACGACAGTGTAACGTAGTATACAATATAAGTAACATATGAATCGAGTATTTAATTAAAATTTATTACAAATCCTTACGAGCTTAATAAACAAATCGATAATTAAAATTCACATTTAGACGCTTATTGATCTCGATATGACGCGAAAATCGAATTTAAAAAGAATATTAACGATCATCAATTTTCGTGCTTTAATTAACATCTATCTCTCTCTCTCTCTCTCTCTCTCTCTCTCTCTCTCTCTCTTTTCAACGAACATTCTTCAATCCTCCCTCGGACATTTGAAATCTATTATCATTTTGTTACCTTTTCTACTCGATAGACTAACCTATCCCGTTTTTCGTAACAGTTTCCCAAGTCCTCTCTCGCGATTGATGGCGAGGTAAGAAACAAAAGGAAAAAAAAAAAAAACGAAAAAAATAAGGGAAACAAAAATAGGAAGCCACTCTCAAGTGCGTCGTTCGTTCGAGAAAGAACGGACAGAGACGAAGAAGCACTTCTTACTACGGTGGGAACCCGAAGAAGTTACTGCTGCCGTTGCTGCCGCCTCTGGCAGAGAGCGGCAGAAGAAGAAGAAAAAGAAAACTCGCTTCTGCGTTCGTATAAGAGAGTGAGCGACGGAGAGGTTGAGAGAGAGAGAGAGAGAGAGAGAGAGAAAGTGAAAGAGAGAAAGAGAGAGTGAGTGAGAGAGTAAGTGAAAGATAGATAGATAGATAGATAGAGAGAGAGAGAGAGAGAGAGAGAGAGAGAGAGAGAGAGAGAGTGAGTGAGAGAGTAAGTGAAAGATAGATAGATAGAGAGAGAGAGAGAGAGAGAGAGAGAGAGAGTGTGAGTGAGAGAGTAAGTGAATGATAGATAGAGAGATAGAGAGAGAGAGAGAGTGAGAGAGTGAGAGAGAGAGAGTGAGAGAGTGAGAGAGTGAGAGAGTGAGAGAGTGAGAGAGTAAGTGAAAGATAGATAGAGAGAGAGAGAGAGAGAGAGAGAGAGAGAAGAGGGTTGCAGAGTGATGAGGAGGGGGGGCGGGTAGGGAGAAAGATGACCAGAGGGAGAAGAGAGGGTGATTCTTCTCGTGGTGAGGGTGGAGGTGGAACGAGATAGTCCTCTGCATTCCATGCCGGCGGCATAGAAGAAGAAGAAGATGAAGAAGAAGAGGAAGAAGGAGGAGGAGGAGGAGGAGAGAAAGACGAAGTGAAAGAGCGAAAGAGTGGAAGAGATGGAAGGTCGAGCGTGGCGGTCGCGTGGCCAGTGAACGCTTGCGCGTGCGCGGACATCGGCTCGATACCATCAACCGTAGATCCTCGTAAGATCGAGAAGCGTAAGTATTGAGCTCTTTACATCCATGTATTTCGCCTCTATTAATCATGATTTGTGATAAACCATACCGGCAACCGAGCGATCGTACATGAAATGCAAATAGCTGCATTTTATCTCGTACAGTGGATCCCATTTAATGACAAATTACGTCTACTGTCATAGTTTAACAAACACGATAAAATGTTTACGAATCGAGAAGAATTGATCAGTTTGTATCTCGATCATTGATAATAGACAATGTTAAGGACTTTTCACATTTTTTAGAAGTTTGGTATGTTCTTTGAAAGATATATATATATATATATATATATATATATATTTTTTTTTTTTTAATAAATACAATCAACGTTTAGCTTTTCGAATATGATCCTCAGTTTTCTTCTCATTTATTTTACATCTTTTTTATCTTCGTTAAGTCTCGTAAATATAATTCAAATTATTGTATAAGCGTTCAAATGTTACGTATATCGGATATTGAGAGATCTGTTTATGTAAATGAAAGTCGGATAAATGAAGTTTGGAACTTTGTAAATGGTTTTTTTTTTTTTTTATTTTTTTTTTTTTTCTTAACCATTGGCCACGCGACCCACTCCCAAATACGTATGAGTAAAAAGCGGCAGCTTTCTAACGTAAAAAGTGATATAGTCGAGAACGGGGATAGTCGCTCGAAGAAAGTTGCTCGATAATTGCTACTCATTCAGTATGCATAAAAGAATGAAATAAAGAGAAGTAGAGAAGCGGTGTATATGGTATGAGTACCATCTCCGCAAGAGCGAAATGAGTTCTGTGTTCTCTTATATTCGGAGCCCTCCCTTCTCGCAAACATGAGACACGGCAAGAACTCGAATCGAGGCAAGTGCGCCGGAACTGATCGACGCACGAACAAACTTTCGTTCTGCCTGTAACAGTCGGCGTGTACTCATTGATAAATTGTTACCGAGGAGGACAGCACTTGGCACGTGCAAAAGATCGTCAAAGAAAAAGAAAAAAAAAAAAAGAAAAAAAAAAGAAGAAGAAGAAAAAGAAAAAAGAAAGAAACAAGAGGAAGACACGTTCGAAGAAAAAGGGTGGGGAGAAGAAAGCGAAAGACGTAAGGATAAGTTCGAAGAAAAACCCGAAGGAAGTGGGAACGAAGAAAAACAAGTTCTAGTTAAAGAAGATAATGGTAGGGGTAATAGGATCTCCGAAAAAGTGGTAGAGAGCATAAGACAAAATGAAATTTCTGTACAAAGAGGAGGAAAGATAGAAGAGGTATTGCCGGGGGAGAAAAAGAGGATAACGCGCGCGAAAAAAAAAAAAAAGATGAAAGTTAGCGAAGGAAGAAGTAAAGTTAGGTGGAAGAAGAGAAGTCATCTTTCATAGAAGACGAAGTTAAATAACTATCATCCGTAGAAGAAGAAAAAAAGAAAAAAGAAAAAAAAGGAAGAAAGTTGCCAAAATGGCGAGGTAAAAAAGAGTAAGAGAAAGGAAGGTGTGGGTCTTGAAAGGTGAGGGATAAAGAAGAAAGAAAGAAGAAAAGAAGAAGATAAGATGGCACGCGCATCGCCTGGTGCCGTTCTCCTCGTATGATCGCAAAAACACAAGGAGCAAACCTTACCGTACTTGGCAAGCCGATGCCGAAACGAGTACGCTCGATGGTACTTACGACGATTACAACGGTACCAAGTGTACTACGACTCCCTCCCCGCTTTGCTCTTCCTCCCGATAAAACGTCGTATTCCCAAAACGATCAAAAGGTGAACGCCGAGAGAGGTGAAAACGAAGAAGAACCGGTGTACGCCATGTTCGGTAACTGTCGCATCTACTCGTGAACTGTTTTTGACCACGCCGAATAAGCCGATGAAACTTCCCTTCGTACGAATTATGGTTTTCTTCATCTCTCTTTATATACTTCTCTCTTGTTATTCATTCTCAGTGTGCACGTACTTGTATTTACAGGTAGATTCGCGAATTTGATTTTTTTCAAGTTCTTCCCAATTCAACTTTTTTTTTTTTTTTTTTCACCTGAGCTAACTTAAGGTATCTTAATTCTTTTTAAGTAAAGCAAATTATGTTAACTCTCGTGTAAGTTTATTATCATTAATCGTTCGTTATATTTATAATTAATTGATAAGCTTATAATTATTAATTTATCAGTATCCTCCCTCTTTTTTGTATTTCATTATCTAAATTTATTTACGTATTATGAATATTTTCATATTCTCTTTCTCTCTCCAATATCATTGGAATGTTTTGAAATGAGTTGAATTTTGAAGTAACGCATTTGAAGAATTTTATTACAAAATTGATATCGTGTTCGTTAAAGTTCATTCGGAACTCATCAGGCACAAATATATGTCTACCTCTTTTAATAAAGAAACTCTCGTTGAACGAAGTCGTATGTTTGACGTTTTTCGCAGGCAGGAGATACGCTTAATGCGTTAACAGCAAAGCGTTTTATAGGAGTGCAATAACTGTCATGTTTTATGTCGGTCTTCGTGAAATACGTTCTTCGATAATAATACATCGTTCATAACGCAACAAAGGCATATTTCACGGTGCTCGAAGACGAGACGACGACGAATTTATTATCTCGTACGCGCACCGGCACGCGCGAACATTCGGTAGCGACATAAATATACGTTCGAAATGTATACGCAATAGTACTTCTATCCTAACTAATAAATAAATAAAAACAAATACGCGTACATTGAAAAGCGCGAAGTTTATTTAAAAATAGGAACACCTGGATAGAGTCCAAAAAAGGATTTAGAAGAGTCCGAGTTGGAAATAACGGTTGGAACTGGCTCCAACGATTTCGTTTATAAATCATCGTATGTAAATGGATCCCTTTTGTACCCAGGGCGGTCCGAATCACGAGCACGCCTTCCTTAGGTTCTCTCAAGGACGAAAAGTAGCGAAGACGGAGAGAAATTGGAGTGGCGAATGGATTGAAAGGAGAACGAAGAAGTCGAAGAATAAGAAGTGAAAGAGGACGAGAAGAACGACGAAGAAAGAAAAAGGTTTTAATTTCGACTCCCTTTGAAGGGACTCTGGTTTCAGTCGTGTACGACGAGCTACGCTGCTAATACGACTCTTAAGAGGGCTATTGTTTATTCTGCCACGCACGCGCGCATCGACGTGTGTACTAACGCGAGGAGATAAAGAGGATGAGAGGAGGAGGATGAGGAGGAGGAGAAGGAGGAGGCAAAGAAGAAGAGAAGAAGAAGAAGAAGAAGAAGAAGAAGAAGCAGCGAGAGGCGTTTATTCTCGTCAGGCTCGAGCGGATCGGGAACGAGCGTACACCGTTTGTAGGTCCGTGTGCCACGGGGCCAGTGGGCCCCGTTCTCGCGTGCGCTCGCGCGCGCGAGCCCCATGTACTAAGAGAGAGGGATACTGCGAGGTGGTATGTAAGCATCGTAAGCCTCTCTTGAGAAAAACGCGCGCGCGCGCGCGAGCGCACACACATCACGGTCTCAATTTTATGTCCTTCCTTTTTATCTTCTTTTTTAGTGACGTCTTTTTTTTTTCCATTCGATCGACGTATCGAAAACCTTTTTTGATTAATTTCTTTTCACCTAATTACGGTTATATATCTATATTTTAATTACCGTTGGCTCGATCGTTAAATCACCTTTATACTTATATTAGATAGAAAATTTAAATGGTTACGACTGAATTATTTTTATCACTTTAATTATATTGTAATATAATAATATACTTTGGAATCATTGAGATATATTATATCATAATTGCTATTTTGTATATTTTAGGGATATTTGATTAATGTATGATTAATACTCCACCATATTATAACATTGTTCAACCTAAATAACATTCATTCGAGGTTTTGTAATTTATATTAAAAATTCGATCGGATCATTGCGTCTATGTCGCGTCAACGTATAAAACGTTAATATAATTCTGTAAACATTAGTTCTTTTCACGTATGAAAATACGTAATTACGGGCAAGAAGGCCGGCACGTTTCCTGCAAAACGAAGACAAAAAAATTGCCCTGCTCTGAACTAGCGGCGGACCACCTTCTGCATCCTCCGACTTTTTCTTGCTCTCCGCTTCTGCCTTTCTCTCTTTCTTTTTCTTTCATCTCGCTCCCTCTCTTAATAATAATTGCACTGCCGAAACCTGTCCGGTTTATATTCCGGCACTACGTCAGGATGAACGTTCGACGAGAGCGGTATGCTCTTTCCGACGAGCCGTTGCCGCTTGTTACCGTTGCTTCTCTTCCATTGCTGCTCGTTGTGCCTCATTGCTGTCCGTTTGCGCATCGATAATTAACGCATTCTCCTCCTTCGTACTTAAAGGAGCTCCCGTTCGAGCGAAAGTCGAGCGGGTACTTTTAGACGAAAGTGCACATACGAAAACACGAACGTAGGCTACGAATACCTTGACATTTTTTTTAATTTTTATTCCAACATATTTCTTCTTTTATATATCTATATCAATACTCTGTCGAAATGAACGAATGAATTGATCCGAAAAAAATCGGGGTTACCTGCAACGGGGATTCATAAGGAATCTTAAGGTTTCATTCGACTTCCGACTTCAAAATGGTAGTATTTAAAAGGGGGGGAAAAAAAAAAAAATATTATAAAATTCAAAAGAAGAATCATTTGAATTTGGATAAATCTGACAAAGGAATATATTTCTTTCTTTCATCCCCTCCCCCACCACCACCACCACCCTACCCTTTTTATCATTATCAGACACTAATATTATTTATCGCCATCTCATGAACGATACTTTAAATTAGTTTTTCAAATGGATAAGAATGGTGGTCCATCGAAAATATGATACTTTCAGCAGAGTCAGCAAGATCTATAGTAATAATATGTATCAAAAGGGACGTTTGTCGATCGGTACCAACTGTATCGCCTTAGACGATCTGCGATAAGAATAACTAATTGTTGGTAGGTTCAGATTTAATTGCGCCTTCAAAAATGGACATGGTATCGTTATATAACGATCATGACTCTCGCGATCGATCGTATCGGCGATCAAAGATATTCCATCGTATGTCTCCCCTTTGAAAAAATAATACGTCAACGATTACTTTAAAGCTTTGACTTTAAATCTCTTTTCTTAATTATAATTCTTCCCGATATTATTACACCATACTTTTGTCTTTGAGGGAACAATGAAAATTGAGTTGATGGAAATAAAAATTCAAAATCATTTATACATACAAACTGATTATACCCAAGTTAACAATGAATATTTTATAATAACAATAAAGAAGCTAAAATAAAACAATAAATAATAGTATGTTAACTTACGTTTACAGACGTATCTCATAAAATATTTCTAACAATATAATCGACTTTTCATCTTACAGAATCCATAAAAAGAGGAACCAACGTTCATTATGATCGCACCTTGACCACAGAGATACGGGTCGAAGAATAAGATAGGTATCTCTTTTGATCTCTCTCTCTCTCTCTCTCTCTCTCTCTCTCTCTCTCTCTTTCTCTCTCACACACACGCACACACACACACACACGAATACAACATCGATATAAAGACATGGAAGAATCGTTTTGCGGTCTGTTGTGAGGCCAAAGGTGGGGCGTGATTTTGACGAAAAGTAGCCCGAGGGTTGAATTCTTGCGAAAGAATAAGCTCAGGAGGGTGGTACGCGAAGAGGATGTATCCGAAGAAAATCGAGCTTCCATTCAATGAAAGAGGACAACGGATCGGTAATTCCGCGGTTTCGAGTCGTTGATCGTCATCAACGTTCCTCGGTCTTCTTCATTGGCTAGAATTTTCGTAGAGTGCGTGCTAGGTCGTTCCACCTTCCGGCACCATCAATGTCTCTCGTTCTCCGTGACGGGGGGTGTGAGCGAGAGGGTCGACAAAGAAGAGTCTGTCGAAAGAAGAGAACGAAGGAACTGAATGGTGCCGGTCAATGCCGAGGCGTGAGACCCCAGGGTACCCTGGATTGTCCTTCAGAGAAAACCTTACGATGAATGGCTGAAGAATGGGACCCAAACGAGCCAAAGTTAGTCTCGGAGAGGAACTCGACGATGAGGAGAAGGAGAGGAAAAATGAAGGAGGAAGAGTGCCACCGAGGCACTTCTCGTTCTTGAAAATCGCATGGTACGAACTCTCTCTCTCTCTCTCTCTCTCTCTCTTTTTTCTTTCTCTTTTTCTTTCTCCTTTTCTTTCTCCTTTTCTTTTTCCTTTTCCCTTACTTTGTATAGCCTCCTTGAATTGGATACCGCAATAATATTTTTCTAGGAGCCTACGAAAACTCGATACTACCCATCGGATTTTGTCGATCTCGTTTTTCTCCCTACCCTGTCCTAAGGATAACATCCTCGAGAGACTTTCGTAGCATATCGACGCGTACCAAATAACTCTGAAAGAACTTTGTGAAACTAAGGACCACCATTTTTCTTTCTTTTCTCTTTCTCTCTCTCTCTTTCTCTCTCTCTCTCTCTCTCTCTCTCTCTCTCTCTCTTTTATTCATTCTTTTCTTCTTTCACGTATGACGTAATGCGTCGCCTTTGTCGCGCGTTTCGTTCTTCAAGCTTCTTGTCGTATAGATCTCGTTCTTTCGTCGGGCCCGATGAGTGTAATTAATTATACTCTTGATCATTATTAACGACGTCTTCTTGATGATAGGGAACGTTATTGCTTCCTTGATTAACTTGGCAGACGCTACATCATTTTTACATACTTTATTGCACCTACGTACATTGCTTTTTTTTTCACTTCAATTTATCTTCTAAAACTATAGTTTAATCCGCATTGATGCCATACATAGTACATATACAAGATATAATTGTCGTTATAAACTAGGTGTTTTTCCAACGCTATGCTTCATAAAATTAATGATTCCTTAGGTCATCAACTCCATCGTTGCCTAGCGTCGACTTTTGTGGGAAAATAACTCGCTCGAGACGAAACAATAGAATCTTTTTCAAACTTCACCGTAGGGGGTCCGATCGTTGGATCTAACGATGCAACCGGGTAGAGATCGTTACCCCGACACTAATTGCTTTCTAATCGCCGATCCAATCAACGATTGGACGTGAGAGGAGAGACTGAGAGAGAGAGAGAGAGAGAGAGAGAGAGAGAGAGAGAGAGAGAGAGAGAGAGAGAGAAAGGAACTTATGGGGGATGTGACTTCGCCAAAAATGATTCTCCCATCTATATTCATCCACTGTTTCGAACGATCCTAATCATGCTTGGTCGAAGTTGATATAAAACCGAGAGAAGATCGTTAAAGGATCATTCTTTAAACGAAGTCGCGCTCATATCTTTTGGCCCACCTGGCGAACTCCTTCTAGGAGGTCACAAAAAATACGTACATCGAAGTAAGCGTAAAAAAAGAAAAAGGGAAGAGGGAAGAGTAGGTCGAGATGGAGGACGACGTCGATGGTAGGACAAAAAGTGGGCTAGAGAGATCAAGGAGAACGATGTATCTTTCTCTATCTCTCTTTTTCTCATGCATGCATCCTGGATCCTTCCTTCCAGAGGAAGATCCCAAAAAAAAAAGATCGCTTTGCTCGTATGCTCGTACTCGAGCTCTCACGCTCTCTTTCTCTCTTTCCCTCTCTCTCTCTCTCTCTCTCTCTCTCTCTCTCTCTCTCTCTCGTGGATTTCGTGTTTATCGGCAGGAAGTGACTACAAATATTTGCCGAGCCGCTCGTCTCCTACGATCATATTCTCGATCGAGTCCTGTAGACTGGAGCTCGATTGTACGTGCGTGACGTAATCCTTCGACTCCCCTCGGCCTCGACTCGATCTACTTGTAAGTTCAAAATATCCCTCATATCTACGTGTTCCTTTTTTCTTTCCTTTAGTTTCTTATAGCTGGATTTGTTCTACGACATACGTTCGCTTTGATTATTTAATCTTTTTTTTAAGTTTTCCTTGGAATTTTTTTTTCGTCTTAAAGAGAATATTTAATGACGTAATATTTGTCAGATTTATTCCATTGGAATATATTCCTTGAATGTACGAGTAAATATTGTTTCGGTATAGAAAATTCCTTTAAAATTTGATGGGTATCTCGAAAAGAGTAGAAAAAGAAAATTCTCGGATCATGAGTTGTATCACGAAAGTAATGTCGGATCAAGGATAATAAGTAAGCGCGTTCCTGGCGAGACGTCCTAATGCGAGCCTAAATATACACGTTGATCCACGTGGGAGCTCATGAACGCCTTAATAAGAGCACTCAGATTGATGAAAAGAAGCACGGAAGCCTAATTGGATGCTAGCATGCAGTGAATTTATAAAGATCTTTATTCCGTCGTATTGTATATACTTTATTTTTCGGTTTTTGTTTTTGTTTTTTTTTTTTTTTTTTCGTTCGATTGACAACACTTTTTATGAATTCGTTGATCCTTATTATCCTTTGTTAGATAATCATTAAGATATGAAGAAAAAGACGAAGGATTATTTTCATTGATCCTATTATCATTTTTATTGTTTTTGATATCTTACGATCATAACAATCTTATGTGATTTTTCCAACTCCATTTATGAATCTAATTTGACTTGATCTGAAAGAAGGGGTAGCAATCCAGAGAGCGACATTATTTTTATTTTTCTCAATGCCTTATCCAACGACAGATTTTTCTTCTCTCGTTCTTTCAAGTCTCCAGCAGTGCAGCCAGCGGAGTTCCACGAGTCCCAAAGGTTCTCTCGATCAAAAGGAGAATTTAACGAGACCAGGTAATTCAACGCGTAAGAGACGGGTTTTCCGCAACAAAGAGAGATGCAGAAAAAGAGAAGAACGATATATAATGCGAATGGTCTCTCTCTCTCTCTCTCTCTCTCTCTCTCTCTTTTTCCTCTTCTCTCTTTTCTCCCACTACGGGCAACGAGATGAAAGGACGAGCCACGGTAATTGAAGTTAAACGAGATACCCATCCATTCATGGACTATGGCGTCATAACAATGAAGCTGGCTCTTCCATGAACGGACGTCTCAGCTGACAGACAATGGCTCTGTCGGAGTTATACTATGTCGAAGTGTTATGCCGTAACACCAAACTTGCACCGGAAACTTTCAGCTTCGTTTACGAAAGGATCTCGTATTCTTCGATTTGTAACTCTCCTACGAGATACGACCTCTTCACTGTCGGTTTTTTGAAAAATTTTTAGTATTTATCATTTGGGAAAGGTTCCTTCGACCGTTTATATTGAACGCGTTTGGAGAAAAAAATTGTTTTCGATTTCTTTTTTTCAACTGGAAACCTCGGAAATATGGGATCATTATTTTCACACTGTGTTTGGTATTAATGTGAGATCGAATGATAATCTAAAATCATCAAGTATACCAATTGATTATTCATATGAAATATTCATTCTATCCAATAGTTTCTATCGTTTTATTGTATATACCGGTTTAATGAATATTCTTCCGGGGAAAGCAGGTAAATATATCGTATCAAAAAATCCTCAAGGTATATAGAAATAAAGAGATAAGTCATCGGAATTTGGTCGAACCTAAAGTAACTTTTTTTTTTTTTTTTAAATGTTTTTCGTTGTTTTTTATTTTTTGTTTTATTTTAGCAGTACAGTAGTATAAGCATTTTGAAGTTGTTCGAATAGCTACTCGAGCAGAGATTGAAAGCGAGTACCGGCGCTCGAAGCGATTTCTGCTTGTGTTATATGCATCGTACATACATTATAGTCCTTCTCTCGATGGTTTTAAAGTCCCAAAGGCGTTCGCGGTTCGTTAGGTCGCCGTGTAAGGGCAAGTGTCGTCGATCATCGTGCTTGAGCCGCGAGAATAATTTTGGACGTCCATAAAGAGCCGATGCCCAAAGGAAATATACATTATTCAGGAACAATGAAATCTTAACGGGCATGCCGTAATTATCGTACGATGCGCTTGAACGATGCTTCCTGCTACGACTACTACATTCGAATTTTTATTTTTAATGTACGCACATGTATTATACTCGAGCGAGGAGTGTTTTAATTGCACAAATTTTTAAGAACCAATATCTTAATTCACAACAACTTAGTTCGCGTGATAAATATTCATGTTAAAGATTATATTACATAGTGATTTTATTCGATGTAATATATCGATTTTATCTTTTCATAATTTGAACAATTAATTATAAAATACTTGTTCAATGAAAAATCTTCGAAACTGTAAATAGATATTTAAATTTAATTTTATTTGTTTTGTTTCATTTTTTATATTTTATTTAATTTGATTAAAACTTTTGTAATTATTTTATATTTAAGATTGAAAAAGCAGGAAGGAAATAATTTTTCTATAAAATTTCAATTTCGTCTATGGTAGATGTTTCTCACATCTTCGATTCGAATTTATTTAATTAAATGTGTAATGTATAAAAAAAAAAAAGAAAAGAAATATACAAAAAGTGTGGTACAATGTATCGAAAAAAAAAAAAAGACAAGAAACTTGAACGCTTATCTATTGTTCGTATTCTGCGAAACTTTTACGACTTAGGTTTATTTAGGTCCGCTGAATTTTTACGATCGAATTATGTGGAAACTATTTCCCTGAAGAAGTTGGAATTCTATGGTAAAGATCGTGAAAGTGATGGGATACTCCAGTTTTAGGCCAGCAGGGGCATCCTGCGGGCGACTCCCCTCGTTCGTTTGCGTCATGGAAAAGGATTTAAAACTCGCGCCTGTAAAGATCAGGATCTAAACCCGGCCGATTCTTCTTTCGATCGAGAAACAAAAGTGGTACTTTCTGTCTCTCGGTTGGAGAACAGCGTGACGCATCGCGATGGCCGCGATCGAATTTCTGGAGATGACCGATGGCCGACCGGTTGACATCGGCCCTGACAGTCTTCAGAGTTCTCCTGGAGATCGACCGCTAGCAGGGATAACATCTCCGAGGACAAGACGTTCCTTTTTCATTTCTTCTTCCCTCTGTTTTCTTCTCCCTACACCTCTCTGTTTTTCTCTTAAAAACATCTTCATAACGTACAAGAGATATTTCATCTATCGTGTCCCGAGTCAACTCAGTCTCGCCTCGAGCAGATCACGAGATTTCGATTAGAATCAATGTTCCATAATCTTTCATTTTCGCCGTTCGACCATATCGATTCCGTCCCTCGAAAGTAGAATCGTCCGATCGGAGAATTATTAATATCGATCGAGAGAAATGAAACCGTCTCCGGTATAATAATCATTGATTACAATCAAGTAAATGGCGGTTATTTAAGGCACGTAATTAATAAACGCAAAATTACTGTGCTCGATTCGAACTTTCATAATAATTAATCGAGATCAAGATAAAGCGGGCGATTGCAAAAATTACTTTAAACGATCTCTTCTTATTCTCCTCCGTCGATTCTTCGGTAGAAAGTAAGGTAGAAAAAGTTTGGAGTCAGCGAAGAGACGAACGATACATCAAACTCGTTCTTCCCAAATGTGGTTAATCGGTGCCAAATTCGGTGATGGTGTGCGTAGTCGGTTCGCACGAGAAAAAGGGTAAAGTCATCGGATTCGCGTGAAGGTAAGCAAAAAAAAAAAAAAAAAAAAAAAGAAAAAAAAGAAGTAGTGGATGACGGGAGGTAGAATAGAGTAATCTTTGAGAAGTTCTAGAAAAGTGAGATACAAACGTCATGGATTCACTGCACGTCGTCGGACATTTGAATGACGAGATCGAACGAGAATCTTCACGGGCGGTCGTTCCGTCTCTCTACTTTGAATCCATTTAAATTCTATTTAGCTAGGAGCTAGCGACTGTAAGTCCTCCGGCAAGGATGGACCGGCGAATCAGATGGTTTGATGGAAAAGAGGAATGAGTAAGGAAGGGATGTCGAATGGCAGGAAGGAAGAACGCTATGGATAAAGCCAATATTCCAAGTTTCACTACGTGTATCGTGGGTGGTCGCCAAAGGGAATGTTATCCCCAGGGAAGAGGCATCGGGATTCCCCCCCCTCCCCCTCCCTCACCTCCGTCTTTCGGAAGAATTCAGCGTGCGACCGCAAAAGATGGGACAGTGAGATACGATGGAAGCTGGACCGATTCCGATCGCAAGTAGCCTTTAGCAATTCGACCGGTCTTTTCTCTGGATACTAACAGAAAGACACTCTTGATTTCGTCTCATTTCTCTTTCTTGCTTGCGTGCAGATTATTGACGATACTGGCTCTTGTTTCGTGGAGCTCTTTGATCCATAATTAGTTTCCGTAAACCCATAATCCTGCTACTAGTCGTTCACTTGATAAGTCCATAATTTTGCTATAGATGGAGTTCGAATTTTCTTTTGAGAATATTTCATTCATATACGTTCTTTAAAAAATTGCCGATTAGTCTTATCCGTACAGTAATAAGTAGACTTATATTTGTATTGTCATAATAACGCTCTCGTATATGTTTATATAAATTGACGAATACTCGATATACACGTATCTTTATTATTCGATGTAAAAATATGTGTGTGTGTGTGTGTGTGTGTGTGTGTCTGTTTCTCTTTCTCTAGTAGTCGATAAGTATAGAAACATAATAACGTTGAGATAATCTCTAAACGGTTAATTATTTCCAAGGATTACGTACGAAGAAACCACAGGGGACATCCTTTATGCCCGAAGTCTTGTCAAGCTTTTAAAGCAGCTTCTCTTCTTACCAACATACTCACATCTCTTTCTAACGGAACAACGTGTCCACACCGAGGTGGACTCCGGTCTACTCAAAGAACTTGCCACTAATTATTCGACCGGATGCAAAAGAGAATGCTTCCAACGAGTGACGAATCGACTCGCCCTGCTCGTTTACAAAGTAACCTTGCCAGAAACATTTTTCGAATTTGAAATAATCCTAATTAATTAATCCTTCTCTTCATTTTTGTTTTTCTTCGAGTACGCAAACATGAAGGTTCGGTTTTGTTTATGATCCATATTTTGGCAATTTGAGTTAATCCTATATAACCGTAATCGTATCTCGTTCGGTAAGTTCAGACAAGACAAAAATAAATGGACAAGTTACCTGTTAAATGCGAGACGCCATAAATCAATAGGCAGTCACGTTCGGTGAAATTGGCTACATTGCCCATAACCGAAGGACGATTAATAACAGCGTCGATGAAAGCAAAAGACATCGATGCATATGAATCGTATTTCTATATCTTAAAATGAAAGTCGTATTCGGAAGAATATCGCGTTATACTGATAATGACGTACATTTTCGGGAATAACTTTTATATCGTTGGTAATAAATTTGTCAATGTTTTCTCTTCGATCCGATCGATTTCGATTATTAACGTTACAGTTTCTTTCAATGTTACAATTCAAAAACATAAAAATATTATTACCATTTGACAGACATTCTTTCATAATGAGATTCATCTTTAATTTATTTCTTAATTTTCTTAATGAATGTCAAAACGCGATATTAATCCATGATGATCGTTTCTAACTTCCATGAGGTTGATAGTAGTGAAAGAAGACGTTTAATACATTAAAGAGTAGCATCGATTATGACAGCAACGATGAGAATCTTCGCTTGGTAATTAACGAACCTCGTAAAAATAAGAAGAAGAAGGGTTGGGGCACGGAGGAAGAGTTTATATAGCAATTAACACCGAGTGTCCGTCCACCAGATCGCAAAGCAGGTTTTAATATCCTTATTTACTGTCTGTTCTTTCACAGAATTATCAACGATATTCTTTCGTGGTAGAGAAAGAGGTTTAATGTAAAGGTATTAGTAGAATGTCAGAAAATATCAAATCACAGTAGAATTTGTTTCTTAAAATTAAGAAATGAAAAAAAAAGAAAAAATTGCAAATTCGTTTCTTTTCGTTTTGCGGAATCCTTTGATCCTTTGATCGTTCGAAATCAGATTTCCACGAAAACTTATACGTGACATGACCAACGAAAAACAAAAAAAAATGTAATATCCTAAATTTTCGTTAATGCCATTGGAAGAAATAATTCAACGCCCATACAATGACCTTCGAATTTAAATCCGATTTGACCGACGTTTTCTCAAGAAGAGAGCAACGGAGCATACAACAAGATATACACCGAGGGTCGTTACTTGTCTTTGCCAAAAGCTTTTACCGGTTAGACGGATCTGCATTCATATAGTTAATGCACCCTCGAAGAGCTCGCCCTGTTAACTCGTTGCACCGGTAAGACAGGTCCACGATTCGATCGTTCATTGGTTCTCTTTTTTAATGCGTCATTCTCGTTCCTCGAATTTCTTTCTGCTTTACGATATCGTAAAGTTTTTATTCGGAATATTATTATGAAAATTTTTTTTTTTAATATATGTATATTTAATATATAGTATTACAGATACACGCACACGGACAATTTTATTCATCAGAAAAATTTGTTGACATAATAAGATGTTTTTTAGGAGAACTTGCAGAAATAATTCTCTTGTGAAAATTCTCTCGATCTGATTGATTACAATTTAGAGTATCGTATGATTTGTACCGAAAAAAGATGAAAGGAAAGGATTCCAGGAAAATTGGTCGTTCTAATTAGATAGTTTCCAAAGTTTCGGTGAAGAGTTCGTATCTGTGAACTTGAAAACCACCCTTATACGCCCCTGAGACATCATTCCACCACGAAATAATCGTGTAACGATATGGTGCTGTAGGGCGGAGCATCCCACCATTATCCCTGTCAATGTCCTTGTGGTTTTTGAGTAAATAACCAGCTGAAATCACAGTAATCTCTCTGTCGAACGTCGCTTCGGTTGTGGCTCCTTCATTTCGGAAACCGCAAGTAAAGTGTCTCGGACAAAATCGTGGCATGTTAACTTTTCTACTTTGTGAGTTGCGTCAATAATCGTTCAGAAATAACAATATACTAATAGCCAGCATTGCCTGGGGAGACAATTTAAACTAGACTAGCAGCTCGTGATCTCCTCAAAATTATATGTCATTTCAATTGACTATTCCCTCTCTCTCTCTCTCTCTCTCTCTCTCTCTCTCTCTCTTCTCTTTCTCTCATGATTTTCTTCAAATTATCATGTATACGTTTTAACAAAGACCATCCCTACTATTTAAAGTTTACTTTTCCATTGATTTCATAATAATTCTCTCCGTTTCACAAGTTTTAAAATCAAAAAAGTTTTATTAGTAAATCAATTCGCCGTCCATTTTTCCTTTAAACTATTTGAGTAAGAAATCTTCCTGCTTGTTAGAATTTATGAATGGCAAGAATTGAGATAGGTGAATATTCGTTAGAAAATATCTTCAAGAGAAATTATAGACATTCGTACAATTTACTTGACGATACAATACGAAACGAATATTTATTTCCTTCTTATTTATTATGTTCTATAGGATATATATTTCTATTTAGGGATTTGTATAGCCATCATTCGAAATTTTGAATAGAAAACAGTATCGGAAAAAGTAATTATCTTTGAGTATAACGAGTTACAACGTATTGTAATATGTTTCAGGTACCTAATACCGTACAGTTAGGTGAATGAAACAACGTTCCATGTTATATTCTAGTTATACACTATGCAAACGCCCTTGGTTTAAAGCACTCTATATCATTTTCTTATACTCTACGATGATATATTGTTTTATTGCCTAAATAAAATTCTTCGTTATTTCAATGTCATTTTATGGAGGTTTCAATATTTCGTTAGTAAG
This sequence comes from Dolichovespula media, assembly GCA_911387685.1. Taxonomy (NCBI): domain Eukaryota; kingdom Metazoa; phylum Arthropoda; class Insecta; order Hymenoptera; family Vespidae; genus Dolichovespula; species Dolichovespula media. The sequence goes on from OU426853.1 coordinate 8,755,373, forward strand.
TAATTTCTTCGGGAAAATGTGGAAAGTTTCATTCAAAAAGTTTTAGTATTGAAATATTTATTATTTATAAATTTTTGATAATATATGAAATCGTCAATGAAATCTATAAATAATAATATTATGATTTTAGACTTTACCTTTCTTTTGTTAGGTTTGTATGTAGACATTCAATTATCAATACTTGATAAAGGAAGAAACGGAGGATAAGGAATAAAGATAAGAATAAAAATATAAATTCTGCATAACATCGTGTAATATATTTAACGAATTATCTGTCGATAATTATGTACAAAGCATTAATCTTGGGAAAATTTGTCGTGCGATTTGTTTTCATAAAAACTAAAAATAAATTCGATTCGGCCAGATTTATTTTGTTGGCTTTTAAAAATTTTCTTCCGATACTAATACTTTCGATGACGTTAATATTTTGTAAAACTTTGTTACCTTAATGAATAGAAAATGATGAACCAATCGCACGAGTGTTTATAAATAATTGTAAGGCGTTTTAAGGCACTAAGGAATGCCGTATCCATTCGAGAATACTCATTGATCGGCCGACAGCTCAATGTCGGTGATAGTTCTTATTGATTCGATTCAATAGGTTCACTCTTCGATAATCTTAAACGATGAGATTTAAGAGCTTTACACGATAACAATGGCAACATTAAAATGTCTGAAAATAATTTTTCAACGTTCTCCAATATACATCTCAATAATATTGATCTTTGCTTCTCACTCACTCACACACGCACTTTCTCATGTATACTCTCATCTAGAATAACATAAAATATTGTCTCGTCATTTTATATATAATTATACAATCTTTTAAAGATTATCTTGTGCTAATTATGTAAATAATTAAAAATGAAGTAGTTCCACGCTGATTTAAGGGAAACACGCGCGCGAGACTCTTAAGTAAACTAATATCAGATATATACAATTATAAAGTAGAGAGGTATGACTAGATCACAGTTATTGAAACAGCCGCAGTTTGCCATCTTCTGTATTGTACATTGCGATTCTATTGCCTGATAAGATCTTCCGACTGATTATGCATTCCTGTGTTTTCTGTAACAAAAAGTGTACAAATTTCATTAGTATCGAATGATCTTGAACGAAATTATAGAAACATTTTTTCAAGCATTCTTGTCGTTATTCGATTTATTGTAAAATAACGCGATGATGTTACAACGCAAAAAAAAAAATAAAAAACACATCAGCGGAGTTCGTTGTTATCGAAATATATTACTTCGATGTCTACCTCAAGAAAATTGCGGAAAGGTTTTTCAAAACAGAATTTTGAAGGTAGAAGGTTTATTGAAGAAAAAAAAAAAAAGATGCCACACAGGTATGCGGATAGAAGAAGTAAGGGGATGATTTCAGGTAAGGTCAGTTTTACTAGAAGAAGGGTCTCGGGAAGAAGAGAAAGAATCGAAGAGAGAGGAAAAGAGAGTGATAGGGAGAAAGAAGCCGAGAGAAAAAAGAGAGAGAGAGAGAGAGAGAGAGAGAGAACGAGGAAAATAGGGAGACATAAAGATAGAGAGGAAGTGAGCGAGAGGGAGAAGAGGAGGGAAGAAATGAAAAAGAATGGCGTACCGGTCTAAAAACCGACAAAAGGGGAGGGCTGGCATATCCTGGAAGATGCATTCAAGTTAAACGCAGCGCGCGAGACAAAATCGTCCCTAGGTAAAGAGAGGTGGTACGAAAAAAAGAAAATCTGAAATGAGGGATCCGAAAGGCTAGAAGAAGCGACGACAGAACGGATAGAGGATTCGAATGGAGAACGCTCAAAGAATGTTATGCGATTCGAGGAGATTTAAAAGGAAAAGTTACGTCCATCAAGATTAGAGTCGAATTCGAGTATGAAAGAGAAAAGTCTTATATTTTCTTGTTTTTTTTTTTTTTTTTCGAAACAAATACGTTACGTTGCGATAGATATTACTGGATGAAAAAAAAGAAAAAAAATAACTGAATCTTCTGAAAGCGAAAGTTTTGTAAGGAGGATGTGGAAATAAATTTTAGAAAATGATTAACTAAAATTTATCATTACGTATAGAGTTTCTTTCTTTCTTTGTTTCTTCTTTTATCCGGAAGTCAATCTAAAACACGTAGGGATAATTAATTTTTCTACGTGACCGATGAATTTGAACGCTCGTAATCGTTGAGATAATTTTGACTTCTTCGGTGGGAAAAAAAGAGAGCGAGAAAAAGAAAAATGGAAAAAGAAAGAAGTAGGAAGATTGAATGCGTTGAAGGAGGTAGCATGAGGAGGTTGATGTAGAACGAATCGTGCTCGGGAACGGTAGCGCGTGGACAAAAGGTGAGGAAGGAGGGAAAACGTACGGGAGAATAAGGACGCGACTCTGGTCTGCACGAACGCACGCACGCACACACACGTGTGTGTGTGTGTGTGTATATATATATATATATATTTATACGATGGTGCGCTAACTCATACGCAGGGTAACACATACAGAGAAAGAAGTAGTAACACAAAAGCGTCTCTCCTCTACTGTGTACGCGGTGCTCCTTTGAATGGAGTCTGTGATTTGAATGGTCCAAGTTTCAGCGAGGGGTCGCGGGCGACCATTGTGAGAGGGCAAGGTCACAAATCTACTCGGAAATTTCTTTGAGATTCCTCTTTAAGCGCGAATATTCTCCCCCTGACGAAGAAAATTTATGGTCGTAACGTAGGAACGAGCGAGGGAGGAAGTTATCTTCAAAATGAGGGAGAAATTTTTGAGAGAACCGATGGTTTTTCGTAACGGTAGAACCATTATGATCGATGAAGACCCGAAGATGATCTTTTATATACACTTATATCTATCAATTATCTATGTATGTTTGATTAAATGGTCTGATGTTAAATTGTACTATACGATAAATCGATATTTTGATATTAAGTTTGCGATATATTGAAAAGAAAAAAAAAAAAAAAGAGAGAGAGAATTTGATATCGAGTAGTAATAAACTTGACTAGGAGTTTGTATTAGATAGTATGTAAAATCTTATGTTAGTATGTTGAGCAATGAAAGAAGATATAAAGTAATAATGAATAATCGCGTCACGACACCAACCTCGAGGACTATACGGAAGTATCATCGGGAAATCGTTTGTTGTCTCATTAACTCTGCTGCCAACAGAAGATGACATCGAGAAGATCTTCGTCCTCGGGCCTCATCGGCTCGTTGTAATCGTAATCGTCGGGGTGAGAAGCATAAAGATTACCCGAGGACGTTCCATAACCTTGACTACCGGCTGATGATGTTTCCGAGACGAAACTCGGCGTGGGCGAACTCGAAGCTTCTGAACAGGGTGCTGGTACAAAGGTCGGGCTGGGATTTTGTCTAATATGTTGATGTCTATGAAGATCTGAGGTGTGATGAGGGCTAGTGTGATGTCGCACGTCGTTACCACATAGTCTGAGTTCGGATGCACGATGATTGGAGTCAGTACCGAGTCCACCGGTAGGACTACACGCGGCAGGTGAGGTTGCTGAGGTGGTTGATGACGCGGATACAGTCGGGGAAGAAATGTCTGAACCGTTGTCATGTTCCTCTAAAAGACGTTGTAGACTTCTGATGTATTCTACTGCCATCCTAAGTGTCTCAACCTTGGACAACTTCTTGCTACCCGCTCTAGAACCACCAGTCCCAGCGGTGCTACCACCCAATGCTTGAGCTACACTCTGAGGTATATGCTGTCTTAGAGTAGCGAATCCGTTATTCACCTGTTTTACGCGATTCCTTTCGCGCGCATTTCGTCTCGCCACCGAAGCCGGCTGATGAGGAACTGCTCCATAAGGTCCTGTTGTTTGTCCGTATATCTTTGACCGTTTACAAGCGTGCTGCTGTAAGCCCTTTATATCGTTATTTGGCATGCTGCTGGTTGAGACAATTACATTGCCACGATGGTTTTGCACGGAGCCTGCGGTAGATACATGAAGACCATGATGATGATGATGCTGCTGTTGCACGCTCAGCATGATGGGCAGTACGTTCGGGTTCTCCTGCTTCAGTCCCACTAAGGTCATATCACTGATCCGATACCCCCACCGCGAGAGTAGGAGTTCTCGCGCGTGCCCGCCGACCTTGAAGAACGAGCTCTTCTCTACGTGTATCCAAGTACTGCCGTAAGAGAGCCACGACTGCCTACAGTCTAACCCTCTTCTTATCTATCTGCCTCTCTTTATCTTTCTATTTCTTGTTCTCCTTTGCTCGACTATCTTTTCTCTCTCTCTCTCTCTCTCTCTAGCCCTCTCTTTCTTTCCCTCTCTAGCTCTCTCTTTCTCTCTCTCTCCCTCTCTCTCCCTCTCTCTCTCTCTCTCTCTCTCTCTTTCTATCCTTCTCGTTATCTTTATTTACCTAGTATCCTTACACCTTATCAAAATTCAACTGACAAGAGTATATCGATATACGAGCTATAAACAGACTCTGTTCACGTTAGAAATGTTAACGTGGAATAAGAAACCACACCCTCGATGCTCACAGTACGGTCCTGGCTCCCGAAATGCTTTGCCAGGGAGGGTTCGGGGTCTTATATAGGCAGGACGGGCACGCGCCGCATCCCCTCCACCGACTCCCATACTCGATCTCGGGCCCTAAACCCCTCGTCTTCCCCCTACCTCACCCTACTAGCCAGCACTGCCTCATACCCCATACATCCCCCACCACACTGGCCCCAAAGGCCCTACGAGACGGCCGAGATTCTCATCTCTTCTCGAATTATCGGTACGATCGTGGACACTCTCCTCTATAATCGTGAGTTTACCACCAATTTTACTATCTCTTTAGTCGATATTCAAGCTGCGATAAGGTCTTTACCTTTTTTTTTTTTTGCTATTTATCGTTAGGAAAGTTTGATCAATGTTTTTTTTTTTTTTTTATTTCTTATGCTCTATTAAGTTTCATATATTTATTCATTTATTTATGCCGATGATGGAGATGGTTTGGGCTTGAATAATACCAATTATATGAACATTTTGCAATAAAAATAAAAGCTTGTATTATTAATCTGATCAACGTATTAATAACAATTTTTGATAATTAAAAAAATGACCATCACAAATTATCAATTATCAATTGTAACATCAATTATCCAATTCTATCCGTTTCATTAATGAATTTGTAGATTCGTATAATGTCAATGAATAGGCTTAGTCATCGGATAAATATTTTTATTTTTCGTTTGCTTCGCGAAGAGTAAAAGGTGCCAATTGCATGCATATGTCATTATCGTCGTCATCCGATTAAAAAAAAAAAAAAAGGCCCAAGCATATATCGGCATAAAATAACGTTTTACCCCGAACGTAGCTGATAATGCAGTGTACGCAAAATCGTGTGAGAGACACTGACGACGTACGTACGAAGGGGCCAACATCCCCACTGGCGGCTGGTCTGTGTCTCGAGGATCGAAATTTGAACAGTTACCGGGAGAAAGAAAAGCTGGTCCATGGGTCAAGAGGAAGGAAAGAGAAAGAGAGAGAAAGAGAGAGAGAGAGAGAGAGAGAGAGAGGAATGGCTCGAACAAGATAGAAAGAAAGAGAAAGAGTGAAAGAAGGAGAGATCGAGACGCGTTTGTAGAGAAGCAGAAGAAGAGGATGAAGAAGAAAAAGATGGTGGAGGGGTAGACGAAGGAGGAGAGGGTGGAGAGATCCGTGGCGGACGCATCAGAAAGAAAGAGAGAGAAAGGATGAGAGAGAGAGAGAGAGAGAGAGAGAGAGAGAGAGAGTAAGATGAAGCCGACGGCGGTTGTCGCAGAGGAAGGAAGAAAGAGATAGAAGATTTTATAGGGAGGTGGGGTTGCAAGCTAAGGCCTAGGAGGGTGGAGGGAGTCGAGTGACGCGAGCCGTTCTCCCCTCTCCACAACGTGGCGCACGCCGACCTCCATCCGGCGGCTCGCTTGCCCCACCACCGTTTTCGAGGCCTCATCTTCGCGGAGTCGAAGCCTGCGCGTGCGTGCGTGCGTACGTGCGTACGTTCATTTGTGTGGGAGATCGTATACGAGAGCGTACGCGTGCTCGGCTGGGCCGCGTGCTCTACCAAGAGGGAACGAAAGAGAAAGAGAGAGAAAGAGAGGAGTGTGTGGTGTGCGACCAGTTGCTTTGATATGTGTATGTACGTGAGTATGTGAGAATATGTGAGCGAACAGGAACAGGTATATACTCTATCCTCTATCCTCTATCCTTCTCTCTGTTTCTCCCTGTCGAAAAAGTCGGGGGCACAGGAAGGGTCAGTGGACGATCTTCGAAGGGCTCGCGTCTCTGCCCTGTGATAAATACGATAGAAGTCTCACTCCGTACGTTGTCGTCGCTGATTTCGGAAGGAATTATTTGATCGTTGATACCGTTTTTTTCTTTCGTTCTTTTTTTTTTCCTTTTTTTGATTACGTACAAAATCAATAATTTCTTGATAACAATAATAAATGTATTTTTGTATAATAAATTATACACTTTTCAACTTCGTCAACACTAACCGTTTTATATGTTTATCCAATGTATCGTACATATCAGTGATATTTAATGATCATACTGTCATACATAATCCCAGTAAATTTCCCCAGTAAGTTTTGAAGTTGTTTCTGATCTATTCTTAGTGCAATCTTGTAGGGTTTACGTTAATAAAAGATAATCGTCTTAGTCGATAAGCTAGGGTTAAGGAAGAAAAAGGAAAAGATCATAACGGTTTCACAAATATTTTAAAGGAACTAAAGGGTGATCTTCTACGAAGGAGGTTGTCGCACCAAGGACAGGATCGGTGCGCCACGCTAATAATGGCGGTACCTGCGTCTCTGTGGTTAAGAATTTGTCGCGCAGCGAGAATTCATGCGGCGAAGAATCGCTCGACAGAATCGTAAATCTTTTGGAAAGAGAATCGTCGTGGACCTTGCGGGTAACTATATTTGTAAAACGAGAGAGACACGGGTCGTTACGAACTGAGATGGATCTTTTGCATTTGTTGGTACAATCGATCGGTAGTTGGAATTAACCTTGGATCCTTTCTTTTTTTTTTTTGATAAATTATTATCATGTAGAATAAGTGTGAATACGATTATTTGAAAATGATTCGTCCGTGAGGATCTCCACATACATACATACATATATCGGGAAAGACACGAAGCAAAGAAGTAATATGTTGGGATTATATAAGAAAGAGGAGCACTCTCTCCTTCGTTTTTATGAGCTTACAAATAAGGACACTCGAACCGGCCTTACGTCGCGCATCGTACATCGTATTTTCTTCAGATGTAAACAACGCTGTTCGAAGTACACAGGAGTTGAAATAAAAAGTGTCCATTAAATCAATAAAACGCTGCCCGGGGTGTGGAAGACGTATCTGGTTCTTACACTTGCCGCTCCATTCCGATGTCACCTGGAGCGAGTTTTACAGTTTAAATGGATTGACCATTTACAAGACGCCACGGGGCGCCATTCGTAGACAATAATCCGAACCATTTTTTCTTGCCCGTAATCACTTGTATTCGTAAACTCGGTCTAGACATCAGGTATTTTTGCGAGTACCTAATCAGGTACAAGCCCAAAAACTACCACTTTTTCCAAGAAACGAAGTCAATGACCGTCCTATTGACCAGTGTTACCTTAAATATATCTTTTAGGTTCTTTTAGAGATTGCGACACTGTCGAAAATACTAATATTATTTTGTCCATATAAGTCGGTATAGAACAATTGAAGCAAAATATTATTAGGTAATTGTAGTATTATAAGAGAAATTCGGTAATTTATTTGATCCCTACAGTGTCCTTTATTATTTTATTTACACTTTTCACGATTTTCTCTTTATTAAGAAAGGATTAACGCAGTCATTATATTGTATATAAAAATCTTGGAATACACGGTATAACAGGATGCAATAAAATTAAAAGTTAATCGTTTTCAGATATCATATTCAATGTTTAAAACGGACATAGTCACTGATTGTGTGTCGTCGAGGATACAATTAGAATCAATTTGAGCACGGTAAAATTGCGGTAAACTCAACGATAGGCATGAAAAGATGACGTGGCACAGCTACGTTAATTTTAATACTCCCCGCACGATGCAGGATAGATAAAAAAAAAAAAAAAAGAAGTAAAATCTGTAAGTAACGTGAAAACGATACAAGAAGATAGAAGGAGAAAGAGAAAGAGCAGAAGTTTTCTTGACCGATCATAATAGCCTTAATACCTTGAACCTTTGACTCAAGAATTTATACTATAATTATATTCCTGAATATCGGTACCCCGACTATGTCTGACAACGCGCCGTTAATTATCGTGAAATTAACTACCGGTCCGAGTGGCGAGATGAGCGATGCATTGCCGCTGCCGCCATTCTGAACGCGTTAAATTTTCTACGTTTTACCCTTTGCACCGGGTTCAACGCAGTGTCGGATTAACAGATGGAAGCTTCCTTGGGCTCCCGAAGGTTATTTTCTTCCCGACCTGTCGGATTCGTTCTTATTATCGTTACGTATATTTTCTCGGGATCATCTCAATGTTCGTAACAATTTCAAAGTTTGTCATATATTAGAACTTTTATTGTTGGGAAAAGGTAATAATAAATTTTCAAATAATGTGTTACTACAATCAAGCTGACAATTTTTACTTATAGTTTCATATGATTGTTATTTACAAATATTCATGATAAGTTTACATTATTAATACAAATAATAACATTACTTTAACATTGACATTAATACGATTAGAAAAATGTAATGAAATTGTTATTGTTTGTGTCATTCTCAATGTGCAGGGTTACGAAGTATACTTGGGCCAGTGCTGATGGTGCATCCGGCCTTTGAAGTATAAAGGCAAGCGGCGCTTAAACGCTCGAGGCTCAAGTAGATTCCTAGGTCATTGTTATGTGTGATCATAGAGATTAAAATCTTTCTAGTCGGTCAGATAAAATATGATCGATTCCTACGAGTCGTTACAATTTCTTTTATTCTCGTTTTTCATACCATAACTGAAGACGCTTGCATTTGCTCTACTTGGAATATCCGTCAATTAGTAGTCTTTAAATTTTATAGAACTTTACTATAGATTGTTATGTAGAACATTTGAACATAACAATTATTTGCAATAATTTGTCTTAAGGAGTGAAAATCATCTATAAAGTTGCAACTCCTTTTAATTATTTCGTCAACAAATGGAGATAGGATATTAAATAGAAAAAAAATTACACGATTTCTTACGATTATCGCAATGGCAAAGTAATCTTTTTTATAAATTGTTGTTTCTTTTTCTCAAGAACAAATTATTTGTACGAATAAATTTTATAGTTAATTTCATTCCGAATTTAGTCATACATATATTTATGTAAATATATGTATATCAATGTACGTTCCATATTTAACAGTCAAGATATTGATGATAATGCAATAGTGATTGATAAATCTAACGATAAGATGGAGGTTATTGACCCCTTTATAAATGTAAATGTTCCAGAGAAATTTAAATTAATTAAACAAAGCTATATTCAATTTTATTTCATGTGTTTTATAGAAATCAACGTTACATTAAATATGTTATAATATGAAGCTTTCCAGTAGGATTCTTGCCAAGTAATTTTCGAATATAAAATATGACTTCGATTAATTATTTTTACAAGTTTTAAAGATTCAAATTTTTCTTTATTTTCAAGTAAATATTGAAATACGAAGGGCATCGTACGATATTACAATGCATAAAATTACAAAATACAAAAACTTTCTGTAAAACAAGAACAATTGAGTTTGAATCGTGAATATTTCGTGAACGAAGTTAATCAATAAAACGATTCGTTACTAAATATAAGAGTTAAGATGGAAATATTTTATACTTCAACATTTATTTAAATTCCATCAATATTAAATTTCATCAGTATATAAAATCAATTCTTTACCTCATCGTCGAGGAACAAATAAAAAATTACACCGTCAAAACAATTCATAAGGCGGCACATTGAAAATATCGTAGGTACTTACATAATTATTTTCATTCGAATCAGTGTAACAAGAGTGGAACATGAGTGAGGTCATGAGTATAAAAAAGGGAGGTCAATATCGTCGGTATTCAGACAACCTGCGACAACATATGCGAGGTACGTTGGCCGTGATGCAGTACGTATAGTTGCTGGTATTTCTAAAGGCATGCATTCACACACAATCTCGTACGTGAGAGTACGCACGCATATAAACACCATATGTGGTTGTCGTCGATCAAGGGGGTTAGACAGCGCAGACACGGCCCACTGGAATAACCCCACATGACTCCAGACACGAAATACATGCGCCGTTACGCTCTTGAATTCTTTCTTTTCCCTTGAACCCCTTGCTCGAGAGAGAGAGAGAGAGAGAGAGAGAGAGAGAGAGAGAGAGAGAGAATGTACCTGTGCATTTACAAGCACAAACAGAACATATGCCAGCCGGTGGCAACGAGACGCGACGACACGTGGAAATCGATATTTTCAAAGTGGACCTGTGCATTTTGTATGTAACCCCTTCGGTTCGATATACATACGTTCTTTCCTGTCTCGTATCAGGTTCGATTCCATCATTGTTGACGCGTGTTAACGCTTTGGGCCCATCAAGTAAGTAGAAGATATTCATATTTCGAGTCTGATGTAGAAATCGCTTGACTCTACGAATATCACCAACCACCCGTGACAGGACGTTTTATTTTATCGCAAATATATATTTACGTGATCATACGAGGTTCGTAAACGAGACGAAATTTACCATCAACAGGTGTTCGACATTCAGTTGCTAGTCAATTAAAGAGAAAGTATTCATTATTTTAACAATATTTCACTTGTGTGTATAGAGTTGTTACTTCGTCAAACGATTCGTCCTATCTTCCTATTGTTTTCTAAATATATCAATATAATTCGAAGACATAATTATAGAGGACTAATCAAATTCGAAGTACTTCGAACGTAACGGTCGTATCATTAGGAGTAAAAAGATAACGAGATCTTCATTTCATTTATTGTTGTCATTCATCTTTCTTTTTATAATTGCATGGTAAGAAGTTTTAAGTGGTGGCGAGGGAAAAATAAACATATTGCAATTGTTATGACAGGAATTACGTATAATCTTCGTTTAAACGTAATGTGACGAAAAGACTACGACTCCATTGGCGTTCTATTACCCGTTTCTCTCTCTCTCTCTCTCTCTCTCTCTCTCTCTCCTTCTTCTCCCTTTCTCTGATCCTCCTCTTCTCTCTCAAAGAATCGTCGGAGTCTTGTCGGCGAGCACGAGTCGCCGAGCTTGATTAACGATCCTGAATGCATCACGTGTACGCGAGCCAACCACCGTGTGCGGTTTTCCATGCACCGTGCACGCGACCTTGTCGAGTTTATCACCACTACCTTCACCCATAGTGATTCAGAGACACGAACTATCTTCTTCTCTCTCTCTCTCTCTCTCTCTCTCTCTCTCTCTCTCTCTCTCTCTCTCATCCTATAGTGCTCTTTTTCTTTTGAGAAAATAAGAGAGAGAAAGAGAGAGAGGGGGTGGGGTGGGGGGAGTTTAGCACCTACACGCGTTCCTTCGCGTGCGTAAGAGCGTAGTATTAGACGGTTGAAGAGACAAGAGAAAAAGGGGGAATATGGAGATACTTTCCGTGGAAGCGCCACAAAAGAACGTGTTTCTCGTACTAATCCTTTAAGACGCGTTTGATTACCTTCCTTTATTCCATTACTTTTATCATTCTATCTAAATCTTTACACAAGGGACATTTATTCATGTACATATGTATATTTCATTATATTATAAATGTACGATCAAATATGATCAATTGATTAATCGCTAATGAAATGGAGTCAAATTATTGACAAGATCGATGAAGACGCTGACAGATATATTTTTAATGATAATAAAATTTTCTTTTAATATTACATAAATTTGAATTTTATCCAAGAATATAGGGAAAGGGGATATTCATAAATTTAATAATTAATAACTTGAACATTACATCTTGAAGGGATTGGCGTGAATGATTTAAATGAATTTTCTAATAAGTCAACGAATTCGTTGAATTTTCTTGAGAGTTTCTATAAATAAAAAAGAATCCTGCGTACACCGGTGAAGATTCGCAAGATTTCGATTCTTAATATCGTGGCTGTCGAGGGCCATTATGAACGCATATACGAGGCGGACAGGTGTGCACGGATATGGTCGGAAAATTATTATCGTGCTTTCGTGTACGCGCTGGATTTATTCCTCTCTCTTTCTCTTGGGTTAGCAGACTCATTATTGTTCATAGTTATTACTCACGTTAACGCGGCCGTTTGACTTATCTAACTACTTATTCCTCGTACCGGCATGTTGCCGGCTTCGACATCGTCTCATCGTGCTCGTGACGATTTATCTTTGATCTCTTCGCAAGAATCTTCCGCTCAGGTGCTTCAAGATGGACGTCGTGGACATCTTTCTTCGTTGTCATCGTCCAACAAGAATTGATCAGAGCACGGGCGAGCCTACGTACGACGATATTCGTCTCGAAAGATTTATTGATCTATCAGGTTGCTCGCTATTTTCGCGTCGGACGTTATATTTTATTTTTCAAGGGACACGAACAAAGAGCTGGCCCCCTTAGAACGGATTTATATCCATTGAATTTATTTATTTCTTTTCAATAGTCTAAGGACATCTGTTTTTAATCATGATCAAAGAATTTTTCGAAGTTACCTATACTCTACCAATTTTTACGAAGTTTTCATGGCATTGAAAAAAGGAACAAGAAAGAATCATTTAACGAGCCAGGAGCAGGTGCCGTCTGATCGGTGCAGGCGCTTCGTAATATCGCAAATGACAAACGATCGTAGTCTTCCCTTCGAACCTCATAAATTTTGAATAATATTGTAAATGCATAGTTGTTATGCCGACTGTATTTTTCGTTCTATTATGAAACGTTTATAAAGAATTTTTCTAAGGTATTATGTATACATTTGACGTCTTTTTAGAAATACGATTTCATCATGTTTATTTCTGAAAAGAAAGAGAAAAATATTTTGTTTTTCGTATATTTTTTCCTTTTTTTTTTTTTTTTTTTTTTTTCTTCCGAATCTCCATACAATATAACTCGGAGAGATTAAAAAGTTCCAAAATGTCATCGATAAATCGTAGCAAAAGGAAAAAGTTTGTGCGTCGAAATTTATCGATCTTCCATCTCCGTCGACGTATAATCGCGACGTTAAGGTCGGACGCGTGCTCGAGGACAAGACTCGATTATTATACACAATACAACATTCTTACCTCTGAAAGATTTATCGAGTAAAGTCGCGGTATTCGTCCAGCGCGTAATTCCGAGGCTCCTTCTTTTCCGCAGGGCAAAAAGGATCGAACGAATCATTCGGCTCGTCATTTTTCACGTGTGAACGGACAAAGGGGACTCTCACAAAAGACTAAACGTTGTATTGGAGCGCGAGCGAGCACCGGCCAATCCGCTATCCCTTGTGGATCTTCCCAGACGACTGAGAAGTATTCTCACCGAGAGTATAGAAGTCGAAATCATTGGCGTTATTCTCATGGCTCGTAATTTTTTCTTCGTCTTTCCACACGATGACTATGGCGGATAACCATTAGAATCGTTAAATTATCTCTACTACCGGGTGTACGCGATAATAGTTGATCTATTCGAACGAATACGTATGTATTTATATGATAGGATTATTTCTAAAAATGATTAATATTAGTGATGATTCAAGAGAACAAGAGTAACCTAATTCAGCATAGATACATAACTTACGTAGGCATAATGTAAATTTAAAAAAAATAATTCTCCTATTGTTTCCTGACACTTGAAATAGCGTTATTCGAACTTTCGAGTGTGAATAGAATTCCCTCGTATTCTGCATCGCGTGCAAGCTCGCACCCTTCCTTTATGCTGAAAAAAGGATAAAAAAAAAAAAAAATGGGAGAGTAATTTGCACAGTAGGAATAATAACATTATTATTCACACCAAGACGCAATATCCAAGAGGTACGTTAATTTGTGTAATAAAATTATAAGCACGAAACTTTGATGGTATGTACGCCAATTCTTGGAAGTTCTTCAGGTCTTGCAAGGATTCTTCGTTAGCGCAAAAACAGATCGCGTGAGACTCGAGAAGAAGTAGTAGTAGAAAATACTCGGTAAATATGGTGTAAATACTTCGATTGGTTTCAGTAGTATCCAAGAGTATACAGAGTTTCTACTTTATATTTCTATAGATTTGGTGATTTGCAGAAATATCCGAAAATAATTATTTCACATTAAAATGGTAAGCGATAGTTTGTAAGAAATGAAAAATGATTGAATCGATGCATCTGCAATTTAGTTTCACTCTTATGTTCAAGATAATTACTATTTGTTGCTTTTAATGAAGAAATTTATGTAGAAATCAATTTTAATGTATTTCCTAAACTCTTTTGTGATTCATTCAATTAACAAATCAATTCAGTTAAATTCTTTTGTAATTTATTTAAGTAAGTAAAATAACTATGACTGGAGGATCATAACAATTTTTTCTGTTCAAAACGTAACGTTATATTCGTAAGACGTACAATAAGATGTCGCAATACTCGAGCACTTTGTTATCGAAGTACGCATTAGAAGCACGATATAAAGGCCTTCTCTATACCTCGCGGTACTTGCTGCCCGAATAACAACGAGTCCATTCACGGTGATCGTGCATCACACTTTTATCTCCGTCTGACTTTAATCTAAAAGCAAGATAAAGAGATAGCTGGAAGGCGAAAGAGAAACAGAGAATCCTTACGATAGTTTCGATCTCTTCGAGATCACACGGGGATTTCGAGTCACCTATATTATTTCACCAATATTATTTCTCCTTTTCTTGTCTATGCAGTTTGGTTTACAATATCGATTTCAACGATTCGATATTCGAATATTATAAAGAAAAAGAGGAATTGAAAATTCTTATTGTCGGTTGGTTCCTTTTTTGTTGAAATGCCGAAAGCAAGCAAGGACCCTCGGAATAGACTTTGAAAGGACCCTTGCAAGGTGCCCAAAAAAAAAGAGAGAGAGAGAGAGAGAGAGGGAGAGGGAGGAAAGGAAAGAAAAAAAAATCGACAAAAATCTCAGACAGGAATATACCTACCCACCAAGAAATCGGTATGGTTTTTGACGACGTTATCTAAATTGTCACCGAGGACGGTGTCTTTGATGGGACCACCGAAAAATTTCAGATATTTGAGATAACCTTAATTACAGGCGTCAAGATTAAGGGAGGGAAGTCCGACTACCTTGGTGGCAATCGTCGTCTTTCGTATTTTCTTCTTCTTCTTCTTCTTCTTCTTCTTTTCTTCTTTTCTTCTTTTTGAATCTTTCTTCCTCCTCAAGCAGCAAGTGTAGCTTTACGAGTTTCATGGGACGTTGAAAAATTAAGTCTCGCCGTTCTTATGCATCAAGTATCCCGAGTAAATCTGTGGAACCTTGAATACATTAAACCCCAATCGCTCGGAAAGGACCGCAGCAAGATTCGAAAAAAGAAGTTTCTTTTATATATTCGTATATGTACATTGTACATATATACGAGCATACATACGTAAGGTGGAACGTTATAGCTCGGGCCGACTTATTAATTGCCACAGCATGCATTCGTTACGTAAATCTTTAGCACAGATTTGTGAGCTACTTCGTGAATCGACTTCGTATCGTATCGAGGCTTATTTCAAAGCGAAGATAAATGACGTACTTATGTATTTAAATATATTGATTTCTATACTTTTATTTTTTGGCCTTTATCGACATTAATTCCGTGTTTTCTATTTTTACATCGACGTGTAATTAAATTCATAATTGTCAAGACACGATTATTATTAACTGATATCATGCGATCATATAACATCGACAAACTAATTCCTTATTAATACGATAATAGGATACGACTGACTTTGCTAGAAAAATGTTCTCATTCATGAATAATTTTGTTTCATTACATGTTAGAAGAAAAATGTAGCGCTCGTGTGTTACGCAGATGAGAGTGCAAGTATCTGGCTTTTGCATAAAAAAAAAAAAAAAGAAAAAAAGCATGTACCTATGCTCATTTCATCACATTTTTCTTTTTTTTTTTTTTTTTTACATTTTTACGAGGTACATTTTTTAAACGGATGAAATTTATTGTCAATAAGTGAATGATACGAGAATTCTAAACAGTCTTTATAATGTCGACGGCTGTCCACTTACTTTATCTTTTCGTTTGATAGTTTCGTGAAAGCTGAGAATAATCGTTGAACGAGGAATGATGAAGATTCCTTTCGGGGATGTGAGCACAGCAACACCTTGCGCTAACGGTTTAACATCGGGCTCGTAGCGGGCAAGGAATTCTCTATGGCGGATAATAAAGTACTCGAATAGATGTTCATAACTTGAAAATAGCCTTAACACTCACCCCGCGATAGGGTCAAGACCAGAATCGGACTATCATAAGTGCACGTATCTTCTTTCGACAAATCGATAGGTACAACGTCTATCGAGTTGTTGATTAAGCGATCAAATATATACTTCTTTTCACCAGCAAATTTCTTGATCTTTTATTTGTAATCTATTATTTATTTTTTTTTTGTCTCTTTTCATAATTCTTCGTTCTCTCTATCGATTGTACTTAAGTAAGTCTACATTTGTATGGAGAAAATTTCGATAATATTGTAGAACGATATTAGATTCGAAGATAAGGTGTAAAACCAAAAACTCCAAAGTATACCTTAGCTATGTTAATAAGCGTTGATATCATTGTTACATTGAGACGAAGAATTGTTCATCTTCAAGTTATTGAAAACTCTTTAACATTGACTCTTCGAAGAACGGAATATTCGTTGGTAGGATCAGAATGTGGAAATATTGTGTAATTAATATTTTCGGATAAGACACTAGTGTTTTGTTTATGTACTTTACTCCTTCGACATAATGGAAAAATAGAGAAAGGGGAAAAAATAGAAATAAAAAGAGAGAGAGAGAGAGAGAGAGAGAGAGAGAGAAATCCGTAGCCAGTAACAATAATTCATCTTTTCTCGATCGTTCGATCGCGGATGACCAGGCTGACCCTGGCGTTGTCGATGTCAGGATCAGATATTGGAATAATGAAGTACATACTGTTAAAAGAAAAAAAAAACAGAGGCGGGACAGGCGACTTAACGTTTTATAAGTGCTCACATGCGCGGGTCAGTCCGTCTCTCCTTTCACAAAATGATGTGGTCTACCCTGAGAGGTCGGATAATCGCACCGATGTCAAGGTCTCACCTTGCGGTCAAGGACGTATGCGCGCGAGCGGAATCCTTGTTTTTCTCCTGACCTACGACCCTGGCATCCTCTGGTCTGACCCTGCCGCCCTCTCTACTCGCTTGTTTGCAATAAAACGAAAATCTTTCTTTTCCTTCATTCTTTCTATATCTCCCTTTTCATTTCATCCATTTCTTTATTTTTTGTTCTTTCTAGAGGATATAAAATATTAGGTAGATAGTGTTATAAATCTTTTTTTTTTTTTTTTTTTGAAAAATATGGAATTTGTAGAATCGAAAAAAGTAACATTCTTTAACGAATTGCTTATAAAATGGCCAAGAAAATATCTTTGCCACTTATAAATGATTGTTGGTCTTAGAAAAATTAAAACGTGCGGAACATTTCGGAGAAAGTTTATCCTTCTTATTTTCAAGTAACGCGCGGTATCATACAGATTAAAGTCATCTACTTAACGTGAATGTAATCATCCTGCTATATATATATATATATATATATTTTTTTTTGAAATTAAAGGGATAGGAATAAGAGGACGAGCAGATGGCTGATGGATTTTTTATTCTGATTATTTATTGTAACCTTTCGAGTACGTATTCGGACTCATTTCAAAGAGTATTTCGAATCGATTAGTTAAATATTGCGTTTGTTTGATAAGCCTTTTATAGTGGGTAGAAACATTATAATATATTGCCCAACATATATTATCAACGTAATAATACTGACTGTATGTTATCAATTTACATAAAGAATATTAAAACATTAATAAACTGTCAGAATGATTAAAATCAAACGATTTATATAACAAATATTAGAATATAAATAAGTCGTCAGAATGATTGAATGTAAATGATTACGACAGTTCAATATTTGTAATGGCTCTCCTACGCTATACCTATCGATCATTTCATTTAAATATAATCACATTTTTCTCTATTTTTTTTCTTTATTTTTTTTTTTGTTTCGTTTTTGTTTTTATCGATCGATCGAACAACGGACGATTTATGTCGTGTAACTAAGTTCCGAGAATAGTGAATTCTCTACGCGATCGTAGAATAGAAAGTATACGATAAATCGATCGAGATCATGGAGGTGGATCCGATGATCTCTCATTTCCGAGCAACCACGACGAGTCTCTTTTTATGAGAACGAGACAACGACCAAGAGGACGAGTTGGTTTTCGAGGAATCGACTACGATCGGTGAATGGTGCTTCGAGACTGAATGGGGAGTAAACTTGATCCGTATGTATACAAGAGAAGTAGTGACGAGATGAAGAAGAGGAAGAGGAAGAGAAGAAGAAGGATGATAGAACGAAAGAGAATGAGAGAAAGAAAGCGAGAGAGAGAGAGAGAGAGAGAGAGAGAGATAAAAAACATCGTTTCACGAGTGGGTACATTCGTCCTTCAATTTATACGTATTGTTCATTCCTAGTGATTTTTTTTTTTTTATATGGACGGAAATAAATGAAGTCTATCAATACGAAAAAAATAATATTAAAAATATAATTAATGTAAATATATATATATATATATATATATATATATATATATATATATAAAATAAATATTGGGTGAACGTTTAGCAAAGGAAATTAGATCTTGTTTTTTGTCATCGTAAATTTTAGAAGAAATAAGAATATCATTTTTCCAAGCTTCGTCGTTCAATCGTACTTTTCTTCCTTTTTTTCCTACTGTTTTTTTTTTCGATATTCATTTTTATATTCGTGTCTTAATACCATGCTTTGTATTTATCTGTTGAGATTATCATGGCATAGAGTAATGTAGACAATAATTGGGCATTAATCTATACGGAATTTTTACGTTTCGATCTTCATTGTATATTGAATTAAATAAAATGGATTTAATAAGATTTTCGTGTACATGAGGTTCTGTTATAATGAGCAACGTTTATTAATAATTATATGTGCGACGAGTATAGCGTAATAACTCGAATACTAATTAATTTAATATCGTTCTTTTTTTGTTTTGTTTTCCTTAAATTTATTTTAACATAGAAAATATTTCGTTCTGGTTTCTTTACAGCCCGAGTTTTCCAATTTGGAGGATGAGAAAAGCGGAAGATGACTTATCAAAGCGTGCAAAGGGGTTGAACAGCGGCAAGTGTGCCGTCCTCTAATTGGGTGGCGCAATTTCACGCTTTCGCAATAATTTTACTTTTTTCTCGAAATATGCCGACTAAGGACTACTCACGGGAGGTCGTGTCGAAATCCATGGGAAAGGGTGGAAGCACATCAGCGTGATCATTATTATCCTATATGAATTATTAACGTTCGGGACATTCGAAAGAATGTGTTTAATTCGTGATGGAATAATTTCATTAAACAAGACGCAGGTATTTGTTAAAAATTCACCAATTTCGAATTTAGACGTTTCATCTCTTTAACAAAGAGGATTTGTATTTAAAAAAAAAAAAAAAAAAAAGTATTACACGTTCTAATAATCAATATTTGCAATGAATTATCTCCCGAGAGGTTACCGAGGTGTGCTATAAAAAAGTTTAAATTTATGACGCAGCTGTGAATTCATACATATCGAAAGAGTGAATCGTCCCTAGTTTAATATGGCGGACGATGACGAAGTAGTAGCGGCAACGTAAAGTCGATGCTCGACGGCTCGTCACCGTCGCCGTCTTTGGTAATCGACTCATTATCTCTCGGGGGATAATTACGGTCGGTCGAGGTGTAATTAACGACGCTTCGGTGCGAGGAACCATAGAGGAGGAGAATGAAAAAAAAATGTAGGGAGATGGAGAGAGAGAGAGAGAGAAAGAGAGAGAGAGAGAGAGAGAGAAAGAGAAAGAAAGAGAGAAAAACACATACAGCACTTACGCGTGGTCACTTGCATTATCTTAAAAATCTTTATAATTTCTTTTTTTTTTGTTTCTTTTTTCCTTCACCTTTCTCTCGTTTCCCTCTTTATTTCTCTTTCTCATACCGCTCTTTTTCCCTTTCTTTTTTCCTTACCATTTTGCTTTCCCTCTCGTTTCGTTCGGATTTGTATTCATTCTTCCTTTTTCCACGACGGGGACAGTTCCCTTTTGCACAAGGACGGCTCGTTTGAGAGGAAGTCCGGACCTCGCAATAGCCGAGATTATCGAGGTTTTCGGCACCCAAGAACCGCAAAAGATTTTGTGGCTTTCCTCTCAGGTTTCATTTCGTGCGCCACACCGTGCTGGTCGTTCGCGTTCCGTGTTTGACGTTCGAGTACCTGACGTCGGCCGAAAATACCTTCCTCTCTCCTCTCTCTCTCCCTTTTTTTATCCTTTTCCATGTTGTCACGTTTAAGAGTAAACACTTGTTTCCACGGTCTGTTACAATGTATGTTATCGCCAATGGCTATAAAATTGACGGCAATTCGTCGCTTTCGTTGTTTCTTTGTTTTATCCGTCAAAATTTCATAATAAAAATATCGTTCGTTGGTATTAGATAATTTTGAGATATGGACGAAAGAGTCCCAAGAAAAAAATAAGAATTTCGAAGTGCCGTGTGATTTTTAAACAAAACGTATAAATCGTTTATCGAGATCTCTTTGAAGCCGGCAAGACGATTGGTTGGGTGCGTGTCCGCGAACGATTTGCTTTGTGCACGCAAAGAGACAGTAGAAAATGGGTGAAAAAATTGAAGAAGAGAGGAAAGGAGAGAGAGAGAGAGAGGAGAGAATAATCCTCACTCTCTTTCTTTCTTTCTTTCTCTCCTTTTTTCTTTCTTTCTTTCTTTCTTTCTTTCTTTCTTTCTTTCTTTTTTCTTTCTCTCCGTTTCTTTCTTTCATCGTACGACGATAAAACTTCGACTTGGAAACGCAGCGGCAGGTGGAAAGTTCGCTCGAAATTTATAGCTGTTTATGGTGAAGTGCCCCGTGTATTGGATTCAACGATATGCCACGATATAAAACATTATAAAATAATAGAATAAAATGGGGATTTAGAATCTTGCATGTAAAAAAAAAAAGGTCTCTATAACATTTTTATTTTTCGTCTATCGTTTTGATATAAATTCACACATTACCATTTCATTTGTACCAATGGCAAAGTGATAAAGATCATAAATACTCCAAGTATGAAAGAAGACGCGTAAGATAGAAATAATACACCAGAAGAATAATAAATATCTCGGTGGAATAATATCGAAAAGAGTCACAAAAAATATATATATTGCATAACTAAAGGAAGGAGCCAGGAACGATTCGACGTTGTATCCAGCTGCCTCGAACGCCTGTAATTCGCCATTGCTGCCGATGGAAACCCGCATCTTCGCGCAACCGTCATCACGATCGATTGAACTTTCGAAGAGAAGAGAATATAAGAATAATAAGAAGATAGGGGACGATCGGAGCGACACGCGAACGCCGTTTCTCGCGCTTCGAGATCGTGGGTGGAATCACCTTGTTAACTATTTACACGTGTCGTTCGCGTGTCTCTTCTTCAACGAGCGGGAGAAATGCAGGAAGGGGGGAGGGATGAAGTGGGGTGGAGGTAGGAGAAGGCCACGTTTAAGTCTGAGACTGTGACGTAACGCGTGACATTAAGCGAGCTCCTGGCCCACGGGCAGGTGCAGGTGTATCGGCCAAAGATGGTTCCTGATGGTACAAGTTTTCTTCGCGCGTGCGTGCGTGCTCTCTTGCGTGCGTGCGTGCGTGCGTGCGTGCGTGCGTGCGTGCGTGCGTGAGTGCATGCATGCGTGCGTGATGCTTGCGACTCGATGATCTCGATCCTTCAGAAAGTCGCCTTCCAAAGAGTTCTAGTGCGACAATTCACGATCGGAGGAGAAAAATTCATCTCGAAGCTCGTTCGCTTTATTTTTTTCTCTGAGAAAAAGTTACATACCCTTTCTATCCCGTGTTCCGCGAATTTATTTCAATCCTTTTCAAGTTTGCTCGCTTGAGAGCAGTTGAGAGTCCTTTCATTTTAAAATACTCTTTTAATAGGAATGATAAAAGTGCCTATATTTTTTGAAACGTTGTATTAATTGTAAAAGTATTTAGAGAATACTATACTGAATATTACTCATTTATATTCAATAGGATTTAATTGTGTCAAAGGTGCACATTGTTCGTGCAGAGAAATTTTTTTCAAGGATATGTCAAATTTGAAAGTATAAAAGTATAGGAAATGTATTTTAATTTCCAAATAAAACGTTCAATAATATAAATTACGTTGAATAATATAAAAACAATGATATAAAAAATAGTATAAAATTAAATTGTTTCTCCATCCTGTCATATACCTGTCAACGATATATCCCGTTATCCCAAGGTGAGAAAGTATCCCTAAATTTTACAACAAGTTTAATCAACCGTAATCTTAGGCACGAGTAATAATCGCACGAAACTTTAATTACGACGTTTCCGATATCTCTCGATTTTCTATTATAAATTGAGTTTCAAAGTATAATTATCGCAGTATATGTAATTGATATATCTTATAATAACTTTAATTGAAATTTTATAAGAATTTCCGCGAGAATTCCTCAATCCTCGAATCGTTTCGAATCTTCTCGCTTATTAAGATAAATCGATCACAGATATCCAAACGAGCTTGGGCAAGAATCAGTCCGTGAGCAATCAAAGCAAAAGTTCAAATTTTTAGGCAAGGTGTCGATAGGGACCGTAGGACCGTTGGGAGTCTGCTAAGGCGCAGGTGACGAGTCCGGTGGTCCTCTTCGGCGTGCGACTATACCAACACATGCGTTTGCGTGTATATGTGCATACCCATTCGAAGGGGATCGTGCGCGTGCGTGTCACCGCGTCCGAGGAAGATGACGTTCTTTGGCTGACGAAGAAGAAGAGCTCGCGCGGGACAGCTCGAAAAGAGGAGAAAAAAAGGAGAGGATCGTGCGGGCTCGCGAGTATAAGAAAAAAAGAGTGTGAGAGAAAGAGAGAGAGAGAGAAGCAGACAGAGAGAGAGAGATAGAGATAGGGAGGGAGAGAAAGAGAAAGAGAGAGAGAGAGAGAGAGAGAGAGAGAGGGAGTATACGAAGAGACGATCGACGGAGAAAGAGTGAAGAGAACGGACCTGTAAAATGGTATTCGACGAAGAACCGGGTGGAGGGCGCGTGGCAGTATGGTTGCAGCTGCCGTTCGTCGATGCATGTGCGTGTGAGCCATCTCTCTCTTACTCTCTTCCACCCTTCCTCCCTCCCTCCCTCCTACCCTCCCACCCTCCCTCCCTCCCATCACTCTCTCTCTCTCTCTCTCTCTCTCTCTCTCTCTTATTATTTTACTCTCTCTTTCTCCATCTTTCTTCACTTTCTCGCGGTAGGCGAGCCACGGGCCTCACTCTATCCTTCTTCCTCTTTTTCCTATCTCTCTTACTTTATCTCTCTTCTTCACTCCACTTCTCTCTCTCTCTCTCTCTCTCTCTCTCTCTCTCTCTCTGTCGCACGCGCCCATACGATTCGCTTCGACGATATTGTGGCGCGCGCCAAGACTCATTAACGCGAAACTCCGGCGTCTCGTTCTACTCGTTCGTTCGTCGTCCTTCGTACTCCCAGTTCTCCCTTCCTCCTTCTACCACTCTATCACTCTTCTCAACCACTTTCCACCATTTCCAGCCACTGAGTTTGCCGACGGCAAAAACGGTTTTTCGTGATTGCGCTTTAATTAAGACGAGGGAACGTGCATTAACGAGTGTTCCATTTTAACAACCCTTTTTGACTTTCGCAATGAAATCGGTGAGTGAGACTATATTTGGAACGATCTCTCGAGGATTTTACGAATATCCTTACTAAATTTCGAGTTTTTGTTTTTCGATAATACCGCGAAGAGAAATTTTCGATTGATTTATTTTGAAGTTTCTTTAAAGAAAGAGAGAGAGAGAGAGAGAGAGAGAGAGAGAGAGAGAGAGAAACTTGTTAATACGCGACGATATTGTTAAGTATCAGCAGTAAGACGTAGATCGAAGGTATCTTTATTGTACACAAGCACACATTGTTACTCTTCTTTTGTATCCACCCGTAAGGCTTGTGAAAGTTTCCGCTATTACTGGTTATCTTTTTGAGGCCGCCTTTGATCTTCGCGGTACTACTACTTTACGCATCTTACGGAAAGATGTTACACGCTTTTTTCTCTTACTTTCTTTCTCGAAAATGAAGGAACGTTTTATGTTGATCGAAACGACGAGTCGATTTCTTCATGAATTTTTTGTTCTTTAATTTTTCCGACATAGACGAACGAGCTCTCGAATTTTCGACCAATCGAATTGAAAATTAATAACGATTGAGATCTTTGTTCGTTAAATATTTCTCTATAAGCCATCTTTATTTACTTTCTAGGCCCAGGACAACATATTTTCATGAGGAACGGTAGACGACGTCTCCCGCCGTGAGGAAAGGAAACTTCGAGAGAATTATTTCACCGGAGAAGGTCGTTTCGCGTTGTATCAACGGGTAGTAAACATTGTCTAGGTTAAATTTAATTCTCCGAAGGTCTTTTACATGCTACACGCTGTGTCTATGTTCTTCAAGGTTGTTCTCTTAGTCAGTTTAGAGAGAGAGAGCTATTTAAATTTGAAGGATCGGTTTAGGATTATCCAAGAATTTTTGCTAATTTTACTTGTGTTTTTTTAGTCAATTTTAGCTCGAGACATGGTGAGATATCTATTAACAAAATATGGAGAGAAGCATTGATTAATATTGTGTATCCTTTAAATTTTTAACAGTTTGTTTTGTGGATAACCATGTCTAAAATTTGTCATCTTTCTAACACTAAAATATGATTCTCAACGAGACTGACTTAACCATCGATCTTACAATCTTAGTTAATTTATCTTGATGAAATAATCTCGATAAGTAATTTATACATAGAATATGACGAGTTTTACACTATTTTATGTGAATATTCATAGATCGATACGTAGTATATTATGGTGTCATGATTTATGAGTTTGATGAAAAAGTAATCACTGGAGTCTAACGAGCTTTATTCGGTATAATTACCAAGTAATCGACCGATCCGTTTAAAAAGTTAATTTTCTCGATAACTATAAGAAGTTCGCATAAATACCATATAGTATAAATCAAGGTGTAGATCGATCGATCGTTCGGGTGTGAACGAAAAGTTTTTACTGATCCAACGAAGCTGTTCCACGTGACAGATCTTTATCGATCTTAAATTACCAATCAGATACGATTACATGCGATTTGCAGCACCTTCGAACGGAAAAGAGAATCTTCCATATGTATGTAATCGATAAACTTTGATGAAGAAGGAATTCAAACGTATATAAATAATTATTAGACAATAAAACGTGTTATTATATAAGTTAATACTAAACGTTTAAAAATTCGATAAGAAACAAAAAGTAAGTTTCTCGTGACAAAAGGACTGAGTTAGTAAAGAATGTCATTTTCTTTAGGATTCTTTCGAAAGAATGCTCTAGAAAATTATATAAACGTGATAAGATAATATGAATCTGAAAGATAATTATTACGCAAAGTTAAAAATATCGATAATCGAAAGATTCTGATTTCGTTGCCAATTCCGATCGAATGCTACAATGACTTCTCGGTCATTCTTTTTTTTTTTTTTTTTTTTTTTTTTGTTTTTTAGTTGTCGAATCTGGCATTTTAAATTTTAAGAGAAAGATTCTACAAGTTTCAAGTTATTTGCCGGCGTCTTGGATCGCGAGAACTCACACCGTAACGTTTATAACTGTCCCTGTGACTTCTTTTTTTCGTTTCCCCGGCAAAAACCCATAAAATTCTTCGTACACCTGGACGTATAGCGTAAAACCGTCCCCTGTCTTTACGCCTAACGTACGTCCGATGAATAATTATTCTGCGTCTTGGTACGATAATGTCGCTTTTTATCGTGAACGATCGCGCCGTGTAGTTTGAGGGCAACTTTTTTGAATTCACTTTTCACTTCCAACATCCGACTATCGATTCGAGTTATCGATAATAAATTTCGTATATTATATTTGATCATTATAACGTTCATGCATGTTCCTATTCGTATTCGATATAATATTACATTTTCGAATAATTGACAACGGAAGTTTATGTTCGAAGAGATGGAAATAATTAATATAAATTCGATAATTTTCTTTCGAACGCTCGACTGTCCCCTATTATATTTATCATATTTTTCAAGTATCAAGTAGCAACGATTCAATATAAATTGACAATATTGAAACAGATCTTGATATTTTCTTTGAATTCGAAGCGTCAGAAAATTCTAAAGATCGATCAGTCTATAAAATCGAACCCACCAAAAGGTATTTAAATACATCGATCAACGATCGACACTGAATGTCACGATTTTTCGGTAGCCAGGCTACTTCTAGATTTAGGTAAGATTACGATCAACGTGAATCCACAAAGTTAGCTACAAGCTTTTTGAAAGAGGGTCAGAAGCTTGGAACTAGTCGTATCCGGCTGGCAAAGAGCGTTGGAGGGGAAGCTCATTGTTCGTCGTGACGAGGCCCCGCGATCGTTTATCAATGCGTATAATAATGACGGAACTTGGGTCTTGTATATATCGATAATAAAGCCGGGAAGGTTTGAAAGCCTGAATGGACGGAATTGAAAATAACGGCCGAGTGGGTGGGTATTGTGCGTGTGATCGCCAATCCGGGCCTTTTTGTGGGCTTCTGTCTCTCTTTCTCTCCCTCCCTCCGTTCACGTAACCAGCCACTACACGTCGCTCTAATTGCAGGAATCAGAAACTACGAAGAAGTTTGAATGGATTAACTGAAGGAAGGATTCAGGAACAAAGATTCGAAAGCGGAAATTTGTGAGTGAATTCGTTTGGGCTTTTAAACGATATGGAGGACTTATATTTACTGGATATATTTGCATACTTTGTTAATTATAATCGATATACATGTATAAAGTAAAACTGATCGGCTCAACTTTTTATACACTTTCGCGTGCGAACACACGATTGAAATTCTTTAATTTCTTTATCTCGGAGGTTCATATTATACTCTACGTACTGAGCTTATCAAATTATTCGATCATTAAATTTCTTTTTTTTTTTTTTTTTTCACAAAGAACCACGCACCTAAAAATATGCATAATAATAATCGTACGTTTCATTTGATCAACGAATGACACGTCAGTAAATCCTTTCGGAGGCATTTAACGATCAACGTCGACTTAAATCGAGTTTAATCTGATATTTTAATAAAGAGGAAAAAATAAAAAAGATTAGCTTTTCGATAAGAGTTAAGAGTTAAGAGAGTCCGGATGTCACCGAGCAAAGTAAAAAGAGGAATCTCAAGAGGTAGAGAAGAACGAAGAAGATCCGAAAAAGTTCTCTTTATGATGTAGTGGGGATGGTTGGCGCGTGGCTCGATTCTCCCTCTCTTTTTCTTGCCGGCGACGGTTGCTCCCACAAGTGCGCGCGAGTACAACTCGACGGAGAGAAAGAAAGAGAGAGAAAGAGAGCAGATGCGTATAAGGTACTTACTTCTTTCGGCTCGCCAGAGCTCTTTCCAAAGGAGAGACTGGTATTAAAAGATACGAGAGAGGAACCGACCGATGGTTAAAGCGAGAAAGACTTTAAAAGTGGAGACGCAAGCACCTGCCTTGAATGCGCGCGCGCGTGAGCACACTGTCTTCTTCTTCCTCCTCATCGTTGTCCTCTTCGTCGTCTTCTCGCTTTCAAGGTAGTACACGATTGCTCGTTCGATCGCCCCTATGCCCACATTCGAGGGCACCACCTCGAAAAATCATCCACGAAGATATTTCTCCCTCCCTTTATCTCCTTTCTCTCTCTCTCTCTCTCCCTCCCTCCCTCTCTCTCTCTCTCTCTCTCTCTCTCTCTCTCTCTCTCTCTCTCTCTGATGAGACTGTCGCATAAAGTAGTCGAGTCATTAGCCGAACTCCACCCTGGAGAACGCCCTCCTCCTCTTAGTCGCTAGCTCTTCTCATTTTCTTCGTTTTTCTTTTTTTCTTTTTTTTTTTTTTTTTTTTTTAATACCTTTGGCACAATACATGCCGTGCGTTCTTTCGTTGTTGTGTCTGATAACGGTCAACGATTGTACCGCTTTCGAAACAGATCCACTGGGAGGATCTTAGATATATCTGAGATTTACCAAGATCGAGATAAGTTTAATCGATATCTAGGGACATCGATTCGGGATAATTTTATCGGAATTGATATACCTGCGGAATATTTAATGCAACGCAAATTAGTTCTAATTATAGAATTAAAAGGAAAATAACGTAGTTTTTTTTATTATTTATATATCTTGGATTGGCTTGAGTTTCTCTGAAGTTTTTGTTACGTGTGACTTTAGTTTTTGTATAACTTGAAATATTGAGATATATTTGCAAAAGAGGGATTATAAACCTAATCACGGAATCAATTTTGTCTTATTATTTTTTTACTTCAATTATTCGGTTAATAAATTGTTGAATTCGACAATACGTATTCTGATTGTTAGAAATGATCGCAACTTTATCTTGATAATAAAGGTTTGATTTAATTTAAATCAAAGAAATTTCTAATAGAAAATTTCATACCTGAACGATTATCTATGAAATCGATCGTAGAAATCGAAATGATTCGCGTTCCGTCGTCTTTTCGCGAAGGTACGGTGACTATAGTGAACGGCAAATTGAGAGGGAGAGGAAGAAGAAAGGGAAAAGGATCGAAGCAGGTTGTCAGGCCAGGCCAGTGTATCCCGTATAGGCTGGTATAGGCCAGTGGGTACCAGACGTATATAGTCAAGGTATGTCGCCGGCGGACCCGCATGATCAAAATAAAGAAATAGCAGGAGTCTCAGGTGGTAGAGACTAAGAGGACGATAGAAAGATCTACTCGCGACGTTTAACTCGACGAGGAGCACAACACTAACCCAGTAAACGTGGCAGTTTGTAGCCGGACGCCGTCCTACTCGTAACCCGTTGCATGCTTTTTTCTTAAGGACCGGTCTAGCGACGTCTAGCTCTAGTCTACCGCCTCGAGGATTCTTCGTATTGCTCACAAGAACGTATCAGGAGATACATAAATGAAAAGAGAAAGGAGATTTAAAGAGAGAGAGAGAGAGAGAGAGAGAGAGAGAGAAAGAGGAGATAATCTAACAACCGGATCAAGGTTTTATTCTATCAAGGTTAATCGTTTCTATATCATTCCTCTTGTCGTGCCTTACTGTCTATAATACTTTATCGTCAAAGCTCGTATCTTGCGTAACCACCGTTTACTTTCAATTAATTATGACAAGACAAGTTTATTCACTATTGAACGAGACAACTGACTCATCGTTTTTGAGCTACCTTATCTTAATTCTTTATAATTCTTATTGATCACGTTTCTCACGTAAGGTGTAAATCTAGATGTCCTGTTAATTTTAATGCTGATATATGTTATACTAATGCAGATACGATGAAATACGTTAAGAAAAATATCAAATATCCACGTATAACCACGTATATTCACGTATTCAATTCAATTTGTAATTAATATATGACTTTATATTTTAAGCTCAACAATAATAAGAGTAGGATCGAAATAATTTTCGAAAGTGCATAATATCGATTTTTTTTTTTTTTTTTTTAACAATATGTAATATCTCGTGAGAGTTTAATGTGTCACGTGTTGGAACCGTTAGGTTCTTTCGCGAGAAACACCATATGGTTTAGGTTAGCGGCATCGTTGTTGTCGTTGCCGTTGCACCATGGAGGTCCTGCGTGTTACCAGCCGGTAATTACCCACTGCGAACCCACGCAAAGCTTATTCTAGTTCTTTCCTTTCTCTCTCTCTCTCTCTCATTTTTTCCCTCTCTTTCTATCTCTATCTTTTTTTCATTGTTTTTCTTTTTTTGAATGGATGGGTAGGCCTAAAACGAGACGGAGCAAAGCAAGTATGGGATATATGTATGTAAGTATAAGAGTGAACTTTCATGCGTGCCAGGGCGTACCACGCAACCGAAAATGCGTGGGAAATAGCAGACACGTTACATTACGATTACATCGTGCATGGTACGGTTTGTCGTTTGTAAAGAAGCGAAAACCATCGTGGATTTCGATTCTCGATAGCTAAACTCATCGTGGGATAATGACGTCGGATATTTTTCGTTTCCATAATACGTGAGAAATTTTTATTCCATATTTTTGATAAAAACAAAAAAAAAATACGATTAATATCTACTTCCTTATGGAATAAACAGGTTCTATAGACTCGTTCGTGGAAAAAAAGAAACAACAATTATAATTACGTTCTTTTTTTTTTTGTTTTTCTTAAGTACAGTGAAATGTTATCAATACTCCGTTAATGAAACATCCTTTAAATAATGTACGATTGACGTTTCGATTAGCTACATTTGGTATGTCGATCGCAAGGACATTGTACGTCTATTTTTCAATTGAAAAACGAGTTTCATTAATTATGCACGCGAGCTTTTATCTTTTGAATGTTTCACGTGACGTCTGATATCCATGGAAAATTAATAAATATATAGAAATAAATTTTTTCTTTCCACGGTCGATAACGTTTGCCGATATGTTTAAACTGTGCGAAACTAGGAAATGTAGAAATATTAGAAGGGGCCAAGGGATAATCCTGTTTTGACATTTACTCCGTAGGTGGTACCTACATCTTCCTACCCAGCATAGATCTCAGCATCTGTCATTTGACCAAATATCCTTCTCTCTTCTTCTATCCCTCGCACCTTTCTTTGTTCACCTTTGCATTTCGCAGGATCGAGATCCTCGTAATTCATGCTAGATTCTTCTCGAGAAAGGGTTCATTTCGTGCGAGAAAAGGACGGAGGAGAGGCGCGCGCGTTCACAAAAGGAGGAGGGAGAGAGAAAGGGCGCGTGCCCGCATCACCTGCCCCGAGTAAAAATCTCAGGAAAAACTGCGAAAATTCAAGACCGGTCCATACCAGCTGCCACTTCTCTCGATCGCCTTGATGTCTTATTCAAATAAGGTCTCTGAAAGTACGCTGAAAGGGTGAAGAGAATACGAGAGGGAGAGATGAGATATGGAAAAAAAGAAAACACGTACGCACATACATACGCGCGCGCGCGCGCGCGATTCCCTATTTTTCAATGGAATATTTTTCCGAAAGCGACATCGAACTTTCCCCATGAAAAAAGGGTTCGCCATTATTGATGGCCATACGTATGTCGCGAGGCAGATGCAAATTTTCCAAAAATTTCGCCCTCCAACCGTACGTTTCGATCTTTTGTCAGCATCGATTTTTCATATCACGGATTTCTATTTGATTCATCGCCTATAGAAAATCGTATTTCTATATTTCCCTGTATCATTTTATTCAACGTTGTCTTGGTTTGTTTAATTCGCGAAAACGTTAATTGTATCTTTCCCACAGCTGGACTGTTCTTAAAAAAAAGTAGATCTTTATAATTTATTAATGATCATCGCATCGGTTGTTAACCGATTGATTGAAAATATAATGGTGTCGATCAATGAATTCAATAGAGTCTTTTTCTTTCATTATGATCGAGCATGTAACGATTCTTCTCGGTGAAGTAAGTGAGATTCAAGAACACTTATCGTGCATAGTTGCATCGTTAATTGAGTAAAAAATGCGAACTGCTTCTGAACAGCTGCCAATTTACTTTAATTAGATCGTTGTATCTTTGGCCTTCAATATGTTTCCCGTGTTACATTTTTCTAAAGTATTTATTATCCTTTATCGTACAGTACAGGATAATGCAACAATGGTGTCATAATTTACTTAAATGCCATCATAAATAGCGTATCAAAGGGAATTGTTGGTCTGTTCTCGTATTTATTTTTCTCCGATATACTGAAATATTTAATATCAATATTTACTTGACAATATACGTTATTAATAATATTCGTAACAATCGAGTCGCATATGTTACTATCGATAGGAGTTGAAAGTGTGGTGTCGAATGTGTACATGTCCTATATAGAATATAAAAAAGGAATCTTAGATAAACGGATGGAATGCGATTCGTAGAGAGTGATCGTAGAAAAATACGCAAGTCACGGACGAATCAAAGACAGCTAGAAATGCGTAGAAATATGATATAGGCAGATTCAGGTAAGGTGGTCAAAGGGATAAGAACATACGCCACGAGGGTAGCCAGGTGCGTACTCCCGCATAAGTGATTGCCAGGAAAACGAGGGTGGGTAAGAAAAAAAGTCTTTCGCCATGCAGGCAAGCGGACGTTGTCATAGTCGTGCTCGGTGATAAAGGTAGATCAAACAAGTTAAGAGAGATACTGAACTTCCAAGAAACGAAGGACAACGAGTACCCGGACTTTGATTTTTTTCTTTTTTTTATAAAACTAAAATAGATACTTTACAATAAAGATATATCGTTTAATTATAAATGTTAATTAAACTTAAATCATATTTAATTAATCGTTAATTGAATTTTGTCCATTATTTTTATTAACGATAAGTATTTATGAAACTCTTAAACGATATATTTACTAGTACGAGAGAATTATTTTATTATTAGAAGTTACTATCGTACGCAATCATGTGGAAATTATCAAACGCGTCTATCGCGAAGTCTGTATCGAAAGAAACAGGAAAAACGGATCGATCAGAACACTGAATAATTTATCGATTAATTATACTAGCCCACGCTCGAGACGCATGTGCATGGAAGAAACATTTCAACGTTCGAGAATTCGAACGTTCGGAATGACGACTGTCATAATTTTTACATTTGATAAGATCGGGTTGTTATCGACGATGGGCCACGTCGGCAAATGATTACGGGGGTGGATACGGAGAGGGGTGTTATCGCACGTGTCTATCTATAAGAGGGGGTAGGAAAACTTGCGAGACGGTTGTTCGAGTGGTTGACTAACAATCAAAAAGGGGGATAAATTCCCTGGTGTCGAGGAACGCGTTACCACCTGCTAGAGGGCCAGGTGATAGTGAATATAATCAGGGCAAGGCGTCAATCCGCATTGCGTTTTCAACCCTCTGGAGAGCGTCATGGTTTCCTATTTTTTTTTTCTTCTGTTTCGCGAACTGATTCATATCTGTTCAAAAAAAAAATCTGTTAATCAATCAAACTAATTAATTTTGAAAATAAGAGAAACAAAGCGGGAGAATGTCGGGCGAAATCTTGACGTGAGATTAATTACAATTACAGGGTGTTCATTTCAAATGATTGTACTACGTACTTTTTAATTAAACTGTTGAAATACAATGAATCAGAGAGATATTCGGATATTGTTTGAGACTGGATAATATTTTCTAGACTAGTGTAGAATGTAGTTCGTTGTTATGGCAATAATAAAAATGGAAAAAGTCTTTTTTTAAATTTGTTGTTAGTAGTTTATATAAAAAGAAACAGATATATATAGAATATATAAACAGATATATATATATATATATATATATATATATATATATATATATATATATGCATTTTGAATATCTGGTTTTCTTATATCCATCCTGTAAATATTGTTCACCCGTTTAGGGATCTATAAAATCGATTTCATATCACCATTATATCGTAAAATTGATTTTATTGCGATTGGAAATATCTTCGAATATAAATACAATACATAACTTGCTTCATGATCGGTCGATTTTTATGATATACATCAAATAAGCATAAGATGACTAGATTTATAAAATCTCTATGTCTGTACATTTCTCATGTAATGTTTTTATATAAAATTTAAAATAAGCTTATTTCATAGCTTTTATCACTGCTATAGAATCGTATAGAAATATATACGATTTTCAGAAGTAATTCGCGGAGCGTCTCATTTTTTTTTATTTATCCTTGGAATCCTAGTTAATGATGGTTTTAGTATTTCAGGAATAGAATTATCCCTACTGATTGGTATATCTGATGAAGGGTTATCACAATTAAAGATGATGTTAGTCAATGAGTTATTATCCACAGTAGATACAAATCATGTGTCTTTTTATTAGTTCTTCCAATATTTTTTTTTTCTTTTTTTTTTTTTTTTTAGAAAAATCATAAAATAATAAATTTGACTTAAACAAAATATAATAAGAAAAATTCTATTGAAATCAATTTTTTAAGTTCGAACCAAAAGATCGACTCCGAATACCTTTTCGCTAGCAAAATACGATTTATATGAGTTCTTTGCCCCGGAAGCCAGTGGGTTCTCGCGGTAAGGCCGTTCGCGCGATATGGGTAACGCGACTTCGTAGCAAAAAAGATAAAAAACGAGAAGAGAGGAAAGTGGGGGTAAGCGGTCTGCCGCGCGCCAACCACATGTCATCGCACGTGTATACGAGCACGAAGAACTGCGAAACTGGTACCTATCAATTCTCTCTCTCTCTCTCTCTCTCTCTCTCTCTCTTTCTCTTTTTTCCCCTTTCTCTCTCGTCTCGTGAGATCGAAGAAATAATGGCTGCCCGGCGTCTTTACTGTCGTCGTTGCCGTCGTCGTCAGCAACGTCATCGACTCGCTTCGAGTTCGCCTTCGTCGTTGAAATCGAGAGTGAGAGCGTATTATGCGTGTGTATGGCTCTCTCTCTCTCTCTCTCTCTCTCTCTCTCTCTCTCTCTCTTTCTCTTTCTTTTTTGTTGTACGTGCCTGACCGCAAGAGTATCGGAGGTTGTCGTAAACTAACAATAGCTGCTACTTTTATCCGATGATTTAAGATGGACGACGTGAAAATTGCGTCTTGTAATTTTATCAAGTCGAACGACGTAATTACCTATTCTCGTTGACATCGTTCTTAAACGTTAAAGCTCAAAGATATTTATTAACGCTATGATAGCGTGTTATTAAAATTATAAGTGTTATTTTGACGGTGATTAGACGTGGTATAATCTATAAGAGATTTTTTTTCGTTTCACTTTTCAAGACATTCAATGAAACGTTTCCTTTTTATTGTTTTAATTGGATGACTTTAACGCAGAAAATATTTAGGACAATATTTTTGTAGACAATTATAATATCGCGTCACGTTGTATGCACGAATTCTAGGTAAATACCTATTCTAATAACGTTTTTACCCTTTCTTATGTATAAACGGAAGAAAGAAAAACAGCGAAAGGGAAGAATAGATAGAAAGAATGAATATAGTCGGCCTATCGATCGGCATTTATGCCGTTTACGATCGTGTCTTGGGTGCGAAACGGGAAAGAAGAATGAACAAGAAAGTAAGAAAGAAAGAAAGAAGAAGAAAAGAAAAAAAAAAAGAATGGAAAAAGACGAAGACAAAACCACTTGCGGTTTACGAAGGATTTTATGGTGTAACCCATAGACCATTCCGCTATTATTATCTATCCTTACGATAGAAATTGGCTGCCTTTTAATAGATGCGGCTCGCCCATCTTCCGTCTTCTTCATCTTTCACAGGGTTAAACCCCTTAATGATAGTCGCTCGTGGTTGCGAGCAGAAAGAACAACCGAGACACAATAACAACGACGTCTTTTTCGATAGAAAAAGAAATTGGCAAGACATCAAGAGGAGAATTGGTACGCTTTACGTGTTCACAATTCTTCCCGATCGAATGAATTCCGTAGAATTCTCGAAAGTCCACATTTCGTTTCAGACAAGCTTTAGACTATATAGGTAATAAAATATACGCGACTCCACAAAATCCACAGACTCTTCTCTCTAATTTCGTTTTTAGGTTCTCTATTGAGAATCTCCGAGGGCGAATCGGAAATATCGTCTTTAATTTCGAGTGACCTTGAAATCTCCTAGAATTATGACAAAAGCCTGAATGATACTGAACAAATCTCTAATAACAAAAATAACATGTATTAATGCATACTCAAAACTTATCTTTTTGTTTTCTTATACGTGTTCGATTATCATAGATCATCGGTAATTATCATTTAATCCGATCGAATATATTATTTATATTTATGTTATTTCGAGGTCAATTAATATTGGAGAATTAATCGTAATGACCGTTCTTTCGAATTTTGTAATAATTTTTATTAAAATATTGAATAGTTAGTAATAAGTCTACTACGGAATTAATTCGGATGCAAGAGAAACAATGCGAAAGTTTTGGCATCAGATGGTAGAGCTGGCGAAGCAGACGATCGTGGACCATCTGGTGGTCCATCCTGACATACGGTGAGCATCGGATGTGTAACCGTACGAAAAAAGGCCAAAACCCGATATCCTGAGCTATAAGCTCTCTGAGAGGCCAAAGATGAATAACGAGAGGAGGGAGTATGAGCATACATGAGATCATTCAAGTTTGACCTTTCGTAAGTGAGCCGGAACTTCGTTTCTTTCGCTTCTTAAAAGAAACAAGAGAAATATTCTATGAATGAAAATTAATTTTTCATTCTATAATGCACTTGATTATTTTTATTCCTTTCATTAATCTCTATTACAAAACATAAGTATTTTGAAATAAGGAGTGTACATTCTAAGAATTGACTGTTCTTATTGTATATAATCGTCTGTCTGTTATATGTCTGTAAATCGCCATCAGCTAGATCGAGAGGAGCTCGATTCTTCCTGTCTTTGCATTAAATTAACATAATATCTCAAAACTATTTGAATAATTAAGATGGATAATATTTATATTATTTAATACGGCGATTCGATTTCACCATAAACCCCTCATTGATTGCTTTTATTTCACAAATTAAAAGAAATTAAATTACATTTAGATTGAGACCAGCGTTAATACAATTGAAATAAAGAACTTTTAGATTCGTATTTGTTTTTGTAGTCTCAAATGCGAGCTGGCTTTAAAGAAACTTTTAGGTCAGAACCACGACGAGACGCATTTTCGAGCTTCAATACCCGAGGGAGCTTGGATGACGCTTTTGTTTTGCAGGGAGCTCGCCGACTCGAAGCGAACTAAATAAGACGGTTAACGCGCATATAAGGCGCAATGCTGGTCGAGTCACGTTCGCGCAGAGGCACGTGCAGCACGCGTGCTTCAGCTTCGTCTACCGACAAAAGAATCCCGAAGGAATAATTCCCAAACGAGAGGAAAAGAAGAAAAAAGAAAGGAAACTGGTCATTGCAACCAGTAATTACAAGATTGTCATTATTTTTTGTAGTTTAATGGTATCAAAATCATCACAACCCGTTTATAAGATGTGCTCCTACTGGAAAATCCATTTTTTTTCTTTGAAACTTGAAGATCCGATCTTTTGCTTTTACTTTATCTCTAAAGTTATTCCCGATTTATTGTATTTTATATTATTATTGACAGGTAACCTACATTTTATATATATATATATATATAGTCAACATCAATTATTATATAAAAAATAATATTGAAATAATAATGTTTATTAAGTTATAAATGTTAACGCTTCTCCTTTCATTTATCCTTGATAATTAACGTTAATAACATGTCTTGTGAGCTAGACGAAAGAAATGTTAGAAATGAAAATGAGCATAAACGTACGTTTTTTTTTTATCTTGGAATAACTAAAAAAAAAAAAAAAAATGCAAAAACGATCGAAATAGAATTTTTGTTTCTTTTTTTTATTTTTTATCGTAAATTTGTCGATTATGTATAGAATATAGAAAAGACCGGAAGAAAGAATTGTCTTTTCTTCGTTGAAACTCCTCACTCGAGCCACATTGTTTTGCCTCGATTAAGGCTCTCTCTTTTTCCCTTAATTTTTTCCTTCTTGTTCTTTGTGTCCTGTAGCGGCACGTACCCCAGTTTCGGTGGAGTGATTTACAAGTCACTCCAGCGTGAAGGCAGGTGACCGTGCCGCTCGAGCGCTACTTAACACTTGCACGAATCACGAAGGCGGCCTCGTCGAGAGAGCGCGTGCCAACTTGGATAACTCGCTTAATAATAGCAATAACGTTATTATTAACAACAATAAAAAAAAAAAAACATGAAAACGATGATGGTAATAATAATAATAATAATAATTAATTACACTTACGTGCCATCATAAATTTATCAAGATTCATTTTTTTTTTCATCACGAATTGACGTGAATACAATAGATACATTAATTAATAACTTATGGTTACTTTTGTTTTCTTGTAATTAAATAATAAATTTGCATGTGTCACATACAGACACGTCACATAATGCATAAATATGAACAATGCATTTTTAATAGTCCATTGTAGTGATCGATCTACGAATATTAATATATAAATATATGATATGTCGATATATAAATAATTCGTTTTTTTTTTTTTTTACATTTATTACAAGACATTGGCAAAAATGTGTAAATATTTTCGAACTTTTCAGTCAAAGAAGGAAAAAATAATTTTTGACCTGCCAAAAATCAGCTCGTATCTTCGAGTAAAGTGAGGTTGAAATTTACGAGAGGACCGTTAAGGAGAAGTGACACGTACATAAAAGAAAGACAAATTTTACTTCTTCCACGTCGACAGGGTCAAATGATTCGTAAATAGTGCGAATACGTGGAACTATAATCGTATCCATTTGAAAACATCGATAACGTTGGAGGAAGGCGGTCCATACGAATTCTGCGGCAAGGATCATAGAAGAAATCTTTGCATTGAAACGCGTCAGCAGAGTTATTTTACCGATCGCATTGTCGTTTTCTCGTCTGGGCAAAGATCGAATCAAGCTCGTAGATACGATCTTTCGACCGTAAAATCATCGTCCGTGGGGGTCCGGAATTTATCCCGTCGCGTAGTGCTTTCGAATCAAACGATCGCTTTTGAAATCGTTCGAACGTGTCGAGAGAATCCTTGGTTAAAAAAAAAAAAAAAGGAATGAAAACGACAGAGAAGTAGAAGGAGGAGTCGCATAAAAAGCTTGCACACCGACGGTCGTCGTCGGTCCGTAACATCATCGAGACTTCATCTCTCTCTCTCTCTCTCTCTCTCTCTCTCTTTTCTTTTTCTTTTATTTTTTCACCGATCTTTTTGTGTGTTTCCCAATCTGACGTTTCTCCAAGTCTCCGAGGTTGTTTCGCTTCCACGGCTAAATGAACGTTTGTCAAGGACGAGCTGGGATTTTCTCGAAATACCTTCATAGTTCATTTTAAAACAACTAATTTATTACTAGATAATTTTTAACCTTGTTGCTGTATCGAAATGGTTACAATTCCTTTTTTTTTTTTTTTTTTTCTTTCCTGACACAACGAAGGAACGTATCATTTGTTTGGTCACGCATTTTAATATCTGATTAGTATATATTAATTCGTTAATGTATGTAGGATTATTATGACTTAACAATATTTCCAAACTAATGTATAACGCAGTACATATATCGAGGTAAGATAGATAAAATTCAAGTTAGGAGACGATAACATTAAAATACTTTTATTAGATATTTCATCGAAAAAATAATATATTTATTCATTGAAATGAATCGACTGTCAATTTCATAGAAGGAAATCATGGATGATATCGTTATCGCTTTCGTCGAATTAGAGATCGGTTT
This sequence comes from Dolichovespula media, assembly GCA_911387685.1. NCBI lineage: Eukaryota > Metazoa > Arthropoda > Insecta > Hymenoptera > Vespidae > Dolichovespula > Dolichovespula media. The sequence continues at coordinate 8,794,880 of OU426853.1, forward strand.
CGTTCGTTCGGTCGGTACGTATCAAAACGTCGGCGCCCATGGCGAAGGAGTACCGGATGGGTTATGGTTTGTATGCACGTACACCCGACCATAATGCACGAGCGTCGGCAACGTGGTAGAGGCCATAAATATCGCTTCGCATCGAGAACCCGATCGTTAAGATGCATAACGCGATCCTTTAAAAGAACGGCCATCGGAGAGCGAACTTTTTTTTTGCACTTTCGCCACGAAATAATCAGCTTGTTTTCCGTTTGGCCAATAATTCGCGCAAATGAATTCAAAGATTCGCCTTAAGACGGCCGTAGATACGGTACTTAGTATACATTTACAACACGCGTATTTCTACGTGTTGAATGCGTTCAAATTGCCACCTCTTTAAACGATTCTTCTCTTAATTCTATCTTTAACCGAAGAATCCGACTTGTCGAAGTTCTATATGGTAGCTCGATCTCGTAATTCACTCTAAAAATTACTTTAATCTTGTCTAAGAAAGGCAAGTGGAATTCTTGCAAATTATTTTCGTAAACGTAACTATCACAAAATAACATTTATTATTTAATAAGCACGTGAAACATTTCATGCTAAAAAAGTAATAAATAGTTAAAAAGTAATAAAAAGTTATAAAGTAGTAAAATATCTTATTTTACGATCACCGATATATATATTTATATATATATTTCTTCCTCTTTTTTATTGAAATTATATAGACGCTATATATATATATATTTTGTCATTCTAATTATATGATAAATGTAATCGAACAGCATATGGTATTGAAGTAATTTACATATATTAAAGGGTTAACGAGGAGCGATCGTAAAATTGAAAGGGAAACAAAGAACGATGTAAGAACGCAGTCGAGCGAATCGGCGCAAGAACGTAATACCGGTGCACAAGAAACGGAGCAATGGAGATAGATGGCACGTGCTATCGCTACCCTCGACTTGCAACTTGCCGCATATACAGGGCTTAGATACTGTCCGATATTTGTTCAAGGTAAAAATGAAAAAAGAAAAAAAAACAGTGAGCGAGAGAGAGAGAGAGAGAGAGAGAAAGGAAGAAAACGAGAGAAAAAGAAAGAGAGAACCAAGTAGTTCGTTGAATCGACCCGTTGTTGGCGCTTCTCTCTTCATCTATCTTTCTCTCTTTCTTTCTCGCCCATCTTTATCTGTCCCCTTCTCGCACTCAGGAAATGCCTTCTCTATCTCTTCGGTCTATCTCTCGTAAACGTAATGTAAACATCTCACGGAAAAGGAACTTCTCAACGAAAGAAGCCGCTTGAAAAATCAACGTCGAATTGTTTCTAAATGATTCTTCCTTTTCTTCATCATTTGGATAACTTTGTTTTACAAAAATCCATGCGACGTATCGAGGTTTCAGAGAAAATATGATAACGAGATACGATTTCGAACGTCAAATTCGAATTTTAACTTTATTAAACAAAAAAAGGAAATAATAATAATTATGATAATAATAATAATAATAATAATAATAATAATAATAATAATAATATACACTTTCGAGACTCCAAAAGAAAAAAAAACGAATTCCATTGTAATAGTTAACGTATCAATAGTTTTCCTTTGTTTCCACGTAGACCGCAAGTATTCTAACACTGTCAAAATGTCATTTATCGTAAGGTATATGTTAGAAAGGTGATCGTCGAGTTCGTTGAAACGAATAATAAGGAAAAGAGTAGAAAGATACAAAGAAAACAGGCGCCTTGTCCCGCATCGGACGATATCGCGATGTCTAGAAGGTATATACATCGTATATACGTGCACGGAACGACTACCGCATACGATATTCGATCGGATATACTTGGCAGGATGCAGAACAGAGGTCTCGTGCCGTTCGAGTCCTTCCAGAAATTAGTAAATCCCACACGCGTCGGTTGCAGCCTGCTAAGGCCCGTGGCGCTTCGTCTTCTCCCGTTGGATGCATTGGGAATAAGCAAAACACCGCAGAACATTTCTCTCTCTCTCTCTCTCTCTCTCTCTCTTTCTCTCTATTTCTTTTACTCTTATCTTTTTCCTTCTCGTCCCCCTTTCAGCGTCCTCCGTCGCGACACCTTGCCACGCGTCTCATGTCGAGACGCAAGTCAGTTTCCTCTCCCTTATCTTCTTCTACGCGATCGTTTGCTTTTCACGCGTCGTCTCCGTCTTCTATCGTCTCTCTCTCTCTCTCTCTCTCTCTCTCTCTCTCATTTTCTATCTTTTTCTATCTCTCTCACCTTCTTCCAGCGTTCCTTCCTACAAATTTGTTTTATCCTCTTCTTCAAACTTTCATCTTAACTCGAAATTTGAGAAAATATTTTTTATAAGATAACTTTGAAATTAACTTTTGAAATGTTTCAAATGTTTATTTACAATTAATCTGAAATTCTCGATTTTCTTAATCCTCATGTTGATCCCTCTCTTCTATGTCCGTGCATAATTCATTTCGAATGATTTATGCACCAAGTCGTAGTTTTCTTTATTAATATTATATAATTTATCTTCATACATGATCACGCAATCATTAATATTTACCTAATATCATTTTAATTTTGTTACGCACAAAGATACGAATGTTTTATTTAAATATAACAAAGAATTAGGATTTAGAAAGTTATTTCTAAGATTTAAATTGTTGAATCTGATTATCGATTATAATCTTTTTCATTCCAGTCGAAAGCCACGAGTCAGACTAAGAGTCATAAATAAATAAATTTCCATCTGTATGTATGTTTTTGATAAGTTGTAAAGACAGAGAGAGAGAGAGAGAAAAAGAGAGAAAACGCAAAATTAGGCGATTAATGTCAGTGGCGTGTCAATGTCCGACGATATACGCAGTTTCCCCTTTTGCGCGAGTTGGAAACTTAAAGTGAACGACGCGACGTCGTGAATACCGAAATCGCTGCCTACAAAACCCATAGAATGGTTCAAGAGCCGGGTAAAAGGGCACTTCCTCTCGTGAGAAAATATGGAAATGGAAGGTCGGCCGAGATTTTCTCATGCCCCGAGTTTTTCCTAGTTGATGGTTTCTGAATAGGAACTTATAATTTCTTATAAGTTCTAGCATGATTTTTGGTAATAATGACTAAGCGATAAACGCGCTTAGGATTATGGATGTTCTTAATCACGGATGTTCTTAAAAATGATTTCTGAAAAGTCCGCTTTTAGACGTTAATAAGTCGACACAAATGTAATTAAATTTTATTTAACATTATTATGTAAAACATGTTTTTATATATGTATACTTCCCTTCAAGTTTGTTTTGTTTGTTGAACGACATCTCTCGGAATTATATTATTCGTCAATTACGAAAGAAATATAATATTCCATTTAAATGGCAGATGAGATATTTTATCGGCTTAACTAAATTTTATTTGATCGTTATAACAATATCTGATACAATATCCTTAATCTAAAGAAAAAAAAAAAAAAAAAAAAAAATTAATGATGCTATACAGAACTAGAATGCGTCGAACAACTCCCACGAAGTTGATCACGTAGAAACGTCTCGTAGATTTTTATCGAGGCCTCCAGGATACAGAGGATGGAGGATATCAAGGAAAACAAAGATCGATCTGCTCCCACCATTCAGCTGCCTCTAACGGAAACGTATTAAGTTTTCATCTGGCTCGCTACTCTTTCTTTTCGCTTTTTCCTCTTTCTCTTTATTCATCCACGACTTTTTCCGTTCTCCCTCGCCTCGTTTCACCGGTAAATCATTGCATCACCGTCCTGTCAAAACTCGCGTTTCTCGATCCTCTTACCTGGTCTCGAACGATCTCGATCGAGGAGAGACCTTAGAAAGAAAGAAGAAAAAAAAAAAAAACCTAAGAGTTTTCCTTTTTTTTTTTACTACGCGTGATGTTGCATCCCTTTCTGAAATTCTATATTATCTCGTAGCATCCCCGTTTCTATTCCTCTTTATGTTCCGTTATATCGTCTTTTTTTCTTTTCTTCTACTTTGTCCTATTATACAATGACATCCTTTACCTGCTTCGTTTTTTTTTTTTTTTTTTTTTTTTTTACAAATGTGCAGGACGCGAATAAATTTCATCCTTTGTGATCAAAGACACAAGCTCGACGATAAGAATCATATAATTTATTCCGAGATTTTTTTTTTTTTTTGGAATATTAAGCGTGAATGTTTAATTTTTATTTAATCATCTTCCGGAAATGAATATTTTTAGTTTAATTAGGAGATTAACTTATTTAGTTTAAATTTGGAAAATATGCGTCATATATTTCAATTGTACACTACAAGTATAGATAATATTTAAATATTTTATATACGACTGAACTTAGTCGAACAAAATTTCGTTACTTACCATAGATATCTAACAATTATGCTTAGAAAAAGAATTATCTTTTTCAAAAAAGAAAATTAATGTAATTTACGTACGTATGCCTGGTTCTTAGCTATCGACTCAAAAGAAAGATTCTAACGTGAACTCGACAATGTGATTCTTAGAAATGAATTTCGTAACTCTAATATTTATTTTTTACATAAGATTGACATATTCTATTTATGTAAAATATTATCTATGTAAATCCGTAAAAGAGTAATCTATCCATTAGTGAAGGCAAAATATTATAAAAAATCAATTAATCGTCGATGTACATATGTATATTTGACGCCGTCGTCTGGAAAAAATCTATTCGAAGGAACGAAGTCGGCGAGTTTCGAGTTTCAAAGGTCGTATAAGAAAAAAATAGTAGATCTCGAAGAGATCCTTTTTGAATGAGAAGAATCCTGTGGAGAAGAAGAAGTCTCAATGGGGTGTCCAGAGATGATACTGCGAGTGAAAATAATTAATGCGCCTCGTTAATCTAACGATAGCTGGTGTATAGTCAGCTCGCGAGTATGCAAACACGGTTACGGGAGCATGTAATGGGTATTAACGAACAGACTCGTTCTATCCCTCTCATTCTCTCTTTCGTTCTTCTCTCCATTTCGTTCCTCGTCACACCAGGGAAGATCTCGTAATCCACTTTCCAGCAGGAAATGGTACGCCAGTGAATAATTAGCCGCGCTCACCCCGGGATATAGCCGCGGCTCGTCTCGAAAATGGCTCGTTAAAGGTTGAAATACAGGTGAAAAGGACTAACCATTGAAAATGAAATAGCACCGAAATGACCTCTTTTACATTTATTTGATCTCAATCAAAATTGAAAAGTGTTGCTTCTCTTTTATTATACAACTAAATTAATTTCGATTTAATAAACAAAGTGTTATCAATTACTTTCAAGCGTTAGCATATCTGTTAAGTGTATATATATTAGAATTGCCTATAAATTAAATTAAGATTTTATTGAAACCCGTTAATTCATTTTATTTTTCATTCCGTTATAATATAAATAACCATGACAAAAGTGCTTCTATCGGTGAGCCAAGCGTAAAATCCCATATTAAAAAAAAAAAGAAAAATAAAATAAAATAAAATAAAATAAAGAAAGTAACTTCAATCCATCATAAGTATGAATTATCTATATTAAAGTACGGGCCTCTTCTCTCACGATCAATGAGCCTATCAATCGGATATAATTATCAGGAATGGAAGGAAATAAAGGCGAATGGCGAAAATATCATGTACATGATTTATTAGCTTTGAAAATACGACACGAAGATAATGAAAAGTTGTTATCGATCGGTAAGCAAAAGGAAAAGAAACCTATCTCGGAGTGTAACGTAGTGCTGTAACATTGTACGGTACCGTGGCACGAATCCTGCGCTTTTTTGTGTGCTTCCGATCGATCTCCGTCTACGGGGCACCACGCGGCGATCAAATAAATAATTACCATGACAAAAAAGAGAAGAAAAAAGGAAGAGCAAGAAAGAGAGAGAAATAAAGAGAGATAGATAGAGAGAGAGAGAGAGAGAGAGAGAGAGAGAAGGATCCAGCAAAGGCGAGTTTTGCACAGATCACGCGTCCCGCAAGGGAACTACCGCGAGATTAATTACTGGATTCTTCCCGTCTCAGGTAATTATCAATTGATTTCACCGTGCACTGGCATGACTGAGCCTCCTCCTTTCTCCTCCACCCTCTTACCCACCTTCTCGGATCCTCTTTTTCTTGGTGTATCGCGGAAGGCGTGCCCGAATCTTCTCTTCGTCCCCATCCTCTTCCTTTACCTTTTTCGATCTCTTGCCCGGCATGAGAGAACGCGAGAGATCGAGGTCGGCTTTCGATATCGAAATCCGAGGGAGAAATGAGCGCGCGTCTTCGAGAGACCACTGAGAAACGTCAGGCTACGGCGCGAAACAAATTCGCTTTTTCTTTAATCACCGTTCAGAGAAGTCCATTCGGCTCAGCTGGACACTTTCTTGGCTCCGATTTACCTTGTCATATTCGCAGACAATGAGTATATTCATTGTGTCTGTGTTTTAATTTTGATAAATCTTAGTAACAATTTGAGAGTATGTACGATATAACATTAAACGAATAATTCAGAATAATTTCAAAATATGATAACAAATGGGTCCCCTACTGAATTCAGTTTCTCACTTAGAAGAATTATATATTCGAAAAAAAAAGAATATCATGACATTTGGGATTCGTTCGTCGTAAACGTATTTAAAGATATTATTTATTTTTTATTCTGATTTATCGACGTCAATATTGTGGTATCACGATAACATAATTAATTATTTCATTATATTCGATTATACAATATATTATATATTTTTATCGACGTAGAAAAAAGTAAAAAAGGAAACCTTGAAAAATTTCTCCGAGTCAGAGTCGAATCGTTTACAGGGTAAACCGAAGGACTATTTATAACCTAAGACTCAAACGGGTATTCTTTCAAAACCAAAAAGAAAAGACAAGGGTAGCGAGAGAAACGCATGCAAAGCGCGTCGATATTCGAGATCGAAAAGCGAGCCGGCGAAGGAAACGCAAAAGGGAAGAAGAGAAAAGGGTGGTGGTGGAGAGATCGAAAGTTTCAAAAATGTTGCAGTCATCGTCGGACCCGCCAAGGAAAAAGGGTTCCTCGAGACTCGGCACGTCAATTCGCCGAACGAATCTATTTGTCGAGTTAACGTAGGTGGTACCACCTGGACGAACCGCAACTCTTTTTTCTTCTTGACCGCGAAAGGGCTGAAAAAGGGATCGAAATTCGAGTTCTCGGATCAATGGATATCCATGAGAAGGACAGGCAAATAGAGAAAGAGAGAGAGAGAGAGAGAGAGAGAGAGAGAAAGTGAGAGAAAGGAAGAGACGAAGAAACGACGACGATCATTCGAGATACTCTGATTCGTGGTCCGTGAAAATGGGAAGGGAAAGGGCTACCAGTTGTGGCGAATTTTGATTCCACGCTCCGTGAGAGGAATTATACCTTTCACCGTGATGTTCTGCATAAACGATACTTTCCTCTCCCCCCCCCACCCCCCCGCCTCCCCCTTGAACGTTGCAAAAGTTTTTGTTCACGGTACGAAAGATCACGCATTTTCAATGCTATATATATTTCACTTTCGTTACGTTTTATTTGTATATGCTTGTTCTTAGAGCGAGTTAAAACTCGTAGGTACATAGTACGCGAGAATACTATGACACGCTATCATGCTTCCTTAAGTCGTCCTTTTTGTCATGCCATAACGTTTCGCGGAACACTTTACATCGCATTGAGTATGTGCTCGATCGTATTCGACCTTGCAGAAACTACCTCGTCAAACATTTTGCCGTCGGATCTTCGCACGTTCTCGACAAGACGCGTCGCCACGTTGCATTCTTGATAGAAACGTGAGAGGAAAGCGAATTGTTCGTAAACATACCGAAGCTCTTTTCGATATTTTCTCCTTCGTCGGGTATTTTTTTTTGTTTGTTTGTTTGTTTTTTTTCTTTCTTTTCTTTTTTACAAAAATTTAATATGACTCGATTTCATAGGACTACTCGTTCAGAAGCCTATGTGGCTCATGGTACTCTCTCATCTTGCCATTTTTATACAACGAGATCGTTTATATCTTTATTATTCCTGGCGTAGGTATACTGAATATCAGTGAGACGATTAATGAAGTAGATAAGGTAAATTGGTAAATGGATATCGTTAAGATCGACATAAGTTTTCTTTGAGAATTTTTGGTCGTTCCTTTCATCCTTTTCTGTATTCTCTTTTCCTTGTTTCTTTCGAATATGTTAATTCTTACATGTACACCGACGAAGGCGCAAGCACGTAATGACTTTTACTTTTGCAAACCGAAGTCCCTTAATTTCGTCATTCATATGTATAGTACGAGAGTACTTGGTTTTTATTAAAGACGCTGATTTCTCGGAAGGATCGTTAAGCCTGCCGAGATTTTCAACTTCGATATATTACTTCAACGATATTTCGAAATGTTCCTTTTGAAACGTCTCGCGGGGATTCATCCACAACCAGTTACGAAGCTTTACCTTCCTCAACTCGAATATCGCATCATCTTTATCACTCTTATATCGAACGAAGAAGAGAAAAAGGAAAAACCATAACCGAATCAATGAGATTTTTCTTCTGCTCGCCGATTAATCGATCCCATTAAGGTTCCACATCGTAATTACAAAATGCTGATACGCGTTCTACCTCGGAGGAACGATGCGATTCGTTCGTCGCATTAAACTGCCACGAGGACGAACAAAGTAGAAAATGAAACAAAAAAAAAAAAAAAAAAAAAAAAAAAGAAAAAAAAACAAAAACACGAGAGATCGATAATTCCGGATGTCGCACGCGAATAATCGAGGATCATGGTCGTGGAAGATCGTTGACATTAGTATTAGGTATCTACCTAATTGTATTTCGATCGTTGACGAAGAAGATTCGAAGTGGTTAAAATGATCGAAGAATTACTCGGCTCGATATTCAAACGTGAGATGATTTTCGTTTATTTATACTAATATCGGGTGGAAGACAGAGAAAGAGAGAGAGAGAGAGAGAGAGAGAGAGGGAGAGAGGGAGAGAGAGAGGGAGGGAGAAAGAGAAAGAGAGAGAAACGTGATCGGCGGCTAAGTTTAAGATGAGTCTTCGTCATCGTCTTGCTTAACAAACCGACTAACGCAAGTAAGAGGGGACCAGTTCTTGAATATTTTACGCGTAAGGCAGGCAGCTGCCCAAGAAGATCGGATCGCTTTCAAATTATCTGGGCGACTTGCTTCGAGTGCTCGAACGCTCGCATGCTCGCGCGCACCTTCGAGTGCATCTTTGTGTCTGTGTTAAATGTGTGTGACGTCGAGACGAGTCGTGTGCCTTACAAGTTAGTATGAGTGAACGTGCTCGCGCGCACACGCCACCGTTTGGTGGTCGAATACACGCGTTAATACAGGCACGTACGCGGCCATGATCGAATCGTTCTCGAGAAGACCAAACACGAAAGTGTGAGTGAGTCCAAGAGGGAGGGAGAGAGAGAGGGACAGAGAGAGAGAGAGAGAGAGAGAGAGAGAGAGAGAGAGAGAGAGAAGAGGCACGGTTCCCTTTCATTATTTTCGCCACAAGATCGTGCCCGGCCGCAAGGAACATTTTACCAGGGAGCTTCTTCTTCGTTTTTGACGTTCTTTTCGTTTTCTTTTTTCCCCCCTTTTCTCTTCTTTTTCTTCCTCCTCTTCGCCTTCTACGTCCGTCTTCCCTCGTTTTCTTCCTTTTTCCCCCTCTCTCTTTTTCTTTCCTTCTATTCCTTTCATTTTCTTTTCCTTTCCCTTTTTTCTCAGTTTTCTTTCTTTTTCTGCTCCTCTGTATCTCCCTCCTCACTTCTCGTTACTCCGCTCTCGCATTCCACGTAAAAGTCGATTGACGCCGATCACGCAGTATCCTTTGCAATAAGTTATAATTTGAAAAGATGATGGCTCATCGGAGATGGTCCTTTTCGAAAATAAGCTCGTTAACAATTCACGAAGACGACAATATTGTAACGAAACCACTTTCTCAATTCCATGTCTTTTCTCTTCTTTCTTTCTTCTCTCGATCGAGTTTTATTGATCGTTCAACTCGCCCGAACCAATAATTATTGAATAATGCAAAAGGAAAGGTGCGAATTGGTTGTGAAGCTTCTACTTGGCTTCTGACTTCATTTTCGTCTTATATTTTCTTTTCTTCTTCATTCTTTATTCTCTTACATTCCAGCAAATATGATCACGATACACTATATCATAAGAATGTATAATAATTATGGAGGGATGCCTTCTAATTGTATGCTTTTACCAATCAGTGAACTTTATTTGACGAACACTTGATTGTAGTATCGTATAACTCAAACGTCAACGTACACTTGTAAGTCGCAATAAAAATGTACATCGATAGTAGCGACTATCATTTACTCAGCAATTTTATAAGATTATATTAATATATATCGCGTCAATCATACGTAGAAATACACCTTTTTATATATATATATATATATATATATATATAGATATATGTATTTTTTTTTCTTTTTATTAGATACAATTATAATATTTTTGGGAATGTTCTCAATTGCCAGTTTAGTAAACCGATAATGAAATGTCAGTACTGAATACTCATTAGATCTAATTAACGAAGCAATGACATGCTTGTGCAGAATGTATTATAAGGAATATGTAATTTGAAATCGAAATGTAAGAGTTTTCGCCGGCGGATAAGCAAGTTTTGCAGGTGTAAGTTGCGACGCGAAATAATATGTGAAATTTCACTGCTATTCTATTAGGAGATCTTAAAGGACAACGTCTTCGGATGACCTTAGATTTCATATTCATCATCAATGATAGTGCCCATGATGAAATGGTTGATATATTTAACTATGTCGAAGAATTAAAAGAATAGAAAAGTGGGAATATGTACGAGAACAGATGCGTACAGTGTCGATCATTTTTATGACTTCATTTTACATTTCTTACTACAAATTACTCGTCCGTTTTATGGCGATCGTTTGGAAAATAATAACGAAGAGAAAAATCCTTTCTAATTAGCATCCGACCATCTGTCGTTTATTAAGAGTACGCTTGTTACAGTTTCTCTCACTTGGCCGAACTCAAGTAAAATCTCAACGATTTGAGGGCGGCCGCGATATTTCTTTAGCGGGCCGTCGATCGTAAACTACGAAACAACAAACAAAAAAAAAAAAAAAGACTTCAACGACGGCGTGCTTCTTCGCACGAATTTTTTGCTGTCGAACCTTAGCTACTGTAAGTAATAAAAATTTTTATGTTTCTTTCGTACTCGCTTTCACTTAAGTGAAAAAATATTTAAGTAGGAAGGGAAATCGGGTATATCAATAAAAGCATAAATTTTTAGAAATTGCCTTTAGATTTTGTTTTCTATTATTAGCGAATCTTATTATTAAATATTGGAAGTGTTATTACTGCTATACTATTCGTATATAAAGTTATAAATAAAGTTATTCTTGTTAGGAAGTACAGAAAGTTATATATTACTATGTTACATGATTATAAAAATGAATAGTTGGTAGGGGGTGGACATATTTATACTTCCTGTGCACAGGTTATAAACAATTAAGTTACGACATTAATAACTCTAATTGCATATATTTTATTATAGAAAGAAATAGAACACAATAGACGTCTGGTTCTAGCAACGGGAAAAATAAAACGTATCGTGTTACCTGTAAATAGAGAAAAACTTGACAGAGGCCGATGGATTAGAAAACATAGTGAAAAATCAAGCGAAAAATTTTCTTTTTTGTTTCGAAGAAAAAAAATCGTCGGTATCGCTTTCTAAAACGATCGGGCTTAAACCACAGAGGATAAGCACAGCATGACAACTAATAACGCGCTCGTGCATCGAATTTTTCATTGTTTCCTTGTGAAATCGATATCTTGGGAAGGTGCAACGACGGGCCTTTTGAAAATTAGGAATCTGTTTAGGGATATTGAACAGCGCGTGCGAGATCTTTGCCAATGTTTTCGCGTTCCATTGGATTTCATTGTTCTTTCCTGTAACCGATACAAGGATTTAACAAAAAAATTCGAAGCATCTGTATACGCAAGGTTACACGGTCAAAAGAATGCTTTGAATAGAAGTAAGTTTCGTAATAAATCACGAAAGAAAAAAAAAAAAAAATGAAAGATAAAAATATGTTTAAAGTAATATAAAATAATTAATGCAAAAGCAAGAAAAATATCCTAATGTAATTCAAACTTGAACATTGGATACTATTAAATAAATAAGTAAGGATCTCGTGAATTGTTGTTGAAGCCATCGAGTGTTACTCTATTCGAACAAGGATCCTCTTGAGGAATTTTTGAAGGACTCACGTCTCTTCCCATTAAAAGTATCCGAGTTAAATAGCTAACTTCTCGACCTAAGAGCTCTGGAAATGTTAACCATTTTTAAGCACCACCGACTATCTCAAAGAACGCCGAAGTCCTTTTGTCGAGTTTTAACGCCAAAGAAACTTTCTCATCGTTTCTTCTTCTTGTTTATTCCAGAAGGCAAAAGCCGATCTGAAATTGTCTGTCACAAAATCAAAAGCAATTATCCTCGAGTGAGCCACGATGGAGAAGACCGAAATTCTCATTGACTTTCTTTCCGTTCTCTCCGCGAACCTGCTATTAACATGATCGAACGTAATTTTGACGATCCGTCGCTTCCGGGTGCTACCAAAAAGAAGTTGTACCAATCTAGCGTGTAATAATAAATAACCGTGACGATTATAAAACATCAAAGTAAATGACAAAGGTATACCAGACGAAAATTTATTTGGCCATTTCTCAATTGAGCTAATTCACGTCAACTTTACAAGGGTATCACTTTGATGAGAATTAAATCGCATATGAGTGTCTCAGATAAAATAAGGATCACCTTGTCCAGTTGATCTTTTATAAAAGAGATTTTAATTCTCTTGCGATTAATCGTTATAAAAGAACGAGAATTGAGTTGACTTGAAGAATAAAAGCACTTTATCTTTTCTTTTCTTTTTTTCTTTTTTTTTTTTTAACGAGAGCAATTTTACAACGAGGTTTTAAAATATCGTTTATTAAACCTTACATTTATTCTTTATCATGTTCGTCGATTTTCTATATCAAGGGGAAAAAAAAAAAGAATTAAACTCTCACGTCGAGAACTTTTCGCAGAATACGATTTAAGGATATTAATGATATACAAATTACACAGCAAATTTTGTATTTACCTGGGATCGTTCAGACATGCAAATTTTCAAACGAACTGCGATCTCTTTCGAAGTCGAAGAGAAAAGGCGAGGAAAAAATTGATTGTAGGATAATTATGCATTCCACGATCGGAAGCGCCTCCATCTCTTTTCTCTTTCCTTTTTTTTTTTCCTTCCCACTTTCTTGCACTCGCACTCATCCTCTGAAAAAATACGGGTCACGGTTACTAGTACTCGCATTTGGCAGGTAGCAGGTCGAGAATGAAACTCGTCCGAAAGGGACAAATCCAGGTCGGGAAAAAGAGGACATTGTTGTCGCGTGCATTGTTAGCATAGAATAGCATTAGGCCTTGATTCTAACTCCGCAATCATTTCAGGCTATAAGGGGAGGAAAGAGATCGTTTTTTCCTATCCGGACTCTTTTTCTCTAAGCTCTTGTAACGAATTTATAGTATGGGCTTTACGGTACGAGTTTAGAAGAAAAAAAAAAAAAAGAAAAAAAAAAAAAATGGGCAAAGTGCGAGTTATGCATGCGGATTATCCATGTATACAGGGTGTCCTAAATAAATCGGTAAATCGATCGAGAAAAATTAATTGAGATTAGAGTTAAAAAGAACGTTGATATTTGGCAAAATAATAGAAGCTTCTAATGAACGATTTCAATTTTTATTAAATAACGCATATAATGTAAATAGAAATCTCAATGATAAAGTCGATTCGATGACAGTTGGAAAAATGAAAAATACCTTAGGTGCTCTCGTGTTCTCTCGCCACCCGTTGTATCTGGATCGGGTTTCCTCGCTGGTTCCTCTCTCGTTCGGGACCGACAAGAGCGAGTGAGAGTAGTATGGAGAGGAGGAGGCAGGTAGAAAAGTCGTTGAATGATGTCGCGGTGAAAGAGAGGTCCTGCCCTAAATATCTGTGATCGAGGAGCCGACTAGGTCGAGTGAACCCTGAAAACTGGTGCACAGGTAAAACCGTTATCCCTCCTGACAACCGACTCGCTTCAAGTCTTCTCTCTGCTCCTCTCCCATTCGCTCGTCTCGTACTCTCATACTTCACGAGCGCCTTCACCTTCGATGCTTTATGGGACACATTTCGAGGCGTAAGCATCGAATCATATCGTCTATCGAGACGCCCGGAAAGAACCGACCCGTCGGAAGATCGTTTCGTTAAATCCGAGGGGTTAAACGATCTCCGAGGACTAAAGACGTGGAACGAATCGGGGCTAAAGATATCATTGCATTCGCGTAGATTACCTTTTGAAAATCTTTCATATAGAGTGGTTCCCTCGTACCCCCATAAAATTGCCTTCTAAAGGTATAGTTCTAAAAGATGTACCTACTTTTTTTATACATTTCCCAATTTCCTGTCCTTTGATTTTTATCTTGTACATACGTCTCGTTACCATTCAATTGTAATGAAAATGCGTTCTAATTGTTTCACGATGTATCGTTAATGAACGCTTTGTTTTTTTTTTTTTTTTTTTTTTTTTTTTTCTTTCAAATTATTCGTGATACTTCTGCAACCCATTATTCTATCCCACCATGTGCGACCCACATTCTTCCTTCATTTCCGCCTTTTCTTTGTACTTAGAATTTTCAATCACTTTCACGGCGATATATTGATCATCGAGGACGCGGGGGTGTCAAAAGGGAACATGAGATAGCGTTTTAAAATGTTCAGACTTCTTGTACAAACAAATAAGAAGTTTCAAGTTTGGCTTCGAAGAGAAGTGAGTGGTGAAAAACGAGGGATACACGGGGGCGGAGCGTAGGCGTTCAGTAATGTCGTAAAAATCTATAAAAGTTAAGAGATGTGTGAACGCTTCGCGCTCTAAATCTTATGAAAATCGTCAAAAGGCACCGACGAAGCGCGTCTCATTTAATAATTTTCAATTCTACCGTAATCCAAGTGTGCCTTTCCAACACTTCAAGAATCTCGTTTACGAAGTTCCACGAATCAACGTGTTATTGTTTTCGGCGTATCAAAAGCGAACAGAGTGGAACGTTTCTAACGATAAAAGGGAAACTATGGAGGAAAAAAAAAAGGGGGGGGACAGATTAGAGTATATTTATGAACCGATATACAATTAAATATACACGTATTAATTATAAGGTATCTTAAACTTACGATGATTTATAAAATAGCATAGATTGATAAAAGCAGATTAAAAAGAAAAATGAAAACTATATTCACACGATAAAAAATATAAAGATTAGTCAAAATAAAATCAATAGTAATTTAAGAATAGCTTATTATACGTGTGCGATGGCAACGAATTACAAATAGAAAGAAAGAGAAAAGAGTAAGGGGAGAAGGGGTAGAAGGAGGACGAAATAATTTGAATTTATTGACGTCGAAGAAAAGGATAGTATTGCGAGGGTGGGGAGAAGAAGAACAAGAGGAGAAGGATCGAGAAGGGCCACGTGACCTGTTTCGTGTGCTTGCTTCGTTTTAGCTCGTAAATCCAGAAAAGGCTCTCGCAGCCTACCACCATGGCTATTCTGTTAGCCTTTGGGCTCGAATTTAGAGATCACGATATCCCGAGAAGCTATTACTGGGCCATCCCCTTTTCGAAATGAAGGTAGGTGCCTCTGGAGAGAATCTCCGATGTAGTTCGATGGCCATTGCGATCTCGTTGCGGTGGAGCTCGACGATTACAAGAGATCCCTCGTGGCTAGGGTTGCTCGATACCATTTCGAACTTCCTCTTTCTTTTTCTCTTTCTTTTCTTTTCTTTTCTTTTATTTCTCTATTGGTGCTCGATATTTCGTGGGATCGGTACCACGCGCGAACCCATAGTATTCGATCAATCGAAACGGTCGACGGCGGTTTGCGCCATTACAGAAGCCCACCGGCTTAAATATAGTTTACGTTCCGATAATTGGATCGAATTATGTTCATATATTTGACGATGGTGCCGATAACGATAATGACAACATTTTCTTGATTGATCCTTTGTCTCTTGGAATCGATCGAATCGTTTCGAATTCTTACATTTTTCATTTGGTAAGTTAAAATACTTTAAATCGTTTTATATTTCTTCAATTATTTTTTCATTTATCTTAAAATGATATATTTTATTTAACTACTTGCAACGTCACATGGGAATTAGAGAATTTAATAGAATAGGAAACGGCGACTGACCGTTTGAAAAGATGTCGAGGAAACCGGAAGGAGGAAGTAAATGTAGAAAATATGGAAAAACGAGTAAAAACAAGGGATATATATATATATATATATATATACATACATATATACATATATACACTTTTTTTACATAGTTAGCAGAGCGACCACTAAAGCTAGCGGGAGTGTCCTTTTCGTCGGAAGTATTCTGAAAGAGGACACTCGATGTGTGCACAGAGAGGAGGAAGAGCACTAATCTATGAGAAAAACGGCAGGGATGACTTGTAGCGAAGAGGAAGATGAAATTTGAGGCCGGTGAGGAGACGGAAAACAGATTTTGTCGTCTGAAAAGACACGGCGCCGATGCGAGTTTTAAACGATGTTACCATATACCTATACACACACACACACACACACACATGTATGTATACACATATACGTGAATGCATCGAATAAATTGTGACAGATTCACATACATACACGTACGCACAAATTCACGTACATAGAAACACATTCATATAAACAGGGTAGCACACGCTCGTAAATGAAAGGGACCATAAAGTAAAGGAAAAACGGTCGAAAGCGGAACATACCCATGGGACAAAACCGGGTGCTTTAATTGATGCGACAATATTTGTACCGACTAAAAGTCCAACAATTTATTTAGGACCAAAAACGAAGTGGGTCGTATATACATATACATATATTTACATCTACTTGCTTACGTCGTACGTACATACGTTGAACGAGCATCCGTTTTACGGGTAGCCTTGGGAATGACTGTTAGTGGGTGAACGAGCGAGTAAATTTCATCCTTCCTTCTCGTAAGAAAAGCTTTTTCTTTTGAAACAACTTTTGAAAGAACTTTGTTATGGATTAAAGATCGTGAATGCACTGGAATTATGGCCGGACATTTACTGCTATGCAAATTCGATGTAATTTCCAGTGAAAATATGCGTGCTCGAAAGTGTTGAACTATTTATTACTTAATCGCATTGTAACTTATTTTTGACGTATTTGAGGCAAAAAGAGTTAACAACTATTTTGTTATGTCTTGACAAATATTTATTCGTAGAAAATATTAAAGTAAGAAGAAGAAGAAGAAAGATAAGTGTCGTGGCTTTTAATCATCGTATTTAATAAGCTTCATTTTCATACATAAGACACAATAGTGATATCTTCTATTATATATGAAAAGTCCGTGTTCTGGATAGGGCTAAGGGTGAGAGTCAAAACGGCTGTCAGATGGACGTCCCAGGAGGGATGAAAGTGTTCGAGCACGTGCTACACGTTTTCTTCCAGAAAGGGTCCGTGTTTTGCCTCATAAAAGCCGCACTTGGCATGAATGGGTTACGTAACCCCTTCGAATATTTTCATAGCTGAACAATTCCGACAGAAAACTATCGAATTACCGTGAAAGCAGGGAGCTATGCAAAATAAAGCGAACTGAGAACTCGACTTGAACGTTTTCGAGTAATTTGTAAATAGATAAATAGTCAAAGTAGCTGAGAAAAAAATTTTCGTTCTGTTGAATTATATCTATCTATTAAATGTAACTTAATTCTATTTGATTGTTGTATTAATTTTGTATTTTCTTTTTTTGGCTGTTATTGCGATTCAATGATTAATTTATACATCAATTAGGGAACCGTCAATGATTACTATACTTATATTGCACCTAATTGTTGTATGCTTGAGACGCGTGAACATAAATTTTGTGAATATATCATCAAAGTAGGGAGTTTGTAAGAATAGTGTAGGTTCAAAGCTAGATGCCAAAAAAGAAGCAAAGAAAGAACAGTAATGCTGTATTCGGTAAAAGCCTTACGGTGGGCTTCTCGTTCATCGGCCAGCAGTGATTACATATTACCGATAGCTCGGAGGGCCAGATGTTTCTGGATCGATGACGGGGGAAGATTCTCAATCAATTTTTATTACGTTTCGACTGTCGATGCTGAACGGTCGCGTGGCACCTTCGTGATTCGTTCGCTTTCGACCACCCTCCATTCCATGAGTCGCAGATAGCGAGTGAGCGAGAGAGAGAGAGAGAGAGAGAGAGAGAGAGAGAGAGAGCCAGACCAGGTGGCTAGTAAAAACTTCAACTCCCTTCCAATCATTCTCGCAAATGAAACATTAAAAAACTTCGTTTCTTCGAGTTTTATGAAAGGATAAGAAGAGAAACTAAAAATACATACATTTTGTTCTTCTTTCGAAAAATATTTATGATCTTTAAGATCATAAATAGATTTAATATACGCAGGTGACATGTTCACAAAAATGTAGGAAATTATCTATTAAATGACGTGCATCGAAAGAATGTCGCATTCATTCAAGGAATTGAATTTGGTAATAAATTAAAAAAAAATATATATTTTCTTAACATTGACATTTGGAAAAGTTTAATTTAACGGAAGTGAATTTTTAGGAGTTCCGCGTTAAACATTCTTTATTTTTAACAATTAAATTCAACCTTCGGCTTATGCTCCTTCTTCACTTTCGACCTCTATCCAGCTACCTCTATCCGTCGAGCTATCCTTATCTATCCCCGTATCTCTCCCGCTATCTTTCTTTCTCGATCCGTCGATCCTTATCCACATATCTTTCGGGGAGCCTTCGTTGGAGAATGAACGAGTGGACGTGGAAACGAAATGGACAATCGTACAGCTGTTCGCTTGCGGGGGCGCATCTGCCTTGCATCTACTGCACGTGGTTACTGAAAAAAAAAAAAAAAAAGAAAAGAAAAAAAATAAGAAAAAGAAGCCAAGCCGAGATTCTATAAGATCGAATCACGGATACTTTCTTTTCACGGATACTTTTTTTATAACTTATTTTCAAGTTGTAATGTTACGTTTCACCCAAGTCTTACAAATCTATCGAATTTAAATTTTATACATTTATTGTTTATATATACAATATTAGGTTAATAAATATTTCATGTCCCTCATTGAATGCATATTTCATAGGAAACGACAGTTCAAAAGACTAAGGATATGTCAACTAATTTGGTTTTACCTTTAAAATCTTTAAATACGATTATTGTACATATTGTGTGTGTATGTATATATATATATATATATATATATATATATATATATATATATATATATATATAATATAAGAAATATAAAAAAAAAAATACATATATATAAAAATAACTCCAGGATATTCTTATATTCTTTTCTTACGACGCTCAAAACAATCTTCAGATCTTCGCAAAATACATTTATTTCGATGTTACGTAATCATATGAAACTCTACAAAAAGAAAACGAATTTTCGAGAATAACGCAAGGGTTAGTTCTTTAAATACCAGAAGATCTCTTTCGAAAGGAGAGAATCGATGTACATAGTCTCAAAGAGAAGGAGAGACAGCTGGCAGCTCCACTTTCGTCCCCGAAATCCTATTAAAAGCCATAAGGATTCCAAGGGATGACCACGATGAGAAAGATACAGTTTGTGATAGATAGAAAGAGACGAGAATACTCAACGTCATACGCGAAAAAATCGTTCTCTTTATCTTCTTCTCTCTAATCTTAAAGAGCACAGATGTCACCGGTCGAGCGAACAAATCGCAAAACGCGATCGTACACCAGTAAATCGATTTCACGGACCCTTGACTTCCCACTTTGCTTACCTCGCGTTTTCTTCGCTCGAGCGGTCAGTCCACGTAATATTCTGGCCTTTATCCTTGTTGTTCCCCTTCTATATCCTTCTAAATCGACAGCGAAGATCACAGTTACAATTTTTGGGGACTTTGCGGCTAAGGGAATTTACTTGAGGGTTTCCATTATCTAGGGCCCTTTATGTGTTACCGGTTGCTTTTCATTGTGTGGACACTACAAATGACCTAAACGACCTCTCCTACTTATCTTCTCTCTCTCTCTCTCTCTTTCTTTGTAATGAATATTGAATACTTCAATGCTCGTCGAGAGGACCACGTTTCTCCGTTGAATCAGACGATTTTTAGAATAAATCACGTACGCAACCATTTATTTCAATTATCTTGTTTATTTATTGTGGCTATACGAGTAGATGCTATTAATGAAGTTAATGGAGGTAACCAAAGAACAGTTTATCTTTCTAAAATTTTTTTCTTTTGTTATATAAATAATATATCAAATCGATTAACAGTAGCAACGAAGTGATATAAAATATCTACGATTTTTCAATTCGACAATTGTATCTAACGAATTGGTTTCTTAGAAAGCAGACCTTGGCTATCCAAACGTCGTTGGATTTTCAGAGATACAAAAACTCGAAAAGTATTAAACGAAAGGATACAGGTGCGTAATCGATTCTTAGAAGATAGCGTGCAGAATGCTTTCGATTCTCTGTCATTAGCAACGACAAGAAAGTACAGTCTTGTACTATTTTGAACAAATCAACAATCGTTTACTGTTTTGAACAAATGAATTGATTTTGTCGCGTCTCGAGACAACCTTCAGACCGACGATCAATTTGATATATAATTTCATTTTTCTACTTTGTTCTTATATATATATTTTTTTTTTTTTTTTTTATACAACGAACACCCGCCGAGGGTACAATTATTGTTAGATAAATCGTTTCTCGATCGTTCGACAATTTTCTCGTATTTAGTTATATATGTCTTGTTATCTAGTCTCCGTTCTTATTTTATATTTCATCTCCATTACGACGTTATCGAAATGATAGATCGATTCGCTCCAAAGAAAAGAAGAAGCATTCATTCTCGTTCGGTCGAACGAGAATGTATCTCGTGTAATCTCGTTACTTATGCGCTTCATATCTTTTTTTCATTCACAATACAATTCCTACCCATCTTAATTTATTTTCATTATAAAGTCATCTTACCGTTTCGCGAGAGTAATACATATGTTAATTAACTTAGATCAGAATAAAAGATCCGTTTGTCTATCCATCCAATCGATATTTGCATTGTATTGTATAAGTATCACGATTCGTCTAATCAAACACGTGTACTCTACTGAATAAAGTTCAGTAACACCTTTTGTCCTAAGGACTCGAAATGTTAACTCTACGAAGAGCGGCTAGTTTACAAAGTTCTCTCTTTTTCTCTTTCCTTTTATTTCCCTTTCTCCCATTCCCTTTCCCGGCAACGAAAATCGAGAGATCCACATTGTTGACACAACTCTTTCGGCTCTTTCATCGACCCTACCGAAGGGCGGTGCATATTTTCGATCGACTTAGACTTTTCAAAGGATTCCCCGATGCCGACAATGACTCACAAATTTACGAGATAGATACGCTCGAGAGCGATCGTTTTGTTCGATGGTCAAATTTATCTTCGAATTGGAATTTGTTCGGGCTCTGTAACTTAAAAAAAAAAAAAAAAAAATATCCTTCGAAATAATTGGATCAGAAAAAAGAAACTAACCAACTATCGCATGATTTTATCGGAATATTAGGAAAATTTAGGTAAAAATAATATTTGTATTTTTAAGAAATCTTTCACCGAACTCGCCAGTCTCCTGATGCTTGCTAAAGGTGTTATCGATACTAGTCGATAAATACAGCTGGCGACCTCCGGTAAATCGTAACATTTTTTACTTTGGTATTCGAACATTCTTAAGTATTACGGTACTTCGTACATGTAAATATGATTATTAATCTTTATAAATCGATTTTAACAATTATATTTATAATTTTTCAAGATTTCTTTCGACGAATTGCTTGCTTGCGTGTCGTTTACTCGAGGATCAAGTATATTCATTACAAATAATCTAAACTGCCTGAGTTATAGTGATTCATACGAAGTAAAGTTTCCGTTGTAGTCCGATAATATCGATGGCAAAGCAACGAAAGCACTTAAACGCATGTTCCATGGAAGTTCGGAGTTGTTTGGTGGCATTCGGGTCTCGTATTCGATGGCAGGGGGTTCCCGAAGGAAGCAAGGATGCCAGTCCTGTCGTATTGTCCTGCACGAGGTGGCAATTTGTATGCTTTTGTGTTGGAACTACGAGGACACGTTGGGTAGCGCTATCTGATGAGTGAGAAACTTTGCGTTACGACGTTGAGCCAGACTCGACCAACCGTCGTGCCAGCTGTCGCGCAAACAAATTGTCATAGAGCCTGATTTTTCTCTTATTTTAACAGATTTCTTCTTTTACATCGTTCTCTCTGCTTTTTCTTTTTTTTTTTTTTTTAACTCTATTTCCTTACGGAGAAAGAACAAGCAATGAAAAGGAGAGATGAGCATTCTTCCTAAAACGAATTGTACATTGTAAAACTTTTATCATGTACGAATATATCCAATTCAGTGTATGTAATTTAAGAATAGCCGTCATTTATCTTACGTCAATTGTAAGTTACATATAGAAAAATAAAGAAAAAAAAAAAAAAAAAAAAAAAACAAAAAATTAATACCATTTAAAATTCATTGACGTAAAAATTTTAAGAGATATAAATTGAATTCAAGATTAGAATCTTGAATAACAAATTTCATTCTCACAGATTCAAGCTTAATTTTGCAAAGATTAGATCGCATCAAAGGCGGGTAGATATTATAAATCACGAAGATATTTTAAAGAATTTCGTCGGGTGTAATTCGACGTTCCATCGATTTTCTCCTTACCAATAAAAGCACATAGAATCGAAGAGATCGAAAGAGAAGGAATATAGAGCATGATACATGGAGAGATCCTTTTTTTTTTTTTTTTTCTATGAGAGACGCAACCCGATCCAGGCTTTACAGATTCTTCAACTCTTTCTTTACTTCTATTGAGCGAGGTAACCGTCGTACCCACGTCCGATCGAGCGATTCTCACCTCAACCACGTCCCTCACCCCCGTTACTATATGCCTCTACGAACTTAAGATGATGCTTTTAAAGGGTTCACCATCGGCATTCACCCAATGCCTTCTGATTTTTATCCCTATGCTATTGTGTCAGCACATGAAAATTCACGCCTGGTCGGATCGTTGAAATCTTTCGAATAAAGAGATCCACGGGATAGGGGGTGGTTGTGCTGCTTGCCAGCGGAACAAGGAAAAAGAAAATGAAAATTTATTCGTCGGTTGGTGAGACGAAAAAAAAATATATATATATTTTTTTCTACTCTGAACGTAAACGTAGTTTATGGATCATCAAATGTATTTGTAAATCGTCGTCCGCTAACGAGATCGTGATCTACAATATTGCTTTTACCAGGTCTATTTATCTACCTATTTGGTTGGGACGCTATGGGGCTGACATATACCTATCTCTTTTTATTTAAAGTATAAACCTGTCGTCAGACATTCAATCATTTTACAATACATTTTTCTTTCTTTTTCTTTTTTTTTTTTTTTTTTTTAAAAAAAAGTAAATACTTTTAAATGGAATGCATTTTATTTATGAATAACTATTATTCATTTAATCTTATATATGAACACTTTTATTTGTGTAATTATTTTTTTGCATAAGCGTAAACAATTACACATTGATAGTTTTATCGTATCCCAAAGCCGAATAGGAGAGAAAGTTAATATCGTTAAAAACACAGTCTGTTTGTAAATATAAAGTACCGATTAATTAGATTAATTACATTAGATCAAATTTCATTGACAATCATCCGATATACTACATTTGCAATAATTAACTTTAAATTCATTCAAGTATGCTTCATCGAAATCAATGATAAAATTATTTTAAATTATAATCAAGTTCGTTGGCGATCGCTTGGTGAAAAAAATAAAGAGACATTATCGATCGAAAGAAAAGACACGATTGGACTAACTGTTGTTATTCTTTAAGAAAAGCCGACGATGAATTCGAAGCAGGCTAAGAACATCGTCGAGGAGAGACTCGGAGTAGTATAAAATGATCATCGGAGCGGAATTTGAAAGTTAGTTATCGACCTGGTAAAGCCGGAGATGGCCGAGGGTGCTTATTTAGTTTTCAAGATCCTGCTGATCTTCGCTCTCTTAGATAGATACGATCGTTCGATTGGACAGCGTGACCGCAAAAGAGAAAACCTATCATCGGCCCCTTTGGAAGGTGAGCAGCGAGCAATTAAAACATTATCGGTTTTAGTCGAAGATATCGAATAATCGTGAAAGTAACGTCATAGATATTCGAAGATATCTCGAAGGTAAAGATACCGCGTTGCTTTCAAAATTGGCCCGTGGGAAAATTTCATCGGGAATTTCTTATATTCGACAGTCAAAGTTCATCCGAAATGGTTTTACAATATTTTATACGATTGAAACCAATTGTAAGATTCGTAATAATGAAAGAATACTTTTTTATATGTCAAAACAATGTTCTCACGTTGAATCAATACATTTCGGAATCGTCACTGTTAAAAATGTAATATTTTATATGAAGATTAAAGTTTGTACAGAAGAGAGGCTAAGGATTCAATTTCCTCTTCGTAAATGGAACATTGATGAAACGGCAACAAAATGCAGTTGGTCAGGAAATTAATCAGTTAATAATTCTCATGTCCCTAGGCATAGTTTCAGCTTCTCTTTGAATAGAACGCTGTGAACGAATATCAAAGTAAACGAACATCAAGAGGTAGACAGATCGATGTTATGAGAAGGAAAACGATTAGCCATAAAGCGTAGAGAGGCGCAACCTTTCGGGATGAGATTTTTCCCCTCCAAGTGGGTGGACACAACCTCGTTAGGTTCACTTTTTCCTAGCCCGTCGTTTTTTTTTTTTTTTTCACCTTCTTCTCCTCGAGAACCGTGAGAAATTAGAAAATGAACGTTCCGTGCGGAGAACGATTCGACGTTAAGCGTATCGTCGTTATTGCAAAAAAAAAAAAAAAAAAGTAGGATACGGGTAAACGAAAAATCGAATAACTTTCGAAGATAAAGATTTTTCTTCGCTAGGGAGAAAGGAGAAAATGAAGAAAAGAAAAAAATAAAATAAAAACGATAGAAAAAAGATGAAGTCGGTCGAATGAGAATAACAAAAATAAAACGAATTTTACTTCGTTCCCTTTCGTTCCACTCGAATCGTGAATCGAACGACGATCGATCCAGAATAAAAGCAGGTGCGATTTCATGCGTTCACAAATAAGAAACAGAAAAACCAACAAGGTCGGGTGGGGGAGAGGGAAAGGAAGAAAGGATGAAAAGAAAAAGTAGGAGGAAGGAAGGAACCAACGTATTCGCGGAACGAGCGAACACCCAGAGAGTGAAATTGCATAATTGGCGGTATCATCGAACGACGACGGCGACGCCATTATATTTGAAAGCACACGCAACGAAAGTGCACGAACCCTATTAACGGGGCCTCCTTTACGCTAACGACTCAAACCCGACTGACTGACTCTTTCTCGTTGGCAAGAGACGCGAGCCAAGATGCGTTCGCTCATCCCGAAAGTTCTCGTGCGAAAGAATCGCACTCTACTCTTCTACCTCCGTTTGTATTTATATAAACTGATTTTTTATTCATGCAGCTTTTTTCTTGGACCTGCGAAGAGGGTTACTATACGCGTTAGTTGATCGGCACATACATTTCTTCTCCCTCTTTCTTGTTCTCTCTCTTTTTCTCTCTCTTTCTCTCTTGTCTTCACTCATTTCCTCTGTCTTTTTTTCTCTCGTTCTATCTCTTATTTTCTCTCTCTCTCTCTCTCTCTCTCTCTCTCTCCTATCTTTCTCTCTCCTACCCGTACGATAGTCTCAAGACGTACGCACACACGCTCGAAAGAGGCACCTGTGTTTTCATATACACCTGCTCCTCCGACGAAGTGTCCTTCTGGTATAGTTTTGGTGTTTCTTCTCGCCGAAAGGTACGTGAGACGAGGAAGAAGTCGGTTATAGGACGCGTGCCCGGTGCAAGCCGATTGGCCAAGCCATTAAAAGCGCCGAGAGAGGAACCTGCTCGCTCGCCCCTCTCAAATATTCTTCTTCGTTAGCTTCTTCTTTTTTTTTTTTTTTCACCTTCTCTTCCATCTCCTTCCGACGACGCGACGTTACTATAGATCACAACGATCATCGATAAACTTCCGTTTGTCAGAACAGTCTTTTCTCCTTTCGCGATCGTTTACGGTCTCATTACACTCATTTCAGTTGAACTCACACGAGTTCCATAAAAGGACAGCGCATTTAGATTCTAGATAGTTATTTATTCTTTTGATTCATTTCTAGAAATTTTACGTCAATGCATATCTTGTTTCCTCGCTTTAAAGGTATAAACGAATGCGAATAATACTTCTCTACTCTTGTAACAATAATTATGAAGAAGTTAGGTATTTAATTGGGTCAAGACGTGACGTTATCATACGACTCGCGACATCGAAAGTGATTTATCTTCGGTGAAATTTTTGGAAAGTAAAAGACATGCGTCTATATTTATATACGTACATACATATATATATATATATATATATATATATATATATGTGTGTGTGTGTGTGTGTGTGTATACATATACGGGCATCTTTATACATATTCTTGTTTCTTTAACGTCGTGTACGAAGTTTCGAGTAAAAGTTGTTGGCGATTTCTGCCGGAAAAAAAAAGCAAAGGACAGATTACGTGAATCGATACGAAGTACGCAATTATACGTTTAATTCTTAACACTTGAAGAGATTACAGGCCAATTTGGGACGTTGTCAAGTATTGGTCTTAACGAACGTACCTACAAAGATCGTATTATCGATGATCGACGAACCGGTCGAGTTGCGTAAAGGAATTCAGATAAATAAAATGGAAGATGGATGGAAAGGATTCGACGTTTTCATCTTACGTCTTGTTACCAAAATTCGAAAGAAGAGAGAAAGGATACAGAGAGAAGGAAAAAGAGAAGGTATTGCGAGCAAGAGGACAAAAAGAGAAATTCGTTTACTCGTTGAAACTCATTAAAATCGAAAAGTATATGAGGAAAAAAAAACGCGACCTCGCTAGTATCACGATGGGATAAGGTAATTACATTTTTATTTTTTTTTATTTTGAGTTCACTCTTTCATTTACTATCCCTCTGTTCTTCTCTTTGTCTTTTACTCGCTATGGTTTAAATCGTTCTACGACACGAGATATAAAATGTCTTTGATTCACATTTAAACATGCCAAGTTCTTGAAATACGTACAAACGTTATCCATTACGACGATTGGGATGTATGAGTTATTGCATAAAAATGTACTTTAATCGTTCGTGCATGATCATAACTTCATACATTATCCTTTTCTTCCGCCAATGTATCATTTGTATTTATCTTTCCAATGGTGATCAATTTCGCCAGGTGGTTTGTAAATGTAATTAATAAAATTTCGGAAAAAATACGAGTAATCTCGTTTCGATATAGAGTAAGCGGAAATCCATTTAAAATTTATTATATATACCGGTATTGATAATTGCCAAAAGTTATGCTCGTTGAAACTGCTATAACATGTATTATTGTATGACGATTGAATATTGAATGAAATGTGAAATAAATTAAAAAATTTTTACAAAAATTGCAATATAACTATGTTGATATACTGAATAAAATATTTCCAACGTGTATACATAGTCCTCATTAAATAGTCGCAGTGTTGTAACGCTTCGTTTGCGCGTTTTTTTTTTTTTTTTCTAATTATCCCTAATTCCGTGTTGAGTTGCCATCATTTTGCACTTTACGTGAAATTGAAACTACGAGACTTTCACCGAACGTTAATTATTGCGTAAAACCATTAGAACTTTATTTACTTCTTTATCGCTAATTTTTTAACATTTCAATACTATTGTACTCAAGAATGGATACGAGTTACTTGCGATTTCTTTTTTGCCTTTTAAATTCTTTTGTAATCACGTGAAACTAAAAATTACTTATTAAAATTTTGCGTAATGCGATAAAATAAAAATGATAATACGAAAGGAATGTATTAAATTTAACATTCTTAAGAAATTTATCTTATCATCAAATGTTATTTCACAGATGCTACATTATTATTTTATCGTGCGGCAGTCATACATTACGTAGTACATGCGAAAGTCGGTAAGGGAAACTTCTTCGATACAAGTGTAAAACAAGAAAGAAACAATGACGGACGGCGGGAGTCCATTCGCTATAGAATAGAACGAGAGAACGAAGGAAGATCGGTGGCGAGGATCGAGCTCGAGCCCTTTTCCCACGAGTTCCTTTCTCTCTCCCTCTCTCCCTCTCTCCCTCTCTCTCTCTCTCTCTCTCTCTCTCTCTTCTTTTTCTTTCTCTGCTACTCACCGTTACTTTTCTCTCGTTCTTTTCTACGATGCTGTCCGTGGATATTCTCGCAGAGATAGTCATGGTAGAACCAGGATCATTCGTCCTTTCTTTCTGAATGGAAGATGGTACGAAAGGATGGACAAGTAAGAAAAGGAGGAGGAGTGGGAAAGAGAAAGAGGAAAGACTTTACCGAGGAAGGATAAGCTCGACTTCGAGAGCGAATCCTCGCGAGAGAGCTGCTCACTCCGCGGGGGTATTTATCAACGTCCGGATACGAATCAGCGAGGCTTCATTTACAAGACAAAGCTCTGCCGTGTGGCCCTGTGCACGAGACTCGTAGAAGGCACCTTAAGGAGTAAACACGCATACACGCGTGCACATCATTGGCGTCGACTTCTAAGCCTTCTAAAATTTTCTACAGGAAATTTACATAAAAAGAAATTTAAAAAAAAGAAAAAAAAAAGAACATTATTGTCTACGATTGAAAAGAAAACGATCTTAGATAACACTTATGGTGTTTTAAGAAAAATAGACAAAATTTGGAATCGTTTCCACGTTAACAATAATATATCGTTCAGTCTAAGTAACTAAATATCGAATGTTTCGTATCTTATAGAAATTTGATTGAATAGTTTATCAATCGCTCATTATGCCTTCTTTTTTGAATATTCTTAAAGAGAAAAAAAAAACAAACAAACAAACAAACAAAACGAAAAATTATATAGGCCATACGAAATTGTTGGGATCGATCATTGATATATCGATTTACCTGTAATACCTAAATACATTTGACACGGGTTCAAAATAAAAATACTTATTCGATATATAACTTAAAAGAAATTTGCTTAAAAAGATGATAAATATTTCGATTTATTTGGGATTATATAATAGACACGCTTCTTTGAGGCACTGCCGACGCTCATGCTTTACTATAAAAGTGAGAGAGAGGGAGAGAGAGAGAGAGAGAGAGAGAGAGAGACAAAGAAAGAAAGAGATCCAGAGAGAAGTCGAATCGGAATGAATCTTCATCTTTCTCGTTCTTCTCTCAGGTCGGGTCCACCCACGCGGAGGACTTAATTCGCTCGATCGGACGCGCTGATTTAATCGCAAACACTCGAACGGTAGGGAGAGAAAGATATTTGGTTTCCAAGACAATCGTGGAACCACCAGCGTCTTAATTAGTAACTCGAGATCCGCTGCCCTCCGTGATCGAGACGTTTCAGAGCTCGACCCTTCCACGATTATTTCTTTTTTCTTTATTTTTAAGCACGAGACATTTTATGTTGAAACAAGATTTCGACGACACAAGCTCATTTTTACGAGAATTATTTATACATAAAATATCATTGGATTGTTAATCAAGATTTTCCTTAATATACAAACGTATATCTTGACAGAATATATAGATACTATGAAATTAATTAATAGACGTACAAATATTTCTAAAATAAAATTATACGTAGGATGTTCTATTCTTGTTATTGTATGAATATAAGTAGTAATTGTAAGCCTTGCGTATATGTTTGAAAAAACGCCAAGCGTTATTTCGTTTCTATGTATTTCTCTAGAAGTAACAAAAAATGTATATACTTGTCGTAAATTTAATTTTTTCTTTCTTTTTTTTTGTTATTATTATTATTATTATTATTATTATTATTATTATTATTATTATTATTATTATTATTATTCAAGGAAAAAAGAGAATTCGATTGAAAAAGAATGATGTGAACGTCCATCGATTATTTTAACATAATTTATATCCTAACTCGATTGAGTTAATTGCGTAACCTCGATTAACCCATTATCGGTACAATTTCGAGAAATCGAATAAGTTCTACCTTTTTATCTATCTTTCCCTCTTTCTTTCTCTTTCGTTCCCTCTTTATGTCTCTTTTCTATTTTATTTTTCTTCTCGTTCTAGGATTCTTTAAAAAATTTATAGTCAAATTTATCGTTGCTATCGTCGGAATATATTTTAATATCTTCGTTAAAGGAAATAATCCAACAAAGCTGAATGTATTTTGAGCAATTTGAATATCTTAATTAAACATTTTTCATCGTGCGGATGCACACGTTGAATACATTAAGCGCCGTAAAATACTCGATGCACCTATGCTGCATTGCTCATCGGGTTGCTGCTATCAAGGCGTATAAGACGTATACATATTCAATTTCTTCGAACTTATTATATAATTATATAATTAATAATATTAAAAATATTGTAATACTTATATGAAATAATATAACCATAATTGCGTATACTTATTTATTGTATAAAACAACTGTATATATTTTTGATCTATATATAGGAGGTAGTGATCATTTAAAATGAAGTATTTCTTTACCATTTCTTATCAATTGTAATATATGTATGTATAGGAATGAAATATTTAAGAACGAACATGTGTATACTATTTCAAACGCGTTAGAAAATTATCACGGATATTTGTACGATACAATTAACACGTAATGTTACAAATTAACTTAAAAAGATAATAGTCAATTGTTGGAACATAAAAATATTCGGGAAAATAGATTTCCAAGGAGAGGCCGTTTTCATTTTCCATGCTTCTAACCACGGAGGCATCCGACAAAGGGGTGTGGCGATGCGTCGTTAAAAAGGATAGGCTAGAGTGGAAGGTAGAAAAAAAAAAAGAAGAAGAAGAAGAAGTGAAGAAGTAAAAGAGAAGACGAAGTAGAAAATCAGAGGTAGAGGAGTTTCGAATTTCGACTATCTACAAAAATCGAGTGCACCCGATAGATCGAGGTGCCGGAAGAAGGGCGTGGTCATCGTATAAGACGATAGGAGAATCTCTCCTTTTTCCTTGATAAATGGCTCAGGGAAAACGGTCTGCGGATGAGAAGCATTCGAACAGCATCTGAGTTTCTTTCAACTTCTTTAAATTCGAACAAATGATCTCCTAATGGGCAATCTTCTTTCCGTGTTTTCACTCTTTTTATCGCGCGTTGCGGTTTCCCATTGATTTATAATAGAAATAGATGTGGTTAGAAGTAATTTTACGATTCTATAATGCATTATGAATTACTATGAAATGAGCTATTTTCTATTTCAATACCGCGAAGCTATTAGAAAGCAAGGATTTGTAGAAACTTGTTCGAATAGTACTTTTTCAAGAAAACCAAATTTAAAGGAATCATTAAAAGTTTTTACTTACATGCGGCGAGGTCGTGTCAAAGGGATTGATGTTTAATGAAACGATTGAAAAGGATGCAGGTGTCGGACTTTGATCCTCTGTCGAAGACAATGTTGCTTCGACAAAGGACAAAATCTCTATCAAACTCTATCAAAAATTATTTCACGTAAAAAATTGCTTAAATCGATAGTGCTGAGTAGCCGAGCTAGTTTATCTCGGGAAAATGGGTAGGCGTTTAAAAGAGTATAACGTCCTAGCTAACGACGCCCTTTTATTTGCTTGTTACTTTTGAAATCTAAACAATGATCCACTTTTTCTTCGCTCAAGAATTTTGTTAACAATATGAAGCATCCATGATCGTCTTTATACGTTAGGCAAGGTATCGGGAATTAGTCTCGCCTACCCCAAACTGGATTCCTTTATTATACTATTACTTTCTTATCCCAGGATTGGAAAAGCCGGCGAGAGAGGCGTCAAACAATCAATTTCATCGTCGAAAAATCTTTTGTTCGGTAAAACCGCGAAAATATCTTTCTTAATTTGTTTGTTTTGTCAATATGAAGCGTTACGGAAAACGGACAATATAACTTCCCTACTTAGTTTTTTTCTTTTTTTAATTTTCTTATACATCGTAGGATTTCTATTTCGAGCGTGAAATTTGTGATCGTTTATACAAAAGAAAATGTTTCGTAACACGCGATGGATTTAATTATCAAAATAATAGAATATAAAAAAATTTAAATGACGCGTTATTATATAACTAAAGAAAATTTTTATTATTTAGAAAAGTTAATGATATACGGGAATAATAAATTAGATCCATGTTTCATTCATTATATATACATATAAGAAGAAATTTTATGAGTAGTATAAAAGAGTTAACTTTCTATCGTTACATACAACATTAATTTGCTTGATAAGAGAAAAAATAAGGAAATGAGCTTAATGAGAAAGTGAGCTGTCTTGTTGAGTCCGTCATTTGAAGAGCGACAGAGAGAGAGAGAGAGAGAGAGAGAGAGAGAGAGAGAGAGAGAGAGAGAGAGAGAGAGAGAGCCCAACAAGGCCTCCATAATACAGTTGTCAAGAGTAGTAACTAACTCAGTAACTTTGAAAAACGAATAAATCGATCAATTTCTCTTTTAATGCATTTAATTACATTATCCTTGCTAATAAGAGATTGTCAATGAACCTAAGAAATACACTAATATTTCTCATCGACGGGACGCACAAATTCTTACATTTAATACATCCTCATGTCCCCGTATATAAAAGAAACATTCGACCAATTTTTGCAACTAACAATCCCGAAGGATTACGAGATATTTAGAATAGAAAAATTCAGTTTGGAATTTCTTTCTTTTGAAAAGTCATCAACGAAATGATACACGCGCCACATTCAGAAGAAAATCCGTGAAGCGAAAAAAGAACTACGCTTGACCAACGATTATTGCTCTTCGTAAAGGCGTTGACCAAGGATGAAATTAATGTTTCTTTGCGAGAAGAAACTCCTTTTACAAAAGGCATAAATCCAAATAGCTATGTAGTATTCTCCCGGTAGAAAAGAAGTGCACGCACCGACTCACACACACTGGGACGACTTACTAAAAATTTCTGTCCCGTAAATCCTCGCAGGATTAACAACTATTAAAACTAGATTAAGGTAACGTAGCACGGGTCTTTTAATCCCAAGCGTAAGCAGCTCGTTGCTTTGATGAAAACTCGAGGATGAGAAGAACGTCCTCGGCTCGGTAGTGCTGGGTTCGTCGTTTGGTGCTAACGAAGTCTAAGCTTGAATTAAAATGCGCTGAGCACTTCCCTTTTAGGTACGTGTAACCGGTTGTCCTTTTCATGGTCGGTGCTCGTCCTCCACAAACTGTACCTGCCTCTTTCGCACGCGCTACTTCTCTTTTTTTCTTTCACTCTCTCTCTCTCTCTCTCTCTCTCTCTCTCTCTCTCTCTCTCTCCCTCTCTCTCTCCAGTTAATTTGGATCTCACAGTTCAAAATCGTTTCGACCGGAAGGGGCCAGAGTGCCAGAATGGAATCCGCATGGAACGTGCCATTTATCTTTCGAGCCCGCTTACGAATTTTCCACTTCATTGTCGTCGTACTATCCTGCTTTAGCTCAGCGTCAAATCTATGGCTTTGCAGGAAATAATGATTGAGGATGTTTTCGAGATAAAATGAAATCATTTCTCAACCCTTACCCCTTTATTAATGACCGATCCAAAAATCTCATTCCAGTGCAAATAGTTTTACCTCATAGACAGACATACCGAATAAATGTAATAATTAATTTTGTATTTAATTTAATTAAAATTAGTCGGTGGAATTTTATTTGATAATTGAAGATTATTATAGAATTTAATTTGAGAGTGAAAGATTTAAGGGAACATAGATATAAACGATTGATCAATATTATTCTTATAATAATTTATTTTTTTATTAATTGTATAAACAATAATGCAGGACTTGCAGAGTTTAGGGGTTCTATTCTCTTTCTCCTTTGTCTTCCTCTTTCTCTTTCGTCGGCAACCGGTTCGGTACATTAATGTTCTAAGATAAACGTTTCAGATAATTGCGTTACATGTTCATGATATGACATCTACGAGTTTCAACTTTACATGGCAAATGGTTTATGTTGGTAGTCTTATTAATGTTATTTCGTACGATCTTATAAGCTGACCCACGTGCCTCGTCATTTAGCTTCTTTTCATGTGTCGCCCTCTTTTCTAAAGAGTGTTGTGAAGATATTTTCCGTATCGATTTAATGCCAAACAGTAATTGTAGATCTTCGATAATGGCTAGTGCTTGTGATCCCTTTTTTACACTCCAGATATTCAATAATCGCGTTATCGTTCGTTCGATTTTTTCATTTTTCTTTTTATATTCGTCAAGCCATTTCTATTGTATGTCTGATGAATTTTATACTCATACATCGTAAAGAAATAATTATAAATTAAGAAACTTTACGAAAAACTTCATTGAGTTAAAAATATCTTATCGATAGTTAAATTCCATATATTTAATGATAATCGATACGTTAACAATTAAAGTGGTTAATTATTAAAAAAAAAAAAAAAAAAAAATAAGGATTCTATTTATTTTTTATCGCTATATAAGTGCACCCGTAGAACGAAAAATATTTACAGGAGTTATTCGTTTTCCGTTTTCGATAAATTTACGAGCGTAACTCACAGTGGATACTCATTCAATCACAACCCTTGCTCGTAGTTCCTATTCTCTCTCTCTCTCTCTCTCTCTCTGCAACTATATCACTACTCGGAAGGCAATATTCGCGAGAATTCGAACCACCCACGTGCGCGAAACGCTCTAAGAGGCGTTCATATGATCGGCATTCTGGGGTCAACGTACGCAACGAGATCCTCCTTCGAGAGGGAGCAACTCTTTGGAAGGGAAGAGATGGAAAGGTAGGAGATAGCGAAGGAGGAGGAGGAAGAGGTGGAGGAGGAGGAGGAGAAGGAGGAGGAGAAGAAGACGAAGAAGAAGAAGACGAAGAAAGAGAAGGAAGGAGGAATGTGTGGCGATGCACCGCCAGCACCGTTGCAACGGCGCTGCTGTGGCTGCAGGCAGCGATCGTACAAAGAGCATTATGTACAAAGACGTACAAAGACGTAAAACGAAATGGGAGCGGGATATCCGACGCCGTCTGGATATGAATGGAGAGAAAGAGAGAGAGAAAGAGAAGTGGAGGTGGCTCTTACGAAGGAGACGCGTCGGAGTTTGCAAGAGAAAAGGGAGGAGTTAGATGCATGGACCTTTGAGGGAAGCAACAAGGAAGAGACGCCTCCGGGAGAATGAAACGAAACCCTACTACTTCCAGAAAGAGAGAGAGAGAGAGAGAGAGAGAGAGAGAGAGAGAGAGAGAAGTACACCCTACAGAGTGCAAAGTAGACTCACGGTGCACACAGGAACGGACTCGAAAATTCTCAATATACGCGATTTCCTCTTCGGATCAAAAATTTTTTTTTTCCCCCCCCCCCCTTTGAACGAGACAATCTCGCTTGTTTTTGTTTCGTTTCTTTTGTTAACGAGAAGTAATGAACGCGATCACATATCGTTTTTTAGAACGCAACGGTAATTCTTTTTTTTTCGAGTCTAAATCAAATCTTTTCCTTCCCTTTTAATTCTCATTGCTTTCTCGTCAAGTTTAAATATGATTCATGATTTACTATGAGTATTGTTCGTACGTTAAATCGTTCGCGCATGCGCGCGGTTAAATCTTTTAAAATTTAACATTCTAAAAAAAAAAAAAAAGAAGAAAAAGAAAGTTATTCCCTAAAGAAAAATTCATCGTCGAAAGTTGATTTTTCTTTGTTTAAGGCGAATTAAAAATGTTTGATCAGTGCGAAATTATTCAATTCGTAAAAAATATAATTGCTTCTTTCACACCACAAGATAATTGTCCGTTGAGAGATCGTCGTAGAATCATCTCGGTTTTTCATAATGACCGAGTACACCCTCGTAATCCGAGTCTGAACGAAGCAATATAGTGCGACGGCTCGAGTCGTGTGCATGGTGCGTATGCGATCTTGACGCGTACACACGCGGAAAGAGAAGGGTGCCGAGTACGAGCAGCTCGTTCGAGTACGCGAGAGAAACGGTATGAACTTGATTTAGTGCCTCCGGGACATCTTGTCCGAACAGAGAAGAGAGGTACTACATACTGTGTCGTACTACGGCTTTGGCCCTTTCCACGTAACATCGAATTTATTTGTATCAAGTATTAGGATTATAGTGATAAATTTATCGAATATTACAAATAATATTTGATAACAAAAACGGGTACTTCTTGCTTTCCGTATTTGAAAAGTTTCTTATTCGTTTTAATCTAACGTCGGCTTTTCTTAACCTATTCGTATTTTAAACAAATGTTTTTTCTCATATATACATATTTTTGTATTAGTTATCTTATGTTTCTTATCAGGGATAGATCGAGTCAGGTTATTACGATTCCCATCATTCAATATCTCGGATCGTTTGCGACTTTCGTTCTCAAATGCTAAAAGAAATATTGCTACTCGATATATAAATATAGATCTCTGTTACGCTATGCTTTACTTGATCGTACGTTAAACGATCGATGGTAACGACATAATGATGACAGTAATGGTACTTTCAAACATTATTGATGCTACTTAAATGTCAGCATTGATATACAGCGAAAAGAATAAAAAAAAGACGTGACAAATTAATTCCTTCTTTTCATGACAATAATAATTCTACTTTTTGATAGAATAATATTATTTACTTTGAAGTTGGATATATAATTAAAAAATGTTAATCTATTGTGCAACGTCTTTACGCAATTTAAAAATTAACGTGTCATTAAAATTTATAAAACGATTTGAATGCTAACTAACTGCGACAGAGATAACGAATCTCTCATTGAATTACAGGAGTGAATGTTTCCTTGGTCGAGCACTACCATGACGTGAGCATAAATCATTTTTCATTCGAATATCGATTGCTATTGTTAACTAAAGTGAAAGAAAGAGAACAAAAAGAGGAATGAATTAGAACGTGTTACGAAATATATCATTTAATATAATAAACTAGCATTCAGAATAATTGAGGATGTCGTAATGAATTTTTTAGGAGATTATTTGAATACTCTCTGTTTGGTAATTAATGATGCCAAACTGATCAAAAAGGATATTTTATTATCAATGAGTAGGTAATAGGTCGTTCTCCTTGTACAGGATTTGTCCATTGAATATGTCTGTCTTTTTCTTTCTCATGTCCGATCAAAAATCACCTTCGCAAGTCGTGCCGACGAGTTTTTAGTCGTTCAAACATTAAGAGATATACTTATTCCCGTAACACATGACATTAATCTTTGCGAGATTCCAACGAAACTTTTTTCATCGAAACTTCGGTTAGTCGGTGTTCTCGAAGTGTTCGATATCGTGTCGGGCCAATCGCTTCGTCACTTTAAAATTCTTTCGCATCGATTTGCGAATTCACCTCGAAGCGATTGTCATCCGGTAGTTATATATTTGATGCAATGAAGAAACTACTTAAAAAAAAAAAACCTTGTCAATTCATCTGATTAGAAGATGAAAGAAAAATAATTGTTATTAACTCATTTAAAAAATAATAATGTAATATTATTTTACTACGTATAAAATCTCAGAAATTATTATTTATTTCTTATAAGTTAAAAAAAAAAAAAAAAAAAAGAAGTAATCGTGCATGACAATTATTCAAATAATCATAATTTTATAATCATAAATAAGATCGCGATTTAATTGATAAATATTCTTATACCCTTATAATCTCTTCTTTAAAAGTTAAATCATATTTGTTATGAAAGAACGAAAGAAAGTACCGAATGGGACTATCATTCGAAGCTTCCTGAGAAACGTGTAACTCGAAGAAAGGATGAGGAAGAGAGGAGAGTCGCCGAATCGTAGAATCGATCGGGAAGACGAGTTGGCGTACGTACACACGTACGTAGGCGCGTTGCGTTTTTCGTTCCCAGGCTCGGTCCGCGATGCGTCCGATCGTATCTTCGCAAGGATTTATTGTTTGGTAAATCATTTAGTCGCTGCCAAGCTGCCGCGGGGGAACCGAACATTGACGGCGAACTCCTTTTCTTCTCTCTCTCTCTCTCTCTCTCTCTCTCTCTTTGTTCTCCTCTTCCTCTTCTTTTTCGTGGGCCACCATCCTCGCGTCCAGTTCGTCCGTTTTCTCCTACTTCCCACGTGTCTCCTTTCTCACCGACTCGCGAGTACCGAACGCACACGAACTTTGTGTCCCGGCGCGTTTTACGATTTTACATTTTAGTTACAAGAAATATCTCATTCGAGAAACAAGCAAAGCTTAAAGGCATCTCGATCATTTCAGTGCCTCTATTTTCGCGAACCGTTTAAAATTCGACACGAAAGGTATAAAATCGAATGAACAAGAATTTTCCATGATGGCATGGTGTAAAAGGGACGATAAATAAATGTTATTTATATATTGACAAAGTTATATAGAAAATATATAGATATATTAACAACGGATGGAAAAAAAAAAATAATAGTTCAAGTAGTAAGAGCAAATAATGAAGGAAACGTATGAGGAAGCTAAGCTACATAAAAGAGAAACAGACTTTACTTTGGAACTCCTTCCTCCTTTCGAAGTTTATCCTGAAGGAAGATAAGAAGATCCGGAGAGGGGTTAGCTCGCGTGCAAGTCGGAATCGTCGGAGTGAGGTCCGAATGGTAGGGGGAAGGAAGAAGCGCACGACAGGCACGCGTCTCCTCGAGCAGGATGCTTCTCCCTCTCCCTCCTCTCTCTCTCTCTCTCTCTCTCTCTCTCTCTCTTGGAAGGAGAAAGAAGATGGAGAAGGAACAGGAGAAGCAACTTAAGACGCGTTGCAATGCACAGAAAAAAAGGACGAGTGAGAAAGGTCGAAGAAGGAAGAAGAGGAGAAGAATATGGTGGCGATGGAAGAGGAAAACGAAAAAGAGAGAGAAAGGGAGAGATAAGGTTGAGGAAGAAAAGGAAGAAGAAGACCGAAAGGTGCAGAACCTAACCGTGCAGGGTACAGGTGCATCGGGCGATGGCTTTTGAGAATTCGTGCACCATCCACCCTCGAGTTATTTTTTACCCTTCCTTTTTTTCATCCTCGCCGCACTTCTTCGCCGTTCACATTTTTACCTGCGACTTAGTTGCGAGTAACTCGCACGTTATTCTTTCTCATTCTCTCTTTCTCTTTCTTTACAACCGATAAATTCTTATAACCATTTTATAACCAATTATTTTTACATATCGAATGCCATTAGCTTTAATGTAAAAGTTCCTTCTCCCTATAGTATTCATTTCGTTTATCGGATTCGATTACTTCAAGAAAAAGAAAATCGTAAATATTTGATTTGTAAAGATGATATATAATTCTTAAGCGTACTTTAAATGAAACAATCTTTCTTCTCGCGATCTATCGACAATTATCATCATAATTTCGAAATAATTATCATTCTGATAAAGCTATCGTTTTGTTTCAATATTTATTTGTTATTAACTGAGAAATAAGGAGTAGGCAGTAGAACATTGTATATTATGATATCCTGTTCTTTTCTTTTTTGTAATATTGATTGTGATACCTATGTCTTTTTGATGCCTTGAAAGTAATTTAATTTATCTCGATAGTATCTGAAAAGATGATCTAATCGGAAGAATGAAAGATAGATATTAACACGATTTACGAAATTCCTAGTCGAGCGATCTGGCTCGTCACTTATAAATAAAAAAAAAAAAAAAAATTCGTTAAATCAGAAGAAAAATAAAGAAAGGATAAAAGACAAGAGAAATAGATCGTCCTTGCAGAACATTCGTTGTCTTGGCTTAATTGTTCGTGAGTAATCTGGTTCGGATGTTCGTAAGGGAGAACGTCGATCGAACCGGAGCTTATGCAAATCTCCACCTAACTGGCACGAGTTAAATCCTTTTATGCGCGTGCATGCTTCCGTACCTATAAGAGATTATACCGGATGAGATAAATCAAAACGATCGGTACGCAAATTTCAACTACCTTTCAGCCTTAAAATTATTGTGGTCAAACAAAAACGAATAAATAAATAAATAAATAAATGTTAATATAATAATTTCTGTAGAATGAAACAGATTATTAATAATGTGGTAAAATAATGATTAATAATCCTTTCAAAACATGTTACCGTATAGAGATCCGTTTTATTTCGACATCTGAATTAATTTTAAGAATAAATTCTTGATTTCAAATGCAATTGAAAAATGTTCGACGTTGAAATGATTGTTTGACAATAGAACAGGATATAGGTTAATATTTTCTTCTTAAATCGAATATTTCGAAACGAATTTCGCTTCTCTTCGAAGGACGCCAGATTCGATAATGACACTAGATCGTAACTATTACGAAACCATCAAAAATGGATTTAACTACGCGGAAACGTAGAGAGTGTACCATGGGATGGGCGGTTTCCGCCAAAATGACATACCATTTTACTGTACTATTTTCATTCGAATAACAGGGTCAGTGGTACCATAATGGGAGAATTAATTTGGAATTTCGACTTTTCGAGCTATTTCTACGGGATATATAAGTATCGTTGATTAAAATCTAGAAGATAGGGCGTTACCTAGTCAAGGTTAGAGAAAAAGGAAGTCAAATAGAAACGTCTGCTTTTACGAAAGATCGATCAAGGCAATAATATTGAAACAACGAAGGTAATACATTTTTTGACGAGACGAACGTAATAAATATCAAATTTCTAATTGAACATAAAGTGACTGAACGATTAGACTTCCTTTCATCACTTTTTCTCATCATTTTCACAAATCAATGTATTTCTTAATTATTCGATTATTAACATCACTCAATGAACTATAAATAAACACAGGACATGTAAGTGGTATTAAATAAACAGAGTACGTGTTAATTACAATGCAGTGGAGAAATCGAAAAATAATAATAGTTGTAAAAAAAAAAATATATATATATATATATATATATATATATATATATATATAATCGAAAGGAGTATAAGAGTTACGTATTGATGCAATCACATTTATTTTCTCGTTTTATTTTTCCGTCCCGAGTGATTCCCCAACATATTCACTTTCTTATTTCGTTTCATCCGTCTTCAACACGGATATTCTCGTGTATTAACTCGAGTGTTTTCGTTTGCTCGATTTTATGCGAACAATTCGCAAGAATTGCCCTACATCCTTTTTTGGAAGGAACTCGAATTCAGGCTCAGCTTTATCCGTGTTAATAGCAAGGGAAATAGGATTCCGGTCGAGCGCTTTCGCTACTTTTTGCGGTATCGGCACGTCTTAATTATCAATTCTCGATTTCACTTAAAAGAGGACGATGCAATCTCACATGGTACATTGAACATAAATCATGTTTCTGAATCATAAATAGTTATTTGTTGAAAAACCTATTCATATCTACGTGAATTGTCTCGTTAATTAACAAAGATTGAAATTAAAAAATTGATTGAATTTTCTTAGAAATCGATTTCCGAAATCGAGTATTGTTATAACTCAACGATTTAAAAGTCATTTGGGTACTCATTTTGAAAATTAAACGGGCTCCACGTTATCGGTGCCTTATACAAAAAGATTATATTACTTCATATCGCCATACAAGAGATTATCAAAAAAAGGACAAAGAGAGAAAAGAGCTTGGTGTAAATTTTGGAGCTTTTTTATTGACTTTCATTTCGTAAAGGGGAATTGAACGTGTGCGTATAAGACATACATGCTCCCAATAATAACGAACAAGTACGGGAGCCCGTTTTTGAGTGAGAATTGAGTAAGTAAACGTAATATAAGTGAAGAAACGGAACCGAAAAAAGTACGACAGTAACAATAAAAAAAAAGACGAAACTCAAGTGCAAGAAAGAGAGAGAGAGAGAGAGGGAAGAGAAAAAGAAGAAGAAAGAAAGGGAAGGGGAGAGAGAGAGAGAGAGAGAGAGAGAGAGAGAGAGAGTAGCACAACGAAACCGAATTCTCGTATACCGTGGGAGATCGGTAATTGCGAGTCGAAATCGCGTGCGCGCGACGATCGCTCGGACAAGGGAACCCGAGAGGGCGTAAGAATGTGCGCTGCACGTGCCTTTATTTATTTTGCATAATTAGCAATGCACTGCTCGAGGGTACCGACAAGCCGGCAGGTTTCCAGACGAGTTTTTTTTCTCTTTCTCTCTCTCTCTCTCTCTCTCTCTCTCTAACTCTTTTTCTTTATCTTTTTCTTCATCTTCTTTTACTTTCATCTCCTTTTCGTTCCGTGAGCCTTTCTTGATATCATTTTCTTTATTAACCCTTCTCTACGTACTCTTTCATCTCGATTACCAGCGAGATTTGTGTCTTTATTCGGTAAATATATCCATGAAAGCATTGAAGCTTAATACAATTGATACAAAAATTTAATCGTACTGACTTTAAAAACTCGTTAATTCGATATTTTTCTTAAGCGTAGAATAAATTAATCTCATTTAATTAAAATCGTAATATACAATTTAAATTCGAAATACGAATCGAGTATATTTTAAATGGGTGAACTCCTAAATTGTGTACTAATAAATAAAAGTTCGAGCCCATATCTGAAAAGATTATCTGAAAAGGGACGTTGCAAAACGTTCCTTCCGCATGCGAGATAACTCGGAACCAAGTATATTTATACGAATACATGGATACATGGATTACGAGCGAGCTGCACGCGCTGGAAGCTTTCACTTGTCTTCGCTTAATTAAAAGTCCATAAATATAACGGCACCATGGTGGTAAAGAAGGAGAAGTAGAAGGGCCGTTCACCTTCAACGTTGTTACGAACGCATTTATCAACCCATTTCTGATCGGAATTATCTAATCTCTACTTTCTGATCGCCACGGAATGTAAGAGTTCACTTGAAGACTTCTCTAACCCTCTTTTCCAATCCCGTTTCCTTTTTCAATGATTCTTGTTTCTACACACACACACACACACACACACACACACACACACAAATATGTTTATATAAATGATTCTGTTAATGACAAAGTAAAGCGAAATATAACCATTACGCATTTCCATTTCGAAATATGATTTGCGAATGGCAAGAAAATTGGCGCGAAGCCGCAATAGTGGCAGCACAATTTCGATCCACGAAAACAAGTTCGGTCCACTTACGTGAACGTACGCGTGACCGATTAAACCGCATCCGAGTTGTATTCTCACGATCCTCGGCGCAATTCGTCTCGGGAGAACATTTAAGAAGCTTTCTTTCTCTTCCGTTTCACCTTCATCACGGAGAAACATTTGTAATGAAATTAATTTTAATCGAGACAAGAGATAAAAACTCGTAAAATATAAATTAAATGATAGTATAAATAATCTCCGTAAACGCATGATCATAATAATATAATTGGTATGAAAATGGTATGTAAAAGTTTTTATTTCATTCCCATTAAAATATTTATGTACTCGCATGTTATAAATAATCATTAAAATCAAACATCTAGGCAATAGCTCTTAGACATTAAAACTATAATCCATTCAATGAGACGAGTCAGGAAAAGTGTATGCTCGCACAAGTGCGCAGCTTAAAGGGAACATTGCTTGAAACAGAACCAGTTCTTTTTTTTCATTGCAATGTGATATTTTTGAATTTGAACTCTTCCTCATCTTTAAATCTATTTGAACCAATCGATAAATCTATTCTAACGATATTAATCAATAAGTGCAAAAGAAGAAGATAAATTTGAATCCAAGAGAAAATTCTCGTCGATCGTTTTCAACTTTCCCTTCAATTTTTCCGCTAGCAAATAAGAAACGTTCACGAGAGCACGCATAAGTAATTGCTAATTATCCCAAGTTTGTTGGAGCTTTAACCAAATATGAAAAGATAAGGAGATAAAGCATATATTTTACGAATACGTAAAAACACGATTCGATGTATTGTAATAACTCACGTACGTGTACACTCTTACACGATTTTCTACTTGCGTTAATTCGACGAAACACCTTGCGATGAACACCTCGACATGATGATTTTAACCAGCACACGTCCCTAATTTTCGTTCCTGAACGTGCATATACCGTTAAGCGTTAATGAAGAAACACGAAATTCAATGTCACATCGTCAGCTGTCAGCATGATAATAATGAAATTATGATAACTTATAATACACCTTTGTGATATCACGTTGCATTCGCATAATTCTCTTTTCCCCCTGTTCT
Source organism: Dolichovespula media (assembly GCA_911387685.1). Classification (NCBI taxonomy): domain Eukaryota; kingdom Metazoa; phylum Arthropoda; class Insecta; order Hymenoptera; family Vespidae; genus Dolichovespula; species Dolichovespula media. The sequence goes on from OU426853.1 coordinate 8,839,060, forward strand.
TTTTTTTTTAATTTTTCTTTTTTTTTTGTACAGCTAATAGAATAACGGTATCGACATCGTTTACGACCTAAGTACTTACATTATTTCCCTGGACATTTAACGAGGATCGTACGAAATTGTACCTTTCATTTTTAAAATACTTAAAATAAATAACCTCCATTCCTCGACTAATCGACTATCAGTGAACGAACAAATTCATGATCGAGAATGAAAACGATCGGATAGTAATTGAAATCTGAACGAACTTACGAAATACGCATATATATTGAGTCCTTACAGTTATGGTTCAGGTATTATCTTGGGATTTGGGGAAAGTAGAAAGAGAAAACAGATAAAACATTACAGAGATAAAAATGTTCTCTATGTCAAAGAAAACACGAATTGGTTTAAAACTTACCCTTTAAGAATTTAACGACTAAAGTTCACCGTCAAATAAAAACGTGTAGCGGTTAGATACTTTAATACTTGTAAAACGTTCTCTCACTCTCTCTCTCTCTCTCTCTCTCTTTGTTCGAATATCAGTACTCATTAATTTAGTATTTTACTGGATTTCGTTCTTACTCATTGCGGTATTTTTGGTCGATTTGCATTGACCTCGGAGATAGTAAGCTTTCGTCGAGACTATAAATTTCCACCGATTCGATCTTTGGAATTTGCTGAAACATGTGTCGTACACGTGTCGTGTTCAAAGTCGGTGTTTAAAAAACGGAGATTCGATAATGAGATAAATGGTGTATGGAAAATATAAAGGATTATATGGAGTTTTTCAGATTCTCATCGTATACCTCATATGTTTATTGAAAGATTTTAACAAAATTACTCTTCATTGACTCTTAAGTTTTTTTTTTTTTTTTTTTTTTTTTTTTTAATACATTTACGACCAACTTCGATTGGAGCGACCAATCATATGGTCCAACCAATTGATATGTAAACTTAATATTAGGTAATTTCTAACATTTTTCAAAATCTGATTATATATCCTCGCTGACAATATTGCAAACGTAATCAATTTAAAAAAAAAAAGAAAGAATAAAATATATTGAACCACTTGAAAAAGTGATTGATCGTTCAACGATCAATCCAACCAACTACCATTGACGTCGACAAACGAGATTATTAAGCGTATTCGATTCTCACTTTTCTTGTCTCCTTCATTTCATATTCTTCTTTCTCTTTCACGTCAAGCGAAAGAAAACAATCGGCGAGAGATAAGAAGTCGAGCTTGAGTTTTGCCGTTGTTCAGAAATAGAGGGGCGCCTGAAATGTAGCCGGTCTCAATTTGAAATTAGTATTCATTAGAGATCCATGTGAGATTTTCGACGAGTCACGTGGAAATAATTAAGGTAAGTGTGGGGTCTGCGGTTTGACTCGGTGCTCGGGGTCTCCCTAATGGCCGACCATTTCGCTCATCTTCCATCCTTGTCGCTCTCATCGTCCTCCTACCTCTTTAGTTCGCTTATCTTCGATTCTCTTCGCCGATCTTTCTTTTACGAACTTCTTCCAATCCCACGCTCGACATTTTTGCTTCCCATCAAGAAAGAAGTTTATTAGAGAATTTCTTCTTCCCTTGCATTTTTTATTATTATTATTATTATTATTATTATTATTATTATTATTATTATTATCATCATCTTTTCAATTATCAACGGATCTCTTTGCATAAAACGAGGTTCTAAAAATTCCTACTACATTTTTAACGAAATATTTTTTAGGTCAAAACGAACATATAGTCTAGGGTCTAATAATATTTTCTATCGATAAAGAAGAATTCATCTATAATCGAAATATTATTACTGAACGAATTCGTAACGTTTCAGTAGGAAAACACGCGTTCAAGGACACGATCCCCTTCGAATTCCTTTGTGGATGTTTATCTTTCGGCCGGGAAGCATTCCGCAAGATGTTTCTTTGCGTGCAGATAAGCTTGCACGGTTTGCGAGGTAGAGGTAATCGAGTCAAGGACCTTATTGGAACGAACTTGGTTGCGTGCACGCAGGTATCGGTCGTGTGGCCAGCGAATTTCGTCGATGGTCGCTCGTTTGATCTTATTTCGCCGAAATAAAGCAACAAAAGCAAGTCGACCGGGGTTCGACTGGGCAGCTATGAAACTGGTTGAATATAAACGGTACCACGGAAGCATTCATGGGCGCGTGTCCAACTTCGGAGCTGTATCATTATTCCTTACTAAAACATCTCTATCGGCGTATCTTTCTGTCTCTTTCTTTTTCTTACTTTTTTCTTTGTACCTTTCCCCCTCCGTAAATTCCTCTGAGTCATTTTCTAAGTCCACACTGGGAATTCACTGGAGATAGGAAAAAGCAGTGAGTTCTAATTAGATGAACTTTCGCTCAGAGCAGAGACACCGTGGGACACGTAAGAAAGTTTCATGGAAAATTTAATGTCGATTGATACGAAGAAAAGATGAAAAATAACGAGACGTTTTTCGATCGTTCGAATCGACTTTGATTTCTCGTGTTTTTATTGTTCCGCGTAGAAAGTAATACTTAGAAATTCTAATATGTTACATTAAAGTATTGATAGATCTCGAATGATTCAAACAGTATTCGCGTTTTTTCCTTCGTTGATATAAGTAGTTACACGTACGCGATAATAGCACGTTACTCGTGCCATTATAGACAATGACTACTATCAACGGAAATTCGCAACGGACAAAATCGACAGAAAAATGGAGCATTCTACTTTGCATGATTATCGATCAGATATAAAATATCCAAATGTTCTAATAATATTTTCAACGATGGCGCACGCGCGGAAAAATTCCATCTCGGGAATTCCGAGATTCTCGGCTCGGTAGGTATGTTGCTGCTAATAAGCCCTAATCATTTCCTTTTGTGTGGAAATCGAGACGTTTTCTGAGAAGGGTGTATGAGAGTAGGAGAAAAAGAGAGAGAGAGAGAGAGAGAGAGAGAAATAGGCTTCTCTACCTTAAAAGTGATGTACGACGCAAGACGGCACCTGTCTCTCCGACCTGTTTATGGACACCCGGCCAAAAACCTTCCTTTCGTTTCACAACGAACGAACGAACGAACGAACGAACGAACGAACGAACGAACGAACGAGGAACGGCCGAAAGAACGATAGTAAAGAACGAACGGACGACGAACCAATGAATTTTATGGGTAGTCTAATGAAGTCGTTTCAAAACTCGCCACCCAGGTCCCGCGGTGATCTTATCGCGACTTAATTGGACAAACCGTATTTCATCGAGCCAGATCTGCGGGAACCTAAAGTCTTCCTGTCTACCTCATCGCGACGAATATATGAACCAACCTTGGAAAGCAACGAACTACCCTAAAATATCCTCGGAATCTACCCGTTCCTTTTCTCCTTCTTATACCGTTCGTATCATTCGAACGTTTCCGATACAATCTTTATATTATTCGATAAGAATCATTTTTCGAATTTAAAGACTCGAACGTGTATTTTATTTGTGCTCGATACCGATCACTAATTGGGGATTTTTTTTCTCAATAACGATAGGCGAACTTTCAAATGTATTATACATATAAATATCAAATTAGGTAGCTTCATTTTTGCCGCGTATTATTCATCATTTTTTACTCCTCGACGATATTCATCCATCGACAGTAATCCTTTGTCATCTATCATAATTTCCATTTCACCATTTTACTTTTCTTTCTTTTTTTTTTTTTTCTCTTACGGTAATAACAAGAAAGTCTTCTTTTCATACCCTCGACATCATTTTCAACGTAAATTTCGAGTTTGTTTATCCAAAGCCGAACGTTTGCATAAATATTTACCTCCGGTGAAAATAATTCGTATATAAAAGAAAAAATCGGGAAAAAGGAATGCTCCTTAAGTGACCGCTTCTTTCTTTGGAGTACAACGAAACGTTTGTGCATGAAAACGAAGGACAAAATTGCGAAGAGCCCGGCGCGTACCTTTAGGACTAAAGCGAGGCTGTTCGCCGGAACACGAAATGAAATTCGTGCACCTGCCTCCTTCTTCTGTACTCTCTTATCTCCCCCAACCCTCCTCACCCCTTTCTATCTCTCTCTTTTTTTCTCTTTATCCACAGTACCGTATCTTTCGCGCACCTCTCGATAAAATGTCGATTATTTCGTTGTTCATTATTAAAAAACAAAAAAAAAAATAAATAAAAATAAATAAATCTCCAATTCAATGATCACGCTTACAAATTTACATGGTAACTTAATGACTCATTCGAAATTTTTTCCTTTCTATTTTACAACTATTATAAACTACAAAAACTTACAACTTCGATCGATGCTAATCATAAGATGAAGAAATTATTTCCAAAAGAGAAAGTATATTTTGTATCTTACATTAACCATTCATAGTATATGTTCGATATTTTTTTCTTTTTTCCTTAATTCATTCACATTGACTTGTCGATAACATTTTTATCTCTATTCCAAAAGAAAAAAAAAAGAGAGATAGATAAAAGTTGAGCAGATATTGAAAATAAAATGTTTAATCATACTCAACAATGTATTTGTAAAAGGATACAGGTCGGGTTTCGAAATAGAAATTACATCACTGGACTGATTTTACCCAATGTCCAGCCCTCCCCTTTTTCCACCCTAAGCGTTTCAGGCGGTACATAAATATAATCAGAAGAAGAAGAAGAAGAAGAACACGTTGGATTACGTGCGTGCGTTCGACGCTCGTCTCGCAACAAAATAAGTGGCGATCCGAAAGACGGGAGGATTCGAAGATATTGTAGTTCTCTGAGTCCGTAGACCGAATGGTAGGGGTAAAGACGAGAGGAGGCCCCATTTTCTTCCCACTCCCCACCATCGGCCACCGTTCTTAGGGCCGCGCGCTTCTCCCCACCAGAAGCGGCATATACGCGTGCCAGAAAACGTGAGACGAGCCTCTCTAAAGTAAAAAAAAAAAAAAAAGAAAAAAGAAAAAAAGAAAGAAAAAAAAACACGTGCCAGGAAGATCGTTGGATCGAAACCGCTCGCGTACGTTGCTCCAAAGCCGAGGAAGTTGTACTCGCCTTCCGAGAGTTTTAAGACTTCGGCTTCTTTGATCGCAATCCGTGCCGAGAGCAAATTGTGAACGTTCTCGAGGATCGCTTAAAATGTTTCTCTTCCTTCTCCTTAATGAGCTCCAACAAGCCCTTGTCCTTTCCTATTTTCCATTCTACGTATTTATAAATGAGTTACCATTAGAGTTGTACAAAATCCGTGAAAATCATACGCGTACTCATAAACATTTCTATTCTTGACGTTTATTAATCATTCATTTTATTAAAAATAATGAAAGTTTTAGTTCTCTCTGCGTCAATATACACTATGTTGAATTTATTGAACGTCATTATACTATATAATATTTTGCAGCTATATTATATATGATTAAAGTAAGGAAATAGAGAATTAAAAACTAGACATTTCTGTAAGAATGAATTATATAGTATATTCGAATGATATCATATTATATGTAATTATTATATAATACTGACATACGCGATAATTATGCGTTTCTGTCAGTATTGTCTGATATTTCTCTTCCAGCTTTCTCAACCGCGATACGTATTCTATAATTATTTTAATAATATATATATATATATATATATATATATACATATACTTTCATGAACGGTAACAAGTTATTACTACTTCATCTACGTTTATCTCAATCATCGACTATTATTACGTTTCTTACATATTCTTATTTGTGTAATAAGATGGATAATGTAAAATACTAATATCGAATATTTTTACCTTTTTTTTGTTTTCTTTGCCAACGTTTAATAGATCTTCCCAAGTCATTAATCGTTACTCTTATATTTAAGGTTCAACAAGACCGGGAACACCTTTGATAAAGGCAAAAATCATTATAAAAGAACTTAGTACGTTCCGGTCATAACAGATCCGTAGAAGGTATTTCTACATTTTTGCTCGTTACATTCCAGGACTACCTCGCTAAGAACAGAAAGTCGGGGTCTTTGTCATATTCTCTTTCACTTCTTTTCTTTTCACAATTATAAAACCTTTGATCTTGCATAGATCAAAAATTACATCAACGATTATAAAATAAAGAACACTTGCCGGTATAATTACTACAATTATTATTCGAATAAAAATAATTGTCTGGTTCGTTACTCTATGCTATCGGCAAGTATATCGAAGTAAATAATGAGTATTTAATTAATTACTTGATAAATATATATATATATATATATATATATATATATATATGTATATAACAAAAAATAAAATCTTTCGCGACATCTTATCGAGCGATTTATTCATAAATTTAGTTGTTCTGTCAATTTGTATAATAATATGCAAGCATACGTGAATTCACGAACCTAATTGAAAACAACCGTTTCAGCTAAATACGATATTTAGAACTTTTTCTTCAAATTTCAAATTTAATTTAACTTTATTATAAATAAAAGTTCCTTTTGGTAAAGGAAATAGAAAATATGATGAAAGAATAAGATGTTATATAACGTTCTATATGTCTTCGTGCACGTTATAAGCAAAGTAAAGAAAATAGAAATGTTTTCCTCTCTAACATTACTAATTGCATTTAAATCTCACGAACATACGATATTGCATATATTTGAAAATATAGTATGTATACACGATGTCTCAAAAATCGATCTACTTTGAAGAAATAATGGAAATTAATGGAAGAACGGGGTTAAGACATGAAAAACATATTTATTAGGAAGCATGTGCCGCAAGGAATTAATGCCATTTATGTATCTATCTTCGCATGGCGACCATCAATTTTTTCTACAAAATTTAAAACAATAAATTGTTAGACCTAAAATATCTTACATGAAAATTACTGATTTTTTTGTTTAAATACTTCTTGAATTAAACCAATGCTTTCGTTACATTTACTTGGGCGTTTATTTCTTCTGTCATTTACAGATTCGGTTTTCTAAAATTTAGTTAATAATTCACGATTTTCTTTAACTTTTTCTTATCTTAATTTGGTTTATTTTCCATATTGTAACAAACATTCGATCATCTACGTTCATCAACAATGATATAAAAAATTCCGGAATAGAAAATTTATAAATTATACAAAATTAGAAACATCAATTAACTTTTCTTTAAATCTTTTTTCGACAAATTTGCATTAGAAATACATATGTTTATGGCATCATAATATTTAAAAAAAAAAAAAACATCCAACAGTTGAAATAAATAGTGACTTTTGAAATATACTGTATAAACGACCGGAGGAAACCAAGATGCACGCGATCGTTCACTTTTCTTTAGTTATTCCTTATCGAGAAGGAAAATCGCTGCTACGTGCAAGAATCCGACTAGCATGTTATTCTGCTTTGTGATAATGAGTTGCATTGCTCGAAACGAAACTTTTCTCGCTTTACAACTAATCGCTAAACTTCTTGAAAACAATATCCTTTAAGAAATTACGTTTGAAAAGAGCGATAAAGAAACAAGGAAATATATTTATTCGTATATTTGTGTACACAATTCATAATTTAAATTCTACACGATTTATTAAAATGATGATATCGTCTAAGATGATATATCATAAGTAAGTAATCTACTAAAAACTACAGGATACGAAAACTTTAACTATTACGTAAACCAGTAATATGGCACGAATTATCAGTGTATTTTATTCGATAATGACTTGCCTGAAAAATGGCTATCCTTCAATTTAGAGTAGGAATATGCTATGAATAAGTAGAGAGGTAATAAACGTACTTGAAACTTTGCACTGAAGAACTTCAAATATTTGCCAACTATGTTCTAGGCGATTTCGTACGCAATTCACTTTCCACGTTGCATTCGGCGAACGATTTCCAGTTTTGCAAGGCCTTGTATGGCCATGCCTGTACGACATAATTTACCTTACCTCAGAATTTCGCAGGACATTCTAACACCGGATTTTTTAAAAATTCAAATACTCTCATTTATCTCATTCAGATGTAATTTCGCACCTTCTAATGTCTTCGTCAAGCATATCGCAACAAGATAATGTTATTCTCTTTCGTTCCCTTTCTACTGATTTCTCATTCTCTATATGATTTTTTACAGATGATTTTTGTTTACGTGCTTACGTTGATTTTTTAAAATGTATAAAATGTCTGTGAATACACATTATTATATTATAAGCATGGAAAAAGATTTTTTTGCATCCTCTCTCTCTCTCTCTCTCTCTCTCTCTCTCTCTCTCTCTCTCTCTCTCTCTCTCTCTCTCTCTCTCTCTCTCTCTCTGAATATGTTTTACATAGTAGAATTTTAATAAATGTATAACGAAGTATACGTTTCACGGTAAACTTAAAACCATTTTATATTATATAATCTCTACACACTATAGTACCTATATGTTCATACATATGCATTGCCTATTAAATTAATACTAACAGATAAAACAACATTTCTTTAATTCCTAAAATTCTTTTATACGTAATCAAAATTATCTATTACTTTCAGAATTATCGCCCAGCGGAATATTAACCTTCATAACTAAATAAACATAACCTTGTAAAATAAGACTGATCATATATTCTAGATCGGGAACAAGGTGCGGTAATGAATAGGGTAGTGATCTATTCATGAGATAGTGATATGGTACAGTGCAGTTTCTTAATGTAAAGTTACATTATATAAGGTCGACAAAGAATTGGTCATGTTTCGTTTGACCAAGGACAACAATACTACTGTTTTCATCATGATAATGCAACAATTGACATATCTATTAAAATGTACGTATGCAAAACTATAAAGAAAATATACTTATTGCATTTCAAGTCGATACATGTCGTTACATGTTATAAAGAAGTAAAAATTAGAAAACTGATAAGATTAGTTAAACCCAAGTGAATATTCGAAATCTGATTGAAGTCATTAGAGCAATGGCCTAAAGGAGTGATATGGATTATAATTCGCCCGAATTGCGAAATTTTACGGATAATAATAGAAAAATTGAAAAATAATAAATACTCTTAAAATCAAAAATAAAATGATAGTATTACTATCTTCATATTTATTAATATAATTAAAATCGTTTAAGTATAGCATAGAATTTTTGTTTAAGAAAAGCTGTCACAAATATAAATAGTTCGCGCGCCACTATTTACATAAAATATGAATGCATTCAAATTTATTATATATATATATATATATATATATATATATATATATATATATATTGTAACACCTGTAACCCAGTTTTACACAAGTCAGTTCTTGTCATTCGATTGAATGCAAAGAATGCAAAATGGACTTCATTAACCGAAGAGACAGTTTTTCTTCTTTTATTTCATTTCTTCTTCGACGTCCGCGTAATGTCAAGCATTTATCTGTTTGGTGTTACCGCTGTCTTACAAGACGTACTGCTGATCTTTTCTGTAGATATTGCACAAAAACCTCAAGACTTGTGTGCAATATTTTCGATTACTCCTTTCGGTTTAGCCTATCGACTCAATATAGTTACATATATAGTTTGCCTACATGTTATGGAATAAAGAAGATTACCTCGTTTATAATCGTCTTTATTTGATGAATTATAATAATTATTTATAACTGCATAAATATGGAAGATAAATATCCGTTTCTTAATTCTCTATTTTTTATCTCTTTTCTAGAACCGGTCTACTGATCATGCAAATGTGCACGCACTCGAAACACGTCTTGGAAAATGACTTTTACCAAACATACCAGTTTTCAAGTGTTCCGGTTTATTCCTATAGAATTTGACCAGTATATTTACTGGCTTTAAAAAAGAGAAAGAAAAAAGAAAGAAAAAATAAAATGCTGCGATATTAGAAGTGTCTTTTGCAACCCACTGCTCTGCTCTAGCATGACTATCGTGTATCAAACGAGTCCTGGTTGCGTATCCATTGACCTGTCGGCTTCTATCGAATCGTCAAATCTGTTTATCTGCTTGCGAAAAGAAAAATATATGTCAGAAAAAAAAAAGGTGACAGTTTGACTTGGTGATGTTGGTTAATGGTGGCCAATAGAAGATATTTTCACAGATACGATCCAATGTGATAGTGAATTGAAGGCGATGGACCGTGAAACGCATAAGGCGTATATACGAAGCAAAGATTTTTATTATTATATATGTATGCGTACGTGCATAAACGCTAAAGTAATTGCAACTCCACGACTTAGCTTTTTCTTTCGTAAAGAGGATTTGGTTTTAAAACATTAACGAAGAAATACTACAATTGAACGAATCACTTTAGGTAATTGTAAAACAAACTACGTTCTTTTTTTTTTTTTTTTTTTGTTAAAAAAAATTGGCCGTTATTAAAAGGTTTTAGTTTTCGTTTCTTGAATAATAATTAGAAAGATGTAAGATGTAAAAATTTTTTTTTAATAACCAATAAGAATAAATAATTAAGGAAACATAATAAAACAGGAGATCGTTTTACAACTAACATTATGCAATCCGATAATAAATGTTCCTTCGAACTTGTAGCTCTAATTGCCGTTCGTACTTAACGAGCGGACAATAAACCGCCTCAATCAATCACTCGATAGATCGATATCATTGTTATGTGAAAGAGAAAAAAGGCTTAGGATCGAATGTGTTTCAGGAATGTTTGCGAATAGGTTCATTGGGTCAAGAGAATGAAATAACGTAAGTCATCAAAAGTGATTTAAGAAATTCATCACAATATTACTAATACATGCAAATTTGTATGTAAATGAATTTGATCATTATTACTCTTATTCCATCTTTCTCTCTATACTTTCTAAATTTTAACAAAAAATACTACCCGCCGTCCATTATTCTCAACATGTAATCGAAATTCGCTAAAATATAACTTCGGAACGTATTGAGATAACTGCAAGTTTTTATCTTGTTAATTATTCAAATAAAAACAGCAGGAATTAGTCTTAATGAATTATGCAATAATGAATTCTTTTCGATTTATTTCGAAGCAACATTTCCTTATAACTCATTTTTATTTATAATATGTGGGATAGTTTAATGATAAATAAAAGTATATATCCGTGGTGATCTCATATGTAAAATTATTTATCTTTTATTTATGATAACATCTTTCCATACGTTTAACGTAAATACTTTATATTCTTTTAATAAACCCTCTCTCGTTTCGTTTTAATAGGGACTTCTCGATCTACTAAATAAGATAAAAGCGTTACGTTTTACCTAGCATATTTCATTATTTTCTATTCCGTATACCCTTTTTTTATATATTTTACGGACACTTCCATCGCTAATCGTAATTAATCTTCTTTTGCAAATTAAACGCAACAATTTTTTTCAGAACAATCTCGGATCATTTTCACTGCAAGCCTTCAAACAATTTTCATACGATATTTCATTTCGAAGCTTTTGAAAAATCGAATGACGGAAAAAAGCTGTTGGACTAATTATGTTCACGATCTTAAATCGGGATGCTCGTTAACACGAACGTAATCAAAAGTGTAGTAATAATAAATTAAACCGAAATTACAGGTTTAAAGTCTACTTTGACTTTTCGTTAAATTGTCAAGCTTTGATTACTCTTTAAAAGAATTTGCTTCCTCGACGATTAAGAAAAAATCACGGAAGAAAAAGTGTTTTGTTTCTCTGTGTGCGGTTATTTACTGGTCCATAATAGAGTGCATGGATGTATATGTGTTTATTCTCCGTAACCGATCATCCATGAGACATAAAATGATTTTTTATCGTCAGCTCATTACTTTTAATGAATGGTCTTTTTGTCCCTTGAAACGTATTCGTTAAACATTTCCGCATTCAATATACTTCCTACGCACACATTAAATTTCCGATCGATCAATTACGATATGTTACGATATATTATTAGATACGAAACATAATCCTACCATTGTATCAAACTCTAATAAATTAGAAATTCATTTGGAATCATAACACAAATGGTATAGAAACATAATTAGGTGCAGGTATACCCTGAAGTGTTACGATTTTCTGTACTTTATATTGCAATCAGTATAAAATAATATTTATTACAATTATCAAAATATCGCTATCACTCCGATTACTTTGTTTCTGATTATATTTTTATATTGTAGGAAATTATTTTTTGTATAGTAGAAAATTATATTTTGTACTATAGGAATATATATAATAGTGGTGATTCTAAAATACCAATATGATAATGATATGTAAATATGAAAATAACAAAATGATACACATTCGTAGTTTGACTCTTCGCACTTTGGCATTTTCTCTTTAACTCCTTTGTTTTTACTTTTCACTTTTTGACGACTTTAGATTAAACTTCGTCATTCTCTTATTAACTGCTTTCTTTCGATCTTGAGCATCGTATCATCTGGTTATTTATTTGTCATATATCCATCCACGCTTTCACATACTTTCGCCACATCTTTATCGAATTTACAATTCTAAATCCAACATTTACTATAACCATTCAAAACATTTTAAATACAAGATGGGTGAGAGGTTAATAGTAGTCGAATAATACACCTACGTAAAATTACAATAAAAAAAAATATCAAATATGAAGTGAATGTAATTTAAATCGAGTCTAAACTTTTGCGAAATTATTTCAAGTATCAATCGTATAATCTTAGAATTTAATGAATATATTTATAAATATACATGATATGATAAAGGAAGAAAAAAAAGGAAACAAAAAAATCTTTGAATTCATCATGCAGACCAGTATTGGAATTTAATTAAAATAAAAACAAAACCACCCAAGTCAGAAATTCATAGAAACTCTATGCCGAGTGGCTACCAATTCGCGTTTGATATAAATCATACGTAATAGAGACATTATAATGAAGCATTTTTAAAATAAAAATGGGAAACGCTTTGATGCGTTTCTTTCGTTCTAGGAGTTATGAAAAAGTTCTTATAAAAAAAAGATGAGCAGTAATATATTTTCAAAAGCTGAAATATATGCTTTAATAGAGTTCCATCGGCGATACAGTCGACTACCATACATCGAGATACATTTCTCTCGAAGTTCGTGACGTAGGAAAAGGTGAAATGAGCCCGCTTTGGGTTCTCCTTCTCTTCGGCTATATATATACCCGCTCTCAATTGCGGAAAGCCACAGTTAACCCGCATTATTCGTCAGTAACTTTTAATAGTGTCTTCTCACTTTATTTCACGAAACTTAGAACAGCATCCTCAAATACACTCTTTGATAAGTGCGTTTTCACGAATCTAATCATCTTTTTGTTTATTCGCTAATAACCCATAATCATTTGAAGTGGTACCTTGTGTCGTCGAATTTAATATTCATATATATATATATATATATATATATATATATATATATATATTATAACATTCATTATCGATCTGGTTTGACGATAAAAATGTCTTTAGTGTTGTGCAGATTTGATTGTCTATTGGATTTTGTAGAATTGTATTTATGTCGATGATCTTATACTGTTGCTTTTTTTATTTTTATATAAATATTCTTCAGGTTTTACGTTTAATATACAAACGGAGACTTATCTTTCTATTATCTTATCGACAGCAAATTGCAATATAGAAATTACATTATCAAAAATATGAGAATATGATATTCTAAAGTTGTTACTTGAAGAGAAAATAATCTTTATTGCATCGATTACTTATCGAATTATTTAAAAATGAAAATGAAAGAAATTTTCATATTGCATTTCCGCGTACCTTAACACATGACAGAATGTAAACCTGTTTCTAGATAGGAACGGTGTATACGAGGGCGTATATACAACTCTCTCTTACGATTTATATTTCTAAGCATATTTTTTTTTTCTTTTGGTTTTTATATGATCAATAAATTGTTCTCTCTTACTAGATTTTTCCTTCTTAAGAATGCCATTGTTAATTAGTTTTTTTAATTTCTCTCCTATTATTCAAAAAAATAAAAAATAAAAAGAATCTTTCATTTTCATTACAACAGCGTATCTAATAGCAAGAATTTTTTTATTATAAATTTTTTTATTCGTATACATGTTATAAAGAGAATTGGAGCATGTAATATCAAGGATCCAGAATAACCTGTTTTATTTTATGTGACAGATCTGACCAAAAACTTCACATTCATTTTCTTATTCATGCCTTCCTTTTTCTCCGTTTAATCTTCATTTTATTAGTTACTCATGCACTTGTATCCATACATACGTTGTTAATTAGGCAATCTTTTTTTATTAATTTTTCTTTCATTCGTTCGTTTTCATACATAATTTTTTTAATTGACAGCGCGACGATAAAAAAAAAAAGAATATTTATGAGCGAATATAAGGGATCATCTCGCTCAAGAAAAACATAATTATATGATAATAATAAAAATGGAGTGGATAAATTTGTTTTCATGTTGGTTTTGAACCCAAAATGAATGCTCTAAATAATTATTTATTGATCGCATTCACGTGTATCAAAGAATTCATTCAATTCAATATTCATAAATTCAGTTCATTGATTTCATTCTTTTCCAGATAAGAAAAGGACGAAAAAAGAAAATTAGTCTTATAAAAGAAAAATGAATTTGTTGATGCGATTAGTCGTTTCCATTTACCTATTAACTTCCGTTCTAACCGCAATTTATGCCGGTAATACCCTTGGAGGATGGGACTCTCACTTTGGACGAGCTCCACTTCTCGAACGATATTCCTGGAAGATTCTTGATTTTGCATATCCCGATGAAGCGAGTAGAAAACTCGCTTTATCAATGGGAGAATTCATACCGGAAAATGCATTACCAGTCGGCATAGAAATATGGCGTAATAAGCTCTTCGTCACGGTTCCAAGATGGCGAAATGGTGAGTTATCTTTCACTTTCAATAACTTCATCACTAGTCTTATTAGTGTCATTGTACTATTCTTCTTATTACATTTTTTTTATATCGATCTAACAAATATCGATCCAAGATTCATCACAAAAATAATACGATTCGTTCTAACGTTCGTTTTTTTCATTTTTTCTTCATGTGGATAGATATTTAATTTAACAATTTATATGAATAAAATAATAAACCATCCTTTATGTCATCACTGTCGATATAATTTTTCACGTATAAAATAATATTCTATCGATCGAATAGAAATTATGATGATTGATAGAACAGAAATCGAAAGTAACGAACACGAAACGTCCGTCTTCTTCGTCTCATTGTTGAAAAGAAGACACAAAAAAGTAGGACCGTCCCTTCCGCGCTTTTAGCTCGCTGATGATCATACGTGTCTCAAGTCAGGAACCGGAAGTCCGTGAGAGAACTATAGAGGGAGGCAAGGGCAGTGTCGCAGGAGGTATACGTTCGAATCTCGTCTGGCCGACTTCCGGTTCGCGACAAAAAATGCCGAAAACCGCGAGAGCAACTTGAATGGAGCTCTCTCTCTCTCTCTCTCTCTCTCTCTCTCTCTCTCTCTCTATCTATCTATCTCTGTCTTTCTCTATTTCACTCACTCACTCATTCTGCTCCTCGAAAACTCCATCTTCTCTAAGGCATACGAAATCCAGCCCTCTTCTTCCTGGGTTTATTCACTCCCGTGTCCTTTATCAGACTTCGCCATCCCCTCCACACCCTTCCCCCTACGTGTTTTATATTTATTATATGCATTGGCGCACGCCAGGCCATTGTACCAAGCACGGATGGTCAATGATGGCGGCACGCTGTGTACAATCCTTCTATGTTCCATCCTTTTGCTTCTCTCTCTCTCTCTCTCTCTCTCTCTCTCTCTCTTTGCTTCTCTATGTCTCTGTTTTTGTTTCTGCCTTTAAATCCCTAGAATTATATTCAACACGTAATTTTCTTGATATTTTTAGTGTCTTTAAATTGAACATATATATATATATATATATATATATATATATATATATATTTCAATTAATTCGTATCCTTGTTGATCCTGTTAAAGTACATTCGTCTTTCCGTCGTTAATATTTTTATGGCTGAAGGGGAAATGATTTAAAGAGTGAGAGAGTGAGAGAGAGAGAGAGAGAGAGAGAAGTATAAAAATAAAATGCCGAGAGAAACATGTTCGAGTAATAAATTCAAGGATAAAAAGGCGAGAATAAGGTGGTGGTATTTTGGGATGTAGATTCGGGGTGAAACAATAGATATCGGGTACAGCGCTGGCTTTTCTCTTCTTTCTTCTCTTTCGATCCTCCTCGTTCCGTTTCTAGGAGCTTTCGAAACGAGCCACAAACCGCTCCCTGTGACCGCCATTGTCTTTAGGGCAGGTTTTTATGTGCCCTCGGTGTTTGTCCCATTCTTTCGCGTAACTTCAGATTCACCGTGGGCTCCAAACTTGCTGTGAGAGCTCCGACGGGGAAGGAAGGAAGAAAGAAAGGAAAGAGGAAACGAGAGGCAAAAAAGAAGAATGAGAAAGAGACTTTGTCGGTCCCTTCTGGGTACTTTTGTGTTCAATGAACTCCTCCGCGACAAAATAATGGTCGTGTCAACGATTTGCTCGAATCGGAATAAGCGATTTTGTAAAGTCGAACGAGTTACGTACAGGTTCGATACGTATATTTATTTACTACATGAACAACAACGTGAAGAATTCAATTCAAAATGGGTTTATCAATCCTTTACTTTGGTAACATTTGATCACGAACCGCCAAAATGACGGTAATACATTGGTCGAAACGAAGATATATTTTATATCGATTAAAATATTGGCTAATATCGCTCGTAAAGAAAAAAAAGAACGAGTCTATTGAGATGCATGTATTTAATAATCTTCGACAAAAGCATTGTACTTATGAATCATTATCCTTTTTATTTATAAAACATAAGAGTAATTTGATTATGTCATATAGTGAAAACAATCTTGGATACTCAAGTATAACAGTTTGATTATTAAACTTCTATCGATCAGATACGCGAATTAAATAAATTGAACGATGTTTCTACATATATACATATCTTTCTACAAACGTTTATATTATACAAATCTTTGAAGGTATACCAGCGACACTTAATTACATTTCGTTGGATGCAAATCGTGGAGGTTCACCTAAACTCACTCCATATCCAAATTGGGCCCAGAATAAGGCTGGTGCTTGCGGATCTGGATTAACTACTGTATATAGGTGATTACCAATAATAATCGGCGAAGAAAAAAATTTAAGAAATATTTAATGATCGATGAATCTAATTTATAGAATACACGCTGATAGATGCGATAGATTATGGGTTTTGGACACTGGTACTATTGGAATTGGAGATACAACTGTGCAAGCATGTCCTTACACGTTAAATATTTTCGACTTGAACACAGATAAGATTCTGAGACAGTACAGGCTCCGTCCAGACGATATCAATCAAGTATGACTCTACAAATGTTAATAAGAGATACGGCGAGAATTTATTTATCATCGTTTCCAAAAAAAAAAAAAAAGATATTTAAATAATAAATAAATAAGGTCATATAAAATTATTAAAAAAAATTTTGCAATATTTGCAACATATCTTTCATTAGAATCTAGAATGAAAATTCTTACAAATTCACTGACACGAATATTGATTATCAGGAACTTAGGTACTCTCGTTTTCCATACGATTAGAACCTATCCAAAACCATTATTAATGCTACTGTGAAAGATATTAAACTCTCGGATATTTTTCACAGAATACTTTTATCGCGAACATAGCCGTAGATCTTGGAAAGGGTGGCTGTGACGATGCCTTTGCCTACATGTCAGATGAACTCGGTTACGGACTGATAGTTTATTCCTGGGAACAAAACAAATCCTGGCGAATAACTCACAGCTATTTCATGCCTGATCCACTAGCTGGTGACTACAATATTGCTGGTCTTAACTTCCAATGGGGTGAAGAGGGTATTTTCGGTATGAGCCTTTCTCCAATAGCCTTCGATGGCTACAGAACGCTTTTCTTTCATCCACTGAGTAGTAATCGAGAGTTTGCCGTCTCTACGAGGATCCTGAGAAATGAGGAACTGGCAAAGGACAGCTATCACGAGTTCCAGGTGAATAAAAGAACGATTTCACTCACTTTCTCTCTTTCTTCTTCTCTTCCTTCTTCTTTCGACACCACGAGCGACTCTTAAACCGGTTTGATTATTACGATTTACGTTTCCACGTCTACGAAACATAACGAAATGACATAACGCAAGGCGGGAGGTAAATTGATCAAGTTTATAAAAAGACGATCGATGACGTTCGCTGATCGAGCAAGAAACAAGGTCTTGATAATGACAAAGACATGGCTCCGAGAACTTTATCCGAAAAGAATCTCAATGATCTCAAAGTTTAATTATACTTTCTTTCTTTCATTACAATTATTAACGCAAAGATTAAGATCATTATTCTATTATTTTGTTACTATTCTTCTGTTTATTATTATTATTATTATTATTATTATATATCTTTATATTCCTCCAAAATGACAAATTAGCAATATCATCATCCAACATAAGTTTTTGTCTTTTGTTTGTACAGGCACTCGAAGAGAGAGGACCTAACTCACACTGCACTGCATCGGTTATGGACGAGAATGGATTGCAGTTCTTCAATTTGGTCGATCAAAATGCAGTGGGATGTTGGAACTCTCAGTTGCCTTATACATCCGCCAATCACGCGTTAGTCGCAAAACACGACGAAGCTTTAATATTCCCAGCGGACGTCAAAGTAAGATTAAAATTCAAAGAATGTAGGGAACATTTGGGATCGAAATAACATAAAAATGAAAATGTTCGAATATTCCAGGTGAATAGAGGAATACTTTGGATAATATCGGATAAGATGCCGGTCTTCTTGATTTCAACCTTAAACTATACTGACGTAAACTTCAGAATATTAACTGTACCAGTTCAGGAAGCTGTCTCCGGGACGGTCTGCGAAAACACACCTTGGCGTTACGCCAGTAATCGCATTTGGTGGGATCGATGATAACGACGTAGACGAAATAAAGTATAAGAAACGCGTAAAATCTATTTTGAAAAACAAAAAAAAAAAAAAAAAAAGATGGAAGCACGCGT
Organism: Dolichovespula media; assembly: GCA_911387685.1. Taxonomy (NCBI): domain Eukaryota; kingdom Metazoa; phylum Arthropoda; class Insecta; order Hymenoptera; family Vespidae; genus Dolichovespula; species Dolichovespula media. The sequence continues at coordinate 8,857,981 of OU426853.1, forward strand.
TTACCCGCTCAAGGTTTCAAGCGGTCTCCTGCTGGCCTCGAGAGTTCCGGCAATCTAAATACAATTGGTCGTTTGTACGATCGGCGACTTCGCTTTCTTATTCTCCTTATTCTTATTCTTCTTCCTTTTTCTTGTTCATCTCTTAAAGAAAAGAAAAAAAAAAAAAAAGGATAAAGGAAAGAAGAAGGTAGAAGTAAATAAACGGAAAAGAAATGTATATCTACTACCTTTCGTCTCCTTTCTCTTCCTCCCACTACTCTAAAACTTGGTCGTTAACACTGCTTCTATGCGGAGACTTTACAAGTCCTTTAGGGTCCTTTCGAGCGATTTACCAGAACGACTAGCCGCCTCATCAATAATTCATGATAGCGGGAGGCTCCTAGGAAATAATAATATCCCTATTCCGATGGAGATTCGATGTGGATACTTTCTTTTTTTTCTTCCTTCTTTTTATAAAAAAAAAAAAAGAAAAAAGAAAGATTTTATCCCTTTTTTCGCGATTCCATCCTTTGGGAGAGTTAATAGTACAGATAAAGCGTGTTCATAAATTAAAGAGCTTTGTAGAAAAATTCGAATGGTACATGTGTAATACTCCCGATAATATACAGTATTAAAATAAAGATAGTTTCAACCGTGTGAACTAATATTAATATTTCAAAGATGACTGATCTTGCGTACTTCGAACAAAAAAGAAAGTATTTCTTTTCTAATATCGATTGTGAACAAAGTTTCTCTCGAAGCAAACCTCAAAGGTTATAGACCGCAATCCGTTGCGAAAATCATAGGAAGTAAATCAAAGTGTCTTACAATGGCGGTAGTAGTGGTAGAAACTAGGCGAGACATCCTAACACTTGGGCCAATTTCGAACGTTTATACGGCGTGAAAACGGTTATCGAATTGGCGTGAATCAGCCAGCCCGCAGGAGCCAGATGGCCCGACGTGCCCCATTAGTTTGGCCCTCGTTTCCGATAATTTTAAGGCGACCAGCCATTTCGTGCTCTGATATACGATCGGATATCGCTCGCACGATTCTAACAAAATTATCCGTTTCACGCCCCCGCCAGTAAAATATGATCTTGCCAGAGAACGTAAGTTCATCGTCTTTCTTTCTTTCGACTTTCAAGTTTAGAACTCTTTCATATTTCGTTATTGTAATTATTTCGTTATATCAAGTATATTCACGATATTTTGTAAGCGCCTCATGTAACAAAGTAACCTTGTGAAATGTTAAAAATTTTACTTAAAAATACTTCAATACTTCAGATATTTTTTTCTTCGAAAGAAATATCTTACCTAGAAAAGGAACTTATCTAAGAATTTTTAAAACGGATAAGGTACGAAAAGGAGAAAGAAAAAAACAATAAGAATCGAGATTCATGTAGGAAGGTTCACGCTTCGAATGCTAATTCTTACGATCTATGGATCGTAGATTGTAGCATTTGGCGCGACTAACTGGCGATTAGAAGAGGCCGAACGAGATACGTGCATGAGATTGCTGTAGATGATAACGAAGGTGTTTTCAATTTGGAAAACGGCCCTTCATCCCTCTCCTTCTCTCCTCTCTCTCTCCTCTCTCTCTCTCTCTCTTTCTCCCTGTTGTATCTCTTCTTTCCCTCTTACCACCTTTCTTCGATCGATAAAAGAAGTTTCAAAGGTTCTAAGTCTGTCTCGTTAACACGTCGATCCTGATCAGCCACGATGTGCATTATGGGCATCGGGCATGGATTATAATCTTCAGGTTAGAAAGGATCAAGAACCCTTTCTCATGAGAACCTCCTTTTCGCTATCGATCGAACAAAACTTTTTAATTTAAATTATTTACAGATATATTTTCCATTAAAATAATATTTCTTTTTATTATATGTATATTAAATAAAATGAATGAAAGTTTTATTTTGCCGAAAGTGAAGGAATTATAGTAACACGATCAATACTTTTTTCTTAATCCAGATTCAATCTTCAAACGCGCATTATATATATATATATATATATATATATAACTTTCCGTAGATTGTTAAGAAAAGAAATAAATATCCAACGAATATTTATTAAAAATTTGAAATAATCTACAATTCCTTCTAATCTCCCTTATATTCTCATCGTATTTGAGACCGATTCCAATTTGCGAGGAATCAAGAAAGAACGAACGTTTCTCGGTCAAATTTTATCTGAGGAGGCAACGTGCGTACTCGGTGCTTGGTCTTTTGGATTTCGTATCAGCTTACTATCCTTAGGTTTGTTTTAAATTAACACCTACCCACGCCCGCGGCACGCTTTAACACCTTTTTAAAAGGTGCCTGCTCCAGGCCGACCCTCAGCTTTTTTTTACCATCGGCGCCGGTAATTATGGGTTGGTTGGCTCGAGCCAACTCGCGCTCCCCTTAAAGACGACGATATATTTCTGGTAACGAGTTATTCGCACGGCAACTTTCGCATCGAAGCGCTTTCTCGTCTTTCTTTTCGTCATCTTGTTCGTCTCTCTTTCTCTTTTCCTTTTTCCCTCTCTATCTCCGACTCTTTCGCTCCTTATTTTTTTTTCCTCCTCCATTATCAATCTTTTGCCTTATTTTCCATTCCAATCCTTCCTTTCCCACAAAGTAATAACGAACAGCACGTCTTCCCTTTATTAACCGTCATGTTTCATTTTCATGGAAACCGAGCTGTCCGATTTCAGGCGATCAGATCTTATTCAAAAGTACTAATTATAGGTGCTGTTACTCAGCGCGAACGGTCAGTTGATTAAACCTACGTCTTATTCGGTTATTATTAAAATAGATTCGACCATTTTTAATTTCTACGCTTTGCATTTTTATTAGCAAGCGACATATTGTCCGTTTTCAAATTACTTTCATTAAATTCCATTATATTAAAGTTTACGTTAATTTTTTTACAATTGACATGATGTTCTTTTTTTTTTTTTTCTTTTATGCATTGGCACAGTATCATTTTTGCGTCCGTGTAAATAAGGTTGCAGAGATACAGGTGTTGAAGATCTAAAGATAAGAATATTGTTGAATAATATAACATTTGCATTTATCACCAGAATATCGATCTAAATAATTCAATATAAAATTAACATTTACATTAGAAATTAGCAACTACCATGCATATATTGAGATTTTCCTTGAAACAGGATTAGTGGATATCTACTTTATCTACTCTGTTTTATCGACAGCTTTTCTGGAAACACAGCTATGACACCTATATTATACAGTATATATTCCTCTTAGCACACTCAAATAATTCAATTAGCATGTAACCAAAATTTTGGTATACAATAAAAGTGGTAGTTCATTTGACAAAAGGAAGAAAAAACTATATTCTAGATTATAATTCTTTAAAGATAGATTAATTGAAAATAGTTTGGTAATATATCATAATTTTGATTTCTAATTAATTTCTAAAATAGTTAAACCGTATTTAAGCAGCCATTAGCTCGAGATTAATACCATTGGAATATATATGCTTGATCTCGTTTGAAACAGAATTATCATCTACCCACGACAGTTGTTAGTTAAATAGTCAAATTAATTTACGTTATATAGTAGTTCTGTTTTCATTGCTTTAGAGCCTTAATACGAATGAGAAAGAAGAAGAGAAAGAGATGGTGAATGTGATTGAATATATTTTTCTCTTGACAAAAAAAGATACACATAAATGAAATTTACAAAAAGAAATGAAATATAATTATTAAAATGCTCATTATCAGGAAGACACAAATTGAAAATGTAAAATTGCTATATAAACGAGCAAGACATTAATTAAACGTACGAGAAAGTAATACGTTGTTTAATTTGAATAACGAACACCCAAAATGGTCGGCCATCGTTCAAACTGTAATTATTCGTATAATTAAAACTGTTTGAATAAGTGAAACGAAAAAGAAGTCAACGATATGAAAAAGTACCGTACAAAATCTATTTCGAAAAATTTAATTCTACATCCATATATATATATATATATATATATATATATATATATATATATAACTGTACGAAATCTGAATTCTAAGATTCAACTGGTATTACCGCGCGGTTGTATTTTAGTACTAATTCAAATTTCATTTTCGAAGAAACCTCGCGTGATACCGTGAAACGAGCTGCGAATGAGAAAAGAAGAAATGAAGAAACAGTAGAAGTCGAGAAGGCGATGCTCGACTATTCTCCCGAGAGTCCAGCCACGGTAAATTAGATGAAGAAGGTTCGGCTTTGCGTGACTAAACATATTGCTAGATTTTATACAACAAATAAGAACTAGACGTGTGGAATAAGTTGCGGAAGTGATAACAGGAACAACTAAAAAAGGAAGAAAAATAAAAGAAACAAGGAAGAAAGGAAGGATATTCTTCCTCTTCCCGTGTCCTTCTCCCTTAATTCTCCTTTAACAGGAATGAGCGACATCCACCGACGTCTTGACAATCAAATCAAAAAGACAAATCAATGTGAGAATGTCTCATCGATCGATGATAAGAATCAAGAAAATCTGAATAAATCCGAATATCTCGGTAAAGATTTCAACGAAGAGGACAGAACAGAGGAGTATAGGACTGAAAGAGTGAACTACAACCCGTTTGATCAAGGTAATAGCTAATTGTAAGTAAGATAAAGGAATGTGTTTTTAATCTATTCGATTTTTTTCACGTCATTCAATTAGTGAACTTTACTTAACTTCGGTTCAAAAAATATTTGATCCTCACTTTTTGTTTTGTTTTGTTCTTTTTCTTTTTTTTTTTACGAGGAACGTTTATAGGACGATAAAAGATTTTTAATAAAAAACACTTTCGAATCAATTGTTAATTCAATACAAAATTTTGTTTGATCGAAATGTCCGCGTAAATTCAGCGATACCGTTCAGTATATCCATGTGTTTACTTAAGAAAGAAAAATATTTTTAGGAAATATCTCAAGACTATCATCGATCACCACACAAGGCGAAATATCTCAAATAGATAAAGACGATAGATTGTTTTGCATGTTTGAGAACGACTCCGATAGCTTCATCATTAACACCTTGCAGAATAAAGTTAAAGAAAAAGGAAACATGCAAGCAACGCAAATCGAAGAGGTATATGAAACTACTTTTAATTATACTTACTCTCGTTTTGAACTCGAGTAAATGTTTTTTGGTTTTTTTTTTTATTTTTTATTACGACCACTATTCTTTACAATTTGTCCAGCTTGGACATTCGGTAAATTAGTTTAACAGTTGATTATGACACGAGGGTACTGAACCCATGGAGAAGCATTGAAAAAATCTGTATAGGTACAGTTGTGGTGAGTAAGTAAATGTGATAACGCAAGAAAGTCTATCATAGTCATATATTTTCTTTAGAAGAGTATCCTTTTTTTATATAACTAATTTACGATTTATGGTAATCTTTATACGGCTACGATTGTTTAGTTAATTTTGGTTCACCCTAAAGGGGAAAAAAAAAAAATTATGGGCAACGAAATAAAGGATGTAAATTAAAATAAAGATAAAAAGAAAATATCCTTACTAGATTCCAGTTGGCGAAATTAGTTATGGTAAAGATGACAATACGACTCGAACGAAAGAAGTAATTAAGGAAGCTGTGCCAATAACGACACGTAAACTTTCCAGTGAGTCAACTAATTTACGTCAATTAGAATACCAGATATTTCTCTAACTTAATACTTTCTGAACAAACTGTAGTAAAACACGAATATATACTTTGAAATTTATCACAAGAGTAGCTCCCGTTAAAATGTGTATATATGCGAGTCCTGTGTCCTCAACAAAGGGAAAACGCTAATCGATCTTGTTACGCACTTTCTATTATTCAAGCTCAAAGATTTTACTGGAAAAAAAAAGATTATCGATCCTGCTTAACATAGTTTCGTATATTTGCCCTAACCAAGTATTTGTTATTAATCGTTTCTTTTTTTTGTTTGCGATCAATAGTCCTTCGTCGATCGGAGAGATTTGAACGATCGAATGTAAACTTACCGAATTCAAATTAAATTTGTTTAAATATTTTCGAGAAATCTACAACTGTGAAAAAAAAAAAAGAAATTTCTCAATAAGTTTCCATAATAAGTGAGTCGAATAAAAAATAGTTTCCGTTGTTGACTCTCTCTTTTCCTATGTATGGAGACTTATATAAATCAACGCACGCAGAAACACGTATGCACGCACATACACGCTGCTAACATACGCATACACATTCTTCATAATGCTGAAGGTAACTGACGATGACCTCATACGTGTTCGCAGCAAACGTGAACGGTGATGAAGTTATTAGAAAACCATCGAGAAATGATAACGTAAAAGCAGATACAAGGAGGCTTAAAACCGTGACACTCGATAGAGTTGGCAGAATGTTTAAGTCTCGAGGGCAGACATGCGAAGTGGATAAAGCCGAAATGGGTTTGGATAATGCAATGGTTAGGAATTTCGTAACATATGATTCTATTTTTTCAATTATTAGCTTATTGTGTAATTATGACGAATATATTAACAGAAAAGAATTATTAGATAACAGAACACGCAAATAAAGCAATAGCAATTGTTAATATGTGTCAATTGCTTGATTTATATTATTATTTATTACGATATACCATTATATTTTGGAATATTTTATATTTAGAAATATTTTAATTTTCCTGGATGAATTAAATTTAATTAATTAATTGATTTAAATTTAATTAATTTAATTTAATTTTTTTTTTCTTTCTACTATAATCAAATTTCCATGGATAAGAGTATAACAGAATCTGAGGAAAAATACGACGAGCAACCTTCGAGGAAGGACAAAACCAATTCTTTGGGAAGAATGTTGAAGTTGGTGGACAAAGATGGCGCACCGAAGAAGCTTTTCCCTCATCCACGTGCTGGATCCTTGAGTAGGATCTTTCGTAAGCATTCGACTAATATAAACATCGAAACCGTTGACAAAACAGAAGAAGAATCCCCCGGAATTTTTTCAAGAATGTTTAATCATCTAAGAGGTACTAAGTAACTATGTTAAACATTTTTATGTCTCAAAAAATAAATAGGACTTGTTAAAATAAAGAAAAGAAAAGGACCTATCCTATTGCTACATGATTTAACAAATTTTTTCATAAAGAACATGTCCTTTTTTATGACTTTTCTTCGTGTAAATAACTTCGGTATAATTTACATTCATTAATATGAAAGTGATATAATATTAATAGAAATAAATAATTCATGAGAAGAAAGAAAAGAGAAAGATTAATTTATTTGAAAGGAAAATTCGAAAAGATTTCTTCTATTAATCGTCTTTTGAATTAACTCTCATCGTTGACAAAAATATATTTGTTAAAAACAACGACGAAAGCATTGAAAACGATATCATTCTTTATTCTTTGTTTTTTTTTTTTTTAGGTCGTTCGGCAAATAGCAGAAATAGAAGCAATTCGAACAACTTACGTGAAACAATGGAAAAAGAAAAGTCCTCGTTACCTCCGAAATTACCAATAAGTTCGAAAGTATCATCCCAAAAATCTTCGAAACCACCATTATCCGTGTCCTCATCGTCATCTGCTGCTGAAAGGCAGCAACCAACGAGATCATCCCAAAGAACTTCTAATCTAGCATACAAACCTTAAATTTCTCGTTGATCGATCGATACAAATTAATAGCCTATAATCGTGGAAACGGACGAAAGAACAGAAAAAAGTAATAACAAAAAAGAAAACAACATTATACAGTGCACAGAATGTCAACTTCAAGTGCAATATCTTTCTTCTTCCTTTTTTTTCTTTTTTATGTAGGAACCGGCCAAAAGAAAATCCTTGGACGATATTTTATTGAAAAAAATATTAAATAGAGTAATAAATTTATTTGTAAGTTCAAAAAACGGTTGTGCAAAACAAATGTCCAAAGATAAAAAAATACGCATCGCTTATCAGAATCAGCATCGTTTATTTGATGAACGTGCATTTTACCATGCCACATTTTTTTTTTTTTTAACCTTTCTTTGCGTAGTCGTATTGACTATGCGAAATACACGTAGAACAATTCGTCTCCTGTATATTTCTTTCACGCACACGCGCACACACACACACACACACGCACGCATGCATGCACGCACCACACTTGCGCAAATTTTTTCCATATAATTTTTCCATACCACAGCATACGTAAGTATATCTCATTCATAATAATAAACCTACGAACATTTTGTAATTACGCTGGTACAGAGAAGTGACTGCGAAAAAACGTATCGATGAGAAGAAAAAATTTAATGGAAACAAAAGAAATAACGCGTAAAGAAAGTAATCGATGATATGAGGGATTTTCTTCTCTATTTTTTTATTCGCAGGCCCATTCTTCGTTTTTATATCGCATCGTGCTGTTCTCGCAATAATCTCGGTAAAAAAATGTTTATATACAAAAAAGTACGGCATCCATATTTACTTTTATTTCATCATTATACGGACACCTTGTGTTTAAAATATATATACATACATATATGTATATGTATATTATGTATAAGTGTGGATCCTTAACATCAAGCCACTATCATTAATATTTACAACGTCATGATAAACATACCACGAATCATCAATATTAATATTATTATCATCACTATTATTATTATTATAATAATAATAATTATTATTATTATTATTATCATTATTATTATCTATCACCTTGTTGTCTTTCGCCTATGTAAATTTCATCTCTCCATTATCGATGAAAGCTTCGTATTTGATTCTTCCTCTTCTTCTTTTTCGACTATTTTCTACCTGCACGGAAAATGAATGAAAAAGTTATTGTATTCAATGTCCCTTCTTTGTCTCTCTCTCTCTCTCTCTCTCTCTCTTTCTATTTTTATCTACATATATATATACTATATATATAGTTCTCTTTCCGCGAACCACAAATCGTGATTTATCACAGAATAACATAAAATTATTAATGGTAATGCTCGCGGCTAATGTCGCGTGTTAATTTTTCAGTAGCTCTATAAATGTTACTGACTTATAAAGAAAAATGTTTCTTTCCTTTATATATATATATATATGTGTATATATATATATATATATATATATATATATATATATATATTTATATACATATATATAATAGATTTTCCTTTCTCGTTCGCACTTTGATATGGTCACCGAAATCTTGTAAAATTATAAACGTCGAATCGCATAAATATTCCTCGAATATATTACTTAATTACGTACGAAGATACTTCTAAGAATATATTTCGACGATGATACGAGCATTGGCAGATAAAAAATAACGTTGGAAGCAATTGGAAAGTATTCGATTATCGAGTAATGAGAAATGTATGAAAGCGTTTGCGAATTCTCTCTATCTTACATGCTCACGACTTCATTACTTGAGATTAGACTAACGAACATATGCCTGTATATCTACGAATGAGTTTCGCACGAATGAACGCAAGTAATTCTCATCGAGGAAGGTGTATTTACTGAAAATAATTTTCACAGAATATCGATCGTTTCATTTCTTTTGTTAAAATTCCGAAATTTTAGAAGATTAATCGATGATAAGTGTGACGTTTCTTGTAAATTGTAAAGCTTACAAAAGAAGATGATATTTTGCGATATTAAAAAAGTAATAAAAAAAGGCATTGACCTTGCATCCATCCGAGGAAACATTTGTATACATATATATTCATATAACTATAATTATTTACAATGGCCCGATTACCCGGAGATAGAAAAATTAAATATAAGGAGGGATACTGTAGAGAGGGAGGGGCATCTTATATTAAATTATTTGCACCTAAGAACACTGCGGTAGAAACTACGAATTAGCGAGATTCGTTTCCTCCTTTTTCCCTTCATTTTTATCTTTAAAAAAAATATCAACAAGTACGATTATTGATTGCACATACATATACATACGCGTACACAAAAGTTAGAGCTTTTATTATGGAAAACAGTATCACTCCACATATTTTCTCCCTTTTTCTTTTTTAATTATCTTCTTGTCCCGTTTCGTTTTTCGTTTTCTTTTTCATTCTTTTTTCTTTCTTTCTTTCTTTCTCTCTTTTCTTTTTTTTTTTTTTTTTTTTTTTTTTTTTGATAGACATGTGCAAAATGTATCTGCCGAGTCTAAGATTTCGTACCTACGGTGCTTCGTTGATTTTTCCGGCTTTTAAACATTCTTGATTCGTATCGAACGTAAGAAAATTTTTCATGCAATTCGCTATTAGATAATAAAAGTTTTCCAAAAATACGCGATGTCCCTTCTATTCCAAAATTTCCTCACTTTTGAAAACTCCTTTTTTTTCTATCTAATTGGTAAAATATCGCAAAAAAATGTTTCGATTGGACCTCGTTGTTTATCGTTTCGAATGTTGCTCTCTCTCTCTCTCTCTCTCTCTCTCTCTCTCTCTCTCTCTCTCTCTCTCTCTCTCTCTCTCTCTCTCTCTCTCTCTCTCTCTCCCCTTCTCGGTTTCGTCGTTTTACGAAAAGTTAAGTACTCTCTCGTACCTTCTTTAATTGCAATAAAGAACCGAACTTAAATACTGAAAGCAATATATTAAACGTTTCATAAGATATTCGTCTGAAATAGTTCGATAACCATAAAGATACGTTATCGGTTAGTGATTTATCCATGAAAAAGTGATATGGCTTCTACGAAGATGCGAGTTTCTTGTTCCCACTAACTTGTTTGGCCTAACTCGAGAGTAATGATTCAAAAAACAGTATCTTCTTCACATTTCTTCCCGCCTTGTCCACATCTTTTACTTCTTCTTTCATTTAATTAATTCTTTAACACTTAATTGGCACGTCTAAAACGGCTCTTGGACGGATGGTTGTCATTTTTGATAATAGCTAGATGTAATAGCTAATTTCGACGTCGCATTCGTCAAAAATCCACGTTCGAACGTTTCGCTATTAAAAATTCATTATAAATCTGTAATATTAAAGAAGAATGTTCGAATTATAAAAATTCTTATTTAATTTTTAAACAATTGGACAAAATTGTTTAATGTCGATAATTTTAAATTTCCGAATGTTCACACGTGCATTTAAAACGAAAGCGAATCGATCGTGACAACCCAATTGAATTTGTTCACTTGATAATTCGTTATGATATGCAAATCTGTATCTATCTAAGGGATCAACGCGAGCACGTACGATAATAACTATGCACAGAAAATGGCAGCTACGCGTAGACGATATATTACGACTTCTCTCTCTCTCTCTCTCTCTCTCTCTCTCTTATTCTCTCTTTTCAAGCAACAACCACCATACGGCGTTGCATTTCTTTGTTATTCGATGAATGCACTTTTGACAACTTCAAATTCAATCCTTTCCTCTTGTCTTCAAAATTGACGAAGCTGTCTTAATAACAGCATTAGAGCGAAAATGTTGAAATAAGAGTAAGTCGATGAGATCAAGCTCCCTTTTAAACTGGAAGTTTGCGGTTGGATGAAATTGAGTACGGGCAACGTTATTGAATCGAACAAGTCCTCTGACTGATTATAGTTATCGTCGGTGAGTGACTGAACGTTCGACAACGTGAAAGGTTCCAAATGGGACTATAAAATTGATCGTTCTATCTCTCTTTCTCCTTCTCATTCCAAACTCTCATAATCTGTTCCATTTGTTATCCGCTTTTATCTTTCCTAAACGTCTTCCCTAAATTCCTCTGACTTTTCTCTGATCATTCCTTAGGCGAGATTCAAAAAAACCCTGAAGAATCAGACGTACGCCAGATACTAAAATATTTTCGAAGTAGAACGTCCATGCTCGCAAGTCGATATCCTTAATAACCAGTAATCGGATCATCACATTCCCGACTCGGCTATTCCTTCGTCATCTGCAAAGATATACAAGGAAAGGAATGATTATTTCGTTATCAAAAACTTTTATAAATTCATCGTATCAAGATCATGCTTCGATTAGAAATTATGCGTTCTATGAAACGCGAATCGATGAAAAGCGAATATTACTACAGCATTAATCGAGTAAGAAAACAATGCTTTCACTATTTCTACACGAATATACAAATCGTGTTGGCACGATGTTTTACGGTTAAGAAGATTATTCATAATTTCTTCATTTTTCTTTTTCTTTTTCTTTTTCTTTTTTTTTTTTTCTTGTTTTCATAACACTTAACCATAATAGTTATTTGGAAATGAGAGTTTTAGTTTGCAGAGAGTAAAAGATTATTGCACTAAAGCTGTTAATACGTAGGCAGGCAAATCTTTTGGCGAATATCGCATCAATGCGGAGGCGGCAGCAACGTTGTTGAAAGTTTTTTTCTTTCTACTATTTTCTTTTTGCTTTTCATTTCTTTGCCTATCAATGCAAACAATGAATTTTCTATCCCGCAAAATTCTAACGATCAGAGAACTTTTTTCACGGCAAGTACCTCCGCCTTCTTTCATGTTCTATCGTCACGATCAACTTGCATGCATCACTATGAGCGTCATATAAGTGTATACACGTATCCATATATACACGTATATTGTATATACGTTGATTTATGTGTATGATGATGTCACGTTAACAAATGCAACACATTCAAATTCGTGCACGGAGAGAAAAAGCGACGGTCGAAATTACCATCGACGCAGGATTCGGAGTTTGAAGGTCACCTCTCCTTTTCATCCTCGGCAGGACTCTTAGCGTTTTCGACCGAGCTTCGATTCTTTCCTGGATTCAAATGTTATAAAAGGTAGCAAAAGGTCTGGTCAGTGACTATACAACGAGGCGATACGATTTTTATTACCAAAAAGCGAAACACCTACTTTCCCTTCCTTCTTTTCTCCTACTCTCGAAAAGGGTCTCCGTTACCACACTACCCACTATTTTATTTACCGCCACCATTATAAAAATGATCTTATTTTTATCGATATTGGACAAATGCTTCAACGAACTTTTATATCAAATTTTCATATCAGGCGACAAGAAAAATAATTCGTCTTCGTGTCTCATATTTAACACCGGATAGAAGCATTGTTCAAATTGTACGAAAGGAAAAAATCGTATCATCGAAAGATTGATAATGAAAGTCAATTGTTGAAACACGAATACAAATGTGAGATAGTTTCTCAAACACTGTCGAGATTCTATCGCTTCTCCTGTTTCCATGCACCGCAAATTACACGACTCGACGTATATCTGACATAGAAATGGAAATACTTGTAAGTATTGGGGCAAAGCAAAGATGTAAACTCACCTTCGAATCCTTGATTGTCATGAATCTCCCGAGGTGGTCCCGTAGTGTCTTGTCCCTCTAAGACAGCAAGAAGACACTGGTGTATGCAGATGTACTGTTGCTCAGTCTGTACCATCCAAACTCTCTCCTTTCTCATAGCCCAAACGATTCCGAAAATATCAACGTATTTCGATACCAAGATCTGTTGAAGTATCCTATCTAACGTGATAAATGTACCACTACGTCCTACACCAGCGCTACAATGAACGACTATTGGCCGTTGATCTGGTCTTACACGTTCTCGGAAAGCTCGAACAAATCTTGCTAAGGTTTGGGGTGGACTTGGAACACCAAAATCTGGCCATGTTGTGAAATGGAAATGTTGTATCACCCTTTTCACGTCCCCCTGATAAATACGATAGATTGATTTCTAACATTCGATTAACTTCGATTAACGTGATGACAAAAGAATAGAAAAATTCCAAAATACCCTGCACAGCATGAACTCCGTGATACTCCAATCCGGATAATGAGCCTCGTTTAATATCGTTACGCAAATATCACCATAGTAGACCGGCAAGGTATCCATGGGCCAATAATGATCGCACTTCTCCCTACCCTTCTCGATACATCGCGTGAGCATCACGATAGCTCTGCTATTACTCTCCCACACCATTCTCCAGAAATCATCACGCGTCGAGTGTAACGGACCTTGCGTCACGATAAACTCTCTTGGTGAATTATGACCCTGATACAGTGTAAAATGCATCGTATTAAGTCCAAACGATGATTAAGATATTCATCGAGATAATAATATGTATATGGATACGCTTAAGTATTAAAATTAACAATTTCTTCAATTATTATCGAAGATTATTATTATGATATTCGATGAAACTAAAAATACTTTATCTTTATTTCTTACTTACAGGAACATAATTGGCATTTATATAATCCGAGCCCTCTTCGTCGTCTACCGGTTGTAATTTGAATCTGCTGTGATCGTAAGGTAATATATTTGTAAAACGATTTTTTGGCCTGTTGCATGGTAAATCAGCAGCGGTACATGGTTGATCCCTCCCAACGTGCTTGAGCTCTTCGAATTCTTCCGAAAAGCGAAAATCTGAATCCGCCGACATATTTCTATAGTGTTCGGAAAAATCTTCTACTTTAATGGGACGACTGTAAAGAAATAACCCGAATTAAAAGAAAAATCGCACATCATAAAGCCGGATTTCATACGTATCATGATCTACACGTTTTACCGTCTACAAAGCACTTCTATCGACATAACCTACATCCAACTATGCTCTCTATACTCCTTTATATTGATTTGAATGATTAACGATTAAAATCCTACTTGGGAATCTATGAAAAGAAATTAATAAACAAAAGACTCACTCAAACGGAATAAAAAAAAAAAAAACGAGTAATGACAGTTGATATCGGACAGTGAAAAATTATGTACGGTATTGCCATTCATCATCATTTACGTCATCATAAAAAGTGAAAATATTTTCCTTCTAGATATCTTTAGAAATAAACCGAACAGTTTACCTCGTTTCAATAACACTATCTGGTAAAGATAGATTATCTGTGGCTCTGGTCTCGGTAGTCTTCCTTCCTTGGCTTCGTCTTCTTCTCACGAGTAAGCCGATACCCAATAAAGACAGTAGAAGAACAATCGGGACAGTCACTCCAACTATGATAGCTGTGTTATCCTTATCTGTTCGACAAACACGGCGAATACCGAATATGATTTATCTTGCATGAAGCGTATCGTGGAAAAGGACTTGCATAAGTTACACAACCATAATTACCTGCCAGCAGCAATCCTTGGACAGACATGTACACGAAATAACGAGGCATGAATTTAGTGATGTTTTTTTTACTAATATGCTCACTTTTTTAATATACAGGGGAGGGTGTCTCAGCCAGAGGAGACCGCCTAAATATTTTCTTCGTTTTTTATGATGCGACAAACTTTTATGCCATACTTTGAATGGTTTAAAAACAGGTATGTAATCTCCTCTATATATAACATGACTCTTTTTAAACCATTCAATGTATGCCATAAATGTTTGTCGCATCATAAAAAAAAAAAAACAAAGAAAATATATATATAGGAGGCCTCCTTTAGCTGATATATCCTGTATATTAATAATAAACGTATGAAACACGCGATGATGTGAGCGACATTAATATCGAATTTTAGGAGAACAAGAGATAAATATTTTGATTGGGATCATTAAATTAATAAAATAAAGCAGATCATGCAATTTCTTCTTGTTTCAATATTCGTTACCTATTCTATTATAAACAATTCAGAGAAAATATTGAAATTATGGAAAAAAAAAAAAAAAAACTAAATGAAGATCAATCAAGGCGAATATTATTTTAATCAATTCAATTGCTTCAAGTTATTTGTATTATCGTATATCTATCATAAACGAACGCTACGATTTTATATATTTTCGCTCGATCGCTCTCACCTGTTTGAATTGGAAAGCTATAGCTGGTATCCGTGAACATGTCAGGAGCTGTAAAAGCTCGTACTTTTACTCTATAGGTTGAACCAGATTTTAGCGGTCCGTTGCAATAGCCAAGTTTGTTGTCACAATTTTCTGACCCGATCGTAAAGTCCTCTACCGATCCATTTTTAAAAGGATAATAAGGCTCCATGACCTAGGAAAATGAAAATGTATCGTCATATATAAGAAAAATATATCCACTATCATTAAATAACCTACATGCAAATATGATACAAGTCTAATATCGTTCATTCGTGATTATACTATTAATGAAATCGCATTAACGATTAGATCATAACAATGTAAAAGTTGCGCAATAAGTTACTAGAGGTGATACGCAGATTTAAGTTAAATTGTCACCAAGTGCATGAGTCATATCGTGCATATGTGACGATTAAAAGGAGTCAAGTCTATCTTCGGTTTCAAAGTGATTTCACGTTATATACGGAATATAATTTACTTGGAATTTTTATCAGATGAATTAATTCATAACTTTAAATCCATATTATATAGTATAATAACATTACCATCCATCTGTATTTTCGTATAACACAGATTTCAAGAAATCATTTGTCGAGTTAAAAATAAAAAGTTCTGGCCCGTTCATATTTCAATCCGCAAAAAAACATCGTGATATTAATTTTCTATTCATAATGATACATACAGTAAGATTATAAAAACACTACATCAACCTCCGCGTTCGTCGGATTAAGAACGAACGTACAA
The DNA here is from genome assembly GCA_911387685.1 of Dolichovespula media. Taxonomy (NCBI): domain Eukaryota; kingdom Metazoa; phylum Arthropoda; class Insecta; order Hymenoptera; family Vespidae; genus Dolichovespula; species Dolichovespula media. Next base: position 8,874,378 of record OU426853.1, read on the forward strand.
GTCACGTAATCACTTCAAACTAATAGGCTATTGGACTTTCGAAAGTCCTAAGTCTTCGACGGAAGGGTAACGAGATTTTATCAAAAAAAAAACTTCACCTGAACGATTAATCTACTAGTATTTACGATAATATTCTTCAAAGTGTCCATCTTAGGAATCTCTTTCATGCGTGTTCTCGATTAGAAGCTCCGATAGCTACTACAGTGACACGTATTGTCGAGTACTTCTATCGTTTCGCATAGCATTGCACATAACTCGTTAGAGACGAAGGAGATTCAAAGTTACACGGTCGTCCGTGATGCAAGTGTAATAGTGAATCGTTTATGCGACGCGTCCGTGATCTTACAAGTTAATGAGCCGTTTGGAATAATTCGTTGAATTGATTATTCCCATCTGCTATCTCGCGATATAACAACGTCAATACGTTTGACATTAGTTTAAATGGCAAAGCGATACTCTATATCAAAGAAGAATTCGTTATATCTTGACTCGATGTATCGTTAAAAAACCGATGATGAGCCGGACATAGCAATTTTCACGGACTATTAACTCCTACATTAAGATATATACGAAAAAGGATTACGCACCGTCATCCAATTATGTCGAACGCATTGTTTTACGTAATCACGACGTGCCGAGATGTTACAGTAGAAAATTATCCTCGTGATAGCGGCACGATTTTGCTTTGAATAAAAACTACGATATGACAATCGATCCGTGAAAATAATTAACGAATATTTTCGTTTTCTCCTTCATTTCTTTTCTTTTCTTTTTTTTTTTTTTTTTTTTTTTGTAAAAATAAAATACCGAAAGTGACGTTTACCTGATAAGGAGGCCAAATGCTATAAGCTTGAACGTCTCTCCAGCTAGGCATTTCAAGACCAGATGCATTTTTGCTGTCATCTTCAGCAACGATGATGGTATACGAAATTACAGCACCATTTTGTTCGCTGAAGTAGTTCTTTCTAAACCGTATTTGTATCGTAGTACTGCTTCTACAGACCTCGGTTGGTACAACTTGAGTGGGCGGTTTTGGTGGTGCCCTTATCGGCATCTTTTGCTTCCAAACCACCTCGGGCCCGTAACCGACCTTCGTCTCGGCTTGAATGCGAAAGAGGTACGTCTTTCCAGGTATGAGGGATTTTATGAGACCACGGAATTCGATAGGCCTGAAGTCTTGCATCTGCGTGTGCGTTGAACCCTGAGGAAATGCGAAGGAACAATTAACGTAACGATCTGTTAGCGATGACGCATCGAGATTCCTAAGATGGTATTACGTGCTTCTCCTTTATGTCATTTGTCTCGTTACTTAGTCATTGATGGCTATCGATATTCAATGTCAATGAACATAGACATTGAATAATCATAGTAAAATTTTATTCCAAGAAACTAACCTCCAAGCCATAAGTGATGCTGTATTTTCTGATGATACCATTATGCTCCTGACTCGGCAAGTACCATTCGAAGCTGATCTCACTAGGTTGTATATCCGTTGGATAGAACTTGTCCACTCTACCAGGATAAGATTCGCTGGTGGTGAAACTGGCACTAAGCGGATTCGACACCCTCAAATAGGATGATTCAGTTCCTGAGCGAACGACCAACGTGAACGTGTAATTTCTATATGGCTTCAAGTCGGATATGGTTATCGTGTTAACGGATGTTAAATTTTGGATGTAGTTGCCTTCGGTGTTTATATACTGCACTTCGAAAGTGTCATATTCCCCTCGTGGCACGTCCCAAGTCAACGTAATCCTGGTATCGTTAACGTCGGTCGCATTTATCGTAGTGATCGGTTCAGGATCTGAAAACGAGATCCTCGCTCTTGAGTTTTCACGAATTTATTCCGAAGTTATACTGTAATGCGATATGTCGTTTGGATCCGAACCGTTCACCGAATTTGCTATTATCCTTCTTGCTAACAATGAAATTAAAGCTTATCAAGCAAAAATGTGAACACGCGATAAAATGAAGGTACCACGTAACGATGTGGGATTATAAGCGTACTGTCTCACGGTACGTTAAAAGAAAAATGAGCAACACAAATCAAATACATAGTCGTACGTACGCGCTGATCGAAAAAAAAAGTAAGAGACTCGTCTATTCCGATCCCATTTCAGAGTGAAATACTTACAAAGTCTATCCTGTCTAATCAATGGTCGACTTTCCACGTTGTCACTGACAGTCCACACGGTCACTTGATAAAGCCTACCAGGTGTAAGACCAGTAAAGGTGACCTTCGTATCAGTGTCATCTACACGACGCTCCTTAGTCGTATTGTTCTCGTCGTTGATCCGAAAGCGATAAAGATCGAATTTCGATGATTGAATCGGCGTTGGAGTGTACCTTAGCGTTAAGGAGCCCGGTTGATCGCGATCTACCACCACCACGACTTCCGACTGGATCAGCGGCACTGGATTCGACAGAGTCGTTTTCTTTTATCCGGATTAATTTTAATTCGCCTATTCATGAGTAAACATCGGCGCGTACATCCTGTACTGTCCTGTCTCTTTTATCTCAAAAGCGACGTAGTAAGCGAGGAAATGTGAAAGAAAAACATAAGGTTCGTCTGTTTACAGATTAGTCGTGAGATACAAAAAGAGATAAGAATAAACGATGAATTGAGAGTCACATTATATTCTATTAGCACATATGCACGTACAGAATTCGTTAAGCATTGCGTCAAACAAAGATAGTTTACTCACTCAAAGTGAAAACACAAAAATCAAATTTCATTCGTTTGACCTCTGAAGACTGACTACTCACTTGTTCTCGTCGTTAAATTGGTGATTTCACTGACTAGATCATAGGATATGGTATAGACGATGAAGGAATACTGCATCCCTGGCATCAGATCGCCAACGAGTACTCTTTCCGTATGAACGGTGTTCTCGTCGAATATAAGAGCAGAAACTTCGGGGCTTTCCGTCACATTTTTTGCTCTTATATCTTGCGGATTCTCGACGGGCCACCATCTTATCACGTAAGTTTCAATCCTACCTTCGGGTCTTGGCCACTCTAACGTAACGTTCGTTGAATCCACGATCGGATGAATGTTTAATACTGGGTTTGGTCCTAAGAAATAATCGTTCTACATGAGAACATTGTTACAAAGTACGTCATTCGCAAGGAAATGTACTTACGAATCGTATGATTTACTTGTAAGGGATGTAAACTCTCTACTCCATAGCTTACGGTATTCACTTGTATCGTGTACCTCTCTCCCGGTGTCATATCGGCGACTTCCGCTTCGCCAATTTCTCGAACACTTGGAAGCTTCACCCATCTTGGTTCGTCTTCCGTACGATACCTAATAGAATATTCAGAGAATATTGAATCCGTTGGTGCCTCCCAATGGACGAGTACGGTGTTACTGGTAACTTTTTCAATGCTCAAATTCTTTGGTGGATGAGGCACTGGGAAAGACAATACAATGTTTAAGCGTAAGCATCATCGTCTTCATTTCTCACGGACACGTATATAAATACTGCGTATTCAAAGGTTCACTCACGGACTGCTTGAAAGTGTGCATGCGGCTCGCTCCTGAGGCCATGACTAATAGCGAAAACCTTGACCTCGTATCCCGCACCAGGATAAAGATCTTCTAAAACAATGTGCGACTCTGTGGTCAAGGTGGTCGCACTTTCGCCTGTATCGTTTCTGTTGTGCGTCACCTCGAACTTTTCTTGCCTAGAGTTTACGTCACTCTTCCAGGATATATTCAAACCTTTCTCGATCGATTTCAAATCCTCGATTATCGGACTAGATGGACGCGTTACTTGATAAAGTACCGTCTCATTCGATTCAACTTTACTGCTGATCGCTTGGATGATTATGGAATAATTTCGACCTGGCAGCAGAGCTTCCAATGTGACCTGTAATAAAATCAAGTAATGACGATATCAAAAAGTCACTTTTTCTAACTATTATTTCTTTTCTTTTTCTTTTTTCTTTTTTTTTTTTTTGTTTTTTCTTTTGGAACAAATGTCTTACTCTGGTTTTATCAGTTGTTAAAGTGTTGCTATCACCACCGATAGTAGTTTCCACCTCATGATACTGAAGCTTATAACTATCTTGCGTACTACTATTTTCCGGATTCCACGACACTTCAACCATACCTGTTCTCTCATCGACGTCTGCTCGAAGATCTCGCACCGGTAATGGTTCTGAATAGAAAATGGCGATATGAATATTTCTATGACACGAATTTAACGAATAACAATACATTGTGTTTATTGGGAAAAAAAAAAAAACTTACTGAGAGTAACGTCACCACTAGCTGGCCAGCTGGTGACCTTACCAGAGACCGTTTTCACAACAACCTGATATGTTTTTCCAGGTTCCAAATCCTTAAATTCCAATCTACTCTCATCATCTCGGTTTTTAGTAACAGGTGCGAGTCTCCGATTACCTCCAAGAGATATCTGATACTTGTCGAACTCGGATGTTCCATTAGGTGGTTTCCAGAATACTCTAAACGAAGTAGACGTTATTGAAGATTTGTCAAAAGTTACGTTCAAAGGTCGCAACGGTACGGTGCGATATTGGGCAGTCGTCGGGGTCGAGGTCTCATCTTCAGAAACCGTTTGAACCGAAATGTTGTAAGCTCGACCTGCGTGAATAATAAAGAAAAGATATTGTATCGATCGACATGAATTATTCACACTCTTTTACAATTTCAACTAGAAAAATTATACGTTCGCTGTACCTTTCCCTTTTCACGAAAATAATACCGCTTTTAAGGAAGGAATGGTTAACCCATAATCTTATTTAAATTCTAGACACGTACCAGGGACGAGTCCTTTGAACGCAGCCTGAGCTGGCCCAGGTGGTTCACCTTCTTTTTCCACGTAAAGGACCGATTCGATCGCATCTTTGGGATCAATGCTGACTTTGTAGTGGGTATAAATCCCAGCAGGATAAGGTGGCTGCCAGAGTACCAATAACGTAGTCTCATTTCTAAACCACACGATGAACTTCCCTGGCGTATTTGGTTCTGACGAAAGAAAATAAATCAAATGAATCATCACGAATACTCCACTAAAATGTCTACATTAAACGATGAGTAATAAAAGAGAAACGTTACTGGTTGTAAAGTTCCTGCTTGTGTAGGCCACGCTCTCTTTGGTGTCCAGCACCGTGAAAAGTTGAAGGGAGTATGTCGCCCCGGGCGTGAGATCGCGAAGTGTATAGGGCACGGCATCAGCGGGTATCACACTCGTCCTTGGATTTCCGGTGTCGCTGAAGCTTTGTACCCTCAGGCGGAAACCAGAATAATTGCCCTGGGCTGGCGGCGACCAATATACGATCGCGGTTTTCCCATTGCGAACCGATACGGTCAAATTGGAGGGTGGATCCGGTGCTGAAGCGCGAACAATTATCATGAATTATGTGACACGTCTGTCCCATCCATCAATTCGTATTCTTTCCAATAGAATACGTTTTATTTATCATGCTCAACGAAAGTTTATTCGAATCGTTCAAGATATTCGTGATCGAACAAGCACGTTTGGAAAAAAAAAAAAAAAAAAAAAGAAAAAAACTTCCACGGTACGTGGCTCGGCTTGTTTTCATTAAAATGCATGTCAAAACGTGTTTGAAATATATACGGCCTGAATATCAGGAATATATCTTCGTACTTCGTACATGTATATACGTTTATATTCTAAGAATTTTAGAAAGGTATTAACTAACGTTATTTACGCTTTATACCTGTCGTGATCGAAGCAGCCCACGTGAGCCAATCGTGAAGAGTGCCGTTACTGTAGAATAGCCAAAACTCATATTTTGTACCCGGAAGACCATCCCTGAACTTGATAACATCACCGATGTCTGTTGCGGCTATAGTAGTATTTGGCGGTGGATAACCAACAGCGGGACTGTAATCCAGTCGGTACCAAGAACCGCCTTGACTCAAATTACCTGGAATCTCGATCGCTAGATCGGCCGAATACGAGACCTAAGAAAAAAGAAAAGAGCAAAAGATCAATGCGACGAATCTTTTGTATCTATCTTTGGAGTGATAAATTTAAACAGTTAATTAGCTTTCTAGTAGATAAAAGAAAAAAGAAATCAAAACCAGGAGTGATCGATTGCTTATTCTTTAATAAAAAAATCTTCTGAATTTTATGCACAAGGCAAACAATGTTTCGATGAAACCTCTCGATAAATAAGAATTTCACTGCAACACAATGGAGTCTTGTATCATATTATCATGGGATCATAGTCCTCGTCTTGACGAGAAACCAAAATAAAAAAAGGAAGAAAGAGAGCGAGAGAGAGAGAGAGAGAGAGAGAGAGAGAGATTTGCTTTATGCGTTTCAAGATCATCGTTCGCGCTCGATGATTCTCACGACTTTATCGTAGAGCTATTGTAACCCTGACTTGTGAAACGAGTCAGTGTATACACGTCAAGTCCGTTAGAAATCATCAAGAGCATGCACCTCACTAATCAAGGTTCAACCTCGTGTAATCGCAAGCCTAAAAGAAGAATCGACCAAATCTTATCTCATTTGGAAAATATTTCTCTTCCATCTTGGATACCATAGTCTAATTTCGATGTTGCATTTTTTTAAATTAATCACCCACAAGCTCGTTTTTTCGCGGAAAAATGTTTACTCAATACTGTGTACACGTTTATACTACGATCGTGCGTTTGCTTGTTTTAACGAGAGAGGCGTGACCTCCCGGCGCGCTTCCAGAAGACTCGCTTTCTCCCCCACGAAAACTCGTAACAAATGGCGAGTCGGTCGATAGTGAGCTCTCTTCCGCATGTAGGTATGTACGTACGTCCGTTTATCGTACTATACTCTTACTAGTTTCCTTAATTCTAACGAATCGAAACATTGGATACAAACGTAATTACATCTTATTGTTTCCTCGAATTTTTTTTTATCGATAACGTCACGGTTCATCGTAAATCACGAAAAGATTTATAGATATTGTAGTTTACTTTAACAGAAAATTATTTTAACAGATATAGTAACGTAATTAGTAGCGATAAATATCGCTAGAGAACTTATAAATATACCATGACAGAACCGCAGGTAACGTGAATTATATATGAGTCAAATAATCAGACATAATCTTTTACTTTTTTTTTTTTTTTTTTTTATGGAAGTATTAAAGTGTGAATGTAATTAAATTTCCACTGGTGTATTCGTTTAATTAAAATTCTGCTATTCCAAGCGATATATTTTATTACATAAATCGTATATTGTATAAGTAATGCTTCTTTAAGTACTTGTAAAAAGTAAATAAAATTGATAAATAATAAATGAAGTTCAAAAACCCCTACGAATCCTTTATTATTTTTCATTAACGATTTCCTAATCCAATCGTAAAGGGAAGTGTTGAAGCGCATATGGCACACCCTCGTAGATCCAACGTTGAACTAAGGGTTTTTTTTTTACTGCAACACCAGATGCTTGTCCTTGAAACGTCTTTAGACACTCGCTACATAGATCCCATAGACAAATGCGACTAAGAGAATATGGCCAATGCACATTTATATTTAGATATTTCTCTGAAAGTTAAATTTTCTGGAATATCTTCGATCGGGCAAATTATAACGCTCGACTTAAACTAACCCTTGAAATATTTCTTTTTTAATCGCAGAAGTACGACCACTTTGTATCAATGACTGCACATAAGATCGTTTAAACAACTTCGAAAGCAACAATCCGGACAAAACCCTAATTAATCAAGGTTCACTCATTCCATTTCTCATCCTTTTTAAACTTAAACTCCTCGTATATTTCTCTTTCCCTTTCCCTTTTTCTAATTTTTTCCAAGCGTTTTTCCGAATAATTAATCGATGTCATTCAGTATTCCCAATTCAATATGTAAAAGTCTATAAAAAAAAAAAAAAAAAAAAGAAAAGGAAAAAAACTAAAACCCAGTTAACCTCGTTTATAAAATATACTGTAGTAGCACAATTTTATATTTAAAAGTTTATTTCTAAAATATATTCATTTGTTAGAATATCGACTATATTCGAACTCCAGTTCGGCATCGTGCGATTAACTTTGGTACGAGATTTCAACGCGCGTATCTCGAAGATAACATGTGATTTTTGATACAAGCTACGCCATTAATGAATACGAGGAAAGTCGAGGAGAATGATCGTACCTTACAAGTGTAATTGGCAGACTCAACAGGAAGGAAAACGAGAAATACGAAATGCATATATATTCCGACGAACCACAGCCATTCTAAACATCTGGCTACACGACGAACCGGAAGTAGCATAGCGGGCGTAAAACGAGGCCCACCCCGATTCTATGAAAGTCGTTATTGAAGCGTGACGAGGACAACATATTGACTGGAAAGCAAAACGTTTTTTTCGAAAACGGCTGCTCTTTTGAAAAATATCTACTTTTCTTTTTTTTTTTTCTTTTCTCATACGGACGAATAATTTCGAATAACACTTTGACACGTAGGAGAAGAGAGAATTTTCCACTCTTTCAGGTGTTCTCTCCTGACGACATCCGGTCGTGTTGGTGAGAGAGATGCATATTGATCTCTCTTCCCTCTTGCTCTCTCACTCCTTCAATTTCTTTCGTTCTAACCTTTCCCTTGTTCGGCAACCCTTTTCGTCGTTTGCGACGACTGGGACTTCTAATTGTACAAAGAAGGTTTGAATGGTCGGATAGAGACGGTATGAGGATGAAGGTGGTGAACTAAAAGCGGGAAAAGAAAAGTAGAAAAAAAAAAAAAGAGGAGGAGGAGATAGAAAACGGCAGGGTAGAAATTTATGCATATGCATACGCATGTATATGTTGCCGTTGTACATATAATATATACACTACGGTGCTGTAATAACTACTACGATTGAAATATTTCCGAGACTACGAGAAGGGAAAAAATTTGTTAACGATACTTGAATCGATATAAAAAGATCCTTATCACGCTATTATCAATTTTTCTTTAATTTCCATTATTTCGAAAATATTTAACAATTAGAATGATAATACTTATTTTGGAACATCCTGTATACGTACATATATGTATATACATAAATGTACATATGTAAAAGTTTTACAAGAATCCCATTTGCTCTGGTAAATTCAATTCGTGGTAGAAAATTTTTTCTGCTTGCGTCAATGATGATTAAAACGTGGCTAACGTCAAAGTCAAAGAGAGACGCGGTCAAGTCGTCTGCGATTACGCAAAAAAAAAAAATATGATACATTTTCAGGAAGGGCGGATTTTAAAAAGCACATTAGCAGCGTACGGCTTCGTTAACGACAGTAATTAGAATGAGCGACGAATGAAAATTCTCAACATTCCTTCAACGAATTTTCGTGCTTGGATGAAAAAAAATAATGCAACTTTGCTTATAATTATATCACTGGTAACATTTGAAAATATAATTAAATAAAATATTTGTTGAAAGCGAAAAATTACGAAAATTTTTCATGACAAGAAGAGATCGCTACTTACAAATTGAAGATAAATATATTCCAATAATAGTTTCTAATACACTTATACGCTTACACACTTGTTATATTTTAATCCTATCATATCTGAATACAAATCTGTAATCCCTTATAGAAATATGAAACATTAAAAATTTTAGATATTCGCAAATATTGTCACATCATTATTATAACCTTAAATTTTACCACAAGAAAAGTAAACGATTCACTAATTTTGTTTTGTGATAATATTTATTATAGAACAGTTATACTGAAATTTGCCTAAAATCTAAATAGATGTTACGAACTTTGATGGGAGGAGAACGTATTGTTAAACAAATAAATTAATCAATGAAGTGATATTGTAATTAAGATACTTGATAAATACTTTCCAGTTCGAACGACTAGTAAAGGATAAAATCGTAAGGAAACAATATATACGAATCGTTTAACACACAATGAAATAACTTTTACTGATGGACAAAAGGAATCGCAAGAGTCACGTCGATACGTACTAAAAATATTACGAGAGTTACACCTCGTTGCCATTGACTGGCCGGCAGGCTCTTCTTCGTACGACTGTCATTACATCGAGTTGCACTCGCGGTATGTTGGAATGCGGGAATGCCTCGACGCGTATCTCCTTTCTTTTTCTCTCTTCTTGTTGAACGAGCGAAGGGACGTTCCCCTTGCTTTGCACGCGTCGTTCGATCGCACAGCCGTCGACGAGGACGATGATGCTACTTCCTGTTGACCCCCGTCACGCACTCCGCGAGCGTTTCCTTTTATCCCAAGCTCCCTCCCTCCCTCCCTACCCCTCTCTCACCCCCTTTCTCTTCGATATATTGTACGAACAACTCTCTTCTCTTTAGCTCTTCAAAACTCGCAAAGCCAGTTCTTCTTGAAGTATGCACACAAGCACGTTCACGTTCAACATGTGGAAAGTGTCGCTAGGTATGTTGATAAAACTTGGTCATGTTTAAAAAGTCCTAAGTAAGGTTTACAAGGGTGTATGATATTAAACATTTATTTTAATATCACATCGGACGAATCACTAAAATTGTCAATTAAGGTCATAATAGTCTTGATTGATAATTTGGTAAAATATTTGCTCCATTATTGTAACGATCCGTGAGCATGATCTAGTTTCGGAACGATCGTGGTAATGTATTCTCATTGTGGAGCGTTCAATACGACTTTCAATTAACACGTTGAATGCCAAAGGGGTCCCCCGATAAACGACAATCGATTTTTGCAAATCCCATTTAAAACGTTTTTAAAATTTCTTTCGTGGCGTTTAAAAAATTAAAAGTATATTTTCTGATAAAAATAAAGTCTCCCTAATGTGAAAAATGTAATAATCAATTCTCCCGTATCTTTAATATACGACAATTTATAAAAGGTATTAGACGATTATATTAATTCATACAAAATCGGTTAAACATCTAACGTGTTAATAACTATTCCGAAACGCGGTCGAACCATAATTCATGAACGCGAAAATAATTTATTTCTAAGCAAACTTATAATATTATTTTTGATTTATTTTTAAGCTTTACATAAATTTTTCAATCGAGACAAAGTTTTGTTCGAAGCTGTCTCGATTCTCTCTATTCCATTCTTCGTTTTTTTTACCTTGTCGCTTTTCAAGTCGCAGTTCCTCGATGTTGCTTGTTATATCAAAAATCCACAGTCGACTTTGTAACTCCCGTGACACGAATAAAAATCATCTCACGCACAAAGGTGTGTGTATGAAGTACGTTAATCTTTCCGAATGCATACGTCTTCTTCAATCTTCTTGTCACCGTATGTTTTTTCTCTCTTCGATCGATGACGACTTCATAAATCACAGAGCATTGCTCCGAGCATCCTTTTTATCATTCCAATAAACGTATACCTCCATCGAATGACATACGATTCGACCGAAAGCGAGAAAATAAATTCAAATATCGCATAGAATGCCAAGAATACAAGAAAGAATGATAATAGCGATGAATATTACGAGTATGTCAATGCAACTCCATAGAAAAACATAATCATTTCATGAATTCCAAAGAAGATAAATAAGTCTCGTTTGATCATAAACGCAGAGATGATCATTCTACATTATTAATGATAACATTTTTCAAGAAATATTTTCATTCCTACAATTCCATGAAGACTCGTCTAATAATAAAAATAATAAAGAAAAAATTAAATTTTGATCGTGTCAAATTTCTTGTTTTTTTTTCCTTCATTGAACGGAAAAAATTTCTCATAACGTTTGATGCGATGAATATCAAGGAATTCTATCGAGATTCTTTGGAAGCGTCAGCACGAGATTAAAGAAAATTTGGCACGAGACGAAAGATTCGACGTTGGAAGATGCTTGCGGGCTTCAAACTTGCGTCATAGGCTGTCTCAGTTCGGGTGCGTGTCGCTGACACTTATGGATGCAACGTTTAATATCAGAATCTGGAAGTTTGCCAGAAATCCAGGAAGAGAAAAAATACGATGTCTAACTATATAAAAAAATTGAATATAGTAATGGTGACGATAATCGGCATGAGATCGATTCGAAAAAATGTATGGCATGACGAAAGTGGAAAAGTGTCGTGGGCAACACGCACACTTGCGTGCTTCTTGGCAAGTTAATTGGCATAACCATAAATGGATTCTCTGATATGACTTTTTAATAAGAATTAGCATTGGAGTATATCGAGATTTTCTTAATAGAATAACTAGAGAGTTTAATACTTGTTTTTCTTTTCTTTTCTTTTTTTTTTTTTTTTTAAATTAGAAAGTTAATTTCTATTTGAAATAATTTCATCTGAATTCCATTTCATAGAAAGATCTTTAGTCGACTTCTATCGATAGATCTTTTATCTCGCGATATGAATTTCAATTTCTATATATCTCTCAAAAAAAAGAAAAAAAAAAAATAAAAAAAAGAAAAAAAGTATTTTTTATTTTAAAACGGTCCGTCCGATTATGTATAGAGTTCTGAGATAAGTGCCTTTCTCCAAACAGTCTAAGACTCTCCCCACTCCATAAATAGATCTCTTATCGTTAGCTTTCAAGACTTCTCACAAAGCATCGATGACGCCTCGTTATCGTTCTCGTGCATGCATCTTTAGACGACCGACAACGAAGCGTCGGGCTTCTTGTCGTCACCTCAAAATCATAGCATCCTTGGTACTTAAGAAGTGCTAGAGAGTCTTTCAATACTGACTCAAATTGGCGTCGGTCCTAGTATCCGGTAACAGAAACAAGTCGCCAGCTATAGAATACTCTTTGATGGATTCTAAGGCGTCAATTGCGTAGACCCTTATGCGTGTAATTCCCTTAAAACAATATGACGCTAACATATCGATAATATTATTGTGTGTATATATAAATATACACACATATATATATATATATATAAACTTGTTTAAAATAGAAATTCACTTGTCCTATATATATATATATATATATATATGCTCTATATTATTCACATGTTCTACATGAATATATACGTAAACTTGTTTATTAATGAAATTTATCTAATTAGATTATATATAGCCGAGCTGGCGATCTATTTTTTTTATAACGCTATATTTTGTCAAATAAAATTACGAAGATCGTAATTTACTTAATCCATTACGTGAAAAAATAAATCAATAGAGAATGAGAATAAACTCTCCATAAATGTTGCATAAATGAATACACAACAAACACACGAAGGGAATCAGAAATTTCCTTTGTTTCTTGATGTACCGAGAAGGAAAGAAACGAAGGTACAAACACGAACTTGTCGCGGTCTGGTTTACGGACGAGTTTCGAATCTCTAAATAAGAGAAGAGAATCGTCGTGCCGGGCATACTGGAACTTTCGTAAAATACGGCACAAATAATACAACGAAGGGATTCCGAACTCGTCAAAGACAAACAGGATGTAAAGGGACGACGTCGAGGGGAGAGCAAGAGTAAGAAGAAAAAATTGCTTTGAAAAAGGAAAGCAAAGGATAGCTATCGGCGAAGCAACGAACATCAAAGTAGAAAAAACATACTTTCTACTTTTTCTTGATGCAAAGAATTTCAGCAGTCTTTCGTCTCTCGCTAGAATGAAAAAAAAAAAAAAAAAAAAAAAAATATTTACAGAATATACACAATACCTTCGTACGAATAATTGACTCTGATTATAGAAGAATAGAAAGAAAAAAAAAAAAAAAGAAGAAGAAGAAAAGAATTATCAAAATATAATTTATTAGTTAAAAACAAATAATTGCCGATGACTCGAGCAAAAGTTCGAATAAATAATCGAGTATTGAAAAAATATAAAGGAGATCAGAACTTTCACAATGTTTTACGGTAATAGAAAGAAGTAATAGAGAGAAGTAATAGAGAGAAGAGATAAATCAGCGATATTTCCGCGCTACGATCGATCGTGACGAAGAAAATTCGATTAAAGGCTCGGATGCAATTCAAAATTTCGCTCTACGAGCTGGACGACCTAATAATGAAGATCGTACGCGGAAATTCAAAGAAATTCAAATCATGCTCGTTTACCACCTGCGCTAGGTTCCTTACGAACGGGCTACTCTCGCTATTCTAAGTTAGTAACTCGCGTGCTTTATTTTCTTTACATCAGCAAAACCTGTTGCTTGGCTCACTAAAACTCGTGCCAAGCTGTTCACCACGCCATCCGACGCCAACGGCGTGCATGCGAGCACATCTTGCACTCAAGAAATCAATTACTCTTTCGCCTTATTTACCTCCAGCCCCCTCCTCTCGAACGAGCTCCTTCCTTGTGTTTTTCAACGACCATCAACCTTATTTGTAGTACGACCACGTAGATAATAGGGATATAGACGAGGTTGACGTTTCTTCGACAAAATTTCGACCCTTCAATCCGATCTCTTGGAAAGGTAATGAAATTCAATTCATTCTTTTCCGTATATTATCGTTTCTTTCATCATAAATGTAATTATTTTCTGAACTATTCCTACCGTAAAAAAATATCGAAATGTACGATGACACATCTCGAAACAATGCCTTTCGATTTAAGTAGAGAAAGTTTGAACAGTACGATGCGATAAAAAGCAAACTACGATGTGTAAAAAGATACTCAACGATACTCCTAATAGCGTGAAAGCGTAATAGCATAAATTTTAATGCTAGATTTTTCCGTTTAAAATCTCGATTAATTCCGCGTTACTTAATATTTTCGACGTTGGTTCGAGGACAACTATTTTCCTCAAACGAAATTTTTCTCAGCTCGAGCAGATTTTAACGCTGTTCCTCGTGTAGAACAACTTTTACTCGAAAACAAGCTGGTTTTACATTCCACGCCACTTACATATTAACACTTTTACTCGAAGTAAGTTGCAACAGATACGAATGTTATTTAATTGCGCAATGCTATTTACTTACTTAAGACTAATCGCCGATCGACGATCAAACAGATTTCACTCGAGCAACGCGCTACGGACGTCCCATTATTCCAAGTGAAAATTTCATGACACGAAATTCGTTTCCTCCTTTCCTCGCGCTTCTTTTCGAATACATTACTCGTTCGTTCTAGATTCGTCCGGAAGAATTTGCCTCAGAAATCGCCATCGTATTTTGCATTAGGAGCGCGTCAGAAAATCCTATTTACATATTTCTCTCTCTCTCTCTCTCTCTCTCTCTCTCTCTCTCTCTCTCTCTCTCTCTCTCTTTCTCGAGAGAGAGAGAGGGAGAGAGAAACTGCACCATCGAGACTGTACATTATAGATACATACATACGTACGATAGTTATTGGTAAGTGTTCATACCGGACGTGTTCAATTCGCGAAACCGGATATTCGTCCGGTTTTGATCCTATATACCTCGAACAAACACATGCATAGGTATATGTGTACATCTAAACGTTACGTATTCAAATTACCATCATTTTACGTTAAATGATTCTTATCTTTAATTGCATTTTGTTCGATCCTACCTTTGTTCCTCTTCACTCCTTCCAATGTACATAACTCGAATTGCTTTCAAAAAGACGATGCATCGATATAAAGTATGTTCCTATAATCGAGTGATTCAATAGGTAGTAAAATGGAGCCGCGTGTTAACCGATCGATCTGCGCTGGCAGCGTTAAAATCACCCGTGTAATTGTATATTCCATGCTTCAAAAGGCTAATTGTAAGTGGACTATCATATGTTAGTTTTGTTTAACGATATTTATAGATTAGGATAGATAAGGAAAAACTATATCGATTTTTTGATTGTTTCATATCAAATAAACGTATGTATAAATTAAAAATATCTATTTGTACTTGAAAGTACATATATACGTATATACTATAATATCGTTCTACGTTAACCAGCGTCATAAAATTGTTTAATTAATTTCATCTGAAACTATCACTACATAAAAATACTTGAGAACAATCCGAAAGTATATATTTATGTATATATATATATATATATATATATATATATATATATATATATATATTTCACTTCTTGCAATAAAAATATATGAGTAAAAGGTAAAAAATGTGAACGAAAAAGTTTTCGTTAACATTGTTAGGCACCTGAAACAATCGTAAAAATACAATGGTAAGGAATTTTACGCATCAATCATCCGCAACGACTCAACCCATAACGAACTACCTTAAGATAACATGGTTTACATTCTATTGTTACCGACTTTGTTTTTCATATTACTCAGCCTGCACCTCGTTAAATAAAACTCACTTGTATACCTCTTACATATAATTCACCTTATTTTGTCAATTGTAATACGTTGAATCGGCTTCTACATAACATAATCTTCTTCGTCTTTTCACGTGACAATATGGTATCTGCGATTCCAAAACATCTTATATGTCAATCTTATCGGAAACATAAACGAAAATATTGTAAATTTTCCGTCTTTCGTCCAATTATTTTCCTTGAAATTGGAAATGTCAAACATAAAGATCACAAGCAATGGCGAAAATACCGGAGATCTTAGACGTGCTGTTTTATATGTCGTAGAATATGGGGAAATATGTATAAAGAATAATTAAAAAAAGATAAGTTAAAAAATCTATTCGAACATTTTTCCTCTTGCAATTAATATCACTCTAAATTAATATTATACTGAAGAAGATACAGAAAGATAAAATCTAGTAATTAAACTTTCATTGCTATGTAGAAGTCATGAAATGACTTATAAAGTACTTCATTTCAATCTAATAATAAGTTCTAGTACGTAGTACACTAAAGTTTCAATACTTCGAACGTAAGTGTTAAATGTGGTACTTAAAGTAAATTCACAATAATGTTCAAACTCATTTGGAAACGGAATTACTTCCAAATTAAACAAAGTACACTGAATAGTCGATTAAATATGGAGAGATTATTGTGCTATATGAAATATAATAATATGGTAATGAGTTTATATAAAATTGGTTTTAGTTGTAGTAACGATGAAAAATATATAAATAAAATAAGCTTTTTTAAAATTAAAATATAAGTATTTTGTTGATATAAATGACATACATATACATCTCGATAATTATGTGCTAAGTATCATCTTGGAAATCGTGGTGAAACGTCGAGTTTTATAATTTAATGTTAATATGTAGTCATCCAATAAGAATTACTGAATTTTCTTTTCAAATAAAACATATAAATAAAAATATTTTCTTTTTATTTTTATTGTAACGTATATAGTATGATCGATTACAATTCGACATATAGGAAACACAATATCGGCTAAATGGTAACCATAGTTCCTATTACACATAATAGCGATGCAATTTCGCTAATGATCGATCGAATTTCATTTTCAAAGTGTTCAATAATTTGCGGATTGTTAGCGTAAATTTGACCTTTGAAATAACCCACCTAGCGGCGACAAATCGCACGATTTTGGAGGTCAATTAACATGATTTCATGAGAGAATTTTGCATCTATATCATATGGTGGCCATTTGACCGATATAATTATAATTGATCGTACTACATATTACAATAAAGATTTTAAATAATTATTTTAATTTAAATCCTTTTTGATGATATATACAGGATAGGGCAACAGTATTTATTTACAGAATGCACGTGTCAATTTTTAAAAAATGTACGAAGTGATTTGTATTTTTTATTATTGCTACAGCAAAAACCATTGCTTTAGCATCTTTAATTCTTCATGTACTTCATATAAGAGTATAATATTAATTTCTCTATATCTATGTAAGAATTCAGAACAATCTCTTCGACCAATCCAGAAAAATTTATTGGGTTTCAAAATGTGTCAAAAAATTATTGTAATCCATCGTATATTCAGGTACTTCTAAAAACGAAAGAAAAAAGGAAGAATCTATTGATACATACACATAAATAAAGAAAAAATAATTAACGTGACTCATCTTGAAATGGTAAACCACAAGGCACGCTCCGACAAACCGGAGATGGATGCACGAGCGTCTCGACGCTCGTATTACTTGAGCGACCTCGGTGTACCTCGATTAATAACAACATTACCGAAGACTGCTCCTTAACTTGTTAGATATATCCGTACGCAACTAACGATTCCTTACAGCGATTCGTTCGACGCTTTCAGCGTCGGCTTACATAGCTTCACTGGAACGCAACGAGTATCATGTAACCAACCGGCTAGGAATGATTACTAAACGAACCTGTCTTTACATATGTTGCATGTATATAAATACGTATTATAGATATCCATAAATCCATCGAAGAAATCGAATTTATATTATATTTGGAGAACAGAGATATTGTATTAGGAAAAGTAACGAGATGTGATCCGTCTCATAGACGATCTTTGTTTGTTCCGGGAACAAACATAGAGATCCGGTACACGTTAAACCTGTTTGTTTCGTGTTCAAGGTGGACCAAGCTCCTCTGATCATCCATCCTCACTACTTTTTTTTATGATTTTATCGATCGATCCAACTCATCCAACGAAAAATGAATATCTACCAATACTTGGCGTAATAAATCATGTCAGAACTGCTCGTAAAATTTACATCAATGACAAGACACATGACTGTTCGCCGTTTTTTTAATTTTTTCTTCGATAAGATAGCGTTACCTCTTTACTTTAAAAAGGAGTACGATTATACCTATTCGAACGTTTCTTTTCGTTTCTCTCTTTTACGTAAAACGTTACTATTAACTATAATCTCTAAAAGAGAAATATTTTGGCAAAATTGAGATTATAAAATCATCGATATCATTCTTCGTATCGTTTTAATATCAGAAACTATTTGTTATTAATAACACGTATCAACTATCGCACAACAATATGAGCACGACTTACGAACCCACGCGTACTTCTAAAACGTAAGTATGCATGCATAACGGAACTTCGTATACTTGACTTTAACCGCAACGAATTACGGAGGTTGCGGCAACGGTTTTGCGTCCTAAGCGAAATGTGCTCGCTATTATAGAGATACAGTCGATTATTCTTCATACACAAGCTTTTGGATTTACTCGATTTTTATACTCTTCTGTGTACATTAATACATAAGTAACATAACTAATATAAGTATTTAAGAGGAAGTAAATCTCAAACGTATTTTAATATCAATATAATTGAGTTAACATTACAATTTTAAAAAGATCTTTATCGTACATCACTTGTTGATATTGCAAAAAAAAAATGATATAAATTATGATACTATAATTATTGATTTGTGAACAAATGAAATACTTGATGATCAAGATAAACAAGTATAATTCGATGTAAAATAATTTCTCTCGATGCGTTATACACGTATCCCCATTAAAAACATGAAATACGTATATCGTATTCGCTTCTTGACGATGACCCATTTTCAGGACCAAAAAGCGTGAACGCAAAGTATACCACTGTGAATATCATGTTCTCGAAATACTGTACAACCGAAAGTTTTTCCGTGATTCATGGAATAGTGCGTGCATTCAGTTAATTTTATTCCTTGTATGTAATGTACATAAATACGCAAGTTCAATTAGGATCTCGTTAATTCGGAGAAATTGTGTTTCATGATCGTACATGCGTACATGCGTACATGCGTACATGTGGCCATTAATTTAACAAAAAGAAAAAAGGAATAAGAAGGAGATTGTCTTGTTTTGCTTGGGAATGACAAAAGAAGAGTCGAAACGAGTAAATAGACAAACGAGTCGCGTTCTCACCAACGAAACGTTCTCACACTCCTAGTAACAACGTCTGTTATTATGTTGCAACTCAATTTTACGCACCGTAATGAATTTTTAATCGAATATATGTACATTGTGCAGAATTTCGAGTCGATATTTTCAGAGAAAGCGGTAATTAACGAAGAGTGATTTGGATGAATTATTTTCTTTAAAGACTTCCTTCCGAGCAACTAACAGAACTAATGCGATGTTATCGGGGTTTCTGTATTAACTCAATGAGGGAAGAACGTCGGCTTCTTTCATTAATCGTCACTTTTATAATTGCACTGTATAGCCGCACAGAAAAGAGACGGCGGTGACAAAAAAATGTTAAATGACTTATCTGACAAAACCAATCTAAAACATACGTATTTGAGTACTAATAAGACTACTCGATATCGCTGAAACGTGTTAAGATAATTACTTATATGATTAGATAATACATTTTAACATTCCGTATAATTAAAATTATTTATTAGGATCAAATGTGCCAAGAAATAATCGCGATATTGTTTAAAGTTGAATTCCACATTCTTACTGAGCACATTAATGTAAGCGTCATTATTTAAGACGTGCGACAGTGAAGAGATAAAGAAAGAACCAAGGAAGAAGCGAGAGTAAAACAGCAAATGTGTGAAAGCGGATATGCTGTTGTATATGGTGAAAAAGATGGAGGGAGGGAGAGAGAGAGAGAGAGAGAGAAAAGGAAATGAAAAAAAAAAAAGAACTGAGCAAGCTGCTTCGTCTCTTCAGTACTTCGTTCGCACACATGACGTCAGGACTGTCGTTGTGTCCTACACGTGGTTTACTCCAATTTCCAGCACACTTTATATTTATCGTTCCCTTTTGGCCATTCCGTTTTCCAATCCTTTGTCTTTCCCTATCGATTTACGATAGACAATTTTCTTCTTTCACCGTTGATATTGAAACGCCATCCTCTTTGTTCGAACAAGACTTTCTATATTCAAAATGTCTATATTTTTCGTATACCTTGTAAATTCAACTATATTCAGAATCTTCCCCATTTTTCGCGTTTACCAGAGTCATAATATTTTCATTATATTCCTATTTATAGCGATAGAGAAAACCGGACGAAGGATAAATCGATAAAATTCTTTTCCAACTCGCTTTTGTAAATGTCAACGTTTAAAAAGAGAACGATGGAACAAAAAAGAAATTGTTTCCGCGATGATTCCGTACAAAGAGAAAGTTATTAATTTAAATATGGTAGAAACGTTCTTTAAGATTTCTTTCTCTCTTTTATCAAATCGTCTGAAGAAATGTAGGATTTTATACGAAAAAGAAAATTAATATATAGAACATATTTTTAAACAGTTACACAAGTTTTCGTGTAATATTTATGGAATATTTATTTGTCGTCTCTGTGTCCAAATGTGGCAATTTACGTCGCCGTTCAATGGGAAATAAAGTGAATTTACCGTTATTTAATTATTCATGCATTTTCAATCGCTCAGAACATATACATTCAGATCTTCATCGAGCATACAATGTCCGTTCTCATATTTCATAATTTTTATGCTCTCCGTGTCATTCCCATCCATTTTTACATACTAAATAACTTCACAAAAAAATTTATCGCGATCGAATCCGCTGAACATCTCTTCTTTACTTTACAAGCTGTCCCGATGTTCTTTTTTGATTCAACTGAGAAATGAAAGACACGATCTTATCTTTTCAGTAGACGAAACACGTGAACAAAAGGAGGCACCGAATTCTCAATGATTTATATCTCCTGTCTACTCTATTTTTGTCGGGATGCAGACGCATCCTCCTCCCTTTGGCTAGACCAGGATACACCATCCGAATGTAGACCCACTGGGGCCGAGTGATCCTCCGCAGACGAGTACGCTTGGCTCCATTTAGTCTAACGCTACTCGCTACAAAAATATTCGAGGAGAACTGTCTTCGGTCGGATGAATCAAACTACGTCAACGTTCTTTTGCGATTAAATATAATTTCAGAAATGCATACTATGTAAGATATCAACCAATCTACACATATTAAATTTTTATAATAAATAATATTTAAATAATATTTAAATGAAATATCAGTTTTTATTTTTATTTTTTAATTATATTTCCATGGGAAACGAATTTTTCTTTTGACAGGTATTACCTAAAATCGTTTACCATTTTAATAAAATTCTAACGATGCCAAACATTAACATTAATTAAATCAATTTCTTACCGAGAAACATTAATTGATCCACCTATACAGAAGAAAAATCTATCTAGAAATCTGAAGAATATAAATCGCAAGATGTATATGTGAATAAGATCGAATAGTTTTGCGTTACGTTGTCCAATGAAACGCCTACGCGTCCAAGTTAACGCGTTTATTGTCAGTACTAACGAAATTAATGTACTCTCTTAGAGATAGAACGAGAGCAATCTTTTCTCACACTGTACATACAACGCTTCATATCAAAATACGCTATTCGTGATATCAAAAATATTTTCTTTGAAAATGCAACTACCTATGAAATATATCAAGCCTACAAATTCAATCTCATTGATATTCTATGAAGTAGTCTCACAATCAGTAGTAAGTGTTTAATCTAGTCCGCGGTCATGAGCTCCGAATTCTGGGCCAATAATGTCACGGTTCTTCTCTTTCGTCGTTGGTTTTATTAAATCTATATCTCTTTCTTTTTATACGAACCATAAGGACGCACCAAATACACATATATTTCTATTATTACAAAAATAAACAAATGTTTAATGAATTTGTAATTAACGCATGAATAAAAATTATATTAACAGAATCTACGATTAATGGATAATATTGAATTTTCAACTTCATCCGAAATTCTCGTCAACCTTTATTTAATCCAAATTTGAAATCATACAAAAGATACTACGCGGATTTATCTCATTTGTACTTTTTCAATTTATACCGTAACACTCCGCATGTAAATGACTTTATAGCTTACAATAGGTGAGCGAAAGGAACATTGCGGACAGTCCGCAATATTAAAGTTACACCGTCCATTGTGTCCATCATCCGGAAATGGTGTTTCGTGATACAACTACAAAATACATGTAGTATGTACATATATAACGGATACGTATTTTTTTTTTTTTTTATCATCAGTTGACAAGCCAACGCGTACGTAATACAATTGATGAAAAGTAATACGGATACAAGTGTTTCCGTTTGGCATACGGATGCGTTACTGATGTTGCAAAAACTCCGAGCATATCCCTTGAATGCTTACGGATTCTCGAATTTGCGAATTCGCTTTTGCCATCGATAAGAAGTGGTGTAAGAGATTTTTCAAGTCGATTAGGGGAACGAGAGGAAGAGGAGAAAGAGAACGAGAAAGAGAAATATAGATAGAGAGAGAGAGAGAGAGAGAGAGAGAGAGAGAGAGAGAAAAGGTAAAGGAAGTAGTAGATATTGTGCAAGTCTCGCCTTGCGGCGACCTTACATAATGTTAATCTTACGTAAGAAGAAACGAACGTTCGTTAAAATCCCGAAAGACAAAAGCATCGGATGCTTCGTCATGATGGTGTTCGGTCGTTGAGCGAAGAAATATACATTTTGCCTTATCGAGGTACATAACTAATTTTCAGCTTCGTAACGCTTTCTATCGAGGCACCTTTTTATTTATCGAATAAAAATGTTTGGATGATAATTACGATCATATAGAATGGAAGTTTTATTGAAAAGAATCATACTTTATTACTGCGTATGAGATAGAAAAATGCAGTAATAATATGCAATAATTGGCATGCAAAAGGAAATAAGGATAAAATAGAGAAACTAACAAATCATTTTAAAAGTCGTCGATAACATCTATTTGTTCGTCTCTTTAATAAAGATATGATACTATTTTTCTTCTTGAAAATCTTTGAAAAATAAGAGTCTCGAGGCTTTGAGTATCGCATTTACGGCATGGCCATCTGTTGTATATATTATTTATACATGCATATATATATATATATATATATATATATATATATATATATACACGATGGAGAAGATATATATATATATATATATATATATATATATATATTCACATATACATGTATAAGAAATCATTATAGTCGATTACGTTCCATAGCTAGACAAGCCAGAGGAGAGAAAGGAGGTAGACCCGCAATAAAGGCGTTCCGGACCGACTAAAAACCATTTTCATTGTTCGCCATACGTTCGGGACACGACGTGACGAATCGAAACAAATGGCCGACTCACTTTCATGCTCTATCTTCGTACAAAATATCAGGAAATCTCGCGAGACTACGAGATTTTCTTCCTATGAAAAAAACGAAAAGAAAAGCGGAAAAAAGGAGCACAAGTTGCAAGGTTTTTTCCAACTGCGACCATCTCCATTTCTCTCTCTCTCTCTCTCTCTCTCTCTCTTTCTTTCTCTCTTTCTCTCCCTCTCTTTCGCACGTGCCTATTATTTTTCAAAGATCTCTAATGACTCGAAGTTCACCGCAAATCGATTTTCGCTTCGCGTGAAATCCTCGACATCATCGAACAGATCCTACCACGAACTCGAGAATTAATTGAATATATGATAAAAGAAAAAAAAAGAAAAAACGATTTATCATCGTTTAATCGCCGATTAAACTTTGACGAAGCATTCGAACGACGATACCTGTAACAACGTCGTTAAATATGCGTTTCCAATTCGGAGATTATACTTCATTACAATTCCAAATATTTTTAATACATGCACGTATTTATACATGGCTACGTTTTTTTACGTAAAAGTATTGCATTGAAACGCGTAAAAAATAAGATTAAACAATCGATTAGCAATACTTTACGTGTCTTCGTATTGGATGAAAAATTTTACAATCTGATTAACTCAAAAAAATTTAATAGATGAAAAGTCTCGTGGGCGGAGTCGATACAATCGAGCATACGTACATTATTTATAGCGAAGCACGATTATTTACAAAAGTTAACTAATGATCTTCGGGATGATTCGCATGTGACGGATCAATGATTTCGTGCTTGCAGATCATTGATCTCCGTCCTATCCTGATCGAGCTGGTGTTTCCGAATGAGAAGTTGATTTATTATCATTCCTACGAACGTATGTGTATATTAAAGATTTTATTATATATATTTACACGCCATAATAAATCATAAATTATGTATAAACGATGATATGCCATATGTACCGGACAGTTAGGAAGATTATGAAACGGAGAAACTACTGATCGTATCGATGAGAATACCTGTCAGAAGGATTTTTATTCGAATATCACTAATTTTTCATGTCTAACGCAAGTTCATATAGTTTAGAATAGATAGACTATATAGTTTATTTTACTTTAATTTATTATCACGGTGAGTGAACATTGACTTTAGAAATTGTGATGACATATTCTGATAATGAGATGTATTTAAAATGTATAGAATAAATATTGAAATAGCAATAACCGTAATAGTGCTAGCGACTGTATACTCAATGATACATCGAAATCATTTAAATGAGGTAAATCGTAAACGTGAACTTCGTATAATATAGAAGGAAGCTATCTCTAACGCAGATACAAAGCAATGTACTTTCGCCGCACTTTCCTTTGGTCGATAAATTGCAATTCTATCATTATTACTATCGCACTAAGGATCCCTTCATATTTGATTTGTAAAGTTCTTACCGCATTAAAATTGCAACGGGCAAGTAATTAAAATCTGTCAAGATTCCTTTCAAACATCGTCTAAATTATCTAAACGATTAACGACATTAAACATTTCTTTGAGAACTATCAAAGTTACTTTTAGTAATTCTACATTAAACACTATTAAATTTCTAATCTTTTTTTATTTAAATAAATTAAACAAAGTATAGATTAACGTAATGTACACTTTATATTAATAATTTTAATAGTTATCTGCAACCATATCTTTGTTTTAATTTAGAACTATTCTTGGCACAGATCCTAGAGATTTTGTATATTTTATCTGAAATTCAATGCAGATATTTTATTCGATTTTAAAAGAAACCTGTCGAGATACTAATGTATCGTTCGTATGAACGTTCAAAATTATGATTTATTCCTCTCACAGATAATCACTTTATATAAAGTAACTCGCATATACATTGTTCAAAGAAAACTGAAGACCTTCCTTTCGAAAGAGCAAAAGTTGTAACGTAAGAAAGAAACAGAGAGGAAAAGATTGAAAGGGAGAAAAAAGATGTAGAGAAAAAGAGGCACAGATCAGAAATAAAAGCTAAATTACATAACACCATGTATATAATTTCCATCGTCTGCGGTGGGTTAAATATTCAAATTACCCGAAGGGCAAACGCGAAGAAATGTTGTAACTCAAAATCTCGAATCGAGATGAAAAAAGAAGAAAACAGAGGATTATTTGGTTAATCTTCTTCGACAATCAAGAGAGATCGCTCGCTGATTAATTCCGAAGATTACGTTCGTTGCGATTTTCCCGCGTTTCGATCGTTCCCAATGTTTCTCTCTCATTACCAACGTTAATCGCTAGTAAGATATATGTACATTACCCACGATAACACGCCTCTACTAGTAGTTTTAGTCTCGAACAGGAAAGTCGAAAATTACGATCGTTTGGTAAATCATTCTCCGTCGTTCGATATTTAACATTTTCCGTAATTAAACGGACGAACTACAAATGATTCCGATAGTCCGAGTGAACTATTATGGCCTCAACTTTTTTCTAGGCTGGTGGCACACCTATATCCTTTTAAGAACATCCACGCCTCGTAGTTTGGCCAATGTGTTTCGAAATAGAATTAGTACAAGACACCTAACACGTATATACGTTTATAAAATAATAGTTTTCCCAGAATATCGTATACGTAATAGAAGGTTTTTATTTACTCGGAAAATAATTAATAAATTGAAGCATAATTAAGCCGCGACTTCGCGCAATGACGTAAGTGCAATTTACTATGCAATTTACTTGTTCAATTTACTGTGCGATTTTTTATTTTCGTACTCGATCGAATAAACTTAAAACGAAACGAAATAGGAAAAATGTATTATTACCTGTCTAAAGTGTTGTTGATTGAATATTGAAAAAGATATTCCAAGTACACAATCGTGTCAACGAGTACGCTCTACTACGTGTCTTAACTATTGCACTCGTTGGAAAATAACAGACACTTATAACAAATATATCTTCTATCTTTCATTGTACATCACGAATGTCATTTACTCTTATAGGCTACAGGACAAACCCCCTAAGAGACGACATCGTGATGAGAAAAAAAAAAAAAAAAAGAATGAAAGAAAATCAAACAGGGTCGTTTCGCCTGAATCTTTTTTTAACAACTTGAGTACAACGAAACAAACAAATGAGTACACCATTTTCGATCCAATTCGGGGTCAGTCGCGACGTCGGTATTCAAAACATCGTATTTGCACTCGAACGTTGAGAAAGTCAAGGAGGTTTCGCAACCTGGAGACACGAATCGGCCGAGCAAAGAAGACTGGATGTCGGTCGCGTTCCCCTTCACCGATCGCTGACCACGAATCGTGCCATCGACTGACTATCCACCGCTGTCTATCGTAAAAATTTTCAAGAGGCTCGCTCCACTTCTCGTTCGATGATTCAATTCAGTTCATATGTCACCCGTACTTCCGCATTAATCATCCTCGAACTTTCATTAAAGATTTTCACAATCGTTTGTCAATGTTTTTGTCTCTAATGTTGTTTTACATCGACAACAAAAGGATGTCGACAAGGTGGAAAACCATAATCGTGGATAATCGAAAGCGAGTGAACGTACGACGTTTTATTCTAGTGCACTTACGTATTCTCATACACCGTGTCATAGAAGGACACGTTGCTACGAAATGTCCCAGATAGCCGACATCGTCGAGTCATTCTATTCGCCATCATTATAATATTCTATCGAATCAAAAATTATCTTAAACGTATTATAAATATCCATCCATACGTGGATGCTACACATAAAAAATATATTGTCAACCATACTTGGAACTCAAGAGTTTAATCTTTAAACAAAACTTTTCGTGCTTTTGATATCGAACTTAAAGCATGACATATAAAGTTAATTGAACATTTATGTGAAATCATAAGGTAATAATCAAGAAGGAAATTTCTATCCTTGAACGTGACACTACGAAGAAAAAGAAATTGTAAGATTTTGAAGAAAGGAAAAAAAAACAACCTATCAACAACCTACTTACCTAATAACAACAACGTCAGGTTTTTATCGCTAATTGAATTAATGATGTAATGCGTCAAATAGAAACCATAGAACATCTTAACGATACGATATAGGCGAGTCACACTTCACATTATAGAAAATAATAAGGATAAAAGTAAAAGTTTGTATACAATGTACATTTTACAATGCAAAATCTGATCATTCGTTTGAAAATATCGGATTGTCATCGAGTGTCATCGTTCTTACCTCGGTGAGTAGTATCAGTAACAAAAGAAGAGTCCCACAGATCCGTGAAATCGGTCGCGGACAGTCGACCCTTCGCATGCTCGTCATCCTCCGGCGAGAAGGCCAGACGCTCGCAATGACGTCGACGGTCCTTCTCCTGTCTATGTTATCTCTTTTTTTCTCTCTTCTTTTTTCTCCCTTTAATTCCTTTCCCCTTCTTCTTCTTCTTCTACTTCTTCGTCTTCGACTTCTCCACCCTCCTCAATCTCTTTCTCGTGGCCCACTACTCGCACACGCACTACACTGTATCATATATACACCAAGAAGACGAAGACTAGGGGAATGACAAAGAGGATAAGGGAGTAAAAAATAAAAAAAAAATAAAAATAAAAATAAAAAATAAGAGAAAGGGAAAGAGAAAGAGAAATGGACACCTACGCCACTAAGAATAGCGGGAATGCGCGCGGAATGTGCGTGGCCTGACAAATCGATCGACAACTACGTTTGACGAAGAGAAGAACAAGCAACGGAGAAGTCGTTCCGTAGCTCGAGACTCGTGTGTCCGCTATCACGAGAGGTCTCGCCGAATCCTATCCTGAACGACGACGCAGAAGGTAGGGGAGGAGGTGGAAGAGATAGAGGAGGAAGAGGAGGAGGAGGAAGAGGAGGAGGGTAGGAGCAGCAGCAGCAGCAGCAGCAGTAGCAGCACCTGTTCGCCTGACTCGCTACTACACGGCTGACGACGTAGTACCTGGTAGTGGTGGCGACGTGTGCTGCGATGACGATGGTGATGGAAAAGCCGAGGAACAGCACCAGCAGCAACAGCACCGGTGGAAGGAACAACAGTAGCCATATCCGCCTAGACTCCGACCGGCTCGACGAGCTTTATCGACCGAATAGACGACAAATTCTTTTCTTTTGTCTTCCCGTTTCTTCTTTTCTGCTTTCCCGAAAGATTCTTTCTTTCAAAAGATTCTTTCGAAGAAGACCCCCCAGTCGGTCTTTCTTCTCACGACACCTCGAACTCCATCATCCCGATACCGTTATCCAGTGTCCAAGTACACCTTACAAATTCACGGACTTTCACTTTAAATCTCCGCTCCTACTTGTTTTCGACGCTCTTTGATAACAAAAGCTTTGTTCTTCTTGACACAAAGTATTGTCATCTTGTGCTCCAAATGCAATACTTTTGTTTTTTTCTCTTGACGATTTAACGATTGCTAGATCACATTAGGATCAATTGAAACATTCGAGAAACATGACTTGATCCCCGTCCCTCGCTCCAACTGTCACGATTAAAAAGGGCACGGCTCGCGTAGGTGGTGCTGATGGTAGAAAATTGGGATGAGCAGGTGACTAGAAGGAAGACGATTTGTCGGGCTACCTGAATTGGCCAAGGACACGAAAGGAATTGGAATGAGGGTAGAAGAGAAAACTTGGAAAATAGTGGAATGGCGTTTAGAAAAAAAAAAACAAAAAAAAAAAAAACAAAAAAAAAAAGAAGAAATGAAATTTCGAAAGAGGAAAGAAAGACACAGGAATCTATCCTTCTATCTTTTCATTTTTCAATAGGACTCTTAAATACTTGAGAAAGGACACTTTTGAGTTTGCAAACGTTCTTTTCTTTTGCGAAAGAGACGAAAAATGACACTTTTTTTAATGACACGTGACAATAACAACGATGACGACGACGACGACGACGACGACGACGACGACGACGAAGACGAGCGGTGCCGTGGCTCGAACGAGGAAAGCGCCGGGCAAACACAGCGCTCTTGGGTTTGCCGCGATGTTCGCTCCCTCGTCTGCTCACTCGTCTCTTCGACTCGGCGACCCCGCTGACTGCCTTTCCATTCCACTCGTTTCACCGTCTCCCCATCTCTCCTCATCCACCGCCAACAGACCTGGGGCTAGCCCCAGCCGGATACCACTCTAACTCCCCACCATTACCGATCCTCGCCATTACTGTCCCCTCTTTTCTCTCTATACTTCTCCCCACTATCACTCTCGGCGCCTCATAGGCGTGGATTTTGCATCGACTCGGCGCCATCTACTCACGAACTAAATTCAACAGTACTTCGAAGGAGCGATAAAAATAATTTGTTTTCTCTTTTCTCGTATACTTACAAAAAATTAATGTTCCAAAGGTGAACCTTTTGACATTTCAATAACGTTCACAAATCTACGTGACAAATTTTTCTATGATATCTACAAGTTCCGAAAGAAAAAATTCATTTTGTTTTCTAATTGATCCGTTACTTGATGCATTAGAGATTCGTTAGAAAATTATAATAATTTCTTCAATCTGATTTAATTTAAAATCATCGCGCGTGTTTGTACGATAAATTTGACAAAGTAGACAATACCGAAAGTTTGAATTACGCCAATGTTCGCTCCTATTTGTCTGCCTTCACCGGCGCACGTTCTTCTCCCCACTATTTCTCTACCCGCCCACTGACGACTAGTAAGCGAGAGTATTCTTAACGCGTACACACACGCGCGGTCCACGACGCACGCGCGCTCCTTCCAGTAGCGTATATTTACCTGGACGATACTTTCGAGCGGTCAAAAATAATTCTTGTCGGACAAGAGGAGAGACACTTTCGACGCTCTCAAAACGTGGATCTCACTTTCTCCGCTAGTCGTTCCATCGAATCTCATTTCTAAGAACAGATTAACCATATTTTAAACAATAACCCGTTTTTAATATGTTTGATATTTTAAAGATAATATTAATGGCTAAAGAAATACGGACACCCTACAGATGTATCTCGAGATTTACAAACCGTTCACCCTCCTTATCGTCACCCTCCTTCGTTACTTTAATTATCCGCACCGTGCGATCACCCTTTTTGTAACTCCATCGGTGTGAATCGCATATATAAACTTGATGCCCGTGGCGATAATTACCAAATTGAATAGCCTCGTGACGTACACCTCCAAATTATCTCTATGTCATTCGTCATAATGTTATATACGTGCTGTTCAAAACCGATTATATACTTCATTTGAAAGTATTCTATGTATTAATCGTTGAAGAGAAAAATACTGGAGAGATCATTTTCTATCGTTCGCCCAAACTATTTAAATCTCTCGCTATAGTTCTAATTTTACATAATCTTAAAATAGTCTATTATTAATTTCAGAGACAAATTTGATTTGCTGATATTGTTCGTACTATCTTTAGTTTATATTATAATACTTACGATATAATATAATTTTAATCGAATATGGAACACCGCCAAACGATGGAAGAGAAATAACGACAGGTATCGTCCTTTTCATACGGGGTATTCGATTCGAATGACACGTTACTGTTGAAGCGTCTTGCGCATGCTCGTTCGAATAACGGTGCGAAGAAAGTCCGAGATATTAGACAATGGGTAGGTTTGCTCGGGATAGCTTTGAAAGTTGCCGACGTGAAATATAAATGAGATTACGTCACATGTTTATGATAATTCGCTTTTTCTCTTTTTGTCGAGTTTCCCGACTTTGTGAAAAAAAAAAATTTGCTTTGGTTAATCTTCGAATATAAAAAGAGCCACCAACTTCGAAAGCTATCGTTTAAAAAATCGACAAATATATTTAATTCATTATCGAATTCGATAGAGAAAGAGAAAACATGAGTGACATATTTCAGTTACGAGCTATGTTCTACAAGACGATAATACCTATCGCGTATGGTGGTAAAGTATAGCTTGCTTGTCATAGCTTTACCAGAACGTGTATAAGTCTTTTGTTTATCGTTTGAATTCATAATGAAATTAAAAAAAGAGAAGGAGGAATTGATAATCGTTTTTTAAATCGCACAACATTTGTGTAAATAAATATTCTACTCGCGTTATCGATAAATTCCTTCATCGAAAAAGACAAGTCTTGCTCGGTGTCTATGAACTTATAAAATTATAAGATAACTCGCTCATTTTATACTGAATAATATTTCAATAAAAAAAAAAAAAATGCCTCTTTTATTCTTAAATTTTTTGTTTTTTCTTCTTTTTTGAAGATATCAATGTCGATAATAGAATTTTCTGTCGCAACGATGGCTGGTACACAAACTCGGAGAGCAAAGAGAAAGCCATTTTCAATGTTCACACAACGACCTCTAGCGCGATATTTTTAAATGTATATGCATCATTTATTTCGAGATTCGAATGTGAACTTTTGGCGCCATCTTCTTAACACATTTAAAATGCTCGAATAGGAAATAAAAATGTCGATTATTATATATATATATATATATATATATATATACATATATATATATATATATATATATATATATATATATATATGTATGTATATATGTATGTATGTATGTATGTATGAACAAAAATCTCGAGCTACTAAAAATAACTCGTAAAAAACCACTTATCTTTGGTAAAATATCAAAATAGAGAATAGAAATTACACTTTAATACTAATGCCTTTCTCTTGTACGAGAAAAATAACAAAAGTTCTTTCATTTCAGCTCCGAGTACGAGGCATTGAAGTTGTTCATTAAAAATAAGAAAACGTGGAGGCTGTCGTCGGCTCGAACGATCAGAAAAATGATGTCAGCCATAAGTCAGGTTACTACTTATTTTCTCTTATTTTATTTACGATGACGTCACCGTCGAAACGGTCGATTATTCGTATGCAGCGTGTGTCGGAATGATCGTGGTCTCTCGTGCCAAGCGAAATCAAGTTTCAACGACATCAGAATTTGTACACGAATGGTCTGTTCTCGATCTATCGAATGATCTTTTTACTACACGTTTATATTCTTTCTCAATATGTAGGTTAATCGGACATTAAACGGTGAGGATCTTCGAAGTAAAATCAATCGAGCGGAAATGGTCAAGATTAAACTATTACTATACATAA
This sequence comes from Dolichovespula media, assembly GCA_911387685.1. Classification (NCBI taxonomy): domain Eukaryota; kingdom Metazoa; phylum Arthropoda; class Insecta; order Hymenoptera; family Vespidae; genus Dolichovespula; species Dolichovespula media. The sequence continues at coordinate 8,907,185 of OU426853.1, forward strand.
ACGACGTAGGACGTCGTCGTCATCGATGCATCCGCCATACTAAGTTATTACCATAAACAACGATTCTTGCGGTGGAGCCGTAGGCAGTCACCATAGTAACGTGGGCGACAGAAAAGAAATAAAAGGTACGGACCGACGAGAATATTTCATCGATAATAATTTCACGAAATCGTGACTTACAATTTAAATACGTTTAACGATGTTACATTAGTTTTTATAAATAATACGATAAGAAAAAGATAACGAATAATAAATAAAAGAAAAAAAAACAATCTTATCCCATTACGCTCAGTGATAATAAAAGAAAGAAGTGTTTTGATATCATTTTTAATCACTTCGAAACGACACAGAAATTCATTTTAAACACGTACGAATAAGCGTCCTTGATTGGAATCGTAAGCGTCACAAGGATCATGCCTTGATTGTGTGCAAAATGTGAACGGATGCGTCCCTGCACATAGAAGTACGACTTCCGCGAATGCACTGACCAGGCAGGCTGTGCCCGCGCTTTTCTGACGGGTTCTTTAAGCGCACCTGCGTTTACGCGACAAAAAATTTTCACGAAAAGAAAGAAAAAAAGGAAATACCAAATCTATTTACGTGACTTTTACGTCTTTGTACCGCGTCAAAGTAAACTGAAAGTTAAATTTGCAAGTGAAGGGTGTTAAATTTTACATTCAATGGCTAATTATTTTACGCGTAGATAGTTTGGGTTCTTCAAACAGAGATAACAGACTTCGAACAGATATAAGTAGACTCATCAAATCTGTGTATAAATTTTTAAACGTGCGAGAATATATTGTAAAGTTAATGAAGATTAGTTTTAAACGAACATATATTTTATATATTATTATTATTTAAAGTTGTATGCGTATATCTCTCTATCTACCTGCGTATATACATATGATACTTAATTTATCGATATAACAAAGACTATTAATTAATATAGTATCGTTACTGACAACTATCATTTAAAGATTATTAAAGATTCATTGATAATTAAAAAATATCATTATTTATCGTTGTTTTAATTAAATTCATTCACATCACAACTACCGTAATAAAAAAGTTGTAAAAAAGATAATAATAACAACAAAAAACGACGGCAAATAAAGACAAAGAAAGTCTTGCCCAAATTTTGAGGATGATAGAAGAGGATAAAATCAAAGAAGGTATAAGCAAACATCTGACGGGCGCTTATGCTACACTCGCGTCCGCGCATGCGTGCGTGCGTGCGATTCGTGGCGTGTATCGGCGAACTCCCGCGAACGTAGGCTCAAGTGGATACAACCAGTTCTAGACTGACGGCCACTGCGGTGTCTCTCGGTGAAACGTCTTCTTGATCGCGATCCATCGATCCGTTGATCCGATCTTACTTAATCTATCTCGTGACACGTGATCAAGAGGAAAAACGAAACGAAAGAAAACGAAAAAATTAATCGAATCGTCGGTGTGTCGTTTCAACAAAATCAAATTGGGATTAGTTCCTTTCTCGCGAGGTGAGAAATGATCTTAAGTTCACAGAACTATAAGTAATGATCGGCAAGATTGGACTCAATGTTATACCATCTCTGATTTATCATTTATATGGCTAATTGTATTCCTTCGCAACAAGGAACTCTCATTATCTTTCATTATTTTTTAAATTTGGTTAGTTTTTACTTAACACGAAGCAATATGCAGAAAACCGAAATCAATTCTGTCTGCTCATCATTCCATTTAATGAATTTCAAATCGATTTTATAATCTTCGTCAAATTAAAAAGGAAATTCATATAATTCGAAGGTCGGCCAATTTTTCCGAATGCCATGATTTATCAACTAATTGGTATTATCATTATTACCATAATTATTAATTAATACTTTGGAAATTAATTATATCCTTAGAAAAATCTTCAATGATTTTAACTTGAGATGAAGTATTTAAAGATCGATTCAACGTATATTGACGCGGTCTGTCAATGCAAACTGTACAGTGATTAGTCTCTTAACGACCAAAAAAGAGCATCTTAGCGGTTTCGAGTACTCGTAAACAGTGGATGGCATTATGCTACACGTGTCATTATTTAACGCGTCGTGATCTTTTTTTTTTTATTTAAATCCAACTAAGCATGTAACCGGTATCTATAGTCGATTTCTGTAGCTTCGTCGTTTCGTATAATTTAAAAATAATTCATGAACAAACGTAAAGGAGTAGAAAATGAATATATCACACGTACGGTAGGTAGCTTCAGGACGATAAGTATCAAACATTCTTGTTGGAATACGTAATCCGATGACAAAACGATCCAAACGATTCGTTTTCTTGGATAGCTGGAAGGTCAAATCTCTCTTCATGTTTTTATAGAGGTTTTACCCATATATATATATATATATATATATATATATATATATATATATATATATATATATATATATATATATATATATCTCTCATTCCATAGGTTTTCGCAACTATGAACGCGCGCCCATCAAAACTGCGACTATTTATGTTACTCTTTATCGCCTTTGATTTTTTTTTTTTTTTTTATAGAAATATTAAATATAACGAAGTTCGTACATTACACAATAAATCACCGGATCACCATAAATACGTACCGATATGCGGTAGAAAAGAAAAGTTTCTTTGGTTCCAATATAAAAATGAAAATAAATAATGTGAACTTTTATGTAGCGGGGTAAATGGGACGTTGAAGGACGAAAGCAAAAGCAAAAATAGGCATAACGCCAAAAAGCCACTGGTACGAAACTTTGTGCGACTACTACCACTAGGTACCAAGCCAAGAATAGATTCAGGTTCGCCGATGTAGTATCGTGATTTTCTACGACTCCACATCTTTCTTTTTTCGAAATATGAACGAACGTGGCAACGATAATAGAATATTACTTGTAAATGTGCGTAGAATTTTTTGTAAGTGTAAATTATTTTAAAAAATATTTACATTCACATATGCGAACATAAACATGTACTATATAATACAGAGAACTCGATTATAAAACAAGCAAATATCTTGCAAAATAATTAAATAATGCGGTATTTCGAGGATACATCAAGAAATAAATAATTACTTAATTGATAATAGTACTACGCTAGATTATAAATATGAGAAATAATAGAAAGAGTACGGCAAGTAGCTCCTTTAAGATTCTTTGAATTTTATGAAATCTATGATTTGATAATCCGACGAATAACTAAGTAACACAGAAAATCTTTAGCTTGTGTTAGGTGAGAGTGTTATATTTATGCGGATCAAACAAAGAACGAAGATCGGTGGCAACGGTTGGAGGAGGGTAAGATGGCGGCGCGAGAGAAAGAGATAAAAAGGAGATGAGACGAGATTCCGGGCGCCGCCGGTTGGTCAGGCAGCTCGTCACCCACGTAATGTCATGCGTTATATATAAATGTACACACACACACACACACACACACACACACACACACACACACACACACACACACACATATGTACACACACCAATATGGTTAGTTCTCGTTTTACGAATTATCAGCTTTAAGATTTTTCTTATATGACATAATGTCAAAAATATTTATCTTTTATTTAACACGATTAAACTTTTTAACGGGGAAAAATGTATTATGAAAAACAAAAGACACGTTTACCACATTGAGTCTGTAGGAAATGTGAATTTTCATTTCACGTATGTTACTTTATAGAAAAAGAATCGTAAGAAATTAATTCGTAAAATCGCGAACTATATTCTCTAGTGCATTCGTAAAATCATTACATATTATTTTTCTCTATATTGAAGTAGAATAATATTTACAGATTTTACACAATACAATTGAAGACTATTTTTCAATAGTTCTTATTCGTATGCTAATTTTAATTATACTTTAGCAATTTTTTCGAACTTACTTTTGTTAAATCATTTAAATCGTTAACTCTCTAATTTGTAAAAAAGAACTAAAAGCAGACTTGTTGCTACATTAAATTGTTAATTAAATTAAAGCAAATGATAATTCTGATCATCATCTTCATCTGATGAAAGATGCCATCTATCCTATAGAATAAATAAGAAGGAACCAAAAGAAAAAAATTATACTGTCTTCTACTCATGTAATGGAGTATTTATTCACTTGGAAGAATATTAAGGATTTCTTTCCGTCTGAGTTGGTATTGGTTCAAGAGGGGGACAAAGTCGCGTTTTGACAGAGGTCGCCATACTAACCTTGGGATCTCTTAGGTTCTCTTCCCTTCGGGCATTGAGGAAATTCGATATAGGAGAATACCTTGTTAACAGAGAGAAAGCTAAGGTTATACATGCTCGATCTATTAGTAACTGAACGCAAGGTCGTCTTTCGAAAACTACGTTCAAGTTACGCGTGTGAAGTAACTTAAGTGGGGCGTATCGTAATTATATTTATTAAGGAATAGAAAGGTCGACGATTAAAGTTCATCAAAGGATCAACTGAAATTTAATAAATTGCCTAACAAACCATCTAACGACTTTGTTAGACGAATATAGAAAGATTACGTCATTATTTTTAATGAATTTAATTACTAGTAATCGTTCGATACGATTTACAATTAAAACGTGTTCAATTATTTTAATTATTTAAGTTACAATGTATCATATCAAGAACGTATTTCTAATAGACGATCGTTGTCAAATAAACAAAGATTAAATTGATCTAAATAAATATAACGGTGTAAATTATCAATGAAGACCACTCATTAGGCAGTCCTTCATGATCGGACATGTGTTCTCTCGAACGTCAACCGAAATTTAATAAGCCCGATCGAACGGCTGGTGTGATCGTTCGTATTCCATGTAATTCTCCTACTCGTGCCACTCTTTACACTTCCATATTGGATAATCGCTTCCTTTTTGGGAACATAAATCTTTTTCTTAACTAAAAGAAATACTTGTAACGAATATTTGTCTATTCGTCAGTTTTTTGAAAATTTCAATAGCAAAATTCTATTATCTGTGATTCATTAAACCGTTTCATTAAACTAAATTATTTTAAAATACGTCTAATCTATTGCAAGATCGATATCGTAAAACGTTTTATCTGTGCATAAATTATCGATATCGCAAACCAAAGTCGAGAATGTTTCATGTTTTCATTATTTTCAAATTCTCAAGGTATATTTAAACTTGTGAATTCTCGAAAAAACCAGTGGTATATACAGATGAGTCACATACCGTCTCTTTTATATCATATAAAATTAACAAACGTTTATCTTTCAAAAGAATCAACGATAGAACTAAAGAAGACGAAATGAAAATAATACAATAGGTGAATACTGTTGATTTTGTTGTAAGTTTCCATTTTCCATTAGTGATAACAACCTTGTCAACGTGAGTATCGAGAAGATTGTATGTACTGTGTACATATTAACGATTACAAAATAGCGAAGGTTCATTTTTATGAAATGCGTAACGAGTAGAGCCTTGATCACATTTGCAAATATAAATTGCAAAAGCATGTCGATATTACAAATGGCGTAGAATAATGATTTTACATGTCCATCGTGTTTCTAGTCTCGCGATCCTAAATACGATATTGAGATTCGAAGTCCAAGATAGAAAGAAAAGATAGGGATGCAATTTGGTATTCTCTTTTGAACGAAAACAAGCCATAAATCCTTTTAATCATTGGACGATTGTTCGAAGAACAAAGAATATAATTTAAAGAAAACAAGAATATAATTATTAAACACCTTTCACCAAATCTTATAATGACGAATACGTCCTCGAAACAAACGCAATCACAGCCATCGTCATTTTGATTAACGCGCAGTCCTTGAGTCACAATGTACAATGTCACCAACACTGTAACTCGTTGTTAACGATGTGCTTAAAAGCGGTTACATCGTAGTTTACAATGGCGTAACCACGGAGACTCTTCAGTTTACCGTAATAGTTAACGTCTAATAGCTGATCGATCAATTCTATCTAAATCTATACTGAATAATTTTTTTCTTTATAAAATAATCGCAAACAATATTTCCAGTCCGATATATTAACAAACATGCTTAAATATTTCCTTGTAATACAGAATATCCATTAAATCGATAACGAATTCGATGTTGAAATATTAAATAATTCCACCTCGCGTTTGGAATTATAAATAAAAAAAAAAAAGGACAAATTGCATAAGAATAATATTTTTTAATAAAATAACATGAAAAACTTCGCTTACGAAAATTTAATCTTTTCTTCATAGCGATTACGCCACTGTATTGTAAATATCGTTCAAGTGAGCGAGGGAGAATAATCGAATAATTACGTATATTCTATATTTGTACATATATACGTATATATGCATATACATATGTAAACGTATGTACTAAACATCGACGGTCGACTTTGAATAGAGTTTAATCTCGAGATGATCTAAGAAGAAATTTTTGGAGATAACCTTTGCAACATCATGCCTTTAAGTGATCACGAGGACGATTCGTCTATCTTTCTCGTTCTCCTAACAGTGATGTATAAGACGATTAAAGTGTTTGTAATCGTGAACGCGTGTACATACTCAAACATACTCTTGTTAACAACTCGTTAACTACTCGTAAATCTTCGTCGAAAGAGAAGACAGACTGAGAAGGACCTCCTCTCAATACCACGAAAGAATATCTTGATCCCCCAACGACTTCGGATCAACATAGATAACACGACTTATTTTAATTTTTTAGTTCCTTCGCCATCTCCTACATATTAAATTTATCGTGTTATCTTATTACATTCAACGGATTAGTAGATCGGTTGGATAGTTAAGAAAATCGAAATCGGTTGGATAGTTACGTAATTATTTGAGCGAGCTCCTTTCGATGTTCATAGAATAAATGAGAAAAATTACGACGAGATTTTATTCAGAAAGATAAATTTTAATTAGTAGAAACGAGATATTGTGGAAGAGAAAGATCAGAAAAGTACAATGATCTTTCGTGATTTTATGGCGACAACGAAATAAGAGGGGAAAAAAAAAAAAACGAAGCAAGAAAGATGATTGAAAAAATCTTGGATTTTGTGAAGAAATTTCGTCGTTTGTTCGCATCGGTAACGAGCTCGATGATTATTACGAGTTCCGTCCGGCTTTTAGGCCAATTCGTAGTAAGAAGTCGTTTCAGTGGAGATCGTAGGAGCTCGTTCAAGAGAACGATTCTTAGTGGTCGATTCTCGGAAAGGCTCCTTGGCCCCTTGGCCCCATTCGTATCGGTGCCTCAGCCGGAATAAACAAGACGTTTGGCGTTTACTCGAGGAAATAGCATCCAGTCAGCTAAATTCTCCCACATCGCTGCCCAATATACCACCGGATGCTATATTTTCGTGGATAAAATCTACCACCATTTAAACTAACTTTTGAAAAATCATAATAGATCCTTTTGAATTTTATAAAAGTATACCGTGTACAACTTACGATGTAACACGGTTAATATTATTTTACTTAAAGACTAGCGTAATTTGTTATTTCTACTAACGAATTTCTACTAATGAATTTTGCGAACAAAAGAACAAAGGTACGTGAGATAGAATAAAGTATTTTAGTATAGCTATAAAATCACGAATTGCCATGTAAAATGTAAGTATTAATTATATTGAAGTGGCAGATCGAGGATTAACTTTGAAATTCGATCTTGGTTGATATCAAAATTTTATTAAAACTTGGCAAACAATTCGAAGTAGTACGAGGATTACTCAAAACTATACTTCAAAGTGTAATATATAGATTCTAGGAACAATATTTTTATACTTTATAGAAATACAGATATTTATTGGACGACAATGATATTACATTAAATAGAAGACATGCTATGAATAGAAGTGACTCGCTTAGGTAAATTATAAATAATTATGCGAATACGTGTAAATTTTGTTGGAGCTGGAAAAATGTTATCACGACCCACACGAATGTCGATGTCCTGTGTTACAAGCACGACGTCCTATCGGTAAACCGGCTCCGAACTAAAGTTCCTGCACCACACCCGTAGATCCAATTCCTATGCATTTATCGTGTTTTGAATATATGCAAGCTTCTATAAATAGATAAAGCCTTCTATCAAGCGCTTATATCCATATAAAATATTAAAGAGAGATTATCCAAGATAATCTAAATTACTGATAAATTAAAAATACGAGGCTTGATAAAATTCATTAAAACTTTCAAATGCTTTTCAATATGCTAATCTAACTTATTCTTGAATATTATCTATAATAATGATTAATTCAATAAATTTAATTGTATATTTAATATTGATTTTATTAAATAAATCTTTCAACGTTGATTTAGGTATCGTGAGGTAGGGCTACAAGGAACGCGATGTCAACGGCTGTAAGGGAGAGGACGAGCACGCACACAAGCAGAAAGATCGTGAGTCATGGCGGTCCTATATCTGGCCAAAGCCACGGCGCAGTCACGGCCGGCAGTCTCGAAAACAATTTAGGTAAATCTTTAAACGTGACACCAGACAATGTGATTCTATCTATTCGGTTTTTAATCGAGTGATCGACGTTTTTCAAAAATCGCCATCCATGCGGCGAATTCGTTCGGCCATTTTCGAAATTGCGTTAAAATCTCTAACGTAGAAAAGATGTCTTGCTTCTATGCATTACCAATCGTAGTCGTCATCGTCATCGTCCGCCTTTCTAATCTCGTAGCGTCGAGCATGCACCAATAATAGCAACGCTCGACATTTTATTCCCGTCGTTTACTTTTGTCATCCCACTCACTTTTCCTCCTTCGTGAAATACGTATAATAACTAATTTAAATCAGACACTTTGCTAATGCACTTGTCGTATAGTAGTGTACATTAATGCTAATAATTATACTTATTAACCATTTGAAAGTACTAGCATAGATCACTCTTTCGACGATTCCATCGAAATCAAAATAAGAGAGTGATATTTGTTAAATAGACAAACCAACGGAAATAATATCACTTTGAATAAAATAATACCTTTCAATGAAGTTAGTAACGTCCAGAATGTCTTTGTACGTTTCTAGAGAATTAACGAAATTTCTCTCTCTTTCTCTCGTGCCATATTAACACGACACTTTTCGAACAATTTCAGATGCACTTCTCGAGGATCTTCAGACTAGCGTCTCGAGAAGTGCCACTCCAAGTCGAAGTGGAAGAGCTCTCTCGCCCCAAGTCGAATACCGTGTGGCTGCGAATCCAACTAGAGTAGTTACTGAGGGCAGGTGAGAGTCTTCTAGTAAAAGATTACATTTCTTTCTTAACACAACGCATGGTATGTAATATCAACAACAAAAAATTAACATAAATAACCCTAAGAAAGTTTTAAAGAATAATAACATTTATTCAATTAATAATGTATAAATAGTAAACGCGTTTATCACCGATTCTGCGATTTCGCGTTTAAACAATACAAGGATGAAAGAGGTAAGAAGAAATTATAAAACGGAATGTAATAATACTAAGTATCTTAACAAACAAATATTTTTACAAATAAACTTTCAGGACCATATCACCGACACGCACTACCAAAACAACCACTGAAAAATTTGTGAGTACAGCTCCCAGTGGTGCACCCAGTGGTATACCAGGTTTAGAACTTCTAGATGCAGAACTCCAAAATGTAAGAATTAATACTTTATGGTCGATAACGATATTAATCATATTAATAAGATCGATTATGCAATATTAAAAAAAAAAAAATCCTCGACCATCTTTCGAAAACTTGCACTTCATTCTAAACTTGAACGTTTCGTTAAAATGAAATTAAATATGTCATCTAACGTTGACAAAAGAAAAAAAACGAAAGAAAAAAACAGCATGACACACATATGGTAATTACAAATTAACATACCAGTATCCACCATTTCCTCGTCTTCATAAAACTCTAAACGTATTAATGTGAATTAATGCGAAAAAAAAGAACTTAAAGAGCATCGAATTATTATTAAATTCATATATTATTTATTTTATTGCAATAAAAATAGAACTTTGAACTTAATTTTGTAATAAATCAATATTCCATGCTATTCTCTTCGCTGCTCTTAATTTTTAAGAACGTAGTGGAATAGAGTCACATTTAAAGGTACAGTATTCTCGCGAACTCTCAAGAACATTTTACGAAAATCTTCTGGAAATCCCTAAGAAATTCATTCACTTCTTTCTCTCTCTCTCTCTTCGGTATAAGATAGCAATTATCATTTTATGGCCGATTAAAAATTGAAGGCGGACCATAAGCTGAGATAAGCTGTTACAGAGAATTAAGTTTGATCGCGAGTGATCGCATCTCTTTGCTTCGCTTCCAACACCTAATGTGAGAATCGTTCGTCATTTCTTCGCGTGGCTGCTCTTTCAAACCTTTTAATCAACGATTACCAGTTCGAAACGCGTCACTACGATTTTACGTCCTGAATAATAGACACGGAAGATTACGTTGCTCGGTGCGTTTGCCCTCGAGCTACATGTCGACAAAATCTCTATGCAAGAGTACTTACGTATACGCATGCATAAACACGCTTGTATATGTGTATATACACATATATATATATATATATATATATATATATATATATATATAGGTGTGTACACAAGTACATCGACATGCGCTTAATGCGATCCCTTGGCTAGAAACATTAGAGAGTGATATCACGCCTATACTTGAGACTAAGATAATCGCAGCTCCTGCGGCCTCCGATCTAACGTTCAACGAAAATAAATCGACCGTACGTGTAATTTGCCCGTTCGTTCTCACACCGCCACAAACGGGACACGATTTCTTCCTCTAAAACATCTCCTTAAGGGATCTACGAGAAACTCGGGAATCTTTTTTGCAAGCTAAAACGTGTTTGAAAAATCGCTACGATTATTATTCTATTCCTTACCTACTTCCTTTTTTATTTTAAACTGCCAATCGTTACTTCATAGTTCAATGTAAATACCTTTGGCTTTAACATTAATACGAATAACTCAATTTTTATTGATACAGACCATTTGATTTGCGTAACGTTTTATTTTAATCGTACCTTAAGCTTAAACAGAATCATTGATTGACTAATCGGAATGCCTCGCGAATATCTTTCACAAACAACTATCGGAATAATATTTTATAGCACGATACGAAGAATGAATTACGAATGATATCTAAAAAATTTCTGTAAACGATGTATTTCATTAATTCGTTAACTTAAATTTCATGATACTTGAAAACATGATATCAATACGCCAACGTCAGTTACGACGAATACTCTTAATCAGGGTCATATAAGGAAAGTCGATGTATTCAAAATACGACCCACGTATTCGCATTAATTCAAACTAATTGCTCTTTCAAAGAATGTAACGAGAACAAACGAATACTTTACATTTTTTAATTATTTCTCGATCGATAAATCAAAGATCAAAATGTTAATCATTCTTCGAATTTAAGAGTTTCATTAATTTCAATTCGATCGATTGCCGGATTTAAGAATCAATCAAAATATAATTCTTTTCTCCTGTGAAGGTTCAACCGGGGCAAAGCAAAACCATTGCTTATAAACAAGTGTCCTATCAGTATAACAAGAGCATCGATGGAAAACCAGTCGGTAAGCGATACTCATTTTAATTTATCAAATATTGCATTAGATCATAATTATTTTTAGCATCGAATAAACAATTTGTCTATACTTAACGATGGATCATCATTCGTGATAAATGTTCATAAAAAATAATTTAATAAGAAAATACATAGATCAACTTTATTCGACTTGAGCTTTGCGAGCGAACTCTAGAGTTCGGTAAGTCTTCGATTCTTGGTATAAACTGGCCGTATGTGTCCGCGACGAATCGTGTTGCGTGCGAGCGCGTTTTAAGCGATCGTAGAAGGAAGGGGCGGCCGGTCTCTCGTGTCGCTCCTTTTAAGGCGTGCAACGGCCTTGCAGGTATACGGTTAATTGACAATGAATACGATAAAACGAAAAAGATTCGACGATTTAATATAATATAGACAAGCAAATCTTGATAACGTAAATCTTCGTAAAAATTTTCTTCGATCCTTTCGTATCTTATCTCGTTGATCGTCTCTTTAAAGAAAAAATAAAAATAATAATAATAAAAAACTAATGATGCGAACGCATGAATCATACGTAAACGCTATGACAATATTTTTATTTAGAAATTTGTACGAAATTTATTAAGAAATGTGCTACGAAGAAATCATTATAAAGAAACTTACAATTACATAAATGAAAATCGAAAATATCACGAAATACGTGGGATATCTAATGTCTCAATTAGTTGTTTAGTTTTTATGTGAAATGTAGATTGAAGATGATGACAAAGCAAAACGTGCCGTTAAGTAGCGAAACTTTTCACGGTGTTCGATTGAATCGAGATAACTGGAGATCGCTGGCGTTTCCCTTGCAATAACGCGTACGTGTATACGATACTCGAGCCTATCCATATTAGGATCGCGTATAGCTGAACGCTGACCCAATTTTTGCGTGGCTCCTTCTCCTCCTACTCCTCGTTTAAGAGAAAGAAGGAGAAAAAGATGACCGTGAGAGAGAAGTGGCCTGTTGAGTTATGGAAGGTTACGCTTACCAAATAAGAATTTTATAAATCTTGATGTTTCGATTTCGAAGACGTTAATGTATTTTAAATTTCCAGACTCATGGGCAATGGCAGATAACGCGATGATGAATACTGCTACACCGATGATGTAAGTTTACACACTATGTCATTGAGGATAACGTTTTATAGAAATAAAGAAGAAAATATTACATGAAAATATTTGCAGTGATAATATTCATGAGACTACTTACGAAGAGAGCAAAACGCAAACAGGACGCCATAGTCCTGAACCTACCGTTAAAAAGTCTACGGTTAACAGAGAGCTAGTGAGTATTGCAATAACACAAATAATCTATTCAATAATCAATTTATTCATAATATCTATCGTTAAACATTTCTGATATTTTAGGTATTTTCCGATAATACGATGACATCTCGCTCCATGGAAACTGCACCTCCTCCAGGAACTCAATATCGAGATGTAAAATATATACACGATTCATCTAGTACGTAAATCTTTAAGTATCATTATCCTTCTATTATTTAAAACGGCGATAACACAATTATTTTTCATAATAAAAAAAAAAAAAAAAAGAAAAAAAATACCGAATTAAGAATAATTCAATGGTCAAGAAAAAGTACTGGTTAACACCTAAGACCTTTCTCCATTATTAAAATACAAAAAGAAATCGCTATAACGATCTAAAAGACGTAAGAACTCAATTGACTATTACGTCGTATAATTCGAAAAACTAAATAGAATAACTCGAGCTACGATCATGTTCATTGTATTTTAATAATCTTGGTGTGAGTTTAAGCCAATGATCGTTTAATATCTCAGATTATCAGACCGAGTCACGTCCCATTCAAAGTACAGTGACTACCGTGCACGCGAACACCGGTCAGGAATACGGAAATATGGAATATGTCCCAGTACCGTCGCCAACACCAGCGATACCGATCAATTTGGCACCCGGTCCCAACACGAAAGTAACAACAACTATAAAAACATACACCTATGAGTTACCAGGAGCACCAGAGACTTATCTACCCGGTGGCACATTGCCAGGAGGCGCCGTACTTCCCGGCGATCAAACTATTACCTATACTCTGCCCAGAACTGGTACCTCCACCACAGACCAAACAGTCACCTATCAAACTGTAACCGAGAATATACCAGGTGGACCGGGTGGATCAATCAAATACAGCAGTCAACCACCCATAGAAATGACGACAAAATCAACGGCACTTCACAAAGAGACCAAGTTCTATCGCGAGGACCATCATGGTTTACCACCTTCGTCAGGTGGAACCCTTCCACAAAATTATCATCCAAGTCAGCCACCCCAGACGAATATCGATTCCAGAACAACAGTCACTAGAAATGAGAAGTATTATCACGTGGATGGCAATTTTCCTAATGGGCAAGCACCGTCTGATAGACCAGATTATCCTGGTAACACTACCACTATCGTTTATCCAAATCAACCGCCTGTAATAAATGAAACTCACATGACGACGATAAATCGAATCGAGGAGCACTATCCGAGCAGACCACCTTCTGCTGGACGACACCCGACACCAGATAAACCAGGAACACCTACAAGAACGAACTACTATCCAGTACCTTCTCAAGGAACACCACCTGGTACCACTACCGTTTATAAATTCTCTAACACTACAACGACAGTACCTCCAAGTAAAAATGCCGAAGATCACGAGGTACTTCTACCTAAGCCTTTCCCAACAGGAGGCGTACAAGTTTATCCTGTTAATAAGAAACCTTCAGGACCTAGCACCGATCAACAGGGGCCGCCAGCAAGACTCGAAGATCTTATGGCTTCGTTCTCCGATTCCGAGGTAACGTACAATAACAAAATACGTGATACAATATTGATTGGAACTTATCCCTTCGCACTATTATTAACGTTAATGATTAAAGATCGACCTGTTACATTATTTATTATGTATGTTACATTTAAGCGTGAGGTATTGGAAGATATTGAGAAGAAAGAGAAAGAACAACAAAAGAAAGACTCACCGGCCGTAAAAAAAGAAGTTGATTTTTTGCCTCACACTCCGCCTAAGGTTAAGAGCAAGAACGTTGCCGGACCTCCAGTATATTATCCTCCTGGTTCAGCTGAGTTTACTAAGAAAGAAGAATTTGGTGCAGCTATGTCGCAATCTAGCGTAAATATCATTCTAAAATTACTTCCAATTTTCAATTTTTCCAGATATTCTAATTATCTGCTTTTCATTTCTTAGGGAGGATGGCAAAAGGGAAGTGCAAAATACGAATATGAGGCGTCTAGCAAGAGTAAAAGTAAATCTTCCAGTGGGGCAGCAGTTGTACCTGTTTGCCTACCACTCTGTTGTGCCTTACCATGTGTGATTATGTAATTTAGTTGAAAGTAACTATATTGATAGGGTATATTGACAAAACAAAAGGGATAATATTGTTATTTGCGTCTTCCACTGTATGTCCAAATATCGAGTCAAGGCTTTTTGGTACATAATTAAGTAGATTATGTTTTTTCTTCTTGCCAATTATTTTGAATATCTAATAATTTTAATATAAATAAAATACACTTGCTATTTTCTGTTTAATAAACAGTTAATCGATAGATTACATGATTATTTATATTAAGAAATCAAATTTAATTCTCTTAATATACAAGTGTACTTTCATGTGTCATTAGATAATCATAAACTATTTATTTCTATTTCCATTATATAGAGATACTTTCATTAATAATTATAAGTTTCTTATACTTTCTTACAGTATCGTATTTGATATAATAATATATAATAAGGAAAGTATTTAATTTAGTGAATAATCGACCAATTTATTAGCACTGTGCTATATATGTGAAGATATTGTCATATGTTCATTGACTTTAATCTTTGTACAAATTACTTGCTTATAACAAGTTTACCTATGCTCTCTTTGATAGAAGTAATATATAGTACTACCTATATATAAAGAAATTAGAAATTATCTACATAAAAAGTTAATCTACGATTATGTGCTACTTAAAAGCATGCACATATGATTTGTACTATTGTAAAGCAATCATAAAGGACAAATAAATATATGGATTGACGTATAAATAAGAAGATCATATAAAATAATCTTTGTGTGCTTAACTAATTTTTTTTCGATTTATGTATTTTACATTTATAGAATCTCATTAAATATTTCTAACAATTAGTATGTAAGGGACTCTTTAACCATAGTGCAATGCCGTGAATTATGGTGCTATAATGATCTTAGTATATTAATGTCATATACAAATCTAATAAGAATTGTGTATAAATGTAATACTACATTACAGCTATATTACATACATAAGTATATTGATAAGCATTGCAAAATAATAAAGATAATTACTACTCACTTTTGTATATAAAAACTGTGCCATGTTTTGCATGCGTTCTATGTATAGTAATAATAAGTTGCATTTTAATAAATTACATGCCGTTTCTAAAATATAATATGATTACTTCTTCTCTTATATTGTGATCATCGAAACTTTTAAACTTATAATTCAATATACTGAATTGTTATAATCAATATATTTTCATCTTGTAATGATTTTTACTCATTCTAGTAAAAATATATAGCATATACAGTAGCTACGCAAAATATCGTATCCTGCAAAAATGTCGTATAGATTTTTGAACACTTTATAAGTAACTAATAAAATTTTGCTATTCTCACATTTATAAAACTGTCGAAAGCATATGCATCTGCTTCTGCATCCCAAATACATCTCGTTCCCATTTTTATACCAGCGCCATGTTGTTCCCCCAAGACCACATTTATGATATATTTATAACGCTTAAATTTTAATTCTATAAAAAAAAAAAAGGAAACAGATAACTAATTTTATGCCTATTAATAAAATTCAAAGATTTCCTATCACCTTTAATTTTTTCTTTAATCGTATCTGCTATATCTTTGGTCCATTGGACGGCATCCTGAGCATTGTATGTTTTTGTAGAGAGTTGATCAAACAAAACATTGTGTATCACTTCTTTTGCGCTTAAAGGCTTAAACCTTAATAAAAAAAAAAAAAGAACAAAATGTAATAAATATATTACCTGCGAACGCAACTTTCTGTATTTATGTAGAAAATACATCAAACTGATGTTTTCAATGACATAACCAAATTTCGAAAAATAACATTCACATATATTAAAAAGAAAAATATTATTTTACTAATAAAAATATAAACAGTAAACATATTACTTATCATAAAGATGCGGACGAATTCGATATACAGGTTCAGACACTTCACTGCTTTCGGCGTCTAGTATTTCCACTTCCAAGTTCTTCTGGTTTTCTGGAAAATCATTTGATCTTTCTGTCCTGTTATTTTTCGGATGATCCTGATTTTCAATAATGTCAACGTTTTCCATTTGCAGATGATAATTAATTAATGTCAAAGAAAATACAAGCACTTTTCGCGCGTAGGAAGAGATCGTAATACTGAGATCATTGAGACTTGTTTATACCAATGATATGTTGTTATGACGACAAGTGGTGGCGCTGCTATCTCTACGCGCACTATTCAAACGGAAAAGACTGGACGAAAAATTAAAATAAATTACGGAAGTGCATAATTTCTTGATAATGCACAATTGGATTGTCAAGAATTTAATTTAGTATGCCATGATAATAGTTCTTTATTCCGAGTATATCTCTCTCGTCATTAATTATAGTAACATATTATCAGCAAATATATATAGTTACAATAACATTTTGTTTCTCTTTTTACTATCCCTTCTACATCATAGAAGTATCTTTTTAATCGTTTATTGTGGATCATATTACGTCAATGCATTAAACCCTTACAAACTAAACAATAAAGCAAGCTGATAAATGCCATCATTTATATGACTTTATACATTTAACGTAATATTTCTTAACCCATTTCTCCGTATTTTAACAACGGAGAATGATCGATGGTAGTGAAACATAAGTCGTCAAGGTCTAAGAAATGAAAAGATATACATTCCGACCATTGAACGAGAAACGCGCAGTGAACGAGTACCAAACTATGTGGTTCGTTTTCACTATTGAAATAAAATCTCATGTATCTTTTATCTTTTCGCGTAGACCCTAACAAGGCTTACAATAAGAAACAGTAAAATTTTCATCGTCTATTATGCGATATTGATGATTTTTGTAACTGGTAAAATCGATATCGCGCATTTCGGACACGTGGTCGAAAATCTTCTTTATGACAGGAGGAAAGCTCGGTACGTTTGCAGCTGCTGCGATTTCATCATAGTACGCCCATTGTCTTTCCTTGAGCTTTACGATATGCCTTAACTGTTAAAAGAAATATTCAACTTGAGAAAAAATCTTAAATATATATATATATATATATAATATAGAAGAGTTGCAAGATTTATTTTGTACAAGTTTAGAGAAAAAACTCTATTAGAAATTAATAAAATACAATCTTACAGGAATCCCTTGTTGCAATAAAGCGTTCTTTTCCTTTACGAAATCTTCTAGCATCTCTTCAGGCGAGGGCAACTTGATACGACCCTCCAAAATTTCTACAATATATTGCGCTTGAATGTGGAACATCGGGAAAGGAATAACGAGTCCGGGTATTCCCATGAAAAATAAATTAGGCATGGTAATGTGCACCAAATGTTTATAAATAGGTTCAACGTGATTATTGTCTGTACGTATCTCAACTTTACGTGACATAAAGGGATACGTGAATTTATAACCTAAAGCAATAGTAATTGATGTGAAAAAAAAATTTCGATGACAAAAAATATATGTTATAATCGAAATATTTCGGATTTTGTTACCAGTACAATATATGAAGTTATCTATTTTGGCATTAGTTCCGTCAAGGAAAGTAAAAATATTTCCTTGAATAGATTCAATTCCTGGTTTTTGATCGATATTCTTTGATAATTTCGAATCTATCGGATTTGGCAAGTTATGACTTAAGTAAACCTAAGAAAGTAATATATAAGGTCGCCTTATAAGAAAATTACTTTTATCGAAAATAGAAAAAGCCATTGTACCTGTTCAGCATATTGTGATACTTCAAGTGCAATATCGATTCCGGACCAAGACGCACCTAAGATGCATACCTTTTTTCCGGCGTAGGCTTCAGGGATTCGATATTGATGGCTGTGGATACACGTACCGTGAAAACTTTCGATTCCTGGAATGTGCGGTACGTGGCCAACCGTATAATGACCGTTGCATAAAACAACAACATCGAAAGTCTTAGTGCCCTCCAGTTTGTTTTCCAAATCTTCATACTTGATAATCCAGATCGTTTGACCGTTCCTTAATGTTTCTGGTTCCACGTGTTTAACCACGGTATCCAACTAAAATTAAAAATCAATTACTGGACGTTAAAAAAATAATTATAACAATTAGAATTGATTTGACGACAGAAGGTATTGTCGTTTTTGTAGTATTCGTAATTTTTACAAGTACCTTTATGTGAGAATAGAGATTAAAATGTTCTGCGTAATCCCACAAATACTGACGTATCACTTTATGGCTAACAAAGGATGGACCACTCGGATCTTTCATTGGAAAATCTGGTATCTGCATAATTTCCTTAGGAAGGTTTGTCCTATGCCAGAATTTTCAAATATCTCTTATCGATCCCTTTTCTTTATTCCCTTATCTACGTATCTCTTTTTTTACCCTACAATCTTTATCGTCATAACTTTAAGTCTATCTTCTGAAGAAAACGCGTGGCTCATGATTAAATCGACAGCAGTAATAAACCTTATCGTTCGGTCATGTATCTCTTATTTTCCGGAATAACTCGTTATAATCGTCTCGTTAATAAGTCGAAAAGTGTATCATATGTCAATGAAGTTTATCGCACTCTCTTTATAATCTACGAAGAATCGTCACGAAATATATATATATTTGTACATATAAGAACGCGGGAACTTTTTCAAACGATTGCTTTATAAAAAGAACAAAAATGATACTAATAAAGCAGATATTGCTTACATTTATTAAAAAAATTTTACAAGAAAATATTATACAAAAAAGATATTGATAAATTGACAAAAATAAAAAAATCTCACGAGAAAATGATATTTTTATATTTTAAAAAACATTTGTTAATTGTTTCTTTCCGTAATTCAAGAGAAAATAGGTACTTTTGTACAAGGTACAAAGTATGCATGTATTTTATTAATGTTTGTAAATTTTGTAGACGTCAAGTAGGATCTATCGAATGTTTTAGTACATACATATAAAATACAAATACAAGGAATAAAAAGTATATGTATATATATATATATATTTATTTATTTATATACCTACCCTAGTAGTATATATATTGTATATATATTAGTGGTAGCTGAAAGAATAATCTTTAAACAATATAATAATCGATAAAATAGTATTCAAGACCAACCTGAGGTTCTTGTACATGCTACTATGCACCGGTAATCCATGCTTATCAATATCGGTCTCGTCCGTATAAACCCACGTTCCACCCACTTGATCGGTTTGTTCGAAAAGGGTAAGACTATAGGTGTCGGGTTTAGATGCTATGTGACGAGCCACGATCAAACCGGCAACACCACCGCCAACGATTGCGACTCTCGTTTTACTACTCGGCATGTTTTCTCCTACTGTGTATTTCATTACCAATTATTCAAAAAAAAAAAAAAAAAATATTCGAATGGTATATCATAATAAAATTAAAACAAACGAAGGATTGTATAATTTTACATACACTATGATTAGATTTCTCGTTGATATCTTTGTCTTCTACAATAAAAATATCGTTATATTCGTTATATGGTTACTTCTTCCAAGATCACAATCAGATCGAGAAATAATCGATCAAATAAATCTAAGATGTCGGCGTTTTAAATATTATTTCAAAATATTTTTTACTTCGCGTGTAACAGGAGAGTGTAACTCGTGTTGCAGAAGAGTTTAAAAATAACGCCACAAAGATCTATGAAGGAATCTCACAATGATATATCGTGTTAAACCATACAACACAATAGCTATTTATCTCCGAAGTGTTTCAAGCAAAGGCTGTATTAAGACTGTCCACACGAAAGTCAAACGCGTATTGCAATAATGTATCGCTGGCCTCTCTACTTGCCCCTCCGATCAAAGGCTTATGTAAATGTGGAAAATATTTCTTTCTAGAAAGACGCGTTCATAATCTTAGCTTAGTAGCTTATTCTGACGAAATATTTAAATGCATAAGAACACTAGTGAAGCGTAGTTTTAGAGCTATCACACAAATAAACGATTTGCTTAAAGAAGTGCGACATTTATGAATGAAATATATTTTCATCAATAAATTTATGTATGTTTATCTATCGATAATGTAATCTTTAATAAATTTACGTATTATTTTACTTTTCTCTCGTACATATCTCGTAAAATTGAAATCTTTTAATTTCATTAATCACGGATTTAATTCATTACTTCTTCTTTTTTTTTTTTTTTTGTTAAATAGAAAAATAAAATGTACATTAATTTTTCGAAGAGATTCATTATTTCATAAGAAAGCGTGCATTTATATGACAAATTTCTAAATAAACATTAAAAAACTGTACAACAGCGATAGTACTTGCGGTCTCAAGCCGAACATTCTCTTAAATTCTAAAGAAGGCAGTAATGTGTTTGGCAGCATTTTCTAATGCGGTGAGAGGAAACTGGCACCTTTTCCTTTCGACATGTTACGACAGAGGAAAGAAAATTGCTTCAGAGTAACATATTTTTCTCTTCAATCGAAACTCTGATTATAATAATCACTTCCTGGTTAAAAGCAACATGAGCCGTGAAACGATGCCGATGAAAAGTCTCGCGATCGTGTCTCTTTTATTTTGCGTGGATAAACTAGTTCGATTTACTTAAACTTATAGTTCGTAATTACAGATATTACAGTATTTGTCGTACGCATGATTGCATCATGGAAATCAGTTGTACGCGTGATTTATACTCATACTGATATATACGCATAATTCAAATTACGAGTCATATACATGCGAGTCTTTTTTGTTTTCGCATTTCTTTATTTCTCTTAATATTTATTAATTATTATTATTAATCTTTTTCTTTTCGCTTCTAATTGTATCCGAAAATTGTTCGCTTTTAGGTTCACACAACTATCGTGAAATTGATATTCAAGGCAACGAAACGGAAAAGTCCATTGCGAGGTTAGTCTCTGTCTATTTTTCTCTCTCTTTTTTTTTTATTTTGTTTTTTTTTTTTTACTGATTTTAGAAGTATCCTTCGTCTACTCGAGGACATATCTACGTTTCTCCTCTTCATTATCATACACGTTGTTATTTATCACATGAGTTCCGTATTAATCACGCGCGAGACGATAATACAATAAATCGTCAAAATAGCGATAATACGGAAATATATACATCTAGAATAGGGTTATTGTTCAAGAAAGAAAGCCATCGACGTTAACTTTTCTCGTTACTCAATGAGCGTCGAGATATAGGAGACAAAACTATAGATAATATATTTCAGTCAGGAATTATCTCATAAAAGACGAAATGTTGTCAACGTCTTCTATTTTGTAAATATGCGACCGAACTGTCGTACATCATGTACTTTTTAATTCTTATTGTTTTTCCCCATCATTTTCATTCGTTTCTACGTTGTCTCTAATCGAGGCGAATCTCGGATGACGCAAAATTTCATAGGAAACATTGTTTCCTTTTTTACATCTTCTTTTAAACTTTATATATCACTTCGTTTAAGATTCGTCGGTATACAAATAAAGATATGGGTTTAAACGTTTTGCAAAGAAAACAAACCAGTTTCACGTTTATCACTTTAGACCATACGATATTTATAACAAAGTAACGAGCACGAACGAAACGAGCGTCCTTCGTGTTATGAACATCGTCTATTAATTAAATAACATAAGTGATGCCTCAGAATAAATTCAAATATGGGGTGATCAAGACAAATCTTTGATATTGAACTTATTCCGTTAAAAAAAAAATTACTTTGAAAACGTTAGAATATTAAATTATTGCGACACTCTCTACGACATGCTTATCTGGCTGTTACACAATATGATTGAGTACTAGTAATAGTACTTGTATAGAAAGGTTAAACACAAACCAGTAATGTGGAATCAGCGAAGAAATTTAAGTTAAACAAAAACTTATTTCAACCATTTTGAAGAATTCGCACCTATAAAATAAAATTTGAGAATTGATAATGCAGTACAGTTACTAAATATTCTATACTCTACGAGTACATGTGAATTTTTATCAGTGCGAATGATAAATGTGTCTTTGACATATAATACTTTTCTAGATTGTCTCTTCTATTTAAATGTGTCTTTATCAAAATGTACATATTAACTTAGAAATATGATACTTGAAAGTACCATTATTATAATGTTCGTCGATAATCATTATCAATTAAGTGGATATTATTGTTTATTAACCCTAGTGTTTCGATGTAATAACTTTTTTCATTTTTTATATATTTCTTAGAATGCTAATAAAATTACTAATGTTTGATCTGTTTTTTCTATTGACCTGTTAAAATAATGGAAAGTATATTAAAATGTCCTCAAATCACATTTCGTTATCCGTTACTTCATGTATTATTGTTTATAAAAGATTGACATGAAAACTTTTAATTTTCAGTATGAAAATAAATAACGCGTGAACTAGATTAAAGTATGGCAGATTTATGGCTTTTTCCAGTAGAAACTTGATATATAATAGTAAGATAAAAAAAAAATTAAATTCGAGTATTCAAGATTTGTCTTTTCGAGCTTCAGAATATACCAACAGATATTGATTGATATGTAGAAGACCAATCCTTAGCATTTTGTCAGTCTTCGTGTTAATAAAAATTATTTTACTTTGATGTAGAAGAATAAATGATGTTTATTATTATGTATAATCATAATATATCATAATATGATTATGTATAAAAAGTGAATGATGTATAATCTTTAACTTTTCTTTTTTCAAAGTATCCATGTACTATAATAAAGACACGTTTGTACGAAACATGTTAATATTGTATATGGAACTTAATTATTACATTTGTTATTTAAAAGAATTCCCGTCTATCATCTTCATATCGCGTGCTACATTATCGACAGCTTATTAAGTTATTTGTCAGTGGATTACTACTATATAATAAACTTTATAATGCAAATAATATTGATAATAGTTTTCAATTCTTTTTTTTTTGAAGTTGCTGTATACGGATATCTTTGTTTAAATAATGTATGGTTAACTTATATCAGTCTAATGCTAGGGCTTGTTTTGGCTTAATAATACATTATTCATTGGAGGTCGATTACGTGTCTGAGAATTTATTTTGCTTATTTTGTTTATATCCATAATTGTTAGTGATCTTGTTCGTTTGCTCTTTTCGTTAACATATTTACTTAATAAACTGTAATAAATCTAAGAATACCGAATTCGAACTCTAATTACGTATGAAGTTTTAATGCTATAATACACAAAGACGATGTAACGGGCTTTGTATGCTTAAATGCGATAATTCTACCGGTGCTGCGCAGAAGAAAATAAAATGGCGAGCTACAATTTGATTGGATATTTACTAACCACGTGACTTCAAATCTATCTATATACGATACTTCCAATAAGATTCAAAGTGAGGAAATATGTTTTAAGAAATTAAATAAGTTAAATAAAAATATAATTCTTTTTCAATCAATCACACTGCGTATTCATTATTAATAAATATTGAAATAAATTAATATTTCAATCAATAACAATAAAAAAAAAACAATTAATAAGAAAGAAAATATATGTGTAAATCCAACTAAATATCAAACATTTATGAAGCAAATGTACAATAAATTTTGTTTTAAATGAAATATACAATACGCCATAATGTTTTCCAATTTTTTTTTTTTGTCAGAATATAGTCATGTCTATTTAAAATTTTTTTTTAAATTAACGACGAACACACTGTCCTCATATCTGATAATTTAATTATGATATATTTGCGTAACGTCTTATTGACTTAAGTATTTACTATTTATTTTACAATTATCATTAAAATGTACAGATTTTCCAAAAGAGTAAAGACATCTTCTATCTTTAATGCTTTCATTGACTTCACCTCCACGTACTAGAGAATAGAATTTTTTCGAAAATGACAAGGCAAAGATGCATTGTCTCAGGTGAAAATTATTATCGAGACAAGAGAAATTTATTCCGCAGTGATAGAAATACGCGCGTTAGTACTTAATTAGCCTTATCACTCGTGATTTCTTGGTGGCAGGAGAATCGCACGAAGGATTCCTAGGGTCTGCTCGTGCTCTTATTTGAGAAGAACAGTCGGGCAGTGTTCGTCGTCACACTGGCTGATTAACGTTCATTCACGGATAAGAAGACAAGGAAACAGAAGGAGTTCCCAATTTACAATCGAGAGGATAATAAGATTATATAAAATCTTGTTAGCAGCTTACCAATTACAATCTTATTTTTAAAAATTAACGATGTGAATGCATTATGTTTTTTGGTTCTATGAAACAAACAGATGTATTTGTTCGCAAAGAAATAGTGAATTAAAGAAAGCATTTTCTTCAGCGTTTAATTTGATTTTTATATGAAGTGAACTACCATCATATTCCATCATTATCAAGAAACCAATCCTTCAGAACGTTTAATCAGTATCTGATATAAAAATGAGTGGCAGTAAGTAAAAATGAGCACTTGTATCTTTATCTTCGTGAAAAATGATCAAGATATTCTATGTCTTATTTATGGATAAATTTTAAGCGGTATAAACTTTAAAATTATATATATATATATATATATATATATATATATATATATAAATTATTTATGTGTAACTATAAATATCACACTTTATACAGTTACTAATCAAGAAATTGAATAGCAACCTTATTTTCCTCCAGATCCAGACTTAAGTATAGACTTTTTATGATGTTTAAGAAATACAAAAAATCTTATCGTAATAATCGGCACAACCGGCTTATTATCCGATAATGCAAATTCTAATTTCTACGAGATGATTAAAGCAATTATTTATAAATCAATTTTGAAATAGATGCCCGTAAAAGTTTTTTTTTCGCGTTCAATGAATAAAAGTATAGACGCTAAAAAAAAATTTGATTGATTTTCTAGGAAGAAAAAACCAAGTCAAGTAGTTATTACATTTATAAATAGGAAGAATAAATTTCACAAAGCATTATGAGAAACGTTAGACTCATCCGATTTATGTACTGTAGTCTAGGGTACTTGCTTGATATCGCGTCAGAGTCTTTCAGTTTAATTCCGTCAATGGAATCATTGACATTCATCCTTGATTATACACATTATCCGCTACCTTGGGGGCGAGTCCCTCTATATCAAAATTGTAAAATTCCATTGTCATCGTGCAGGGAGAATGACCTACGACAATTTCTTGCTATTCTACTGGTAAAATTATTTTCTAAAGATAATAATATTGCACCATATTGATTATCTTATTATTCTTTTTGTTTAAAGAATAAAAACAATGAACCGTATGACAACTATTTATAATAACGTGAACACCTATACATTTGATAACAATTACTAACTCCGAGCAAATATAAAATCACAATAATTATAAAGATATTATTTGTGAATATTTGCATCAAGATAAAAATTGATCAATTTGAAGGTGTCATTTTCATGTGTCATAAGTATCGATTTGATTCTCTATAAAATGATTTTATCTTTCAAGATAGAAGGAAGTTTTCGTTCTCGTTCATAAGATTGGCAATGTTTCCTTCGTGCGAATATGTCCGATAGATTAATCTAAATAGATTGACAGAAAAATAAATTATCGAATAAAAGAGGTAGTTATCTCACGTTAATAAATCTTCATAATGGTATTAGGTATTAAAGAGAACTACCAATTGATACTGAATGAAATATAACAAAAAAAAAAAAAAGAAAAAAAGGAAAACGTAGTAATCATTTGAATAATTAATAACACAATACTTTTCTCATATTGTATTGCAACTTAAAGGTATAAAACGACTTTTCTTTTTTCTTTGTTTAAGAAAAGGAATTCATTACATGCCGAGATGTACTATGGTACTTCGTTTTTTGTGGATTTGCTATTAATTATATGCTAAGGATCAATCTGAATCTCACTATAGTGACTATGGTAATCCCACGACCAAAATCAGCCTCGTCCATTCAATGCGAGGAGGAAAATGTTGCCAATTTGTGGAAAAACACAACACTTAATGAAAGTATCGATAATTCTATCGAGGTCGATGAACGAAAACTGGTTTTCGAAAACACAACAGTAATTAATTATTTACCTTAATGAAGATTATCGATAAAAAGTTCCATAGTGATTTCAATTGAATTTAATTTTTCCGATTAAAGTTGAATGTTTTTTAGTATCTTTTATTATTCATATATTTTCATCTTTTTGGGTTCACTAGTATAACGATTTATTTGCTTGGAGCGAATACGATCAAGGGCTTGCACTTGGCGCTTATTATTGGCTACACTGGCTCTCTCAGCTTCCTGGTGGTATTTTAGCAAGACGTTATGGCACAAAATTCGTGTTTGGATGTGCCAATTTGTTAACAGCCCTTTTAGGCTTTCTCATACCTTTCGCGACTCGATATCATCTGAACGCTCTCGTGTTTCTTCGAGTTCTTCAAGGTCTTGTTGCGGTAGGTTTAATTCTGGGAATAAAATCTATTTATCTAAGGAAAGTTAATTAGAATGAAAATTTCTTTAGGGTGTCGTTTGGCCTAGCATGCACGATATGACAGCAAAATGGATACCGTCGACTGAAAGAAGTAGATTCGTCAGTGCCTATTTAGGTAAAGCTGGACACAAAATTAGATTGATAATTTTTTTTTTTTTTTTTTTTTTTTTCAATATATTAACTCAGATTACTCGAAAATCGTTCATATATTTATTTCCAACAGGCAGTTCTGTGGGAGCTGCTATCACGTATCCACTTTGCGCAACAGTTTCCAATGCTTTGGGATGGGAAGCTGCCTTTTATGTAACTTCTGTTCTCGGAGTAATTTGGTAAGCATACACAAGTATAAAGTAATTGTACAAGTAAAGTAATATACTTCGTATGGAAAGCTTTGTGTATCAAAGGTAAATAATCCGTAGACTCGTAATCTCTCTATACCAGAATAAAAGAATATGAAATAATAAAGTAGGTCACGTAAGAAGACTGATTTGAGTTTCTTCGCTTAATATTTAAACAGCCTTTGCATAAAAACAGCTTGGGCTAAAATGAGAAATAGCTATAATATGTATGCTGCAAATTGATACATACAAATTTTAAGGAATCGGCAAATATTTTGTTGTATAAAATCATAAATATTTTGAGAAGAAAATTTAATAAGAGCGAAAAAAATGTTATATGCATTAATAAGTCTCATTATAATAATTCATTTTTAATTAAGGTACTGCTTCTGGTTCTTTTTCGTGTATGATTCACCGCAAATACATCCACGTATCTCCGACGAAGAAAAAAGTTACATACTCGAAAATATTTCGGGATCTGTCGATGACGAAGAAACGAAGGTACCTTGGAAGTCAATATTTACGTCAGGACCAGTATGGGTATCCGTTTTGGCTCAATGGGGTGGAGCTTGGGGTTTTCTCACCTTGATGACGCAAGCTCCTACATACTTTAATTTCATTCATGGATGGAATATTCACGCGGTAAGAAAATTCATTCAAATGAATCTAACGATATATGCATATTCTTTCATAAACTATAAAAAAGTTTCCTTGCAATATTACAACGTTTTATTGCTTTTCGTATTTGAACTTATTATGAAGATAGAGACACGTTATCGAAATTTCACTAATCAGTTTACATTCTCACAAAATTTTATTAAAATTAAAATTTCCATTTTAAGATCTTAGTCTTATTAAACAAATGACGTATTATATTTGTCATTACGTATCTATCTCGAACGTAAAAACGTAACTGTCATTGTAGATCGTTATCAGTAATATAACATTCCGTTGAAATATGACGACCTCATGTAGTATTCACGTACATATTTGTTGTAGAGATTAATGTGATAAAATGCACTTTGTTGGCATTAATATTTCGATAAATTTTACTGATTATCTTTTCGATTTTAGATCAAAGATATATAATATATATACATATATATATATACATATATATATATATATATATATATATATATACATATATATATAATATACATATATACATATATAAATATACATATATATATATATATATATAATCATTACAATCTATATATATGTACATATGTCATTTTCAGACGGGTATTTTGTCCGGTACACCTCACATTCTGAGAATGATATTTTCTTACTTCTACTCCATCATGAGCGATTGGCTTCTACGAACTGAAAGAATGAGTTTAACGAACGTAAGAAAATTAGCGACCTTTGTGTGCAATGGTTTACAGGGTGTATTCATAATCGCATTAGGCTATAGCGGTTGTCATCCTTATTTCGCTGTGATTTTTATGATGGCTGGTACAGCAGTGAACGGAGCTGTTTCAGCATCCACTTTAGCTAGTTTTGTCGATTTAAGTCCGAATTATGCGAGTATTCTTCTTGGATTTTGCGGAATGGTTGTGATTTGGGCAGGATTTATTTCACCCGTCATAGTCGGTATACTTACAAACAATAACGTGAGTAAATATATATATATATATATATATACCTCATACATATCTCAATAAATTCTTTCATACGATATTTATCATCCTCTCATAAAAAGACAATGTCATTGAACTTGTTTCTATATAATTGTTTTTATTTTATTTGCCAAAGATATCGAACAAAAATATCAGATCGATTTTATTTTGGACACGTATCTCGAATTAACGATCAATTGAAATAAACAATATTATCTTCTTAGCAAACCACTGGTCAATGGCGTATCGTGTTCCTTATTGCTGGTGCCAACGCGATAGCTGGCTGTATAATTTATATGTTTGGTGGAACATCTAAGGAGCAGCCTTGGAACCAATATAAGAGGCCAACAGAACAGAATGAAAATGAAATGCAGAATTTACAAACGAAAGAGAAAGAAATAATTAAATGTGAAGAGGGAGCGGAAAGGATAAGTAAGCCGGAAGAAGAAAAGTTATGTGTTGATAAGTGACGAACCAAGTAAAATATTACTTTTCATCTGTATCTCCTTTGAAAGATAATACCGTTTCCTAATCATTTTTTATATAAAATTTGCAAATCCTGTAAATATTACACGTAGCGTAAAAATAATATAGCAGACATACTTCTACGAGATCGAATTGAACGAAAAATAAGATAAAAATCTAGAGTTGTTTCTTAACTGATCATTAAACAAGAAAACAATTATCACCTTTTCATTTCGACTCGTAAAACAGTTTATTTCACAAAACAGGAATGGTTAATGATACGAATGTGGTTGTACATTGAGAAGAATGTATAGTATTAATAAAAATTCGTATGTTCGTATGCGCAGCGAGAATACGCAAATGCAATGTGACTAAAACTTATCGGATAATTGATAATTATCGATCTGTAATAATTTTTATCAAAAAGGCGATACAAATGATTATCGAAGGCGCATCGATACTTAGAATACTGTGTAATATAATTGTCCTCGATAACGATACCTTTGTACGTTTCAGTACGTATAAAAGTCTACCGTTTTGAATGTATACGAATTTTGCAGAAGTATTAACGTCGATATTTTTTGTAGTTATATAAGAACCTATTACTAAAAAAATTCGTACAATGTTTAAACCTCTGTAATAATAACTCTTTACCACAAATGCAAATATTAAAATTCCCTTGACTTAAATTTAAAATATCTTTTATATAAGACAAATGCCATCTACGAAAAAAAAAAAAATTGTAAAATAGAAGAAATAGTAAAATATTATCAGATACTCAATAAATAATAAAAAGAAATGATTTATATGATAAAAATCTTATTACTAAACCTCACCCAGGAGTTTCTTATTACTCTGTAATATTAAAATATTAACTTATATATGTGAACGAATAAAAAAACACAATAGTGCGACTAGCGTTGAAAGCGCGTTATAAATAAAAATGCAAATACACTGCGCAGTTGGAAACGCAAAGCTTTTTATATTATTCTTTGTCGTAAAAACTTACGCGGTTATAAATGCATGAAAGTAACTTCTACCAAAGCAATAAGAAACGCAAAACGTTTACGGGACCTTCTCATATTTCATAATATACCACTGTGTACCGCCGTAATTGATTCTTATATGAATAAATATAAATGTCAGACTTCCTATTAACGCAATAACGCAAGAATAAGAAATATTTTAATCATAAAATTAAAGTTAGGCCATACATAGGAATCTTTCATCAGGTAAATCGAATTTTCATTACTCTACAATATATAACTCGTCTATATATATATATATATATTAAATTTTATATCATTATAATGCATAAGTTGATTCTCTCTTTCTCTCTCTCTCTCTCTTTCCCTCTCTATAGCTCATAGAATTTGAATATTGTGCTCCTACACAACAAGTGACTTTTCATTGTCTCTTCGGTCCACTTTTCCTACCCTTAGAAACATTGTTTCTATCATTTTGATATTGTGCCAGCGACAGATATAATAGACCTCGCTTTGTTTATCGGATACAATTTAAAGAAAAAGAAAATAACTTTTAATAATCAATAACATTATGCCATGTTAATAAATAAATAAATAAATATGATAATCATCTATAAGTTAAAAGACTTCATAAATGATAAATGCTATTACTCTCGGTAATAATTCATGCGTATCTGTCTACTAAAATGTTTGACTTGCACTATTAACACAATAGACATTATATATATATATATATAATATATGTGTATATATATATATATATATATATATATATATATATATATATATATATATACACATACATCTAGTTCTTTCCTACGTTTTCTTCCGATTTAAATATGAGTGTAATCTTTGTATAGATATACAATATAATTTAGTTCTTACTTACTACCCTGTGCTTTAGAATATAAAGCATTAGTAATGCTAGGAAGTGTTGTAATGGAAGGATTCGATAAAGTTTGATCGGAATTGTTACTGAACGTTGGATGAAACGTATACGCTCTTGGGAAAAACGATATGTTCGTGTAGTTTGAATTTTGTAATTTGTTCAAAGACAGTAATTTTTACTTCGTATGTATGAACACATTGGCACGCTTATCAATATTCTCGAAATTCTTAAGAACACTCATCTGTGAAGACACCGATTTTACCCTCGATTGATTCTTTTGTCGACAATAGTAAATCAATATAAAAGTATCCATATACGTTAGGTAATCTTTAACACTCTTGCAGCTTCCTGAATAAAATGTGATCTTTTTAAAACATCGATATACTCTGGTAAATATGTAATGACCATAGATGTACCTAATATTGTAACGATTAATTTGATTGGATTTTGAGAAATATCGCCAAACGATGGCAACGCACTTTTGCTTTGTAGCGACAACTATCACATCTAAACCTAGCTACGTTCATCGAGTAAATTCGAGTTGAGATTGATACCTATATTACGATGGAAAGTACGACAGCGGAAATACTCCGTGAAATAGTCGAGTTTTATTCTCGTTTCCTTTCGGTCCTAACATTTAATACTTTCTTCCTCTACGTTCTATCCATAAATCGTGAAATCGATCTATTAAAAGTTTAATCTTGAAAAGATACCAAAGGAACCACTTCCAAATGCAGATCTAACTTAGATAATCGCTTTAGATAAGAAGCATTCTGTAATGTCAAACAATAGAAATGGCACTGTTTAAATGAAATAATTAAAATCGATATCGGTATAGCTTTGTTAGGCGTTCGCATTGACATAAGCTTTTCGACTGACATGAACGGTACTTTTTCAATCTATTGGCATGGGCATTCGCGCATAAATAATAACGAAGAACGAAGCTAAGTAGAGAAAATTAATTGGAAAACTACAGTTAAGATCTCGTTTATGTAAGATCAACCGTTATTGTCGGTATAATTGCCACGTTCGAATATCCCGAACGATATTGCGAATGATATTTGTGCAGAAAAAGTTGCGATATAAAATCGAAATGGAACTTGATTTTCTGTCAGAAAAAATGATATCTGAAAAAAATGGCACTCTCCAATAGAAACATTATCTCTCTTTGTAAAGTACATAAAAAAATCATTTTGGAAGGCGATAATTACGCGTACCTTTCAATCGTTTTATTGCACGGTTGACCAGCAACCAAATATGGTTTACGATCTCATTGTACCTATCGAACACATCTCCATCTGTTCATATATACTTCTATATCGGAAATCATCTCGTGTAAACCTATTATATCATAAAAATTCGACGAATAGAAACGGAAGTAAAAGTAGAAAATGAAATTGCCGGTGGCCCGTTTATAACAATTTCTACGTGTATAGTAAGATTTCTACATGAAAATTGACGAACAAAAGTATTCGCCGATTATTATTCATGCACTTTGTGCCGATCAGTTTTATCGTTAACGACGAGTTACCTGACGTTCGATCATGAAAAAAGATTTGGTCCATATAGCATTTTAATGCGATAAATGACGTGTCAAGTAATTCGGTTAACGATCCACTCAAGGAATAGGAAAGCAATAGGAAGATTAAACGTTGGTCGGTGGATCCATAGCGCAAATAACGGCCTTCATAACACTCGCAGCTGCCAAAGACGCGTAAGGTTGCCACTCTTTGATACGAGAACCGTCCTTGTAATCGGAGATACCTCGTATCACTGCGAAATTCTCTCTACAATTTCCAAGGATACTTTCGACGACGGCGTCCATTTCAGCATCGAAAGCAAGAGCACCAAACCGAGTGGAAAATTTTTGCCTGAGTTGATCGTCTCGTGCAATTTGTCGACCCGAAGCGATTGGTGCCAAGTGGATTCGAGGACAACCCTCCATTCTAATGAATACACGGGAACGGTCATGATTGAACAATAAGAGAATCAATGAAAAGAAATAGAATCAAATTTATAAATATACCTCTTGTTCGTCGCATCCTGAGGAGCAATAGGATGAGCAACTTCGATCACGTCTCTGTCTCCAATAGCCATGTACAATTTATCGGATTCAGGGGGCGGTGCTTTGAAGTCGTGCTCCGCTTGATTACCTAAATTTTCTATACCTTCTTTCAGATACTCTTGCCAAGGAGGACTTATCTCGTTCTCCGACTTGAAATAAATAATAAATATGAAATAACACATTTGTTATAACGTGGAAAGTGCACGTTAATCGACTCACCTGTTGTTTAAGATTAACGGCTATCTCCTGAAGACCTAGATTAGGTGGACAGTATTCTTTGGTCTCGAAATGATAGTTACCATTTTCGTTCATTTTCGCACTCTCGCAGTATACGTATACATATTTTTTATTGATCGGAGTTGGATGTGAAACAACCACATCGCCGAGCCTTACGTGCTTGTTGTAATCCGTATAATGCGGTACACCTCCGCCAACACCTACCAAGAACACGAAATCGACCTTTTGGAAAGTACCTGCGTGAACAAAAATAATATTTCTTTGAACCATATTCACGTAATACTATTTTGGCGACATTGTATATTCAATAATTTTACTATTACGTCGAAAAGTTTGATCTGCATTATGTGTATATTAAATTAAGAATAGATCTACGGGGAGAATCAATGCATACGCAACGAAAATTTTATTTACTGTTCGTATAAGCTCATAAATAATATATCGATCGAACTATCGAATATCCGCAGACTTATATATTTTATCAGTATTCTATATGACCTGTATATTTTGATCTTAGTTAATGCGAAGATTTTATGTTTAAATTAAATATTTAATGAAATGAATAAGGGAAAATTACATGATCGCAAACGGAAAAAAGAAACGAAATATAGATATACATACGTATATACTGAAGGAGAATTAAGGTACAACGTGTCGAACGATTATTTTTATATTCTCAAAATTCCAATATTGACTAATAATTAATTGCTCTTACCTAATAGTCTGGTCGTAGTATTCCCTGCTGCGGTCATAGCTTCTCGAGTATGACCCACGGTTGGTAGTTTTGTGCAAACGATCCTATGAGCACCGATATTACCCAATGTATACACGTTTGATTCTCCTATAACAAATAATATTTACGCTTTAGATCACGTAAATTCAACATGTTCGATTTTCAACTTGTGTATTATACAGGTGCATCGTGCCGCTATCAAAAAATTGATATTGGACCTGCATACGGTGTAGAGATCAAATTAATCAAAAAGTTATTCATTCCAAAATTATGCATTCATCGTATTCGATGTCGTTATAATCGATATAACATTCGTTGATTAGTAATCCGTGAATTTTTTCGAAAATAGATAAAAAATTTCATGTAAGTCATGTAAGTATTAATAACGAACAGTCAAATAAAACGGACTTTATTAAGTATTAAAAACGTAAGAGATTAAAAGATTATTTTCTATTACGTATAAATCAAACTTATTAAAAATATTATGAATAAAACTGAAATCGAGCCGATCTGTTCGTAAATCTCTACTGCAGTTATACGTCAAACAAGAATATTCTTACATATAAGATGAAGCAATATCACTTCTGGTAGAGAAAACTAATAACCGGTTATTCAACTGTAACCATATCTGTAATCCAACCATAACCGTAAAGGTATATTTTTAAAAATTGTATCGATTACAGCAATCGACGTTTTCTATCTCGATATATAAGGTCAAGTTTAATGATTCTTGTAAATTTCGTTGTAACACATCATACTTATTAATTGTATAATACATAAATCGTTCTTCTAATTGCGTATACAATTAGACAATAAAATTGCATTCCTCTATTACTGAGTAATGCACACAAGATAAAATTCGAACTATACGGTAATAAACACATACAACATAAAAAAAAATTCCATAGAGCGACATTTCACAAAATGATGACATGTGCCATGCTAATATGAGCCGTGTATATAAAAGTATAACGAACGATTCTCGTGTAACAACTTTCTAAGTATTTAAATAATATAATTAAATAAACATAAAAGTTGTTGAGCAAATAAGATTAAAGTCTTGTTAACGTGGCACAAAAATTATTGTATCGGATGAAGATAATTAATGATAGTGTCTTATGTACGATCGTAGCACCGTGACCCTGCAGTGTTCCTTGGATACAAGCAGATGGCAAGCTATGAAGTGACATTACAAATAACGTTGACAACGAAAAACTAGCTATGTTATAGACTACTTTACCGAAACGGCAAATCACGCGCGGTACTCCGTCTGTCGTATCTGGCGATGTTGGGGTACCTAAAGTTTCATGCATAGTGAAATAGATATATATGACATGTTTGGAGATGTTATATTCAATAAATTCTCTTTATACATATATGACTGATCAATGAACTTTGTCCAAGTATTACTAATCGTTTAAGGTAATACACGCGTATGTATAAGGAATAGATTAGAATAGAGTTACCACTGATATATTGTTTGTTCTACTCTGATTGTAAGCCACATAATGAAAGACTATTGATTTTTGCTATGTTCTATTAATACTAAAATGAAACATTGCTCCATTATTAGTATTATAAATATAATAAATACAATAAAATATTAAGTATTACATATGTCAGATGATCGTTTGGAAAAGCCATAAAATTACAATTTTTAATACACGTTATATAGTATACTCTTGAAAATAGATCATCATAAAATATTGAAAATACAGGGACTTACCTACAGTCGTGTATCGAACAAACGTTTCTTTATTTTCGATCATAGAATCTACTGCAAGTTTTTCGCAATACTGTGCCGTTATAATTGCTATTGTTGGCTGCTTAGAACTGGCTATTGTGGGCATTTGTTTAACAACCTATGTTGAAACATATTTATATAATATTTATAAATATTTCGGATAAGCGTACATAAATGTGGTATATTTTACCTGAACTTGAGTATCTTGATGTACTACTCTAGTGAAGGCTCCATGTTCCATTGCTTTCACAACACCTTTTTCCTGTAATTCCTTCATTTTTGCTTCAACTGCAGATACTTCCCAACCATGTTCTCTATAATATAAAATATTTTATAAGATTGAAAATTAAATATTTATTATTGTTTAGTATTAAATTTGTTGCATCTTACTTTGCTATTTCAATCACAGTAACTGGATTTGGATAAGCAGATTCAATAAGTTCCAACACCTTTTCTATAGTGAGTTCCACTATTTGATCCATAACAGTTTCATCTGTAGATACTGTTAACAAAAGTAATAAAGGAAGTAATCATATAATATAATGCAAACTATAAAACTTAAGAAATACTGAAGCTGTGCATCTGCATATAAAAAATATGACACAAAA
Organism: Dolichovespula media; assembly: GCA_911387685.1. Classification (NCBI taxonomy): domain Eukaryota; kingdom Metazoa; phylum Arthropoda; class Insecta; order Hymenoptera; family Vespidae; genus Dolichovespula; species Dolichovespula media. The sequence goes on from OU426853.1 coordinate 8,944,103, forward strand.
ACAAAGTGATTCTGAAATGAAAAATTAGTTTGCATGAGTCTCTTTTTTTATGGTTATTTATAACAATTGTTAGATACACACAGTTCTTGCAGAATAATGACATACTCTTTGTGTATATACTGAGAGTCATGCTTTAATGCTGTGAATACTCTTTGTGTATATATTGTTCCCCATGTATAGAATATAACATCTAGGTCAAGTAGACTAATTATATACCAGCATTTTCTATATATAAATTGATACACAATCTACAGAAAATAAACGAAATGCATCTAGAGACATGTACTGGTATTTTAAAATATAAATACTAGAAAATTTCTGATTATGATCTAAATTATTAATTGTTATATAAAGTAGTGAAAAGTGAATGTTGTTTCCTTTTTAGTAATATGTATTTAACCTAGAAAAGAGCATAATGCAAATTATAGAGAGCGATAAGTGTTAAGCCAATGTTGTTATGGTTACCAGTCTGTTGTGCTGAGCAGAGAAATATGTATCTACTGGTCAATTCTATATAAGAAAACTATAATTATTCAATAAAAAATTTGGCTTGAGTTTTATTAATACCTGCAAAAAATAAATTCTGTAAACAGTATTGACCAGAAGATATTCAATCATTATTTTCATCTACATTATGTGTATTAACTTGTGTTGTAACTAGAGGCCTGTGGATAAAAAATGAAACACAACAACAAAACATGACAAAGATGCAAAACTTTTGTCTTCTTCTCGAACCTGTTCTCCAAATAATTTTCTTAGATGAAGGAAGTGTGATGAGTAAGTAACCGGTGCGAGCTGTGAATAATAAGAGATGAAGTATAAAATGTAATAATAATACTTTACAATACACACACACACACACACACACACAATAAACGTAAATAAAGTCTCCCTTAAATCATATCAATAGTATAAAACATAGGAAGTTTCAAGTCAAGTGTGCATTTCCTCTGGTTTCTGCTTTAATTTGCACTTGAGACAGCTGCTCCAATATCGTTCAATAAGGAACTATCAAGTTCAATGAGGTTAATCAAATGAGAGATGAACCTCTTACCCATGTATGAGTAATTTATTTTTAAGGTAAAATAAGTGGTTTCAAAATGTTAGTTAAACTAAGAGGAATAAACATTGATAATTGTAAATTTGTTTTACTTGCATATACAAGTAGTTATGCTTTATAAAGTTTTACTTACATGGTCTAGTTGGAAGCGAAACTGGTTCTTCAAGCTGTTTCAGTTCAACCTCTAATTTTTTAATACTGGTATACTTGTGTTGCATTAGCTTTATTATTTTCTTTATAAATCCCACATAATCTATTAAGTTTGCAAATAAACATTTCATGTTAATATAGTTAATATATAAAAATAAATAAATCAATTATGTTATTCTTTATATTTTTTACCTCTTGGAAATTCTTGTGGTGCAACCAGTTCTCTGAAAAATTCTTGTGCAACAGTAGGCTGTTCAATTTCTGAACAGGTGTCGCAAAACCAAAATTCAAGTGTCCTAGACTCTTGCGTATGTTTCCCAGTTTGTGTACTTACTAAAAATACTCTAAATTGAAGACATAGATGAGGTGGTAATACTTCACCATTTGTCACTGAAATTTAAATAAACAACACTATTATAAGATCCATTTGATAATCAAATAATCTATTCTAAAAGATCATGTAACTACCATTAATAGCTTGTTTATTGATAACTATTCCTTTGTGATCTCCACCAGCAACATGTACATTATCATTTCCATTTTCTGTGGGAGGTTCTAAAGCTTGCCTTTCTATAATCAAAGTTGTTGAATTCCCAGTTTTGCATTTTGGTGTCATTACAATATGCTCTGTTTAAATAAAATAAAGAAAAATTTATTTTATCTTTTATTCAGACAATAACGAATTATTTTGATATTTATTACGAAGATAAAAAAAAATGATAAAAAAGATAAAGAAGAAAAAACAAAGTCGTCATCTCGTAATTTTTCAAAATGTGTATCATCGATTCTTTATTCCGTTCCTGATCAAAAATGGGGCAAGTTGCCTTGCTTTTATTCAGCTTCTACTTAGTGTGCAATCTGTGCACTTTAAAAATCGAGAAGTGTATTCACCTTTTTTCATCTTATACTTACCGATTCTTTTGTCGTCCATATTTGTTCTCTTCTTTCGTATCTTTACTTTCGAAATTGTAAGATGATTTTCTGAACAAATCAGAAAGATATAAAAATTGAAATGTATTCACTTCGAAAAAATTGATAAGTCTCCCAAGTACTACCTGCTCGGTCGAGAGCCGAATGATCACTGACTACTCGCAACCTTTTTGCAACTTTTTTATATTCTACTTCTTAACGCAGCTGAGTAGTTGCGCCTGTCAAGATGAAGTGTCGACATAACCTCCCTCTCTCTCTCTCTCTCTCTCTCTCTCTCTTTCTCTATTTCTTCTAATAATTCGCTATGGTAACCGTACAATATTTTTTAAGTATCATCAATATGAAAGTATAATATTCTTATATTTATCGACATTATTGATTTCTATAATTTCTTTTGACTTACGTATATAATTTAGGTTACGTTTTTAGAGAATTTGATATGATAAAATTTTCAATTTTCTTATAATAACATTTCAGTAAATGAAACATTGATTGTATTTTACAGTTAAAAAACTACTGATCCAAATAACGACACATGTCACCGCCCAACGCCATATTTTTATTTAAATCTGACATTCGCTCGTGGTGCCCCACTTACGTCATTTCTTAGATGCACCACATGATGAATCGTTATGACGTCATCGATATATACGAACACGTGATACATGAGACTATCATTTCATAGTAATAATATACACTTGTCATAAATTATTTTTCTTTCACTGATAACTATTATCGAATAAAAGGCAATAACTAATCTGCCACTGAAGATAAAGGCATTTTAAAGGATTGCAAATATAAATTGATCATATAAACATTCGCAAAAGTTATTACAGTTATTATATTTCATACATATGTGACACTGTCTAAGAAATACTATGCGAGTAGATAAATACATTTGATTATCAGTAAAATGAAGCAAGCAATGAACATGATATAAAAATGAATTAGTATATTAGAAAATGAAGATGTTCTTAATTATTTATTGTGCTATATGTATTACCACATAGATTTATTAGTTGCTCTAAACCATGACAAAGAATTCCAAAATTATATGCAAATCAAAAAATATTGACAACCACTAATGAAACATATTATTTTACAATTATACAATATAATAGAATTCATCTGATTTCCTTAATACTGAACGCTTATTTAAAATATGATCAATCATACACCTTGTCTTATTTACAAGTAAATTTGATTAATTTACTGCATAAGGTCACTGTTGCTGATTAACATCTATCAATGCTATTTTAATTTGAATATAAAGAAATAACTACAAAATGATGCGATAGTATATAGTCCATTATCCTGAAAAAATATTGATTATAAGTTATTGAGTATAAGTACAAAGTCCATTTGAAAGAACAAACATAAATCTAATTTCATGTGGAGAGCATTTATATGGCTAATGTCTTAACCTTGTATTTTGCATCTTCGAGCAATGTACAAAATTTATACATATAAATTAATATTATATAAGAGAAGATATAAGAAAGATATAACATGGGCATGGTAAAGCGGATTAGAAGTATGAAAAATCTATGCAAAAAAAAATGATATAAATAAGGTTACTTACTATAAGGATAAATTACATATGTCTTAGAAAAAGGAATTAGATTTAACTAAGTAATCGAGGTATTCTTGGAAAATTATCCTGTTATAATCTAATATAATATTGGAAAGTAAATAACACAAATGAAAAAATATTTAGAAACAAACGTTAAAATTGCATTTTCTTGCACTATATTCTGTGAACAAAGACCAATCTTAAAGCTATATTAATGATATGACCACTTATTATCATTAAAATGAAATCATTTAACTTTAATTATAATTGAATTAATTCAATTTAGTTAAATAAATGAATAGATATATTCGTGAAAATTATATTATAGTGTACAAGATCGCATCGTCGCTTAGAACGACTTTTGTAAAGAAATTTTTCTTTTTTATAAGAATTTAAATAGCGTAATGAGTATCATTTTTTTTTTTTAACAATATGTATATCCTTGATAAAATTTTATTACCTGCGTTTTAATAAGTATTCTATATTATTTTGGCTTTAAGGTAAGCTAAACCCATATGTTATAATCGTGATTCTCTAAGTAGTACAGAATCTTTATCTAAGTGGACACGATGAGATAGAAGTTAGAGATGTTAATGAAGAAGGTCCGGAACTAAGATTGAGCCTGTCTAACTCCTCGTCTGCTTTGTTATTCTTTAAATCTTGTTGTGTATACAAAAACTTATTCCATTCATCGCTTCTCGGATATGCCAAATGCTGTAATCAAATATAGTAAGTAGTATTACAGTGAATATAGAATAGTAATAGTAATTAATTATGAACGCACTGATTTTATCAAAATAATATATGAAATCTGACTCTTACCTCCGCGACATCGTAAACCCAAATTTTACCAGTGTCATCTCCGACTGTGACGTGCAAACCGCTCGGTGTCCAAGAAACTCTATTCAACGCAGGATTTCCATCGACGATGACACTAGCGGCGGGTACTTCAGTGTCCTGATTTAAATTCCAGAGATCTAATCTACCTGAATCATCAACAGCTGCAAATAATGCAGGATGAGTGGGTGACCATGCAACATCGTACACATAATCTCCATTATGTTCGAAAGAATAAAGAGGTTTCATTTCTTTAAGGCTCCACAGTTTAATGGTCCAATCGATAGAGGATGTTAAGAATAAATGAGAGAAGTCAATTCCTCCTTGAACGGCATGTGTACTGATACCGGTCACCGGTCCCTGATGACCTTCAAACATCTCAACTACACCAGCTTTTGTGCCATGTCTGCAGTCTATATAAAAGAAAAAAAAAAAAAAAAAACGAAAACAAAAGCAACTTTAACTTTATTAAGAAGAATTCACTGTTCAACATGGAATCTATTGAAAAGTACGAAAATTTACCGCCATATACGGTTCCATCCTCGCTACCAACAACAAAATTATTCACGTCACCATGAGGAAAAGCCAAGCAAGTAGCCGCTATTGTCTTAGACTGTTTCAAGTATAGGATCAACGTTTCCTGTGGTTGAGACAACATGTCTAAACTCCAAGAACATAGTTTACCATCCGTCGAAATGCTGATCAAATTATGTGCATTTTGCGTTCCAACAACAGTTAAGCAATACACAGGATGCTGGAAGAAATCGATGATTGTTCTTGTAATCGAGAAATATAAAAGAATATATATGAACAGAAATAGGAACTGTAATAGTACAAAATCATAGGACGAGCAACCGCAATATCTTTTCACAATGGGAACGCGTAACGGGATTCTATATTATCTGTAACGGAACCTAATCAAGGACAAACATATCGTTTTCGATCGATACCCACTTCATAACTATCTTGATTGTTCCTACATAACTTAAATTAGATTGAACAATGAAAGGTAGAAAAACTTACGGTATGAGCGCTAGCTGACAAAGGTGTTCTTTGTACTGGCGTTCTCTTTTGTACGCGATTATCCCAGAGTACTATTTGACCGGAATAAGTACCACCCAAAATTAAATTTGGATGAAATTTCGCAAAAGTGGTCGACATCACTGGTGATTGACAATGGAAGATGAACTCTGGAGTGGACTTTTTAAATTTCGTGTTCCAAACCAAACATACACCGTCGGGATCATTCGGAGTATCGTCATTATTGTTGTATGAGGCCGCAAGAAGTTCTGGAAATTGTGGAGACCAATCCATCGAAGTGACGCAGCGATTACGCGACCATCGTTCGCAGAAGAAGGAACGATTCAACCATAATTGTTGATGGCTCTTTTCGTCCCTGCGAATATTTTCGATCAATACACGCACACACATACACACACACACAGAGAGAGAGAGAGAGAGAGAGAGAGAAAGAGAGAGGGAGAGAGAGAGAGAGAGAGAGAGAGAGAGTCGAGTGAGCTAAGAAAATTATCATCTACTTCCTTACAATCCATCCTCGCCATCCATTGTGCCGGTATAATCGGTATAAATGTCGATCGATTCGCCCAATGCTCTCTCCACAATCCTACTAGTACGATCGAGGAATCGTTGAAAGTCCTCCGAGAGTATGATCATCTGCTTTTCTTCCTCGCTGAACTCGCGAACTGTTTTAAAATTTGTGTTGATCGCATAGAAAAAGATATAGGATGAACATCATTCGTTTATATTTTGGCAAAATGAATCGAAAAAAGTACGATATCTGAACGTACCTTCTTTCTTAGGTTTTTCTTTCTCCTTTTCTTGTTCTACCTGTGTAACAGCAGGCTGAACCTCTTTAACCTGCGGCAAACCATGCGGAAGAATTCCAGGTGGAAGCTTGCTTTGGAAGCTGTCCAAGTGTGGCAAGCTGTTCTCTTCATCTTCGGCTTGGGAATCATCAAATGTCAAAACTGTGGTGAATAAGCTGATTCCGCCACGTATATCCTAACTTCGATGGTTTCTATCTAGCTACCACTAACGTAACGGCTTGATATACTTTTTAAAACACAAGTCTAACGTTTATAATGTGTTATTACTTGACGACAAATTAACGACGGACTTCTTAAGGATCAAACGAAATATACTTGAACTTTTTATGCAAATCTATAAAGTCTACGGTACGGTCATTCTACAGTAACGACTTACATGCGCGAAGATGTAACTAGGGGAAGATCGAAGGATCGAACGATACGTTTCACGCAACTATTTTATATTTACAAATTTGTCACGTATGCTTGTCGAATACACCATGCAAGGATATATTTATTCATGACAAATATATAGGACAACGTTAAAAGGCTAATCGATATTTGCAAATCGTCGGAAGGATCGCTTCTCTTTTGTACAACATCTTAAAAAGAAATACCAAAGCGTTCAGTGTATGCTGGTCTGACAAAATTTGCTATGCTGCACGAAATTAAATGAAAGGAAAGAGCATAAAAACGAAAGTGAAATTCAAATGGCATGCAAAGAAATCAAATATGTTTGAAAGAAAGAGAGAAAAAGTTTATCGGAGAATATCCTCGAGTGAGAACATCAGTTCATCACGATTTGCGAATTCAAACACACAAATATTCTCCTTTTATCTTTTGTAACTTTCTCGTTACAATGTCTCTCCACCCTTCGTCAACATGCAACGTCATCAATGTGAAGATCGAGGCAAAAATGTTAGACTGCATGTAACGTTAAATATGTTGATTAATAATTAATTATGTCGCTCTTCTGTTTTATGGGCAATAAACAATGCTGTTCTTTTATCTGAAAAATATTTGAAAAGAAGGAGAAAAGGATGCAGAATACGTAGTTTATTTTCGAAATATTTCGAAGAAAATTATTATGTCGGATGCCGAATAAGTTTCGAACATATCGTAAGATATAAACGTGAGAGTCGAATGTATTTATTAACGCAGCTTCCTAAGCCTCATGCAGCATCGATGAAATATATACTTTCTACATTATAAAACATTCTAATCTTCGATGATAGTAAAATATAAATTAGTTGATGTGAATTAGCTAATTGGAATATTCTATTTGAAACGGTGGTTCTATAGTTCTAATTAATTCATTATTAGCTATACTCTAATTAATTAATAATACTGAAAATAATGATAATACATGCATTGTTATAACGCACTGTTTTAAACGTACGAACTATTCTCTAAATGCACTGAGAATGAGAAAAATCAATCGAACGAAATAAAATTTCAATCCAATTAAAATCGAAACGAAAATGATATAATCGCTATCTATATATATATATATATATATATATATATATATATATATATATGTGCATGCGTGATACATAAAAAGCAAATTTGGCTGCATTTAATCATAGAAATCAACGACAGTTATTTAATAATACAACTCATCAAGCAATTTTGAGTAGTACTAGCAGCGATTCCCTCCTTTATTTTTGTTTTGGTGCACATGAGGCAAAGATGATAAATCTTTTATGTCAAAATAAGAAAAAGATTGCGTGAAAAATTATTTTTCTATGTAACTTTATGAAGGTACAAAAAATAAAAGTAGTCGACATTTATTCGTGATTAAATTAGGTAGTGTTAATCATCTTTAGAGAGGATTACCTACCTGTAAATTCGTCCTCCCATTCTAAACCTGGATTTAGATTGTACTCGTCTTGAAGGAGGGAAAAGAAAACGTCAATCAATTTCGTATCTTATTTTGAATATTGTTTGTAGGTATGTATTTTAATTCATGTCTTTGATAGAAAATCATTGATGCGAGTTAGAAAAATAACTTCGTATATTCCCGTTAGAGGAAAGCTCATGATTTATAATATTTAAAAACGCATCAATGATTTGTCTAGAAAGATGAAACGATCGAATTTGATGAGTCAGCATTAACATATCTATCACATGCACATACTGCTCCGTTATCGAAACTATTGTTTCTTCTGCATAATTTGTATTACAAAATATTAAAAATATCAATAAGCACGATTTGAGTACAACTCAGTAGTTATATCACTCCAAGTAAAATGACATTCGAATCTTTAGATATGTAATTGAAACGAAGAAATTATTAAAGCTGCTACAAAATTTTGATAATTGATACCCTTATACCGCTTTTGTTGTGTGTATGTGTATACATATATACATATATTATATATATATATATATATATATATATATATATATATATATATATATATATATATATATATATAACCCAAAAATGTTCGTAATGCTGTTGTATTATGCAGAGAATCCGCTGAACACGTTTATTTTTCTCGAATACGAGGAAATGGGATACTGTTAAATAAATTAATATCGTATAAACTCAGTATCTGCGAATTCTGGAAAGGACTGCAAGAAGCTTTCATAGCAACAAAAATTAAGGCAAGCGAGGATTCATAAATGTTAAACAACATTTTAATGTAAAATACTGACATCTCCGACTACTGATTGAAATGATGATAATGTTGGATAATCGCTCAAGTATCGATATCAAAGAATATATTCCGAATAATGTTAACATATTAATAAATACGTCCGAAATTATGAACTGAAAAAAACTCGATTCGAATCATCCGTAGTCCCTTAACGCGAAAATTCACTTATTAATTTTGTTGCTACGTCGTCTTCGCAAGACCGTGATTGTTAAAGAAAAAGCGGTATTTTACGACATTAATAATGGATTTCTTAATCTATATCTTTAAGCAACATTAATTAGACTGCTGCATCGCTAAAAAGCTTAAGCCACAGAATTGTTTCGAGTGGATATAAATGTCCAGTGTATTGTGTTAATCGTTTCGTTAAAATGGGTTTGTACTTATGGGAGGTGAAAAGTGAAAGTTAATCGTAAGTTCTAACGAAACCTCAACCATACTAAATCCATTCCCGTGTTAGTTAGTTTAATCCAAAGCCAAGAAAAATCGACCGAGATAAATAATAGCGCGCCGAGAACTCTGGAAGGTGCGTTAAGTTGTGACAAGATTTGCCAATGGATATTCACTTTGTACAAAATTCTATAAAATCTCTGATAATAGTACATATCGAACGCGTGACTTTTAAATAATAAAAGCAAAATTAATGATCCATCCATCATACGTGCATAAAACATGGTTTTCAAATAATATTTCATTTAGATTAAAAAATATTGTTCTATTCACATTAGGTAATTAAAAATTTTTATCTCGGTATACCTGCAGATATGATGTAACATCTTGATTCAACTCGATTTAGATACTGATCTAAGAGATGTAATATTTCAAAAATTCAAATAAATGTTTATAGATCCATCTAATCACAATAAATATTATATTGCTTGAGAGTCGGGATGTCAGATAATTATTCGAAAGGTAATACCTGGAAATATATTCAACAAAAATATATATGCATCCAATTAAATAAAAAAAATAAATAAATAAATAAATAAATTTAAAAAAAAAAAAAAACAAAAAGAAAGAAACTAACAGTATACAAAAGCGTTCCATAAGAGAGCGGAAATCTATGAGGGTCTGGGTGGAGAGTTGCCTTTTGCTAGTCTATCTCAATTTTCATTTTATTCAAGACATGATGTATCGCATCATGTTCAAGATATTTAGTCCGTGATTGAAAAATGATATAAGAAAGGAAATATGATAGAAAAAGAGAAAGAGAGATAGATAAAGAGAAAATATAAGAGAGAAACGGGAAAGAGAGCGTATTCTCCATAATATTGTTTGTCTTACATTACTATCATATATTTCTGCATTTTTATAAGAATAATAAATGTATGAACTTTTGTCGAAAGATCTTACCTTAGAAAAGACATATTTTTAACAAGACTAATTGTGTGCTAATTCATTAAATGTTTAACGACAACCCGTACTATTTATAACTATCGTCTAACTAAAATTGAAAATATTAGATTCACTTATGCCAATCTTTTTACGTATATAATTTATCGTTGTAAATAATGAACTGAATGAAGCTAAACCTAAATCTGAACCTAAGCTCACTGAAAACCAAGAGAAATCATAACTTACCGTAATAGTCGAATGCATGAGCTGAGAAGGGAAGGTAAAAAATAGTACTTAGTTACGGTTTTTTAAGAATGCACTATGCTAATTAAATACCTCTCTACACTCAGACCAATTAGCGTTTCAAAATCAAACAATTCACAAATTATATTTTGTGAAACCAAAGAGATCGGAATATACAATGGAAATTCCTAAATTTGGAATAGGACACTCTCAAGCTATAAATATTGCTTGAAATGTGTTTTTTCATGCTGTAACGCTATTATGTCGAAGTAACGAAATTATATTTGTTAAAAGCGTATAATCGCATTTTATCTTTGCATCGTAAAATATAAATTATTATACCAGAACAACTTTATATATAATTTTCTTACTAGAGACATCAATTACCGTTACAGCTACTATTAAGTGGAAAGTCTAAAAAGAAAAACTAATAACAAAACGATCAAAAGGACATCCTAAGTGACGCTGAATGTAGTTAGGTGGTTATAATTTGTAAATTTTTTTACTGTGCTATTTTTGATTCCTACGAGTAAGAGGAAACGTACATATTCAATATATCCGAATGCATAACTACTTCTTTGTTTTAACGATTTGCTATTTCATCGTGTACGAAGCGTTTCTTTTAGACCCGTTACAATTTTGTTTTATGATTAACGAAACTTCTCACGAATTTCTGAGTTTTATCTTATGGATAAACAGTTTCGCGTTTAAGCAAGACTCAATAATCGTTTGTATATTAATAAGCATCTTAAGCCAGATTCATACTTGCGTGCAGCGCAAGCACAGGTGACCATCTCCGAGTAAATACGGCATAGAATAAGATATACAAATTTTACGTCGTCATGCGTAATGCCGTAATTAAAACATGAAGGAAAAAAAAAAGAGAACAGAAACACGAGAACTTTCCGCCGCATTTACAAATATGAATTGGCCTTTTCAATATCTCATTTACATCCCTTGTCACACTTGCGCTCACCCCCGAAGTTTCTTCGATAAATTCATTAAACACATTTTTGTGAATATTTTTAAGTACTCATTGCGACTTTAATTACGAATTAAGTAAGCGGGAATTATGGTGAACATTATAACACGGCAATGTAAATAGCCACTATTAATTATAACCTGGATAAAAGAGATTTTGTCAACATCCAAATATGTATCACTAATGTTTCGTGCTTTGAAGGTCATTTAAAGTTTCCCACGTTGAAAAATAAATGCATAATTATCTCCGAGCTGGTTAAACCGATATGCTCGTATCGAGATAATGATTTCATCACGACGTATGTTTTCACAACAAACAAGTCGTTTAAAGTTAATGTATCATGTAAAACTATAATATCTGTTAGTATATTATTAAACTAAACTATTTCAAGCATGTGATAGAAGCTTTTTTGTATGCAAGCGACTCATGATCTGTACGTGGAAATATTGTCTGTAATGCATATATATATATATATTTTTTTTTTTTTTATCTAAATTGTCTATCATAAAGCTATGTATCAGAATAAAAAAATAAAAAAAAAGAAAGAAAAGAAATTAACCATCTTGTCTCGAATTCCCATGTACAGTTGTGACAATATATTCAGGGTTGTAGAATCGATAGGATTTGAAAGTAATGTATATGTTCTTTGTGATATCTATAAAAAGAGATTTAAAGTATGTTTGAATATATAAATAAAATAATGATATGTAATCGTGATAATCAGCAGAGCAGTGTTCAAAGCACAAAGCACACATAAACTTGACTCTACATCCCTTCTCTTATAACGCGGACAGCGACATATCTACCTCTATAATATATCGTTGTACAACAATTATGGAAGGGTATTAAAAAAGTAGACAGAACATACATAGGTAGTTTGGTGCAGACCCACCTTTCCTGGGACGCCACCAGTCAGTCTCAAAGTAGCCTGCGGAGCAAGAGTGAGTTGGTGTTGTTGTTGAACAGGAGGAGTAGATGGTGTATTCGGAAGAAGATTTGGACAGTCCTTGTGTCCAATATGGGTTGATTTGACCAATTGTGTCGCAAAGACAAGGGAATGCGCGTTTAATAATGCCGCAAGATCAGTTAGATTAAACAACGCACATGAACAATGTGTGGAATTTTAGATATGTTTTTCGAAAAAGCTGCCAAAATTAAAAGTTATTTTTTATATCTATAGAAATTTTTATGCCTCCCAAAATTTTGTGGATGTAGCTTGTACCATCACAGTAAAGTAGGTGGTATAAAAATGTGTCAAGTATTTAGATTATTTATATTAAAATAATTTTGTTTCACAATGTAATAAATTAATAATAATTAAACATATAACACAACTGTGCGGGCTAACTGAATTTGCGGTATAACAAACAAACAAAATTAGGAAAAAGGACCTCCACCACCAGAAGAACCATATCAGTCATACCCTGATCTATTGTTAGCTAAACTATTATACCCATTATGTTCACCAATTATTTGTTACACATATAACCTAATGATCTGTACAAATTGTTAAGATCCTGTATTATTGTAATAGGCTTAAATGCAAAAAAATCTTTCAATTTGTATTTATTATTTAATATTTCAATTACGGAGTTTGATGTTATTTATATATAACATTTGCTTTCATTGGTATTATTTCAAAAACTGCTGCAAGATTTTTGATCTTTGTTAAAAACTATTAAAAAGAGTGCATAAAAATTTGTTAAAGTAAGATAAAAATGTATCATATTAAATTTTTTTTTATAGATTAGTTTTATGTTATACATAAAAACACATTTATGAATATGTAAGTTTCCTCGCAAGTTAAAGATAATTAAGTAAACATAATATAAAATAAGTAAACTAAATCTTAATATTATCACAATAAAAAGAAAATAAAAAGGCAAATTGTATCAACACGATTAATCACATTATATATTCCATTAACTATTGAAAATCTGTTAATGCTTATATGGTTGAATTTGTTAGGACATATTATACCAAAGGTAGTTATTTTGGATATAACATATCTTCATACACCACCCACTTTACCATATTACATAAATTTATATATGAATATTTGTAATGTATCAAATACTAAAAACACATATTGCACTAAGTTATCGCGAATACTATATGCATATTTAATCAATAATAATTATTTTATAATAATTTTACTACCACATTATTTTTAAATAAAAGAATTAATTTTCAATTTAATTTTTCTTTAACACCCTAACAAAATAGTGATGTATTTCAGTCTTACCATATGATAATATTACCGTTATTAGAAAATGTTTTGTGTTGTCTATGAACTAATATCTTTCATAAAGTACGAGTGACACATAAAACATAGTGCATAAAATAAATAGATTAAGAAACCTGGACTCACCGTCGTGAGATGTATGAGTTGTTTGAACCGTTTGAGTTTGTTTACTATAAACAACAGGCTCCTTTGGTGGAATATTGGTATTAGCAACAGAAACAATGGTCAGTTCTCTTGGTTTCCTTCGCCCAGTACTATGTATATAAAAAAAAAAAAATCAATATAATGTAAAATTTCGTTTATAATATCTATTATAAACTTATATACATATTAATATAAATACCTCTGTGTTGAATTAATGCTAGATGGCTGTAAACTTGCATCTGGCGTAGCATTAGCACTTTGCTCTGGAGTCAAAGAATTCATGCTAGATAAACTGGACAATACGTCTGCAAATAATGAACATCTTTAGAATTCGACTTATTTGATAAATATATATTACCATAATCTTTTATTCTATACTTAGATATTTAAGTACTTAATTTCTAATAAATCATTTTATATACCTGATACTGGTGCCATACCCAAAGAAGAAAGCATGGCATCAATTTCTTTACGATGATCTTTGTCAGCGCCTGCTGCACGTACTGTAGCTTCTTCAACCTATTACACAAAACTCGTGATAAGAATATACAAATATCTTTAAATTTAAAGCACTTTAAAATAAACATATGTAATCCAATTATCACTATCGTATATAACCTTACATCTTTCTGCTCTTTTTCTCTTCTTCGCCTTTCTTTTTCCTCTCTAATAGCTTGAAGCTTTGCCTTTTTTCTTTCCAGTTCAGCTTTTCTATCGGACATCATTTTGATTGCTGGCTATAGTAAAAAATAATAACGAATATGTGATAATTTGACTAAATAAAAAATATGAAAAAATATTAAAACATATGTAATACAGGTAACGTTTGGACTTTCAATTAAAGTAGCGAAATATCGATTTCCTTTTCAAAATAGTAGTATCCGCGTTATTGATTTATCTTTGTATGACGTCATTTTCTGCCAAGGCTTTGAATATAATGTTAAATGATTTTCGAGGGCAAGATAATTTCACTTAGTTACGAACTAAAGACTTTATTCATTAATAGAAATATATGTATGTATCCTAAAATGGGATAGATTAATTAGTATTCAAACGAGATAGAGTATCGAACGATGAACATATTCGAAGGTTGCATTTATCAATGCAATATAACGAAACGAATATATTCTGCATCATAAAAATAAAAATAAAATATATATTATTTTCACCTTTGTCACGGAATTAGATACGAAACCAAGGAAAATGAAGTAATAATGATTAAAATATACTACATCCTCCAAACGACACACCCGCCATATAAATTTTGGACACCGCGACTGAATTCTTCCTTCTCGTTCGTAAGTCGACAATCAGCGCCTCTATCGTCGTAAAACGAAAGACAGTTTTGTCACATGGTAACACGTGGCGCAGCGTTCGCTTTGCAAACGAATCGTTTTAATGATTAATCGTTAATTTTTATTTGTTTTATTGTTAATTTAGTAAAAAAATACTATGACTATTTAAGTTGTTCGGTCAGTATCGTGTTATATATGACAAACAGTTTATACTTTAGATTAATCCATTACAATATAATCAGAAACTAATATATTCATGTCATGTTGAAGATAAAGATTCATGTAAAAAGAAGAGATCTTACAAAAGAGATAAAATAGAAAGTTCGTAATTATTTTATATTATTAATAATTTATTATAATTCTCTTATAGTTTGTGTTGTCTCACTCTGATTGTGTGCGCGTAGTTGACTCGTCGAAATTGCCAATTTTTCTCTAACCTCAAGTTTCGAAGTTCGCGCGTTAAAAACTACAGTGCATATCTGCACGGCATAATTAAATGCGCGAAAATACTTTTTCGCACTTTTCTCCGGCTTTAAACTGTTTTCAAAGTCAATCATGATAACGGAAATGTACGACTGAACGTGATTCGATTTTGAAATTTATGAAGAATAGTGTGAAACAGTGTGTGTAGTATATAGAAGAAGTTCCAGCGAGGAAATTCAAGAGTCTAGATGCAATATTCACGTCATACGAGTTTCATTAATCACACAGAAAAGATTTATTCAAGAATTTTAGGTAAATCATCTTATTTTCTTGAACATTTATTTCTTTTAATTTGGCAGAACGACTTTTATTGGAATTCATTATATCCTTCTTACTTTGATTTCTTTTGTGATATATCTACATCTACGTAATATATATAATAATATATATAATATGTATATATATATATATATATATATATATATATATATATATAAGTTTTTTTATATGGCTCTAACAGATATTTTACTATGTATATCTTTAAAGAAAATATATCTATTATGTGAAAGTAGAAGTAGGGGAAAATGTAGTTTTATTATATGTATATATGAATATACACGTCAGTACTTATGTACATATATGTATATCGCATACTGATACTATGCGAAGTTCTCGTTACGTGTATCACAAATTGAACGACTTTCTGATACCGACGACGCTGCACTTTGATTTTTATCTTTGGCGCCAATCGTAAGGAGGCGGTATATTCGTTTTCCCTTTATCGTGCTGACCTTTTGAAATCCTTTCGAGTAGAACATTTTAAAAATGTTGACTACTAACATTTTCTTCGAATAAGTATAAAATACAAAAAAGAAAAAACGGATTAAATTAAAAATTAATGCGATATATACGCAATTTATAATCAGATATCATAAAATTAGCTGAAACAATGTGGATATTAGTATGGTAGTAAATCCCGAAAATATCTCGTTAATAATGTTACGACAATACGTGGGTAGAGCTAAAAGAAGGTAATGAAGAATATGATCTTTGAAGACTAAGCTCGCGTGATAGTTCGTACTGGCTTTGCGTGTCGAAATCCGCTTTACTTTGTAAAATAGAATATACATACATATGTATGTATTTATGTAAAATACATACGTATGAAAATGATTGAGACTGTGAATTTATTATTTTCTTATATATAAAGTATAAAATCACTCGCTCTATTTAATCTCTGCTATTTTAATCGCTTTTTCAATTGACAATTAAAGATTGTCATGAAAATATTCAATCGTTAATCTTTCATTTTAAAGTACCTTATGATTTTGCCAGAAATCTCTCCGTATTCTTTTATTCTCAATTAGAAGCAGCAATAGAATATAGAAAGAAAGAAAGGAAGAAAGAACGAAAATAATTTGTGATTTGTAAAATGGTGAAAAGCAACTTTTGTCTGTGCCATCGATCTTCACGTAAAGTTTTTCGGAGTACTGTAAAATAGTCATCGAGATTGAGATGCAGAAGGCTAATGGAAAACGCGAAACGGTACACGGTAATGGAAGATTCGAATCTTGGAAATGAGATCAATTCGTGTGTGAGGGAGAGGGAGAGAGAAAGAAAGAGAGAGAGAGAGAGAGAGAGAGAGAGAGAGAGAGAGAGAGAAAGAGAGAGACAAAGAGTTTCCAGGTGACACGGTAGTAAGGAGAAAATTGCACTCGTTCGTATGATTACTGATGTCAGATAAATATTGGCCAAGTTATTCCCTGATATTTATATATTCCTTTCTTGACGCTTTTTCTCGTGAAAGAAAAGATACGTTATAAATATTATGATAGACAATATACCGGAATAAATTTCCAAAGCACGAATCGAGTTCTCCTGAGCTTTGTAATAGCTACAATAGTATTCAGTTCTAATAATAATAAGAAGTTTCACTAAAGCTTGGGGTAATATCGTTCGACATAATTGAAACGACAGAGATCAGTGTTTCGGTTTGGCCAAAGAGCATTCGTGGATCGTTGCATTTATATGTTCCTTCCAGTCCAACACCACTTCGCCGCCCCTTCGATGAAAATGTCGCGCGAGAGACATAAACTTGGTATCCATTAGGCGTTCTCTGCTTACGAAATGTTTCACAGAAATACGTTGCCGCGGTATTCAGTCGACGTTATTCGCAACGTGGCAAGTTAGATTTAGGGTTTCCCCCCTTCCTTCCATATCGCACTGAAATTTCTACTCACCCACGTTGGGTATATCCATATAATCTATCTTCCGTGAATCTTGTTTGCTATATATGTAACTGAGAAAGTTTTGCGACGTAGGTTAAAGTTTTGGTAGATTTACAGAATCTCAAATTCGTATCCGCGTAATCGGATCTGGGGGGCCTCTCTCTGTCTCTGTCTCTCTTCTCTGGTCAAACGAGTAAAAGGGCAGCCTTGTCAACGGGGTTTTCAACTCGCGGAAGAGTAGGCGGGTTACTGCTTTAGGATAAAGTACGGATGAACGTTGAGCGGCTAGACTGGGAGGGATGAAAGTGACCTCGCATTCACCGCAGACTCGACTGGCTGATGAACCAGCAGGTGCATCCGTGCAGGAATTGAGAACCAGAAAGCAAAGTTCTTGCAATACATCCCTCGCTTTCTCGTCGTATATGTTTCAAACCTTCCTACTATTTATTCCCCTTTAAATCGTACCATCGTCCAATACGAGAGATTAAAAGAGAAAAATAATCCTCCATCTTATCATTATTAATTTAGACACGAAAAATACATGTCTTGAGAAATTATTGCATGTTTCGTCGATCTTGGGCGAATGAATGATCGAATATTTTCAAATATATTCGCTCGTGCTAATTCGTAAAAGACTCGTATACTTGTGAGATCATTTGTCTCACGACTCTGTAAAATCGATACCACTACGAATTTCTATTTGACGATGATGCGAAGGAGACTCGTAAAGTTGACATTATATGGCTTTAAAGTTTGTCAGTGTTTGGTAGTATCGTATCGTTCGCTCTTAGTTTATTTCTCGATATCAAATAATACTATTAAAGGGGAGCTATGTTTTGGATACTCGACGTGATTCCCATTACGTATATTCGGTATTTGAGTACACTGGAAGTTCGAAAGCTCGGAGAAACGCATTTGATTCGTTCAAATAATTGGCTGCGAATCGATCACTCCTTTCTCTCTCTCTCTCTCTCTCTCTCTCTCCCTCTCTATCTCTATCTCTCCCTTTCATTTTCTTTCTCATGAATGTAATTTCAAGATGCAAACCGAAAATGGCCCCAAAAGGATATCGCAGTTCCTTACATTCAAACGAAAGTATCTTACCGAACACGAAGTGTTGCCAACTCGGCAAGATTCCGAATCGTTATGGATGTTTGTTAGCACGTAGAGAATTCTACTTATCAATCCAGGATTAGTACGCATCCTTGCACACACGTTATCCCAGCTAATGCTCCCGTAATGAACGTTACTCATCAGCATGCAACGGCATTATCCCGGTACGAATATCGTGGCCCATTAATATCTGCTTCCCGATACGTGGATTATATGAGTTAACTATTAAAACGAATTTGCATAATGGATAGGTGATATGCGTCACGGAAAATGTGTCATAAAAAGGAAAAAAAAAATGACTGGGTTGGTAAACGTTATTAGAAATGAGTAGATACAGTTAAACGAATGTAAAACATTTTTGTTAATATCGATATAAGTTCTATTCTCGTTATCATTCGTTTTTTTCATTAATCTATTGATTGCTTTAAAACTATAAACGTCGCTACATTAATATTATATTTTTTTTCCAAGTATTTATCGATACTTTTTCGAGAAGTTGCATGTCTAGCTAAAAAAGAAATGATCCTGGCTTAAGTGAAATCGTCTTTGGGAAAAGGTTATCCGATAATAGGATCGAAGGTTCATCGAATAAATTCACAATTGATTCAATTTCTTAACTTTAGCTGTTAC
This sequence comes from Dolichovespula media, assembly GCA_911387685.1. NCBI lineage: Eukaryota > Metazoa > Arthropoda > Insecta > Hymenoptera > Vespidae > Dolichovespula > Dolichovespula media. Next base: position 8,963,780 of record OU426853.1, read on the forward strand.
AATGATTACGCTATACATAGAGCTTCATGGTGGTACGTACTACGTAGATACATATATGTATAGGTATATATAACATAGATTCGTACGTAGCCACTCGCATTGTCGCGACACGAATGACGATATTGAAGGAAAATACTCAGCAAAATTACTCGCGACTTGGTACGGTTACGATCGAACGTTAGCTAGGGTTCCCTCTTAAATGTAGATTTTCAACGGAAGATAGAACTCCAGGGGTGTCATCTTTTACATCCTGTGTCTCCTTTATTTTTTTTCATCCTTTCTCTCTCTCTCTCCCTCTCTCCCTTTCTTCTTTTTCTCTTCTCGAAGAAAGTAGAAACGTTGTCCTTAAATGTTCTCAGTAACAGCGACAGCAGCAGTAGCGGCAGTCTTTCGTTCATGATTCTTTGGAAACGCGATAAAATTTCCTTTTTCCTTTAAGTGGTCGGTTAATTAAATTTCTCCGTCTCTTCTTTCTTCTTCAGCATCGCACCCATTATCGCAGAGACCGATTAAATTTCCTTCTTGTTCTTTCCCTCTTCGTTTTATGAGCACGTCACGTATAGTATTTTCTTTTACGTCTGCCACTGTATCTTTTTTTTCTTTCTTCGTTGGTTATCATTGTCTCGATGTGTAAACTGTTCGACGTAATTATAAATATGCCGTTGTTTCGATAAACTTTTTTTTTTTTTTTTTTTCGTTAGCATAACATATATCTACAAGATGAGATATGTAAATTGAACGTCTGCGTTCTCTATAAGTGAATGAGATTAATCTTTAGGGAAAAGTAACTTTCAAGAAAATTTCTTTTTTTTAATCACTGTACTTATCGTTTCAAAGACTATAACTTTTACCTGAGAAGTAATTATAAGGGCAACTTTAGGCAAACGAAATATTAAAACATTTATATTAAAATTGTTTGGTAAAATAAATCGTTCGAATTACCGCTGATAGCGTAATCGTTCCGTTTTTCTTGTCTTCTAATTATAGAAGTATGTAAAATAAGCCCGAGGTAACGATCGTGTAAGCGTGTACGTCGTAAAAATATCCCTCGAAGGTAATGAAGTTGTGCTCAAAGCCAGGACGATGAATGAAAAGAAGGGTGTCAGACTCGATGCATGCACGTGACTCGTTCATTCTCGTATCCCACGATCGAGTGCTTTCTTGTGACATACATAATTGCAAACGCGTATGTCGACCCAGCTTCTGTTCCACAAAGAACGCGTAATTACGAAATATTGTCTGTCTACGTGGTTACTATTTGCAACGATAATAAAATTACTCGTCACAGAAATGAAAATAAAGAAAATTCGTTTAAACGTTCATAAACGTATTTTTCTCCTTAATAGGTTATTTTTAAATCGTCAAAATTGTATTCTGTACAAAAAGATACAAAATTGATACGTTATTATGATATTAGTAAGATTAATTCAGACGTCATTTTTTGAATTTGACGAACTTTTCTACATCGTATGATTTAAATGGTATGCGAGCGAAAGTAATCAAATGATTATTGATTGAATGTTGGATCAAAATAAAATACAAAGAAAAACGTGGGTTATTCCCAGAAATCTGCTACGTACAGCGAGTAATACAGATATTCGGACAGATTTTTGAAAATCGAATAATTTTTTTGTAGATTAGACAATTCTCTGGATCTTTAGGTAGATATAGAATTATTTCGATCATTTCCTCAACGAAACACGCACATTCTCGTAATATTTTAGGATTCGTGACAAAAGTTGGATTCTTGGATGGTCTACAACAGGATTCGAACCCGAACCCTTCCGCGATAATGATTGCATAAGATAATCAGTGCGTATGTATCTAAAAATCAGTATAATATATTAAGTACGCGAAGAATTAAAAAAAAAATTTTTGTTTTAACAATAATAACAAATACAAAATAAGTCGTTTTAAAATTTGTTCACTAGAATTTTTATAAAAAAATATATATTTCATAGATTAAATTGACGTATATACATACTTTAAAGATCGTTGCATAAATCACTCCTAGAGCTATTTAAAAGCGAGAAGTTATTCAAAAATCAATTTTACTACTATTATATAGTAAATCTTACCATTTTCAAGATTTTTTAATATATCAGATGTACTTAAGATGATTAAATCTACAAAATGTATTCTTTTCAATTTTTCTTTTTTTTTTTTTTTTTAAACATTCGATCAAAAACTGTATAATAGTTTATTTGGTATATTTTATTGGAGGTACGACAGAGAATAAATTTTCTTTATTTATTTATTTTACTAAACATACATCATATAACGCATTAATTTCACGGTATATATTCCAAACTTTAGATTTTTCTTTATTCAAACTACAAAAAGTTATTCAATTCTAAATATTGTCTGAATATTTTTGCAACTCACTGTATGTACGTCTTTGTATCAAAGATTCATCGACGCGTTCGTTCGATGACAATCAAATAGTCGCATCTGGACGAACAGCATTTTGTGTGGTGTGCACGCACAGAGACACGCAAAGTAAGAAACGAGATGGACGTCCGTCCAACGTAAAGGGGATGTCCGCTATTATTATCGAGAAAAATAACTCGTAAGTGAAATGTTCTCTGAATAGAGATGAACGTAGGCCGTCACGTGTCGAGACTCGTAGTACATATACGGATTATTGATTTAGTGAAAGAATTGTAGTTCATCATTAATGACGTCTTTGTAGGGATGTTAATAATACCTTTTTCTCCCTTCCTCTCTCTCTCTCTCTCTCTCTCTCCCTTTCTCTTTTTCGATCGTTATTACAAAGGGATCAATCTAGCATACTTAAAATGATCGTGGTTGAAAGTTTCTTCCTCTAAATGCATGTACAACGTGGGCATCCTTTGTGAGAGGTAACATAAATTAAACGCGTCCTTTTAAAATTAAATGCCTTTTTTATATTCGCGATGGAAGTTAAATTTATCAGGTTTAAAGTCCTTTGATTCATTCTATACTTATATATGTATAAACGTGCACTACTCCCGGAGTGTGTATATTGAAAATGATATCTGAAAGAAAAAACGAAAGGTAGAAGAAAAGTCAAAAGTTCAGACGGATGTAGATCGATAAAATTTAATATTTTACGAATAAATGTAGATGTTTCAGTATATTTTATAAAGAGATTCATCTGAATACGAAAAGAAGAAATATTTTATATAACGTGGAATCGCAAAACGACGGAAAAATTTCTTGGCACCGGTAGAAAGCTAAACCGCGAATATTTATATTCGGATACGAAGATAACCGAATTTCACGAGTCCGGTATAAAAATTCGGTCAACCGATCTGGGAGCTCAAACAAACTAGGAACACGATGGTGAAGTTGTAATCAAGTCTAGATGGGTCGCATTGATTGACAATTTTCCGTGACCTCTTCCAACCTCTTTTCCCATCCCTCAGCTCCTGGAACTCCATCGAATTCACGTTTCGTTTCGTTTCTATTGCGCATAATAGAAGCAAGTGTCGTGAAGAAGAGGGGAGAGAGAGAGAGAGAGAGAGAGAGAGAGAGAGAGAGAGAGAGAAAGTGAGAAAGAGAATATGAGTGAGGTCGAGAGATAGAGAGTAGAAAGATAGTAGAAGGGGAAGTATGTCATCGAAAAATTGGAATATGGTACTATATTCCACGTGATTTGGTGTTGATCTCCGCTATTCGTCAGATGATTCATAAAAAGAGATATTTTTGTAAAAAAATACTCTTGTCTATCGAAAGTTATTAATCACTTAATAATCAATAACTTTTCTAACCTTCTGTGACTTCGTAAACTTGCGACGACGTAAAATCGTTTGGTCTTTTACATTCTAAAAAGATTCATGTTCTTTGATTCGAGCGCAATCAAAGAAATTGCTTTTTTTTCTCATCCTTCAACAAAGCTTTCGAGAATACTAGCGCTTTAGAAATCGACGAGGGCTTTTCCTTCTCTCTTGTGCCAGTTTGCAACTTCGAACGGATACCGTAAGCCCTCTCATCAACAATAACCTCGAACAATGGATGCTCGGGATAAAATGCAAATTAGTTCATAAGTCGCAACATTAAATGATTGTCAGCTGTTAGAAGTCACCTATTGTCATGCAATATATTTCAAAGATGTACTGATGTTGAAAGGAAAGGGCGCGTCTTGCAAGAAAATTGTTTACTTAAGGTTATATAAAGCACATTTGATTTCAAAATCATAAAAGAATCATCTCCACCTTTCTTTGTCTATTAACGTATTGTGCGTTATTTTATAAGAACATATTTATTATATCGTAGTTAGAGGGTTATAATTAATGTATCCTCGTGAATTTCGAACAAACACGTTTCTATTATAGAGCAGATTGTTATATGTTTTTAACACCAAATTCTCGAAGTAATTTTAAAACAAAGATTCTTCTCTTAATTATTACGTAAAAATATTCTACAACTTTAAAGTCTAACACAGGTAGTAGTATTAATAATAGGTAATAACGAATCCAATCGGATATTTTCTTTATTTTAAAAATATGCTAATATTACGCGTGCGTTATTCTCTTTGCCTTTTCGAATAGGTTAATTTGAAAGTTTATATTCTGAATCGGTCCGACAGGTGGAATCGAGAGCTTTACATCTGCTTAATTCCTTTTTCTTTACAGGCCATGACCTCTCCTCCTCACTCTACATCGAAAAGATGTTAGAGATTCCCCACAGTCGTAGTCTTCAGAGAAGATCTCAAATATTTACCTCGTATTCAGTATCCAGGGTATCTTATTATGCAAACAACCCCAATTTGTTATATGAATCTTTTAGTTAGAAGGAGAAAATTGTAAAATATTAGAGAGTTAGAAAAGAAATAAATATTTTTTGTTTGCACATACTTTATCCGGGAGAGCGCGAACGCAGTCCCGACTCCCAAAAATAATACGCCCGAGATATCCACATTAGGGATATTCGCAAGGGTCAGCTCAACCGTAGTGCAATGGAAAAGCCTCGCCCTGGAGGAACCGCCTTTTTGATCACGGTAACCTCTACGCCAGGTAAGTATGCTTTTCCCCTCTTGTCCAACCAGTTTCAACAGTGTCCTATTCTGAATTTCTGATGAGAAATGTATTCGAATATAGCGCTCTAAAGCGGCAAGAAAATCAACTAAATCGAGAGCTCAAACGTGCTTCCTTGACAATGACTCGTCCTTAAACTGATTATATTAGCTGCTAATTACAAAATGGTGAGTCGAAAAATACGAAATTCTACATTTTGATAATAATCCAAATTCTAAATAAAAATTGCGTAACTCAATCTCAAGATCGAATTTGTCTTGCGATATTGCACAGTGTGTTATGTATATTTTTTTTTTTTTGTAGATTTTTTTATAATGGATATATAATAAACAGGTATTTGTCAGGATGAAGAATTCACAATATAACAGATTTTATTCGATAAATCGAATTATTTTTGATTTTAATTAAAATGTTGTTTAGTTGTCAACGCTAATACCTTCTTTCACGAGAATATTCAATTTCACCATTTGTATATCTGACTTATCATAGATGCGCACGCATAATAATTTTTTTCTCCGTTAAGATCAGAGGTTAATGTGTTAATGTTTCTGATATCGAAACAGTCACGTACCGACTCAACTCTTAATCGAACGGAAAGACTTTGAGAGTCGTCATATTGGTCTTACTGTACCTCCGATATTACATTTTAAATCTTGAAATATGGGATTAGGTCACGTGACAGCTATTGGGTTTTGTAAGCACTGACAAAATATATTTATTACAATATTTGTAAAAAAAAATATATGTATAAAACGTAAAGCTACTCCAGAAAAGAATTCATTTTTTAGTTTTCTCCTGAAATAAAATGTCTGAAATAGTGTTAAAATGATAGTTTCTTTTAAAAATAGCGTTCGTATTTGTGATGCTATGCGCGTCCTTGCCGGTACAGGCAAATATTTTTACGTGCGACTGCAACCATTGCAATGTGAAGAGTACGATCGATCCTGGAGAAAAGGAAATGACTACAGTCGTTCCGGATGAGAAGACGAGTGAAAAAAAAAACAACAGTAGCAATGGTGATGAAACAATCTGCGCTCGTGATCGCGACTTCGAAGACAAAACCTTTCCGAGCGTGTGTCATATGCTTTGTTACAATAAATGTACTCGTTTTCGTATAGCTCCGCAGAAGAATACAACAAGATACATTACTGTTATTTATCGAACTAGTGAGTAATTATAAATAGTATTTGTGTTGAGAACGTTTAATGATCGACGTAAATAATTAAATTATGTCATATCTGGAAAGATACGAATTAATAAATTAGAAATACATCGTAGCATTATAAGACTGCTTTGTTTTTTGGGATAACGAAAATATCGATTGTCATTGAAAGTTTCAGAAATAAAAGGTAGAATTTACAGCTAATATCTTCCTTTTATTAATATTGACTTCGGCTATTTAGCAGATACTAAAATCTGATATAGATACAGATATAGATATAGATATATAGATATATTTTCGTGTTTAATAAATAGCTATTTTTCATTGTAGATTATTACAAATTGTGGAATGGCCCTTGTTAAGAAAAAACGTGCATGACGTGGACAAAAGGAATTATCAAACATTTATCTAATAGATATATCTTATAAAGAGGCAAAAATGATTTAATACACTTTACACCATTATATTAAAACAAAATAATGATTGTATAAATATTTCGAATTAATGTACAGAAATTGATCGTGTATGATTTCTATCTTCATGTGAACACAATTTCTCTCCCATTTATATGGTCTTTTTTTTCCTCTTTGTATTATCCATTATTTCTATTTTATCTCTATCTCTTTGAAATCAGGTTTAATCATGTCGTGACGGTTACCGCATATCCCTAATCTAGACTGCCGTTCGCTCGGCTTGTTAAGTAACTTAGTTCTCCCTTCTGCCGCTATGTTGCGCATAGTCGAATCTGTTACTCACAGCAAAATGCATCATAGTTGTATTCAAGTACCGTGTTCAACGATGAGAAAGCATACTTACCTGGCGCAGAGGTTACCGTGATCAAGAAGGCGGTTCCTCCAGGGCGAGGCTCTTCCATTGCACTTCGGTTGAGCTGACCCTTGCGAATATCCCTAATGTGGATATCTCGGGCGTATAATTTTTGGTAGTCGGGACTGCGTTCGCGCTATCCCGGATAATTTTATTTCAAACAAAGATTTTATATTTTAGGATTTTTGGTGATTCAATTCTCTAACAACACAAGATTTTTTCACATCAATCTTTTAAAGGAACAAAAATTGGTGTAGTTTAAATTATATATTCACGTATCCGCGTTTCTTTTGTCATTTTGATCTTTCCTTCTATATTACCTAAATTCAATCGATAAAATAGAATATAAATTTTATAAATGTTTCTTTAAAAAATAAAAAGTTTTTTTTATAGCGTATAGGTTAAAAGTCAATTTCTTTTCAAAATTGAAGTTATAATAATATAAATTGGGGTTTGCAATCAGAAGAGAGATAAATTTTTGAGTAGTTTTACGACGTTTCGAAATTGGTCTTAAAGAATAAATTTGTTGGTATTTTTTTCGTTTGGTATACTTTCCTCTGTACCTTTAAAGGGTTTTTTTGTACTTTGCGAAGCTATATATTATATATTAGTATATATATACAGGAAAGGGACTGCGCTTTTGTTCTCTTCGATAACAATAAGTAACATACTATACTAATACTCTCTTCTACTCTCTTTCAATTACACATTGACTGACGTCAGGTTGATTACTTGTGACCGGAGATTGTTTTTCGGATGGGGGATTCGCCTGATAGTATATATAGCGGCCGCATGCGTTCAAATGTTTCTTATTATTTGACATTATATTGCTTAGAATAATAAAAATTTTGTGGTCCTCGACAATATGTAAATCTGTGGCGTGAGAGTTTAATATGTTAATACAAATAAATAGTAATTATAGTAGTAGAATTTTAACGCAAGGAAATAGAAGTCAAAAAAAATATTGATTACGCAGTATCACACGATATTTGTCATATAATAGAAATGATGAAACTTTCTATAGTTAATTATTTTAGATCAGTTTAATTTAATTTTTCAACTTAGTTTCCAGTGTTATTACCATATGTAGCTGCTCATCAGTTAATTTTTACAATAGAATAAAAAGAGAGATAGAGATAGATTTTAAACATTACAGATTATATTAAAAATATTGAAAATAACTTATTTATATAAAAATATTGTTTTATTTTATTTCTATATGATGTGATTGACAGGCCGACATTGGGATTGGAAGAAAGACGAGAAGTTGAGAGACAGATGGAATCAGAGAAAAATTATGGAGGGATGAGAGAAAAAGGTAGAAGGGTGAATGGGAAAGTGAAAAGGATAAAGAAGCGAGAGAGACGGATGCGTGAGGAAGTGAGAAGAACACACGTATACAATATATACGTGCACGGCTTGTCGTCATATTGTGTGCTCTTTCTTTTTTCTCTTTTTTCCTATCTCTCTCTCTCTCTCTCTCTCTCTCTCTTACGCTCAAGAAAAACAATAACGCACAGCTTATACCTTATCCCACTCTCTTTCATCCTATTTCTGTATGCCTCTCTTTTTCTTGTCATTGTTTTTGTTTCGTTTACGTCTACCTTCTTTCATTTCACTTTGTTCCGTTTCATTTCATCGCCATCCCTTGGTACAGAAATTTCAGTTCAAAAATATTTAACAGATAGAAAATAGTCTCTCTTTGTTAGTGTTAACTGTATTAATTTTTTTCCATTAAAGTGCGGAATATTTTCGGCAAGGTACTTTTATCGTTTACTGTTGTGTAAGCAGCTTATCTTATTGCATGTCATTTACATATACTCTCATATGTTGTGTATATGAAATCTAAACAAAAGGTGAACCTCAGACCCTAAATCCTTAGGATTAGGGTTTCCAGGCTATAATTGATTGAGCATACATCACCGGTTGTGCGAGCGAAAATAATTACGACAAGCGGAATAACCTTAACACGGAAAAGAGTTAATACCGTTAAGTGTCGAATCGATTTTGTAGAATTAGATGAATTCATTCAATGTATTTCATTACTTTGATTAGATAAAAGATATAAAAGAATTGTAATACGTTTTACGTTAGGTTTTATTATTAGAAAGTATACTTTTCGTCTCGTCATAAAATGTCACAAAAGGAATTACAGGAATATTTGAAATAAACGCCACAAAAATAAGTGATGGTAATCGATTAGTTTCACGGCATTCAATGTGTTAATAATGAATAAGTTAGTAGAAAAAATAGAAAGTGAGGAAATAAGAACTTTTAAATACTTGAAATAATTATAAACGTCAATATTGTGATTTATTGGAGAAGACTTTAATTAGTATTCTATAGTTCATTGAGCTAGTTGGCAAAGAGCCAAAATTTAATGCGGTAGCTGGATCGAACGCTTGCCCGATTTAGTAAGGGAATTTGTCGCTATGGTGCGCAGCAAGAGAATCCTTTCTCGAAGGTAAAGGAATAATTTTCATGTTCAACTATCCTGGAGGAACAAGGGAAAGCATACTTACCTGGCGCAGGGGATACCGTGATCAGGAAGGCGGTTCCTCCAGGGCGAGGCTCTTCCATTGCACTACGGTTGAGCTGACCCTTGCGAATATCCCTAATGTGGATATCTCGGGCGTATAATTTTTGGTAGTCGGGACTGCGTTCGCGCTATCCCGGATAAGATAATCCTAAAAACAAGTTTTTAATATTTCTAGAATTTTGAACGTAATATTAAATGTATTAAGACGGGGGAAAATTTTTTTAAAATATTAAAAATACACTCGTAGTTCCTCCGATCCTTGAATTGGTGGTAATATAAAAAAGTAGGGTTTTTATTTTTTAATCTTGAAACTGTCGAGAATATTTTAATTTTAATTAATTTTTCGTTATAGTAGTACTTTTAGAACCATCATTAAATGGAATGTTTTTTGAGTTTTTTTTTTTACTTTACGAAAGAAAATATATTTACAGGAAAAACACGTAATATCATATTCCAGTCGTTAAATGTTGTATGTTGTATATTCATAGAAAGTCGGAAATATTACAGAGGAAATATCCTGTTTATTTTTAAACCACAATCGAAATGGATTTATTCGTGGGGATCTTTCGTTACGTGTAATCTGATTTTTGGTAAAAATTTTCAGTCAAATCTGTTCAGTCGTTTAAACGCTAAAGCGGGGGGGGGGGGACATATGTGATATAAAATACAGAGATGTCAAAGGGTTTTGCGATATCTTTAGTAATTATTGAATTTAACCGTTTATTATTACATTTTTCAATATTTTAAAAGTATAAGGATTTTCTGCGATCTTAGCTAAAACTGAAAAGATTTTATATTTCGAGATAAAATAATCTCATAATGCCAGTTATTTTTATAAATGTAACAAAATGGAATACGTCAAAACGACCACGTACGATGATTATATCTCGTGAATCGGTCATTCGGATTGCTTTAGAAGTAACAACGATGGTAGCGAGTTGGCGAACAGTGGCACTAACGTGAGCCGGTGGAATGCTCGACGAAGGAAAGGAATTAACCGGAGACCGTGCTCACCCGCAAATTGAGTTGCATCAGATCTAGAATTTAAACATTTAAATTAACCCGTTTAGCAAGTCAAAGAGATTAATGCGTGTCCACGACTTCCTCTCGAATCTGAAACATTTCTATCAATATTATGTATCGTTATGTTCCTATAAATAGCGTGCCCATCATGTTTAACTTATTATGAAATAAATAGTTAATATACTTTTTAATTAATTCCTTTTTCTCCCATAACGTTTAAAGTTAACAAATTAGCTTGTTAGATTTGAACAAAAAGTCTTTGCGTCTGCAGGTTGTATATTCCGACATTTGATATATATGCACATATTTATAGTTTGTCTAAAAAGAATAATTCCTAACAATTAGATCTTTATCCTTTTCATTTGAAAGTCTACCACAACTACATAAATTTTCTTTTTCTACTGTTATACGGCGTTTCGTCGACAGAACTGGCCAACAGAAAGCGGTACTTTTTCGTTAAACAAATGAGTCGTCTCGTGTATCTCTCCAGTTTTCGTCTGAAGTTACTTGGCCAAGCTAGGGAATTTTGGAATAACGTTTCGAGCATATAAACTATATATATTATATATATATATATACACACACACACGAATATATATGAGAACATTCATTCTCTCTACTTCGAATCGTAGCCAACTTGCGGACAATAGCGTTAAGATAGTATTCGAGAATGAAAAGGAAAGGAAATAAAGGAAAAAAAAAAAAAGAAGAGAATTTACGTATAATCAGTCTTGAAAATAGCCGTCGATGAAATTGCGAATCGAGCAAGTCGGGAGCGTAGAAGGGGCCGAGTCGGAGGGGTTAAGTTGGAGTGAGTTCACCGGCTGCTTCGATAACACGGTGGCGAAATGCAAGGTTATTAAACTTTGTTGGAATTTCTAGGACTCACTCGAACCGATTGTCCGAAGAACACGAAAGAAGAACAAGTTCGAGGAACGAAGTGAGCTTGTTTGCGGCCGGAGACGAGACCTTATTAGCAGGCATAAAATATTCCCCACGAAAGTTCGCTTTCCGCAATGTTGAATATCAGAGCGATTCATGATCGCGTTACATCGTTGAAAAGTTGAGATTATCGCGTGCCCCGACCTCTCGAATGTGTTCGAATTCGCACGTCCGAATAAACGTTATCTTGGACAAATTGAGAAAGACGGTCACGTTGAGATAAAAAAGATAGTAATAGTCGGATAGTAGTATGAATCGAGTATGACGTGCAATCGAGAAAGAATTCTTAGGTATGTTCTTGCCTAGCGCGGTGATTCTCTGTCAAAGGAACGATACACTCGAGGATGGGTTCGTTTCATGGAGAGCCAATAAGGCAAGAGGGAAAGAGTGCTGCGAGATGTTAGAAAGGGAAAGAGTAAGAGAGATGGAAGGGTAAAAGGAATTCAATAAGATCGCTTTTTCCGAATCACACGGATGCTCGCTCTAGCTGACATCGAAATAGCAGTTAGAAATTTCCATAGGACGATCGGTGCCTTTGAAGAACGAAGGTAGAAATGGCCGGGATATCCGAGTTGCAAAGGTGGGGGGAGGGGGAGAGGGGGTCCTGCTGAGATGGCCCAGTCTTGGTACAATCGTGCATCTCTTCGAGATTTCGAAGATGTCTCGTCGTTCAAGATAGAGATAGGAATATAGAAAGAGAGCCAGGGAAGGGTAACTCTTTCCTATGTGTTGTCCGTGAAACGCCGAATGCGACCTAGTTGAATCCTACTTACGTAAAGACGACGTCTTTCAGTCGTATTGTTTGGAAGGATTTAAGCGAATGCGGCCAGTACTCAACTTGGCTGGCTTCACTTATTCTTACTTACACTACACACATGTCGCATTCTCCCGCCCTCTTGAAGGGAGAGGAACCATTTGTCTGGCTTGCCGTGGACTAACTAGGAACCCACTCCGTGTCGCTATCCTCTTTCGTTCCCCAAAGATCGTTTTTAAGCGACGACAAAAGACACGCTTTCCGAGAGTCGCTCCGATCGGTCGCTCGTTACATTTCGCCTTTGTACTTATTCGATTTTTACTTCTCTCTTCAACATTACTTTGACTATCAAACTCGTACATTTTTAAAGATTATTCGAACCTAACGCATTTGGATTCGGTATCAAATATACGTACTATACACGTATGTATATAGTTCGCTGAAAAGTTTAAAAAACGTAAGATAAGAATTTACGTTTGCAACAAACTTTATTCTTCATTTATAATAATAATTAATTCAAGCGTACAACGGCATGTCTCCTTGATATATTCGTATTCGATTGAACAAATTCTATCGATTTGAGAGATTAAACGACGAGATAGCTGGGAGGCGAGTTTAACAGAAATAGAAACGACACGGGTGAAAATTTGATCGAGCGTGTAAATGGATTCAACTTCCTATCCGATTCTTTATCTTCTTAGATGCTTTTCAACACGCTCATTCTCTGGTTGTCGTTGCTGTCGTCATCGTTGTCGCTGTCGCGCGATATATCGTGGCTAATAATAAAGACGGGAGTCGTAGAAAGGCGCTTGTATAATGAGCGAATTGTAGATCGCAAATCGCTGATCGGTCACTCCAACACATATAACGCGGCCGTGAACGTAACGTTAATGTTTCTCTTTCATGAACGAAGACACATAAAAGCTTCGTTGCTCGTACCATTGGACGAATTACTCATTTCGATGAGGAGTACTCTACGAAGAGGTTAATACAACGTAGAAATGTATAACGATGTCGGTTTCTCTTTCTCTCTCTCTTTCTTTCTGTCTATCATTGCGTGCGCCCTCGGCTATAAGCTTTAGTCCGCGTGTAGACGAGTGAACGAACAAGCAAGCACGCCTTATAAGAATTCCTGTCGTTAGCAAGCTGCCCACCGGCATTATGGTACCAGGAACGACACCTGGCACCGTCAAATATCGAATCGTCTCTCCTTTCGTTAGCGTTACGCCATTCGATGTCTCTTTTATTCCCGTCGGTAGATTATTTTTCATTTTTATCCTTGTATCATCTTCCATCGCGTAATGTGTTTTCCTCTATTTATTTTTATCGCGATCGGTAATTGTGAAATCATCGAGCAAGTCTACCGTTAAATTCGCGAATCCCTTCTCGCGTTGATTCGTTTCGTTTCGTTTCGTTTCGTTTCGTTCACTCGTTTCGTGGCTCAAATTCGATATTATTAAGTGGTAAATATGTACACATATACGGCTTTAATCACGTGCCACGAAAATTAATTTTTGGAATATATCGATCGTATTTCGTTCTGCTATGTGTGCGCGAGAATATTGAGCGCCGGTCACATTCGATAAATTTATCGTGACGATATTGTCTATTTCACGACGTTCAACGTGCTCTGTAGGTTCGTTTATTGCGGTGTATTTAAATGAATTGGTTCACGGTTTCGGCGATTTTACTTTTAATATACTCAAAATATTCTTTTAGTTTTTTTCGCAGGTGAATATAAATCGGCTTGGTTTGCATAATGTACCTGAGAGCGATAGGCGAATATCAATAGATTTGATTTGAAATAAAATTAAAAAATTTTACTTTACAAAGTGATCCTTCACACGCGATATTCTTGCGTATTTTTTTTTTTTAAATCACGTATTTGCTCACATATACGTCTAGAAATCGAAATATATGACATGGTACTGTATACGCTAACGTATGTTTCATAAAGAACCAAGTATTTTTTCGCAACAAAAGCGGTTTCTACACCTTTAGCATTTTCCTTTAGTGTAATATCACGACTTTTCCAAGACTTATTCTATTTCTTTATATACTTTTCCTCTGTCGTGGCATGATTTACGGGTTACGAGGGTAAGAATATGAGGTCGGATTGTTCTGAATGTATCGTTTTATCATTAAATCGTATTTAGATCGAAACAAAAGGGAACTGAATATATACTTCTTTTCCATTTCCCCCCCCCCCCCCTCTCTCTCTCTATCTATCTATCTATCTATCTATCTATCTATCTATCTCTCTGTCTATCTATCTATCTATCCCTCTGTTTATCTCTCTTTCTACAAATCTGCGAGACCGCGTGACGTAAAATTGGAGAATTTTCGGATGGCCGGCTATTCCCAGGAATACTGTAATTCCATTACTTCTCAATTACTCGCAATTACTCATATTTAAACCAGTAATCGTCAACAAATCCTGCTCGATACACTCGACACCCATAGACATTTTCGTTGTCTGCCGGACAATGGAACGTTAACGTCGCTAACAAATATATACAAACGTTTGTATGTACGCTCGATAAGCTCGCTCGAACGTAAGTGATTCGAAAGGTATACAAAGTCCTTTCTGTTTGTTAACAACCTTCGGATCTTTCAACGAAAGAGCCCCAGCTAGTGTTCAACTCCGATCAACTAACCAATCAACCAACCAACCAATTCGATCGAATTTTCATTTTTCCATAAATTACGCTTTTAAAAGTATTATTATAATTTCAAACTCCTGTTATCCTTTATGAATTACGTGCGACATTTAATACTTTAAGTCACGTACACGTAGATATATGGATATCTCTTACATACGTATCATTTTAATGACCTCACATCTTTTGTTTAGAACATTATTACAAAATTCATAACATTGTAGTTAAATAAATTCGACGAGAAATCGAAATCGGAATATCGATGAGTATCGGAGAACGTATAAATCTGGCATTATCGATGAAACGTTATAATCGTCTTTAAAAGTGGGAACGAAAAGACTTGGTGATAACTTCGTGGAAAAAAAAATGGAAGACAGAAATAGAGAGAGAGAGAGAGAGAGAGAGAGAGAGAGAGAGAGAGAGAGAGAAACAGAAAGAGAGATTTTCTTGAAGCTCCGCGCCAGTAGCTTCGCGCTCGCGCCGAGTGCCTGAGTGGTGGGAGTAGTGGCACGTTCGAGCAACCCCTCGGAGTTGGCGCGCGCGGAGTGGGGCGTGTGGAACGATAGGAGGAGGGTGTTTCCTCGTGTGTTGGCCTCGAGGATATACGGAGCGACGCACGAGCTTGGAACTTCAGTCTCGAAGCGACGTGCGCTACCCTCGTTGGGATACGCGGTGTCGCTCACGCGCGATTATCATGCTTGAGAAACGTGCTATGTGTTCGTACAGACGACAGGTGCAACCCCTTCTGATGCTCGCTGCTTTTCTCGTTGGCGTCCGAACGGAGATTGTCGGTGAGTTCGGTGTCACCTGTGACGCGTAACTCTCCTTCTGTCTTATTCGGTCCTTTCTTTTCATTTCATCCGTCCTTTTATTTATATAACCCTTTTGTATTTCTTCTCTCGCTCTCTATTTTAGAAAAACAAAACAAAAGAAAACAAAAAAAAAACTAGCGACAAACTAAAGACAAAAGGACGATTGACTCATTTTTATTTTCGTGACGCGATAGGTCACATCCTACTACGGTGAAGTGTCACGTGTGATTGACGCGAAACGTAAGTTAGGATCGAAAGCCCGTGCAAGAGGGATTATCGTGTGTTATCCTGCGAGAAGTGACGCCTTCGACGTTCGACGTTCCCCTTTAGTTACTAGTACGTTGTGATAGGAATGAGGATCGAAGTATCGAGGTATTTCGGTCGTTGATATATGCGAAAGATAATGCAAGGCTACTCGTTTTATGTTTTATAGGTATGTACGTACCTACATATGTATATCTAGGATATTTCGCGATTGAATCGATTTTTCCTATTGAGCGAGTACGCGATTTCTAATATTCGATGCACACGTTCGATTCCTCTTTTAATTATCCTCGGAGGCAAACCGAACGTTGATCTTCTTGATTAATATGATCCACCTTCCAGCTTCCATATTTATAAACGAACCTCCGTTCTTTTTTTTTTTTTTCACGCCCATGAGATCGGCATTACATCCGTACTTTAGGTGATTTTTAATTGGATGATTATCGAAATGATAAAGAAACTCTGATAAGGTCCTCGGTAATCGGACCGTCCTCCTGTCCCAGGAGATTCGTTATTTTTTATTTCCTTTTTTACATGACTGATTTTTGTCGAAGCTCGGCTTTGCGCTTGTTATTTTTCGGCAAATTCTTGCTGTCCTAATACGTAACTTCGTTTCATAATATCTGCCGATCTTTTCGTTGCTTATCCGTACCTTTCCTGTATGCATGTAAAAATTCCATTTTTTTTTCTTTTTCAATGATATCGATAGTTTCACGGCGTTAGATCGATTTGATTTCGCGAGAGGATACCTTTTAATTGCTCGCGTGTTCGTACACGTTATTTGCGAATTCGAAAAGAATCAAAGCATTTTGAATTTATGAGCGAAACATTTGCTCAGACACGAGTAAGGCGAAAGTACGATACAAAGTATTAAGAAACTCGACGTCGTTAAGAACTTGAGAGGAAACTTGGAGAGAAGTAGCAGGTTAACAGGATGGTTTAAAACGCATGATTACCATCCCTTCCTGGTCGATCGCTATGGTCATTTCAGGACAATATGGTCGAGCTTTTCTAGCATGTAATTAACTTTTGTTTTCTTTATTGTACGTTCATAAACATAATCTTCTTATACAATTATAGAAACTTTATTTAGGTTTTAAGATAAAACATTCTTAATACTTTGACCTCTCTCAAAAATTTTCATTACCTCGTGCACCGTCTTTCGCACGAATTTCGAAATCTCTTCGTGAGTAGTCGTTCTCACTCGTAAGTTTCTTTATTCCTGAAAAAATATGCTGCAGTGCTTGTTTCAGCTTCTCTTTCAATGACAGCGATCGCATCTTGATAAAGTTGTCCTTTTTGAAGCTTGGCAGGTGGTCCGTGAAGTTTGGTGAGTGAAGTTGGATAGTCGTCGAAGAAATCCAATTTCCCCATACGTGAATCTTCTTTTTTACATTTCGACGTCGATCGATGATCCATCGTAGAAAGTTTCGTAGGCAATTTCGATACTTTATCTTCTTGATTCTTGCAGAATTCACGCGACGGAGACGTACGTCCATGGTCTGAGTTCGGTCAAGAATGAACTTTGCTTTATTATTTAATTGTTAACGTCCTGTTTGCGTTCTTTCGATTGTAATAAAGTCATTTGAGGTAGTTCAAGTTGAGCGTACGATTATCTACGTTAGAATAAAGTTCATTAGCTTCGTCAGATGTAGTTCGCACTTTCGCGCGTCCGTCTAATAGAGCGTAATACTGGCGAGGTGATACGATGGTAATATTGTTGGTAATACCATAAATCATATAGCGTGTCGTGAGCTATTAAAATAATCGTAACGACCAAATCTTGACGAGGAGAACTGTTAAAAGAGGAGGAGACGGAGAAAAAGAAAAGGAGACAGAGGAAAGAAGAAGGGTGATTTTTCCTTCGCCATCGATATTCCTTCGAAATACAAATAGACTATTCTACTATGCAAAAGCCACAATGATAAATAATAATTTTTATATAATTCATAGCGTATAAGAAACATATGAATTAGCGATGTATCTAATTTTGTGTAATTATTAATTAAATCATTATATCATCGGAATAAAATGTCGAGTACTTCCGCATGTGTTCGGCCAGTACTTAGAGTATACTCATTTCGGCGTTATTAATGTGAGATAAGATATGAGTTAATAAGATACGAGAAAACGAAGAAACGCTTTGAGTGTTCCGCTTGTATCCAAGGCTTGTTTGGTTATTTTCGTAACGATGGTTTCACGAATAGACTAAATGGTAGAAGTTGATGAGTTAACGAAAAAAAATAAAAAAAATGTGGGGATTGAAAGAGAAAGGGTGAATGTAAGATGAAAATAATCTGGGTACGGGGAACGATATAATTTCGTTTGGGAGTGGAAGTAGACAGATGGCTTTCACGAGTATCGTTCAAATCCTTCGGCCATAAAATTGATCAAATTCTGAGATACGGAACCGGCAAATGCTTTGAATCCAATAAAGAGGATTAAGTGTACTGAGCTGTAAACACGGTTTGATTGAATTCTAGGACGACCAAGGGAGTACTTGCTATGTGTATATCCTTGTATGAGAGCGCAAGAAAACAAAAGGGCGCGCCGAGACTTCTTCCACTTTCATTACCGTTGAAAGTGTCGCGACGTTTGTCTTCTCCTAAATTGGATATCCTCTAAGAGGAAGGCTCGAATCGCAGACTTTTTCGCGCAGAAATTTTAAACCAACTTCTTTGTAACTTCTTACTCTTTTATCTATAATGAGTTAGTACAATTCTTTAATGGATCAATTATATTGCATGAATTCTTTTAGTCTTTTTTCTTTTTTTTTTGTTTTTTTTTTCTTAGTAAAGAATATACATTATGTAAGAATTTGCGTAAACTGCGAAGATACCATCTTCTTGTTTTGATTTATTGTCGAGAAATAATTGAAAATGTTAAAGGTAAAATGTTTTGCGAATTTGTGAAATTTTCCGAGCGAGTAATGCTTGAAAAAGTATTACGCAACGATAAATGCGGATGTACTCTGAAAATTGTCTATGCATGATTTGAAATATTTTGTAATGTTGTGGGTTTTATCGGTAATTTACCTTCAACTAAGTATTATGCACGATATCTGGAGATACGAGATAGAAATGATCGAATGGTTGAAGAACGGAAAGCGACACCACTGAAATGTCATTTGAATATTTCGCATAGAACGTATTTCATCGTTATTGTCTCATAAGCATATTGCCGTGCATGTTACCATCGCGATGTTTTACTAATAATATCAACGATAACGTCAAGTCGTCATTAATAAAAATTTTCGTTCCACTTTGTTCTATTCAAAAAAGAAATATATTTTTATAAGTTATATGGGTCACTGACGGTGTGCGTTGATATGTTGTATTTAAACAAATATTCTTTTCATGTCTTATTTTAACTAAAAGTATTTTGTCCGAAAATTATAATAGATCTGAATGTTCACTCGCAAAACGTGACGCAACGAGATTAACAATACATGCACAAGAGGATTATTTGTACATCCAGAGGAATCCATTTTCTCATTTGTAGAAATTCTCACGTTTTAATTATATTTTGGTAAAAATTGTTCAAATATAATAATTGGAATAGTCTAGTAAGTACTTTTTCCTCTATCAAAAGTTATCACTAGAATTTCGTTAGTTACGAAGTTACGAAGAAAGAGTTCTTATTGGTGCAGTTACTCTCAGCTGTTGCTGACATTTCATTTACTAAAGTTGCATTGAAAAAGTCCAACTCTATTGACGCAATCGTGTTACAAATTGATTCATGAGTTGTCTCTCTCTCTGTTGTTTCTCTCTTTCTCTCTTTATCTTTTTCTAACATATATTATATACATACAATTATCAAATCTATTTTATACTTATTTAGCATTTATTTCTATTTATTTATTTTAATCTTTTTCATTTATTTAGTATCGGTGTTTTCTAATATTTGTAAGGAGTTTCGATTAAGTAAAAACGATCGTTCATCGTAATACAGCTAAAAGAGAGAATAAACACTGGGCGGTATCCAAACTAAAACGCTTCTAGGTTGAATGCGTTACACTTTTAAATTCTTTCGTGATTAATGAGCTCTTCGTTAATTCAACGTTAGTTTAGATGGAACGAAGTTGCACGAGTAAGAGAGACCGTTCTAATCAGCCGACTCGAAGTTATCTATATACGATTCGAACAACGATTCAATTAACTGCGCATTTTCGCGGACATGAAGAGCTATTCGGCTTGATTAACCTATCCGAAGAGGTTTCCGTACATACTCGACACGAGCGAATGTTCGTCGTTACATTGTAGTGTAGGTTCAATTAAAAGCCAACGTACATACATTTTCGCAGTAACCTATTAGCTTAAATATGATGCTTTAATAATTAAAAACGCATAAAAGATTCTAAGAGACGTCTATCGAAAACGACGCGCAATGCGGCGGATTAACGAAACAATCTCTGTAACGTCGAGGGTGGTGGTAATTTATACCGATGATACAAGTTTAATGAATTCGCGACGTATAGAAACAAATGGATAATGCCACGTACACACTGGTTATCCGACATTGGAACCATTTGCCATATATCGTTTCCTTCGTTAGTCTATAGTTACGACGAATTGCATTACATGGATGACGTTTGGACATAGTGAATAGAACGATTTTATCTTCAGAGAAAATATCTACGATCGACGATAAAAGAGAGAAACAGAGAGAAGGAATAAAAAAGATGTTGAATCCGAGGTTCAATGTGAACGTGGATTAAAGGTAGTCTTCCGAACGAATTCCCTTGGATCTTGCGGTACATCACCTTGAAGCATCCCTCTCAGTTTCTCTCCCTCTCTCTCTCTCCCTCCCTCCCTCACTTTGTCTCTCTCTCTCTCTCTCTCTCTCTCTCTCTCTCTCTCTGTCTCTCTATCTCTCCTCTCTCTCCTCTGGCTCTCATTTTTTTCGTTAATGTGCTTTCCCAGTGCAAGCTTATCCAAGCCACGTTCGAGATTCTTTTCTTTTTGTATCTCGTTAATCTCCAGCTTTTAGTTTGGAGTCGGTAACGTTTCATTTTCCGCGTCGAATAGATTTTCATATTCCGGCTTCTGCTGTTGTTACTACGTCACTGTAATAAGATTCACTGCTATCATCGCGTTTATGAAAGAAAAGTTGAGAAGAATGATCGGTTTGGTAGAAAATTCACTTAAAGAATGACTTCTTTTAACAAGGGAACCGCGTTACGGGCAATTCGATCGCGTGCATCGCCCGTTCGTTCGTCCCTTCGGCTTTTCTACGATCGATATCGCTGCCGCTTGCTTACCGCGAACTTACGGATATTCAAATCTTGCGGTGGCATAAACCTACCACCCCATTTTCTCTTCCTATTTCTCCACCTCCCTTCTTTCGAGCCATATTCACGAAATCATAATCGAGTCAGAAGCGTGTACATTGTTATGCGTCTCTATTTAATTTAAGGAAAAGATGCTTCGCGAAGTAAAAAGTAAAATTATTCTTCTTCTAAAGAAAACGAAAAAAAAAAAAAAAGAAAAAACAAAAGATAAGACAAAAGAAAAATAATGTCAAATTTTTAAATATATAATAAATAAAAGTATTGTCGTTTTAAACGAAGCGAGGTTGTCCGAAATAATTTCGACAAAGAAATCAGTTGAAACTATATTGGCAATTTTATTGGAATTTGAGATAGGATGAAAGTTTATTTTTCCCTTCCTTTTTGTTTTTTTATTGTTTTTACTTTTTTTACGTAAATATCGATACGCTTTTCTCTATATTTCGATGAGATTTACGAGGCTCACCACTACGGAAAATTTTTTATCGAAAGGTCGAATCGAAGCTTCCGCAGGGGTTTTCTATTTATTTTCCACAAAATATTACTGCGATCGTTCGTTAACAGCGGTGAGAGAGTTTTAATCGTTCGAATGCCATATGCAAATGTTCCCTCGATCGCGCGCGTTACGTTTAGCGAATGATTCTCAATGCTATTATAGTAACCAACAGCTGTCTGTATTGTTTCACGCACAGCGAGCATAATTTTCTCCTTTCCGTAAGTAGGAAGACTCACGTTATCGTGCATGGTATTCCGGTGTAAGACGGCAGAATTTCGCAAAGTGCCGGCTTCTAACGAAGGTGAAATTTCATTCGTGCAAAAAAGAACATCCGCTTGCCTCGTACACACAACAGGCGCGCGCGTTAGTTTTTACATATAGTGATCGCTCGTTCAACACTGATGCGAGACTCTACTGAATTATGTTAATGGACGAAAGAAAAGTTATTATCGGCGTAGAGACTATATCTCCTACAATATCTTTACTCTTCCGAGGCGTTCATTTTATGTGTCAAGTATTGCACGCGACGTTACGTAAATAATATATCTACGTACCTACTTGTCTATTTACGTCAAAATACTAAATTTTGTGTCTTTCTTTTTTCTTTGTTTTAATGGAAAAGAGAAGGAGATGTTTTCAACCTTTTTGCTACGGAATTTTTAACAACACCCATCCTTCTTTGAGTCCATGTACTTTCATTTGAAATACGTGTAATACATTTTTCAACGTAAGACTTGTAATACCGCTCCGCACTAAATACACTTTTCTCTTTGTTCAATAGTTCAACTATCATGATTACGAATAATTTTTGAATAAGACGCGTTGGTTTATATTCTGGCGTGCACGAATAGGTATAATGAAAACGGATAATCACGCATAAATAAAATTCTGTCTCACGTAACAGATATGATAGTTTCGTTTCACTTCTGGGAAAGAAATCGATTTAGTGGGTAACGATATTATATATCGTGTACATAATTGTGTACATATCGTAAATAGGATACAGAGGGTGAAGCATTTAAATCGTTACAAGGTAATATCTCGAAAACAGTCAAAGATATCGGAAGTATACACCACTTTTGGGATATCGAATGGTCTCGAGAGGTACGTTGTGTCCAGTACCAATCTAAAAAGCTTAGCGCGTGTGCGCTTTATATCCGTGAAATAAGCAAAAGCTGGGAGTGAACAATAATTGGCGATAATGTATTTGCACGGTACCTCGTTTATGCTACTTCCCATATTTGTCGTGTCTGACCCACAACCGATTTTCGTCGTCAGAGTCAAGTGACTTTTCCAAATACGCGAAACTAAAGCAAGTTCGTAGCTGGCTGGAATCACTGGCTTTTAAAACCGTTCCTGAACTTTTCTCTTTGCTTTAACGGTGTTTATGAACTTTTAGTTTGCGGATAGATTTGGAAAAAAAAAAGTGTTATCCGAAATCATATTAAAAGCGTCAAAGGGTGAAAGAACGTCATAACGAAACTTCGAGTCCTCCCTTTGGGATTATCGCCAATGAAATCATTCGTTTTCGTATTTCTCACTACTAATGCCCGCAAACGTTTGAACGTTTTACCATTGAAAAAGTAAAGAAAGAAAAAGCAAATCGAAAGGAGGGTGAAATACTAACTTTACTTCGCTTTAATGCTCGTTAAAAAGGTCGATTTTGTAACTGCAATTTTCTGCTCGCGCGATCATCTCTCGAAGAATTCGATAGCAAACGCTCGACGAGAAGAGATTTATTGGAGCGTATCGAATCTACGAAAATGTTTGACTTTCTTCTTCTTTTTTTCAAATTAGGTACCTATATCTCTTGGTATTTATTAAGATTTCCCAACGAGTTGTATTTTCATTTAATTCTTTGAATTGTATGCGCTTGCGCTTTACACATATTGCCGTCGATCGATGAACTACTGCTCTTCTACGACCTAATCTCACGTTAATTACAAAATTAGTACCTAGATAACCATAATTGATACGTATTATATCGATAATGGAATCAGCAATATCGTTTCCGATTACATCGTCACAACGAACGGATTGATGTATCATTTAATAATTGAGGCATCATTTGTAGAAAGAGAAATTATCTTAATTAGGGACCATGGTACTTGTAGCAAGTATATAACGCTTTTCAATGTGTAGGGGTAATTTTAAAGCCATGATTAGTATTTTTCGTTTTGACGTAGATACGTACAATGTAGAAATGATATTCATATAGGTATATGCATAGATATTGGATATACATACATGATGACAACTTGTATTTTAGCTAGAAAAGTAAATAAGGATAGAGAAACGAGTCACGGTAACGTAAGACAAAGGAGAATGAGAGAGAGCGAGAGAGTTAGAAAGAAAGTAAAATTTTGATATTGATGCTTCGATATCGCGTGGTTTTATGCATGTTACCGAGTATGAGCATAACGTTAGGATACCTGATCAAGGGGACGTTGCATAAAGCGAAAGAGCAATATAAAAATTTTATGCCACTGCAGAGTGAGACGAGAAGCAACATGATTCGATCTTCCGCAAGTAATGCTACTAGAATATTGTTGGTAGATCGAAGAAAATACGTTCCTTCATTTAACAATTCCATCAAAAACGCTACATTTTTTATATGAAGATACGACTCGTTACATTATATCACATAGACTATATACCTTAGTGTCATTAGACATAAATTTAAAACGTTTAGATTATAAGTATTGTTTGTGATCAATGATAGTCGATATTGTCGATTTTTCAATATGTGAATTTATTAAAAAACAAACAAAAAAAAAAAAAGAACAGCTCTTTAGTTATAAAACGAATACGATCTTATCTCGACAAACGATTTAACGATTGTTAAAACATCTCGCGTTAAATTATCGAAAACAATCTATCTCATTCTTCGTAACGTCCTATTTTACTTTCCATGTAATAAAGTAAATCGACGATCTAGCAGGTCGATTCGAGTAAAGTGCGACTTTGAAGTTCTCCGGTTGGTTTTCTCTTTCTCCCCCATCTTTCATTAGCCAAACTTTTCTAGGTCCCGCTTTCAAACCTTTTCTGATAAGGAACGAATGCAAGATGGCAAAGAGAAGTGGGTAGAAATAGAGTGGGCGAGGGATGAAAGAGGAAGGGGTGGATGGCAAGAGAAGGGTGGTAAACGTGCCAAACCGCATCTGCTAATACAGGCTAGGTGCATTAAGGCAAAGCAATTCCGCTAATCTACATTGTCTGCGCTGATAACGCGCGAAGGACAAGGTGATCACATAGCCAACGTTCTCATTCACTTCTCACAGGATCCAAATTGGATAGTTTGTACTCAAAAAATGACGATCTTTTATACTCAAAGAAAATGCTATTTTTCACTTCATATTGGTAAGAGATAGGGGCTAATTATAGATAGAGTTGAAAAGTAAGTATTTTTGCACGGAAGCATTTCACGTAGAAATCTAACACTAATTACGATGATTTCTTGACAATCAAGCATTCTCGAGGTTTTTTTGTTTTTTTTTTTTTTTTTTTTAATTTAGATCCAACCAAATTTAAGTTTCAGTCGTTATAAAAAATGTTACTCCAGTTAGTTATTTGATTTAACGTTTCCATTTGAAACGTTATCGAGGTAATCGTAAGTTACAAAAAAATCGATAATCGAATGAATTGTTTAAATCGATATCAATGATTGGAAAGAATATATCTTCCTTTACGTTTTTAAAAAAAGGTTTCGTTACACATACATAGTGGCTGTTTCGTCGTGAGGAGGGACAACTACGAGAGTGATTGTAGATACGCTTATCTCACCGGACCAGCGATGATAGTCGATTTGCATGGAGAATCTTCCACGTCTTTTCCTAATCGTCAGAGTTATAGACTCACTGGACGCGATGAATAAGGGCGGTGGTACAAGGCTAGGATACCGTTGAATGCCGTCAGCAAAATACCGCTCGTCGCGTTCCCACAAATTAATGGTAGAACGCGAATTATTTTGAAGAATTCCTTGTAGCTCGTGACATTGATGAGCGTAAATGAATAAAACGCGAACGGAAGTTATCACGGTATATTTCTTGAATTATTATACAATCGTTGGTGTATTCTTGTGTTTTAACGATTTAGATTGTGGATATCTCCGTTTGGGATATAGCCATTGATATCGGTAAGACTCGATTGTCTTCCCGGCGAGTGCGAATGCTTAGATGCAACTGATTGCAAATTCCTCCTGAACTATCCACGAAGGCATCGATGAATTAGGTAAGGGACATGGTTATGGAGGAGTTTAAGTAAAAAGTGCCCGGAAAGGGAAAGCAATATCCTTATTGGTCGTAGGGCGTGTCGGGATAGTTCGTTCGAAATGTTTAAACAATCTCATGTTTGGTGCTTTGTCCTGGTGATCGCGTGGATTCATGAGAGTTAGATTGATATTTGTAGGATAGGCGCCAGACAAATCCTTGGGTCGTCGCGTCTAGGAATTTACTTTCACAGCTTATTTATTGCCCGGCTCGATACATTATTGAAGACTAGGCGCTTGACTAAAAATGCGTAAGCTCGAACAAAGGTGGCAATGTGTGTGCGTGTGCGTGTGTTTTTTTTAAGTAGGCGTTTTCTTAGCGAGTATCCAACGCGTTCCCCAGGGCAGATACTTTCAATAGTGATATATGACCCTTAGAAGAAAGTACTGCGAAGAATCGAGGGATCCTTGCGTGCGTCAAAACAGTGGCCGTTGAAATTCGTTTCTTCGAATACGAATGGAAATTGTTAATAACTCGATCGAAATTTCGATACAATGGAGAATATTTTCGTTCGATAAAATAGCACGATATTGTAGGGCCAAAAATACGATATCGCTGTGTAGTCGAAAGAACGAGAGAGGCAGTATGGTTAATGAAAAAACTCATTTATCGAGAGGGAACTTGAAGTGAGCCGTCGTGAGCGCGACTATGCGGAAGCATAAATATTTAAGCGGGCGGGCGTTTCCAGAAACGGAGGTTTCTTAGGTAATACGAAGGTTTGAGAGATAGAAGGATCTCTTCTTCTTGTAAATCCTTCATATCTTTTGGTAAATAAGACTTTGTATCATTTATTGTCGTTGGCAAAAGTGGAACCACTGACAGAAGCGTGATTACGTTTGCTTTACTGCCAAAATGAAGTGGAGTTTACTCGAGTTACTTCGTACTCGTAAATGAATAGAAACGAAGTTTAGAAATTATTTCTCTGATTTTTCAGCGTTATATTGCTTCTTGCCTTCGACCTAGATTCGTCGTGTTTCGAGTCGACGAATGATATTAATGAAAATTTACGTGCCGTTAATTGGTGTTTGATGAGAATGTCATATTCAAAATTATTCTTTTAGGTCTCGGATATCACCGAACAAATATTCAAATTCTTTCCAAAATCAATTTAATATTTTTTAATTTTTTTCTTCGTATTCTATTATCTACAAGTCGTATTAATTGTTCTATCTTTTCGTGCATATATTACTTTTATCGTTCTATCAATTTATTAAGTATTTACGCACATAAATCATATATTGAAATATTATTACATTTAATTATCCTTTTTCCAGAAACTCGAGGTTTTATCGTGTAATTAAAAAATTTAAACTATCTTGTTTACAGCAGAAAGTTTTAATAAATTTAATCGTTTCTTTACTTTCGGCTAAATATGCCAGAGAATAAGGTTGCAAAGTTGAGAGTATACCTCTCGATAAGATCAAATAAGACGTTCATTTTATGGATCCTATCTTATGAGATATTGACAAGTCCATATATTTATTTATCTAACTAGAAACACAAACAAAAAGTCTGAAAGTATTAGAATTAGTACCTAACTTTGACATTAATTCAATCGTGTATTTGTGTCGTAAACGAAATCTTGAACTTTTTTCGTTCTAATGTAAATCGAGGTGTTCGTCGTAAGATTATTTTAAAAGAGTTCGTTCGCAAGAAATGACATATTACGTTGCTAAAAAATTCTTCGTGTATGGCTCTCGAAAGGGATTGTTAGGATGGTTCGCTTCAGATCGGCTTTACAGAAGTTTTTTTCCTTCCTTTCGTAAAATTGGGTTGCCCGACTTATGGCTTTCGACTGACCGATCTACCGACCACGTATACATCGTTTTCCTACCCTTACGTAGGAAAGATTCGCCGGGTAGCCATTTGCAGGCACTTCATCCTTGGTTCTTCTTATCCTAGCGGCGCGAGCTCGATGATTGGATCAGTTTTACGAACCCTCGTGGGATAAACAAGCCGTTGATTTCGAAGCACCAGGCCAATAGAGAATCCTTCCAACCCCTGCATATATCTAGACATGCATACTTCTCGATGCGAACCCTTCTCAATGTTCTTTTCGTTCAGTCTCGAATAACACGTTATTTGTATATATACGAGAATTTCCAATTTTCCTCAGTCGATCCGTCTATATTTATTTAAATTATCACTAGGAGTCATTGACCAGTGGGTTCAATGCTTTTTCCCCTATATGAATTTGACTCTCTCTCTCTCTCTCTGCTGTCTTTCATTTTTTATTCCTTTCATTGTTAAGTATTACTTAGTGATGTGTTAAAATATTATAGTTCGGTTTCTTGGTTCAAACTTCCACTTTGAAACTATTAAATTGTGTTCGTTCAATTAGAACTTTAAGTGTAACAAACTTCGTTTAAACTTTATCATAAATTTATTCGACTTGGTTTTACTGCTGTTTTACGGATAACCAAGCAGTAGGAGCCATTAGGGTATATGTTTAAAAGAACGACTATGTATCAAATAGACATTTAAAACTGTGTAACTAGGAGGCGAGAATCGTGAAATTTGCATAAGTGTTCGAGTCGTTAAGCCGAGATTTTTGTTTGACTTAAATTGATTTACCTTAAAACGACTCGATCTTTTTTTTTTCCGAATGATTGCTAGGACCAATTTAACGAACGAAATCGCGCTCGATGCTATATCGACAGGCGATGCGAGTGAATATTAATGCTTCTCCCTTTCTCGCTTTCTCTCTCTGTTTTTCTCTCTTTTTTTTATTCTGGAATTCCATTTCTTGTTAACGTCAATATAACTAGATTTTACGCTATCTCACGATCGTTGCCATTGAAAACTAAAAATAGTCGGAAAAAACGTTTTCAATTTGAACGCGTTTTTATCCTACGATCGTTTCGAAAGATTTATCTAAATGGCTGCCCATATAATCCGATTGCTAATCATAAGAGCACTCTTTGAACTATCAGCGATTCATTGCAAATACGGTATTGTCCAAAATTTGTTTGATGCGGAAACCGGAGCGATTTATATGCGTTATAAAATGTAGTACACTCGATAATGTTCATTGACCATGATGTTGTAAGTTAAAGCACGAATGCGTTTCAACTTTTTCGTTTGCAAATTTGATTTAACATCGGACCAACTATTTTCCAAATTGGCATTAATTAACATTGTCCTCTTGTTTAATAGTTTCTTTCCATTATATATATATATATATATATATATATATATATATTTCTTTTAATTCCCATATGGTAGGTATATGCCGTTATATTCGAAGTAAAATAAAATGGTATATTTTTCGTATGGCTGACGAGCTGTAGAAAATAGAGATGGTAACTATATCTTGGAATTCGATATTCGAACGAGTTCGATTCGTGTGATGTTTTTATATCGTTGTTTTTCTTTTTTTTTTACATTGCAATACGAAATATGTTCGAAACTCGTACCTTCGAACGGTGGATTTTCTAGGATCGTTTCATGTCCTTATCATGCAGTATTATATCATACGAAGTTATCAATTAATACAAATTAATACAGGTAAATTTGATCGTTATATTTTGATCGTGGGATAGGGAAACTTATTGTTAACACTTATTGTTAAATGAAGTTCGAAGCTGTTATCGCAATAAGAATGGTACGTTGCACGCAGCTAACGATCTCATTAGGAGTTCTCGTCGATAGATGAAGCGTGTCACACGTTTTCATTATGAGCAGCGATTAATTTTGAGATGGCGCGGCGATGCTTTTTTTCTCGTAGATTTACGAAGGTACAGCTACGCACAAAGAAATGATTGAATCGAATGGAAGAGCGCGTATTATATTTTTTTTATTCTCTAATCACATATAATGCGTTTCTTATATGTGTTTAAATATCGTAACATTAATCTTCTACATATCATTGTCTTATTATTTTGATTAATTGATTTTGATTTTTAAAATTTAAGAATCGATCGATCATATCGAGTGATTCGATCCAATCCGAGAAAGTTTAAGGGATAATGCGATTTTATACATTTAAGAAGCGGAATATGCGTCATCGAAACAAGCGTGAATTTAAATTTATTTAATGATTTACATTTTGAAGAAAAATGTTTTTTTTTTTTTTTTGAGCATTTTGATACATTAAAATATATTTCTTTCATCAACGTAAGTACAATCATCTCTGGGTTTTGTGAAATATGTTTATTTCTCACATTTTTCTAATTAGCAAAACTAGTAACTAGTTTTATTCTTTCAGTAGAAAGAATACGTAGCCGGGTATAGCGTAAAAATGCGGAATCTACATTCGACTACAGTAAAAAAGATGACACGCGTATTTATCACATGGATTAATAGTACCGGAAGTACGAAATTTTTTATAAAGCTAATGCATTTTAAAGTTTCGTCTCCAAGATTCAATTAGTATATTAATGCATAAAATTGATAAACTTGTTAAGCTCTAAATCCGATTTTAATTTGTGGTGTTAATATTAATGAAGGAGATCGCCGCGGATTTTCGTTCTTTGTAATTGGACGCTTGGTAAAGATAGTCGTGAGAAGCTTGAAGCTGCTATGAATGACAGGAAAATAAATGCATTTAGGTTGCTAAAATAAAAGAAAGAAAGAAAGAAAGAAAGAAAGAAAGAAAAGTTCTATTTAGGGTTCTATTTACTATTATACTTACAAATATATGATGTATAATATAAGAACATAGAATACTCATTCACTAATTTCAGTTTGTTAGCACGAAATGAAAGGAAGACTTTACGTTTGATCATTGATCATTTCTGCATTCGTAACTTTTTAGTAATATATTAAGCCCGAAACTCGACAATAGGAAATGAATAATTCGTTAAATAATAGATACGAGAAATAAAAGATGGAAAATTGATTCGATGATATTTTTATTCTTGTCATTCGTCTTAAACGTATTTCATTGCTGTACATGTTTAAAGACATGAAATCAATGAAAATAGCTATTCGTGATGTAATTGAATGAATATATTTGTGTACGGAATCGCATGGCATATAACGAGTAATTTCCATATCTGCATTATACGTCAGAGATTATTTACATTGTGGATATTCGGAACTCGACAGCATCAACACGATCCAAGTAATTAATATTTGGTCGACGATTTTTAATAGATACATTTATGGATACATATGTATGTATGCATAGGTTTGTCCATTCGTTCAATCTACACGGTATTATATTTTTATACTTTGACAGCGGGAAGAAAACAACATAGATGAAAGATTAAAAAACCAAAAGTAACGACGGGACGTTCTACAAAATGCGACTTTGTATTTAATCTTTAAGTTGCTTACGCGCATAGGTGCCTTTACCGGTGCACACTGACCTGCATAATTTAATTTTTGTTTCACACTCCGCGGACTTAGCGGCGCTCAATGAATTATTCAGCGTATCGTTGCGGTTACGTAGCACCGTAACCGCATCGATTACTTCATTTATACGCTCTTATGCAGCTCGAACTTATTTTCTGAATTACATTTCCCAACTTTCCTCTTTATTAACACCCTTCGACTATTAACATAGAATTTTAATGCATCAAATTATCCCTATCACAATCTATACAGTTTCGTTTTACGAATCGATATTTCATTGCCCGATGTGATACGAATTTTCCATTGGGCAAAAGAGAAATTTCAAAATCAACATTTCGGATGAAGAGACGAATGAAACGGGAATCCGAAGTTGTATGAAATTAAATCCATACGTGCACGTATACAAGTATCAAAGATATATAATAAGTTACAAATGAGAATAACGACCGGCTTGGAGGACGATCGCGAATCAAGGGAAAATGTAATCCGAAAGCGGCCACTAATTTTCAGGAGATTGCCCTAGCTCGATTTAGCAGGCGATTCAACACCCGCAACTCCGGCATGTGTCTACATTCCCGAATTCTCGCGTGGTATAAAGCAGTAATGTCGACTTCGGGAAGGCAACACAGAGCGTTGCTATGCATACAGAGGTACACGACAACACGCATAGAGGCAATTCTCGTTTCACTTCTTGTCCCATCTTCGCATTCCTCAGCCAGTACCTTCGACCTTCGTTTCAGAAGCAAACGTACGTGAAATACATCTCCCTTCTTCCACCTTCCTTCTCGTTCTCTCACCTTATCCCTTCCTCTCTCTCTCTCTCTCTCTCTCTCTCTCTCTCTCTCTCTCTCCCTGACTCTCTCAGTATCACTTTAATAGTCTATATAGTAGTCCAAATAACGTTGGTCTGGAGGGAGCTAACGCGGTAACATGAGAAAATTGAAGGCGTAACTTGGAAATTGGGCGTATTCCGAGTTCACTGTACACATTTACGCTGAGAATTAATGCGCGACTGATCCGACAGCCAGTATCCGCCCGGTACATGCTGGCTATTTGTCCTCTCGAATCCTTCTCCTTATTTTATTTTTTTTTAGGATTCTTTCGTCTTTTATAAAGTTTTTTCTTTCGTAGGTTGTAGAGATCGAAAACGTCAGTCGTCTATCGAAATCCTTGTATAAAACGTTGTATTTTTGTAGATAATATTGTAATCAAAATTCGATGAACAGATCATTTAAAAATTGCCTTCGTCCGATAAACAAAATATACTTTCGACAAGAAGAACAAAGTCGAGATACCGGTCACGTTTTCATTATGCCTAACCAAGCTTTATTTTCTCGATCGGGCGAAAAATCAATTATCGGAGGAGATTCTTCTTTTCCCAATTATCTCAGATAATCCACGCTTACTCCCACGAAGAAAATCCCTCGGGCGTTTCTCTCTCTTTCTCTCTCTGTTTCCATTTTTGAGAAAATAATGTAAGGAGATAAGAAGGGGAAAAAAGTTGGAAAGGAACACCGCTAACAATACGATTTTCAATAATCCTTC
Source organism: Dolichovespula media (assembly GCA_911387685.1). Classification (NCBI taxonomy): domain Eukaryota; kingdom Metazoa; phylum Arthropoda; class Insecta; order Hymenoptera; family Vespidae; genus Dolichovespula; species Dolichovespula media. Next base: position 8,996,673 of record OU426853.1, read on the forward strand.
ATTCTTCGCCATTATGTCTCTCTTTCGTCCGTGTCGCGAGCGAGAATAAAACCACGAGAAAGAAAGGACGGAAGAAAGGAAAAGATGGATTTTCGCTTTGTTTCGCTTTTCAGAAAGTAATACAACGCGATAAGAGGGAGGAAAGACAAAAAGAGAAAGGAGACATTTTTTTTTATCGCCTTCACCCTAAACTCATTCTCTCTGCCTGTCACGATTGCGATCAAGAGAGAGAGAGAGAGAGAGAGAGAAAGACAGACAGACAGATAGAGAGAGAGAGAGAGAGAGAGAGAGAGAGAAAAAGACAGACAGACAGATAGAGAGAGAGAGAGAGAGAGAGAGAGAGAAAAGGACAGAAAAAACAGATTATGTCACACGGTCGTTATATTAACGATGGTAAAAGTTTTCTCCCTGTTACAAATCGACTGGCCACGTCGTCGTACCCCTTTAAACTACGCACGTGCGTGTAGCAATTAACGTAAAATCTAGCGTAGCCCTCCACGTGGGACCACGTGATGCCATCATACGCACACTCTCAAGGTACTCGTGAGGGTTCGTTCATGAATATTGGCGAATGAACATTCGGGCCTAGAGAAGACCAGCGTAATACGATTCTTCGAGCGAGAGGAACGCGGATATGCGCACGCACATGGGCGAGCGCGTGTGGTTGAATTAAACGATGCGTTAAATTCGTTAGAGTCCGCGGATCATCGAACCATGCGATCTGTCGTTTGAAACTTTGGCGGTAGTTATCACTGCCTTTGTTATACCGCATGCACGTACGATGCGTTTCATCGATCGAAATATGCCTCTTTCTCTCTCTCTCTTTCTCTCTCTCTCTCTCTCTCTGTCATTCTATCCTTTCTATGAGTATTCTATAAACGTCTGTCAACCTCTAATATTCTTATTTATTTTTCCTTTTCTATCTTTATCGTATTTTGATCGTACGAATATTTTAAATCAATCGGTTTTACATGCACATTGTGTAGAACTACTGGTTACGCATATTCGATCGCTCAAAGTTCGTTTTTATAGAACATCGGATAAAAAGATTAAAAAGTCGGATAGGTACAAATTGTCTAATAAAACGTACGAACGAAAGTTAATCAATTAATTTAACGCGTATAATCACTTGTATAAAAGTAAATTGAAAATCGTTTTTAAAAATTCATGTGAGTTAGTAGTAGAAGAATATTTTAGAAGGTCCCGCCGTTGGACAGCAAGCTCACAAATTTTTACTTTCTTCCTTTTCATCCTTTATTCTTGAATATCCTTTAAATGATAGCTCGTTAGTCCACGTAGAAAAAGTTTCACCTTGTTATATCTGGTATAGGTGTGTAGGTAATATAGAAGAAGAAGGAGGGTAAGGAGCACGCGGGAGGAAAAGTATGGAGAGAAAGGAAGGGGAGGTAAATTTTTGCAGACAATTATAACGTCGGAATGTGTTTCCACGTTTGCACGTGTCTGAAATAGTTTTATAATTAAAAGATGTTTCTTGAAGTTAATTAAACGCTGGACGCCAGCGGGTCAGTCGTACGTTCGTACTATTGCCGACACTCACCAGGCACTCACTGGCACTCGCCGGCATGACGAGCAAAGAATTATTTTTGGGTTAATTGCTCATCTTATACGCGTGCCGTTCGTTGGACTTTTACCTCCTGACTTTTTGCCGTCTTCCCTACTCTTTTCTTTCTTCATTTCTATTGCCTCCTTTCTTTCATTCTTTCTCTTTTCTTTTCATTCAAAGTTGTGGCCAAAACTTAGCCACACGATGTTTTCATTCCCAAATCGCCGATTGAGATTTTTACGGTAATCGAATCCCATTGGTATTTTCGCGTATTACAAGTTTAACCTCTTCCTACAGCCGGATATCGATTTTTAAGGAAATTCAAACTCGAATGGAAAAAGGTACGAGTTCGATACGGAGGTTCGTACCGAGTGAGAACGCTATAGAGGAAAAGATTTTCCTTTTAGGAAGATAATTTAAATTCGTCAAAGTTTCGTGGAACAAATTTCGAGAAAAGAAAATCAGAAGAAATGAGAAGAGAAAGGGCCAAGTCTTCTTTCTCCCTTTTTCCTTTTGTGATTTTGATGAAACGTTGCTCGTTACAAAAAAAAAAAAAAAAAAAAAAAAAAGAAAGAAAGACATTGAACTATCCGCGTTATCATGGCTGCTATATTTTCTCGAAGAGGGACAGTATTCGAATATAAGTTTTCACGTAACGCGATGATTTCAAGTTTAGAGTTTATCAAAAAATTCTCGCTTTATTCGTTTCTCCGCAAGAATGAAAGGTCATTGTACGATAGAAAAGTCTAACGTTTGCGAACATGACAGTTATATAATCTTCTGGCCTTGCACACATCGACGGCTCGTCTATTCTTTGTTTCTTTCTAGGATTCCAGAGCGATTTTCTTTATTTCTCGTTCGATTTAGCTTCGGTACACGTTCTTTGCCTTAACTTTTTCATTAAAGAGAACGAAATTGAAAAACAAAAATATTTCAATGGGAACATATTAATATTTTTGTACGTAAAAATCTGTTACTTGGAATGTCAAATTATTGATACAATTCGTTTCACCACAAAATCATCAAAACTACAAATTGAATAGAAATTATTTACGTGTATTGATAAAAACATATTAAAGACGTTTTTCTACGATTGTACGTGTTATTTGTACGGTTGAATCATATAGTTTTTTTTGAATATCGTTCTATCGTAACATCGATACATTATTGGCGTTGCATTTGACGCACCTGCTTGCTGTCTCTTCGTTTACTTCTCTCTCGCTCTCTCGCTCGCTCCTTGAATTACCTGTCCTAGCTTCCTCTGTAGGACCTTCTACGAAATATACCCTTTTCATTGGGAGTCGCATTGCGGGCTACACATTGCAGATCCTATGATGCATCCGTTCTCGCGTTTTGTTGTCATGCGAGAAACGCCGCGTCGTAAATCTCAAGTGTGCCGCGACCCTCGTGATTCCGGATCGATATCACGAAATACTCTGTGGCGTTATCCTTTTCTTTTCCTTTTTTTTTTTTTATCCTTTTTCCTTTCTATGACTTTTGTACGAGAGTAATAGATAAGATTTCAACCTATTCACGGAATATTTACCGATTTGAATGAGCCAAATACAGAATTCATGAAGACAAATGAGTAAACAACAAATGAATTATTCATTGTTTTCGAATGGAAAGAATCACGTTCAAAGTTTGATAAAGTAGAACTGTCAATTATTTGAAATAAATTGGTATCAAATCATTCTCGATAACTTGAAACGGCGTTTTACAGAAACTAAAAATAAAATTATTTCAACGCTATGATGTTTAAAGTCACAACTAGCGTAACACTATATTTACAAGAGAGAAGGTTCTAAACTTGGAAATTTTGATTTTAATAAAACATTGTGAGCAAGTAGAAAACATCGAGTTATATAAGAGACAATACACAAGACAAGAGTAACATGCATATGTTAGCTTTATAAATTTACATTCTTAGTATAGAAACAACTGAAATGTTCCATATCAAATATGTCCAAACTCAATTACGAACTTTGAAATTTTTTTGAAACGTCATGTTTATTCTGTGCACAGCTTAGCTTTTATTATTCCTGGGTTTATTCAGCAGATTTTCATTACGTATATCTTATAACACAGTCGATATTAATAAAAACTTGTATTTAGAATAACTGCATCCCATTTGTTTGTACATAAAATATTAAACCACAAAAAGAAAAAAAGAAAATAAATAAATTCAATCGGAGTTAACTGAGAACAAATTAAGAAAATAATTGTAGTGTAAAGAGTTAATGAATATAGTTGATGAATAAATATTGTCTTTCAAATTTATCAAATTTGTCGGAAAATGAACGATTCAAAAGAAAATAAATTAGCTGTTTATAGGGATGCTGATGTACATATATAATAGCTATAATGAGCTATTATTTTTTTTTTCCATTTAAGACACGAAGAAACCATCGGACTAAGCTGTAATAGTTCTTCGACCAAACTACGATACATAAGGCTCCAGCTGGCCGATCGTTTGTTTAACGTGGTCTCGTAAAAATAACGATCGTGCACGTATCCGTGAGGTCATTAAAGAGCTTGTGAGTGCAGTATGAGATCTCGGCCGAGCGAAACGTCGCGTTTCGTTTTAACGTGACTGCTCGAGGCGTTCACGAAGGTTGTCTGAATCAGGACTGTCCGGCTGGACCACTGCCGAGTCGAGTTTCTCTTTTACCTCTTTCTTCGTATCTTTCGTGTCTTCTTTCTTTCTTTCTCTCTCTCTCTCTCTCTCTCTCTCTCTCTCTCTCTCTCTCTCTTTCTCTCTTTCCCTTATTCGCTTGCTCTCCTGCGTATGTCGGAATTTAAAATCTCGACCACCATTTGGACTACAGCTGGACGAGATAAGGCAACTTTATTGCATCTGGCAATGGCTTCTCGCCGGTAGGCAGATGGCAAAGAACAAGAGGCACCTCGTGGACGCCATCGTTACTGTAAAATTTGCCATTTCTTCATTGGATCGGCTATTTTAACGACATAGATTGAGAAATATGATATAAATTTTAATCGTGTGTATATATATATATATATATATATACTTCTATCGATATCTTAATTGTTAGAAGATAAATCGAAGGAGAAAGGAGTGGAAAAGTCTCGGTATTGTTCAAAATTTTATATAGATTCTGACTCGTGTTCTTTCGTAATTGTTTATATTCAATAAAGATAGAAGAGTTCGAATGTGACGGTTTGTCGATCGATCGTCTCTTCCTTATCGATGATTCGTAGGAAGTAGATGGTAAGAAAACGGCGCTGGCATGAGGTGGAGTTATTCCGCTGTAATGCATTCTACTTCCGCAATCTTGGCTAGATGAATCGCGTGCTGAAAAGGTGGTACGCTGGCGCCTACCTACAAACCGGACTAACAGACACACGCAGACAGTGAGACCATAACGTCGCTTACCTTCCCATCTACAGGTCGATACAAACTTGTTTGTGGCAGATGAACGCAATGGAGAGGTATATTCGTGAACTAATTTACTTTACTTTATTGCATCACTTTTTAGATGCTTTTTGACTGAGTTTAAAGTGAAGTCCTTTGAAAAAATAGCTTGAATTTAGTAACTCCACCAGTTACCTCTGGCTCTCCCTATCCCTTTCGTATTATTTTTCCAATAAAAAAGGAACATGGAAAGTACATCCCAAATATAAACTATGGCCGTGGAACTTCCGAAAGGAGAACTGTGGAAAAAAGAGAGCGTGCGAGAGAGGAAGAGAGGGAGGGAGAGAGAGAGAGAGAGAGAGGGTGAGTGTATTTTGTCCGTAATGCATTCCGCTTCCGCAATCTCGAATGGCGTGAGCGTAAGGTGGTACCTATAAACAAGCCGGAGTAGGCCTTTGGTCGTCGTATAGGTACCACGAAGGGAGCAAGTCCGTGTTATAATATATTATGGGCTGTATTGTGGTTGGAAAGAGAAGAGGAAGGAAGAGTAGGTGGTGGCTGGTGGTTAGGGTGCCTTTCGTCGGTCAGTGGAGGTTGGGACTCCAAGGGTGGAAGTGTGCCACAAGCCGTTACAGATAACATCTCATTGTCACAGTACAGGGCGCGAATAAATCACGTGCCACTGACGACGGCGTATTCTTGCAGGTGGAGAAAGGGGTGGGGATAGGAGGATACAGGTACAAGAACTGTACAGTAGGGGTAAAAGTATAGGAGGCAGCGACTGGCTAACGTCGAGTTAACGTTCACTACTTCGGCCTTTGTAAATGAGGGAATAACAATTGCAGGATGGTCGATGCTAAAAGAGCAAAGGTGTTGAATGGATACGAGGCTTCGCCCGGCCATGTTCGTTGGCCAAATTCATCGTAATTACGGTGTTCCCCATGACTTCCGTAAAGTTGTTTCCTTGTATTATAATGCAGCAGATCGCCCCGAAGCTACCCATGCGTTTACCATTCTCTCGTTTGTATCTCCATCTTCTATTTTTCACTCATACACAAGTATATATGCCTGTAAATTTACGTACAGGTATATATACGTATACATATATACTTTATACCTAGTTCCGTTCCTATCGTTACTTTGAACTATACCGTTTGCGAGCCATTTACAGGCTTCTGCAACGACAGTCCATGCTATTTCGAAGCCCTCACTGGCATGACTCTTACGAGTACGATAACAAGCATCAAAGACTAGGGTGTTTATCTAGTGAATTAATGATGTAACAAAGCAATGAGACCGATCGGCTGGCATGCACCTTCCTATATGTTCTTCCGATAGACTTTGATCGACTTCAATGAGTATAGAGAAAACCAATAGGAAGGAAAGTAACATTCTCTTCATTGTTTAGTTTCATCTTCTTTCAATTATATATATATATATATATATATTTTTTTTTAATAGGATTTGTGCAGATCGGCAGATGCAACGTGAATTATTTGAAACGCGATAGACGCGTTTGAAAAATGTCGATCTGCCTCGGTATATGATTTTTTAATTTTTTCCGCCAAGCGAAACAGGATTTAAATACGCAGCACCCAAGATCTTTTATTTTTGACGTTACCAACATTTTCCGTCAACGATTTACCCACCTATCGAAACCAAGCATTTTCGAGGATTTTTAATTACTCTAAAAGGTATAGTTCTGCGATTGATTAGAAGATGAAATTAATGTTCCGTTAATTACCATTAGATATATCAGTTTAAATGTTTTATTTTCCACCATTTTTTTTTATGGATAAGGTGTACCCTATTGCTCATAGTAATATTTGCGCACAATTTGAAACATGTATCATTAGAAAAAGGTTAAAAATTCGTGCTTTATAAATGAATCATTTCTGGTATTATGTATAACAATGAGGCTCATATTATTCATTTCTCCGCGTTATTTTCTCTTTTCCTTTTCTTTTTACTCTTCTTTCTCTTCTTTCGTTGTTTCTTTCCTTTAGACAATTTTCTCCGTGATACAACGATACATGACAGGACGATAAAAATTCTAACATGATTTTCTTATGCCAGTAGTAAAAGTGGTGATCAGATAATTCTTTTGGTAACTCCTGAAAATAACTCGTTAAAATTAAAAGAGAAACGATCGATAGATATAATAGATTTGCAAAAGTCTATTCTTTTGAGTCCGTGAAAGGAGTAATTGGAGCGGCGATTAAATTGTTTCTAAATGAAAGGCTCGCGTATTGCCTACATATTTCGCGTTTTAGAAAAGTTGCGAGAGATGTAACAGTTGCCATTTTCGATAGTTCATTCTCTTGAAAGGGATCCCTTTGAAAATTTTCTTCTATGAAAGAATATAAGTATCCTCGATAATTGAAGTCATAACAAGGAATGATAATTATTTTCTTGTAGACAAATTTTTCGGAAAGTTACTTTGAAACACACACACACATACACAAATATATCCATACAAACGTATATATCTTGCAGAGAAATATCATAATCTTTTTCTAAGCTTAGCGAGTATCACGATTTTCGTAGCAAACGAAAAGCCTCGAGGCTTTAATTAAGCACTCCTTTATAATTACATTCTATCGTCATTGAAAACGATTACTCGCGAATTCAATGTGAGGGAATGTAAAATGAAAATGAAATACGGATGAGAAACTTTAAGGATAAAATCATTTTGTGATAGTAAAGGAAAAAAAGAAAAAAAGAATATTAGTACGTGTCATTAACGTTGTACTTGTTTTATTTCTATGTATTTTTATATCTTTTTCTCTTTCACGAGTGTTGCTTATTACATGATACTGAACGATGAATATGAAAAGTTGTAGAAAATTTAAAAAAGCATATAGCTTTTTAAAAAGCATAAAGTTTATAGAGTGGCTACTTATGAGTTTTTTTTTTTTTCCGTTATTATATTTGTACTTGCTGCCTTTTAACTTTATAACACATAATAAGAAAAAACTTAATTTAAATCTACGTTAATTTTTACATTATTTACTGAAGTTACCGATATGTTCAAGGTACTCATTTAATTTTTAACGATTGTTCGGATAAAAACAAGTAAAATGTTTTGTTTTATCGAAGAGAATATAAGAAGCTGTTTAAATACTCCTTGAAATTATTTAGAGAGTATCAGTTTTATTATGAAGAAATCATGATTGGTAATTTTAGCAGTGTTTTCCACGAGCAAAATCGCTAATAGTACTTCTCTCTCTGTGTGTGTGTGTGTGTGTGTGTGCGCGCGCGCGCGCGCGCGCGTGTACGTTTAATGTAGATACATACTTACGTAAATACACGTGTACCGAGAAACAATTCGCATATCCGAGATAATATTCCATACACATAGGACATATATGCATCTGTGTGATCTCGGTAAACACGCGTTACCCTTTTTGCGGTTTACCGCTCGTAACTGCCGTTACTTGCGGTCGTATGCAAATTATTTCAACGTTTAACGACGACATAAGAAAGTTTCGATAATATTATATGAAACGAGATGAGGTCTAGCGAAGAGATTTTTTTTACACATAATATGTGATTATATAATATCGAGGAAAGAAAAAGGATATAATATTTATTCCTTTATATTTGAGAATATATTAATCCTTCCGAGACTAGCGTTTTTACGAAATAATGAGAATGGAATCGAATATCATTTACATAAATTCACGCAGTCGTGGCCCCCAATCGGTGACACTTTGTGACATCGCTGACTATTTTCGAGCCTTATACGGTTTCTACAAAACGGAGCATTTCACCGGCTGTCACTTTGATATCTGTGACCTCGTTCCTATCGTTCCCTTACCTAGGTACGTTTTAGTTGATAACAAAGTTCTCATATTTACGTATTCCATTGTAATAATGCAAAAGAACCGTGTATTTTTTAATTTGTCTCTTAGAAAACGATATGATAGGAAAATGAATGTGTTGAAATGATTAAAAGAAAAAAAATACTGCAAGTATCTTCAATTTTTAATTACATTCTTCTGTAATAAATATACTCGTATTTTCATTATAACAATGTGCATATATGTCTCGCATATGTATAAAAGTACAATTATTTATTACAAATGGAACAAGTTCTTTTCGATTTTTGTTCTTTCCTGTAGTACCGTTGTAATTGGAAATAATAATAAATATGGAATATATAGTACGATAAGTTTTGGTATGCTCGATGAAAAGTACGTACAACAATTTTTCATGAGATTTTCATCGATAAGAAAATGCCTGCGGTTAAAAATCGACGTTCTATAGAAGGTTTAGACTGTTTATCGTGCTCGACAAATTCGATAACAATGATGCGTGCGATAACAAAGGATACGGTTCGAAAATTCGGTAAGATGTCGTAAAAAGCTTTCTTGCGGAATACAATACAACGAAAAATATTCATCCTCCTCGTGTAAGCATAGCTTGCGCCTGGATTGCGTTTTTCCTTGATAAGAATTTTTTATGCAAATTATTGAACCTTTTTAAACATTCCCATTAGAATTTTTCAATTTTCGTGATAATTTTATATAAGAGAAATGAGAAAATAAATTTGAATTAATATATGAATGATTATATTTGAGGAAATTTTCAAATTTAGGAAAGACTTGATAATTCATTGTTAATTCTTTTAAAGAAATTCTTTCTTTTTAATCGAACAAGCAAGTACATAAAAAGTTTAAAAATATCCAAAGTATAACGTACGAGTTTTTACAAAAAAAGAAGACACGTGTCATAGTCTAAACCATTAAAGAAATTATGAATTTTTTACTAAACATTTTTTAACTTTCAATATAATACTACGTACGATATGATAGGTCGAACTCTTTCAGAATATCCTTTAATAAAGACAACAATGACGACATCGACATTCGTAAACATCGAAATTCGTGAGAAAAGAATGCCTAGTACTTTTCGTCTTTCTCCGTATCCACAAAATCCAAAACGTCGAAGGAGGAGAGATGCGTAATGCTCTTTTAAAGCGGCGTCACACCTAAGCAGATTTCGCGTGATATATCGTTTTAATTTTCATACGCTGACGACTGCCGCGGGCAAACGTCTATTGCCGCAAGATTGATTTACAGTCGCGACCTGTGCGAACCTTACATAAGTTAGTACATGTACGTACATAACATACATACATATGTATAATATGTGTGTACTATGTATGATGCTACCTATAGATGTTACTTTACCTGGCAAAGCAAGTGCATTTACGATCTATGTATCGCGACTTCGTGCGATAACGAATAATACAAATTTCCTTCTTTCTTTTTCTCCGTTTGATAATTATTCTCATTAACTTTATTCCTTCCATTCGAGTACGTTATATGTAAATAATTTGTCGTTATATGCTTAATTAATGTAGAAAAAAAAAAATATGAAAAAGAGATACTCAAAGAGAACTAATAAATGGCAAAGGGAAACAGAAGTACGGTATCTCATTATAGTTTTTCATAAAATTTAGTTCGAACGAAATGTCGTTGTATTAACGGAACAGTGTTATTTTTCAACAGTAAAATTACGTCGCTCGTTGAAACAAGGACGGTAGCAGAGTATTAATTATAAAATGCGAAATATGTAGTAATACTATTTTAACGAATTTTGAGTTTTCCTATATATATATAGTGTGTTACTCTATAGTGGTATGTACCGAGAAATTTTGAGAAAACATTTATGGATACCGAACCAGGAAATCTAAAGATTTAACTCTGTACCGACTATTTTATTAATAGTTTTCCATATAGTAGCAGCAGTTAAAACCAGCGTCGTTACGTTGCGGTCATGTCCGTCGGGATTCGTCTTCGATTTTGCGTTCGATGATAGTATCCTGTCTCCAAATCGTTTTCAATCATTCTGTGGTTTACCCTTTCGGGAATCTATAAAAAATGGAATCTACGAGTGACCTTTATATGAATCGATAGATTGAATCGGACTATTCTTAAGTCTTGACTTTTGGGAGTGATTTGAGAATTTTTTTCTTTATTATTAGAATATTGTCATTGAAAATAGACAATAAATCGTTGAAGTATTTTATGGTAAGAACATTTTTAAAATACATTATGATTTTACAATATCGATGGGCTGTTCGATTGGAAATTGTTTCCAAATAACTTTCAAAAATAACAGAAAGTTTTTTTTCAGTCTGTACTCTCCTTTACACACTTTAGATGCCTTAAATTTTATTCGTATTTTTTCTATTTTTAATTTTTTTTTTTTTTTTTTTTAGTATGGTTGGATATTATTATCATAGAAGAAATATTTCGTACCAAAATATCTTTACGGGTCGAATCGATAACAATATCTTTGTGCCGACGATACATAACCCATGAAATGATCGTATCTATATTTATCGTTGCATTCGTCGATTTTGCGTATTAAATTAATGTCCGACATGGAGCGATAAATCTTGGACTTACATTCAAAGAGACAAAGGGGAAGAAGCGAGTAAGAATTATCCTGTCGGGAAGTATAACAGAACAAAGGAATTCGTGTACCGTTAGATTATCAAGATTATTGTTTTACGTGTAAATAATCCATTCGTACAGATTTAAATGTTTTTTATTTCATAATATTTTTATCTAATTTCAAATGTTATAAATTATTAACCATAACCTTAGAAATTATTGGAATATGAATACAGATATATACAAATATGAATAAATATATAGTTTTGATATTTTCATTAAAATGCCATTTCTTTCTTGAAATGGCATCTTTCTCAATCTCATCTGTGAGATTAAAGACAATACAAAAGATGATTAAGAAATACTTGCAGTTACTTCAAACGAATACTACACAAATTTCATAGTTTATTGTATTTACGATATAATCGAAATGATGAAAAAATGAAAATTCAAAGTAAACAAACAATCGGAATTCCGAGTCTCACGTAATATCAAGTTTTAGCGTAGAAAACCGCATCTTTGCTTTGCTTAACATCGAGTAATACGTTCGTATATTTCTTGCATACTCAAATTCATCATCTTTTACATTCTTTCATTGTCTCCCTCTCTCGTTTTCGATCACTCTCTTGGTTTGATCCAATACGGATTTGTACTACTTGATTTCTCGAAGCTTACACGCGACACGCGCGCGCGCGCGCGAGAGAGAGAGAGAGAGAGAGAGAGAGAGAGAGAGAAATTCATCGTTTACCCTTCTCTTCTCTACAGTTCGTCGAAACGCACGTCTACTATGTACGAATATAATCTTACATAAAAAATGCGCTAATCATACGTTACTCGAACGATAGACTGTGTAAGTTGCTTTCTTTCTTTTTATTTCTTTTTATTTTATTTTCTGATAACCATGAAATCTCTTTCCCATCGTTGTAACGAACAATTCGTAGGATTGCCTTCCAAGTCCCGTGAAACTTTGTTATTCGTTCCTTTAAACGTTTTATGTAACTCGGTGAACGTGAAATTTCGCGACAAGATTTTTCTCCCGTGTAAACTCCGCTGTCATATTCGTCTTAAAGTTCTCTAGCATTCAGCGGTCACGTTTGTTAAGTCGCCGAAGAAGTTTCTTCTTCGGTCAAAGCCCCTAAGAAGAGTGAATCGCGTGTCTATCGTAACGAGGTGCTCGCGAAAGCTGCCTTCGAGTTTACCGTGGATTGGCTCCGATCTCTTTTCACAGATCCAACCGTCTGTTTGCTACATAGGTTATCAAAGAGATCTGGTAAAAGAGAACTTCTTGAGAGCGTGTAAAGGACCCAACGAGACTCTGAGCTTGACGTCGAGTGGGAAATAAAGAGGTACTTGAATGCTAACTTGTTTCCGATTTGTGCCACAAGGCCGGCTGAAAGTGCAGAATTTTATTAACTTTGGTATTCTTGACGCGTTAGAAGTAAGATACATTTTCTTTACTAATTGTCACATATTATTCATATACTTTTTTTGCTTCAAATAGCGACAATGTTTTTAAAATTAATTTTTATCCGCAATGTTAAAATATCATACGCTTTCATTATCGTTTTTTACGTATTTCTCGCACGTAACTCTCATTTTCTCTCTTTATAATATTTAATGCATAACAAGGCAAGATGTATGTAAAAGAAAAATATATGTTGCTGGATCGTTAAATCATGTTAGCTCGAGGTTCGTTGAATCGCAGAATGTCGGCAAATGAGCAAACCCGTGTACTACCTTGAATGCCAATGCAACGCCCGTTGAATATGGCAAAAATTTCAGTTATCGTAGCTACCTACACATTTTCGCGATATCCCACTATATTTTCTGCAATATTTACAGTGACATGCACATTAAAACACTTTTAGCTGGGTCCGTTTTTATCGCGCGGTCGTTACCCCATAAAATTAAATCTTATCATAGATGCGTGATCTTCTATGCTATCGTTCTACTCGCCCTCGCAGCAATAAATCTAGCTTAAAAAATTATGCAATTTTAATTATGTGTCATCTGATTGTATATTTGGCGACTTAGGACTTGTTTCTATTCTTTCTCCCCGTTTGAATATTGTTAATAATAATAGAAATAACTTTCTGCAAAGTTGAGAATAAATATTTTTGAAACGATCAAATTTTATTTCGAGACTATATGTTCTAGACCCAATTTTAAGGTTTCTATTTTATATGATAATGCTCTGATCATTATATATAAAAAGGACTTTGACAGGCATTATTTATTTATACATTAATTAATTATTTATAGGTTAATCTTGCATCTACTATGGATAAAATTATTCTTTCCGAAGATATTTATTTTAAATCTGTGTGACTTTTCGTTGCTGAGACAATTGCATTTATAGATCGCTGAATCGATCTTATTTATTATGTACAATGCTGACCAATCTGAAGTTACGACGATTCTGAGAATTATTATAGGTCAACAGTGTCTATAGATATGTGGCTTGACGCAGAGTACGTCAGTACTAAGCAAAACAGTTTTTTACAATTGTCTCGTTTATTCAACGATTATGAGAATTTATGTAGGTTAGCAATACGAATATACGAGTAAGACCTACCAAATATAGGAAGTTAATGAAACAGAAGAGATAATTAACTTTTGTCGAGGTTACTCTGTGAATCGGTTGTCTTCCAAGTAATTATATAAACCAATTTATCGATGTGTTTTCACATTCTCATCGAAATTATCCTTAGTAAAGATTCTTTTTCGACAATCCTAAAACGACAATTTTAAATAATAAAATTTAAAAATTCGTTTAGAGAGAGAGACAGAGAGAGAGAGAGACAGAGAGAGAGAGAGAGAGAGAGAGAGAGAGAGAGAGAGAGAGAGAGAGAATGAATCTAAACTAGACGATAATACAAATTAATTGTCTAAAAATGTTCGGACATGTCAAAATCGATTGATCATGCAAGCACCATTAGAATTTAAAGCTTAAATATTTAATTTCGCAATAAATTCTTGACTAAAATTGATAGAGTAATCTTCATGGTTAGTAGAGTAGTTAATTGTATATTAGAGATACACACGTAAGTCAATTTATCTTCGATTATTCTGAATAGTATCGTACGTGGGAAGGAAAACATTATACTTGTAGAAATTGCTACTATCAATGAACTCATTAAAGTCATTTAAGGGGAAAAAGTAGATCAACGAAGTAGAATAAAGGAAACGACACGGAATAAGAAAAAAATAAAGTCAAACGCAGAAAGTTAAATCGATCGTAAGGATTGAAACGATTCGTCGTCCGGGACAACCAGGATTCAATCAAGGATCACTAACCGGTGTGGGTGGGAAAGGAAATAAAAGTTATCTATGCGCGAGTAGGAAGTTGAAAAGGGTTTGGCGAGCGTGTGAACGACAACGGGGTCACGCAAGCAGCAAAGGAGCGGGAGGAGCTCGCGCTTCGTGGTACAAATGACTCCTTCTCTCCCTTCTTCTCGTCTCTCGCGTACAGGGTCAGAGTGTTCTGGAGAGAGAAAGCGAGAGAGAGAGAGAGAGAGAGAGAGAGAGAGAGAAAGTGGGAGAGGGTTGTTCGTCGTAAAGCCTCGTTTCAACCCTTCTCCTCTTTCACTCTTCCCAACATCGACTCCCTACGACTCCTATAATCTCTCAGGCACGATCTCACGTCGACAATCTCCTACGATCGTAATTTGATATTATCCAAGGTAAATAAATGCTAGCTACCTCATATATATTTACATACATATATCCATATAAAGATTGACTCTGAATCTATTAATATTTTCATTCCAAATAACTGTCTGTTGATTTTTGAAAAAATTGTTTAGTTCGTACGTTTGTTAAAAGATTATGTTGAATTTTTCGAACGTTTTGGTGCTTGATAATGAAAGATCTATTACGTTGTCTGATGAGAAAAAATGATTTAAAATTTATAAAAATATTTCAGGTGATAATAATTATAATTATTTACTCAATTTGTACACGCACACATTCTTGCTTCCTCCATCTACTTGTCTTTGTTGTTCCTGGTATATTCGAGCTGTACCAACGAAACACTAAAAATATACGCGAATATATATGCGATCGCCACTACTTGCGCGCAAAGGAGTAAAGTTACAAAAAATACGAACGCGTAAAGATGCGTCGTTCTATACGCGGCTCAACTCGATCGATAATGCATTGAAATTTATGGAGCCGTGAAACGTTTGGAGAGCCAGGACGATGGTCCCTTTCTCCCACTCTCTCTTTCATTCTATTCCTCTCTACACGTGAGTTTTCGCGCACGTCGATATCGCTCTCTCAAATAACGTCCGAATTCTCGTTGGATAGATCGCTTTTGAAAAACTTTGTTGTCGGTCCCTTTGATTGACTTGACTTTTTTTCTATTTTTTTTCCTTCTCTTTCCTTCTCTCCCTCTCTCTCTCTCTCTCTCTCTCTCTCTCTCTCTATCTCTGTCTTTCATTCTCTATGTCCACCCTTCATTTTCTTTTCTTCCAATTCTTTTTCTTCTTTCAGCTTCTTAATCCTTCTCTTTCTTTGTCATCCCCTTTCATTACGCTTAGTAGTTTTGTACGAAAGAGTTTTGTACAAATTGACAAAAGGGAGTAAAGTAAAAGTCACGCGTACAGAGATCTTATCTATTCTCTCTCGTTAGATGCATTGATTGTGAGTGATGTATTATAAATCTCTTCGAGTTTGCCGAAATCGATCTTGTTTCTTTTCTTTTATTCCTAATCGATCGCGGTTCATAAATTTGAACAGAATTTGCAAATGAATTCTTCTTGATTCTTATTTTTATTATATTTCTAAGTAATAATTGAGGATTTCAGGAATTTTATAGATTTTCGACTTTACTTGAGCAATCCTGTAAAATATTAGATTTGTATATAAATATTTTGGGATGTAAATGCGTGTATTCATCTTGATTATGGTATTTATCTAGAATCTCATCTCAGGCAAAAAATTCGTAAGAAGGTTAATCTGTATAAATGCTTGCAAGCTTCAAATGCATCCGGTACAAGCGGTTTCATTAAAATAGTTCTTTATTTAGCCGTCGATCAGAAATGTCGACTTTCTCTCGAACGTGTTTGACACGTTGGCCGTAATTAAAAGTGAACGATCGTTACATCGATTATAGTGTATGTACACGTGTGAATACATGCATAAATGAATGAAATGAGTATATATAGGTATACACGATACGTGTTCGTAAAAGATTTAGTTATGGATTTCAACATGATAGTCGATCGAAAATACGCTCAATCCACCGCCATTGCTTAGTCTACAATAGCTCCATATTATCCGAACATCCTCCTCTCTTAGCTCGAAATAATACACGATGTATTAATTATGATATAAATGAACAAACCGGTACATCAATTAGAAACTTTTGAATGCAGGATTTTCTCGTACATCCTTATCTTTTAACTTGACACGTTGGAGAGAATACACAGGCAAAATGGAAAGTGAAAAAATTATAAATAGCACGATAGAAAGTTAATAGCATTATTAATATTAACTATTTCGTTATTTATAGATCGATTCGATCGTAAAGGATATTCCCAAATTTTTTTCCGTTTTTCAATAATGACGATGTTTAATGTTTATTTCTTTTCATATCGCTAAATACTTCATTTACAGTTTTCTACATAGAACTGTAGTTTATGAAACTTCAAATTTATAAATACTTTTTCCATTCAATTTGTTCTCTTTTTTTTTTTTTCTCTATCTCCTTTTCCTATCCGATACGCTGAGTTCGAGGTAAGTTTAAGCGACGAGCGATCGATCACGTCACCGAGAAACTAAGATCGCAACTCATCCTATAATTATCGGGCTGCAATGTCGATGATATCAAGGTATAAATTGACGAAGAAAAGATAAGGGGGAAGAAAAAGAAGATACGGCGTGTAGGAAGATAAAGAAGAAAGACGAGGAGAAGAGGGAAAAGAAGAGAAAGAAGGAAGAAGAGAGAGAGAGAGAGAGAGAGAGAGAGAGAAAAGGAAAGTAAAGAGGAAGCGACAGAAATGACAGAAACTTTCGACGCGCTATATCAACATTATCAAACCCCGTTGCTTCCTCGACCAATCCCTCCACTCCTCTTCCTCCGGCTCGTTTTGCATTCTATAAGAAAATTGATTACTCGTCTTATCAGTTTTCAAGGTGTAAGTATGGAACTTCATTTCAACGTCTATCAGCGCGTCCAACTTTCGTTAGATCGCATATAACTGCAGTTCATCCGAAAGCGGTTTTGCATAATACGATATTAACCTTGATATTTTATACTCGTCCGTGTTGAGTGGCTCCTTCGAGTTTCGAAACGCTATGGATCTTGCAAGCTAGACAGCCACGAGTCGCGGTTTAGAGATGGTGGGTTTCTCGTTCCTTCGGGCAATTTACTGAAGCGAGATGTCTCGTTTCTTTACCTCTGTCTTTGAGGACCGAATGAACAATGGAAATTAGCACCAACGTGTTATAAAAATATTTTATTCCTTTACGTAGTATCATTTTGAAGAATCGCTATTTGAATAGAATAGCGAAATTTTCGTACTTGGAAATATTCGATCGATAAATATTACTTTTCAATGGATTAAAAATCCCCAAGAATTGTTTAATGAGGATCGATCTTCAGTTTCTGATAATCGAAAAATCGGAATCGTTATGTTCGAAGAGAAGATAAATGAATTAAAGTAATCCCGGAAAAATAGATGAAAAGAAAAAGAGCATCCTTGATGATGACGCTTGAGATACTCTCGGAATGTTCTGTCGAGATGGAGCGATGACGCGTGCACGGGACGATGGGCAAATTCAATGCCATTATGGCAACGCTTGTCGTGTACTTTCACACAGATCTAAATACACACCTACATACATACAAATAGTACATGCACAGATCACCTACGTAGATCTCAGGCGGCACAGTATGGCTGAATCCGCCTACAAAACGCGATCTACTACGAGCCGCAGGCGTCTCATTAAACGGAATGCATATTTATGGAGACACAACGCATATATACGTGTTGGGTTCGCCAACGGGAGGAGAAGAGTGTATGTATATGTGTGTGTGAGAGGAAGGATTGTGGGTGGTTAGGACGAAGGGAAAAAAGGCGACAGTGCACTCTCGACGTGTCTGGCTGTTCCGTCAGGCGTCACAAATCTCAATGGCGTATTCTATGACCCGATTGCCGGTGCACGCCTTTTGGTTTTCACCCTCCAACAACGGCAAGTACAACTTTCTTTTCCCTCCTCTCTCTCTCTCTCTCTCTCTCTCTCTTCGTTTCTTTTTCTCTCATTCCAATTGGTTTTTTTTCCTTCTTTAATTTCTAAATCCATTACACTATAGCCGTTTTCTTTCTTTATCCCTCCGTTATTTTTACGTTGATTAACCGACATAACCTCGGTATTACGAACTCTTGGACTTTGTACCGACATAAAAAGCTTTCTTTAAATTTTTCTCAGGTCAAACGTCACAGCTTTTCGAGAATGCAATATTTTAAAGATGAACTACTACTTTATTCTTATGTTACGTCGGAGTACGTTTATTTTAAGGATTTTTCGAATTAATTATATTTATATTTAAAGGTCACAAGGTCATAGAGAAGTTAGTTTAAGGAATATTGTCAACATAATGGACGAAGTTTCACGGGTAATCTTTTATAAATTTAATATGTAGAAAAAGAAATCTAGCACTGTTCGAGACATTTCGTAACATGTTCGATAACACGAAATAGAACGATTTTATAGTCGAACATTATATACTTCATAAACTTTGTTCTATGTACAAGCAATGTTGGAAAGCATTAGGGAAAGAAGCATTAGGTTATGTCCCAACTAATGGTCTAGGTTGACCACAGTTATAGCTTTCTAGGAAAATCACTAAAAGATCATTCGTAATATTTCGAAATCTACCGTCGACATTTTTAATATCGAAATCGTTTACACCTAATCATCAAAGTCTATTAAAGAAGATTTTGTTTAGAATAATAAATCACTTTGTTTTAATACACTGCAATATAATATTAAAGGATCATCAGAAGTCACAATTAGACGTAATAATTATAAATATAATAAATTTGATGATCGAGTGTAGAACAATTGAATTCATTATAATATTCATTACAGTGATTTTGGAATTATAATTAACAGTACTACTTGGACTGAATTACCTGTCTTGACATCTGCGCACCATTTAGCCTAATCGCGTTTTTACTAATTGCAATCGCGTTTCCTACAAGATTTCCACGCTGACTCAATTAGTTGTAGGTCGTTAGACGAGAAATATACTTAATTTACGACAGCCGCCACCCATTAATCCTACGGATTGATTTATATAAGCTATCTTCGGCAAGTAAAGAACGTTGACGTGAATATTTTGGTCTTTCTAAAGTTGATAATAGGTGATTCGTTCTACGTACCTAATAATAATTTATTTCAGTCCGACCAACAACCGTCGAAACGTTTAAATATATTAAAGTGATTAGTTTTTATTTCAAATAAAATTGCTATTCGTCTCTCTTTTTTTTTTTTTTAAATGATATATGTTTCGTTATCAATGTTATTAATGACGATTAAAGTTTGATAAGTCATAATTATGAACATAAAAATTGCAAACAGAGAGTAATACGAATTCATTAATTATTTCTACATCTATAATCCACTTTTCTCAGCGTACTCTCATTCAATTTTAAACTTTCATCGAGGTTATCGTTCAAAATTAAAATAAAAGGTACGTTCCTATCTCGCATTTATCTATATCTTTTATGAAATTATACTTCGTCGGTAAGATTCATTCGACAATCGATTTGTTGCATGTGTCGAATGATTATTCGACATATCTTCCGCTTAAATCAGAAGCTATTTATCCGTCATCTTGTTCCTTCCACGGCAAGCCTAACTTCGGATATAAAGTATTGAAGCGTCGTTCCATCTACGGGAAGATAGAAAAAGTTTGTTATCGTCGATTCATCGTTTTTCCATGTACATGCATCAATGCAAATGGTTCTCTGTATAAGCGCCGTTAATTCGCTTACGTTCTATTTGGTTCGGCGGAAAGGTAATTATTTTCATTCGAAGCGGAAAGTACCTAACGAAGCGACTCTCCTCGCGCAGCTCGCGCCGAATGTTCTGGATTTCGATGTCTGCTTTGAGTCACTAACTAGAACCATTTGACAGGTCCCAAAACACAAAGGCAGACGTCCGGCCACTTCCCGCCATTCGCCGTTTATTATCGATTATTAGAGTAACTCGAAAGTCCGATATAATTAACAATCGCAGTAGACGAATTTTATGTTGAATTGTAATTACTTATTCTACTTCACCTGCGTCACCCTTTCTCTTTCCTAATTTTTTTTCCTCCAAATTGCAATTTTCATTGTAATTTCTTTCTTTTTTTTTTTTATAATTATATTTTCATCATTTCATAAAAACATAATATGAATTGCGATGGTGAACGGAACATCGCCGTAGGGAATAATGTGCGCGGGGGATTAACAATGAAATACGAAACGTCGAGGAATATCTACGGCTTTTCCTAAAGTTCAATCACGATTCCGCGTAGCGATAACCCAAAATTCAAAACTACGATATATACGACGTATATGATGCTAACGAGAAAAATATTTTTCGACCGGAAAGCGTATCAAATCAGCTTTAATTAATTGTTGCATACAAACGAAGAATTAACATCTGTGATTCAACAGAAAATAGAGAAGAATATGAAAGGAAGAATGTCAGGAAGCGTTAGAAGTAACAGATTGTGAGATTTATATGGATTGTCAAGAACGAGATTGTCTCGCTTGTATAAGCCTTCATTTACAAGAATGAAGTCCGTTACGCGTCATAAAGACAATTCAATATTGATTAGGGCTGGGCTTGGCTTTGTCGATTGCGGCTCGACAGTTATTTCCGGATGAATTAACCGTTGAAGGAAAGACGAGTAAGAGAAACGACTAGGAAGCTCGTTATTCTCTACTTCGACGTGTCTGGGTTAAGCCTTTCGGGAATCAGAACGGACAGGGTGAAACAGATTGAAACTCCGTGGACGTAGAATGGACTTGTCCCCTGAGCTCGACCACCCAACCACCCACGATCTTCTCACGGTACAACTTTTACGTATTTATTTCTATTCGTTTCTCTCTCTCTCTCTCTCTCACTGTCTCGCTTTTATTATGTTTGCTCTTCCCTCCTTCTTTTTCTATCCCGGTTCCTTTTCTCTTTTTCTCTCTGATTCCATTTCCCTTCGCGTGAACTTTTATGTGCCACAAATTTCGGGAAAAGTTTTAATCACATGCCTGCATTAGTTATGTGACTCGTTACAATGGTAACAGGCGTGGTAAATTATGTGCGAAATCTGTCACAACGAGCCAAGTTTACACCCTAACGTTATCTTCAAATGCAAATATGTTGAACATTTTAGCGGATACACGTCAACTTCCATTATTTTATTGATTATATTATAAAAGATGTATTTTTAGAAAACCTTTAGAATCTATCCGATCTTCGAGTTATGGATTTCATTTTGTAATCATGTTATTAACGATTTCAATCGAAATGGGAAAGCTGTTAGTGGAATCAAATTATATGTCATTGGAAAGTCGCGAAAGGGGAGAATAATGAAAATCATTTCCTGAATTCTATTATTAAATGAAAAGCTTCCGCCGAAAATTAAATGCGATTTACTGCAACCATGGTCCTTATTTACAGCACGAAAAACGAGGTAAAACTGCCATCCACGAGAATCGCTAAATCTCTAAGCCTCTTACCGAGCTGCTGAAACAACTTATTTTAACGTTTCTCGGCCCCTCTTCCATGGCTTACCTGTCGTGAAATTATCTCTGTCCTCTTATGAGATATCGCCGATGATATTGCAGTTGACGTTTCGCAGAAAATCCCGGACAAGCGTTTTCTTGCCCTTTTTTTCTTTTCTTTTCCCTTTTATATTCGAAGTCCTTCCGTTGGAAGGACGTTAAATCCGAAAAAAATGTTAAATCCGACAAAAGATTATGGCACAATGATTCGTGAAGTACTTTGTCCTGGAGTTCTTAATATTTATAATGTCACTCTTTGCGCATTCTCTCGATATAAATATAATATTTTGATAACTGTTTGCGATTGACGTAGATTGATATTGGATGAAAAAAAATTCCACAATGGTAAAAAGTGTAGGATTCATACAAATTCAGTTTTACTTCGATGGATCCATCATTTAGACTGATAATTGCGATATTGTCCATGATACAATCAATGGATTTTTTTATAGATATAAACATATACATATAGCATTAAGCAATCGAGAACGGTGTTGACGAGAAAAGTCTCGACTGCGTGCACCATTAAACATATCGTTCGCGACATCGGTCGTGGCGACGACGGCGGTAGTGGCGGCGGCTAGCAGCGTGGCTTGCACCCTGAAATGGCGTCGTTCCGAGAAGCGGTCAGAAATCGTCGAGTAATATCGGCAGAAGCATTAGTGTGTTTGGCAGGGTAGAAAAGACGGTGGCATGCCGTGGGTAATACAGGCGTCATGCGATGCCACACGCGACCACAAAAATCTCGTGCGCGAGTACCTTCTCCTTCTCTTTCTCTTTCTCCACGTGTATACGCACGTACTAAGCCTTTTTTGTGTGTATTTGTGCGTATCCGTGAGGAACGTACATGGCTGTGAATTGCAGTTTGCTAAGAGAAGAGAAAGAGGAGTGGTCCTCCCCATCCATACCCGTGCCGCTTGCGTTCACGCGAACCTTCTCTTTCTCTCTCCCTATTGCACCCTTAGCGTGAAGCCCGAGAAAGGTCGTTTCGTCGCAAATCATAGGTGTCGCGACGACCGTACGCCACGATCTGGCCAACGATTTCTTTGTAAACCACCGTCGTCGCCACGAAGTCTCATTATGCGTCCGTTTATACCTCGGACCAGAAGTACACAGCGTTAAATTTTATTTTTAGAATGCTCCATACTCTTACGATCTTTCGAATTTCGATCCCTTTTCTCCTTCTGTACTTTTTCTCGGTAAACTAATGCAATGACGTGGAAATCCTACTATATTCGCGTAACAGTACTAGTGACGTGGTTCGAACGCATGTACCAATGTTTCGAATTTATCAGATCATCCATTTCGTACAAAATCTCTATCATGTCTTTCTTTCTAAATGTACATACACGCCAATATAGACAGTTATCATAAAGATAGGTTTCGATTAAAGTCTTAATTTGTATTAATTATTATTATTGTTGTCGTTGTCGTTGTTGTTATTAACATTATAATTATTGTACTTAAGTATGTATATACTTAATCTGTCATAATATCTTTGTAATAATTTTATACTTTAGTGATATGTGAATTATGTACGGAGTATAATATTCACCTCTTTCTGGGACCTGACAAATAATTAAAAAAAAGTAGCTATCTCTGCTTTTCGGAGATGCTATTATGACACAGATGCTCATACATTTGAAAACGAAATGACAGCAACGACGTTGTCTTCGATGCGACGGAATTTTTATTTCGCATTTACTTTCACGAATGGCTGACATTAAAGTTCGTTAAAAAACACCGACTAAAAGTACTATAGCAGGGCGAGTTTACACAGGGTCATAATCCACTGCTGTCGTTTTGCTTTTCGCATTAAATTCTATGTTCCTAAGGGATCACGATGGAAATGTAGAGCTCACGTTGGAATAGATATGGAGGGTTTTATTAATGCCTCGGACCTCGATGTTTTTGACTCTGTGATTTTAATGACTTAAGGGGGTTCGAAAGGTCTTTTTGGGATAGCATATATTTGCCCTAAAAAGTACAACGATAATGTTTTACGCATTTGCTGATTAATAAAATGTGTGTATAAAGCAATATGTGATGCGTACAAATCTTACCTCCAAATTACGTTTAATGTATTAATTGTAAGTAAAATCATATCGTTTATTGAACATATGATTTATGTGTTCGATATCAAATTTATTAGTTTAGTCGATAATGAAACATGCGAAGAATTATTATCTTTACAGAATCATTATTCATGATAAATTCCTCCGTTTTATTCTACAACGTAATATTTACTTATTTTACAATATCAATGATATTTAAAACAAAAAAAAAAAAAAGGAAACAATATTAAATAGAATCAAAATGGAAAGCAATGATGCTTACGTACATAAATTTTGTAACGGTATAACGAGCATAAAAAGTATAGTTATCTCTATAGAGACGGTATGAAACTGGTATCGAACGTCAGGAAGGTTTATAATTCCCCTCAGGCATTCAATTTTTAATTTCGTATTCGTCTGCTCGATCACAAAGAGAATCGATTACTTTTAACGCCACTCGTTTTCTCTCTTTCTTTTTGTTTAATTTCTTTGAACGATTTTTTGGCGAACCATCAATATCAAACACTAATCGGCATTCACTTTGGTGAAGGGATACATGAGTCGCTACAATCTTTTAGAAAATGTTTAATCGATTTCAATCTACCGAATCATATCAAATATAATATGATGACATTACTGTTTGTTTATCCGGATTTCATATTCGTAGCGGATATCCATACGAAACTTTAAAAAATTAATCGCTTTTACAAGTAATTGTCAAGAGATACAAATCATTGACAATATTCCATTGGAATCTTTTAAATTAAAACGAATTGAATTCCTCTGACCCATTAATATTGCTATTCATATGTATGTAAAAACAGAAAGAGCACCGATATTATTTCGAATCGAGTCTCTTTTGTGTACGTTTGATTGATCGGCTAATCGACAGATTGTTTAATTACAGAATCTATTATTCGCGTAAGTATAACGATTCATCATTTTCAATGAGAAAATAATAAAAATAACAATTGTGTAGGAAATTTGTTAATGTCGGCAATGCTGGGGAATATAGATTTTCTGTCAAACGATAATAATTCCCTATTATGTACATACTACGATACGTGTACCTGCATCGACAAGTTAACGACGTTGCCAAGACTAAAGAGAAAATATGCAGGTTGCTAGCAATTAAAAGGATTTTATTGTGAACAGTATATCGGAGCGAGCTTATTGTTCGTATGCTTCGAAACGCGAATTTTTGGATTCATTCATCGGCCGTAGCGTAATTAGTAGATGATGGATTGTCGAGTTTTTTAATCAACCTTCTTCTCTAATGTGGAGTTAAGGAGCTTGTGTGTACACACGTGTGTAATCATACACATACATGTGTACTTACTAGATTGAAACGCGTACGAATGATATGTATGTATACGTACACTACATACATATGTATATATACCTGTATGTATGTAGATATATATGTATATTTACCTATATGTACATAAGCAATACGATTGATTAAATCACTTACCTAGATTTGAACGGAAGAGCGCGATAATTATTGCTCGTTAGCCTGTTATGTTATCTGAATTTGTAATCAATATCGTCGGAAGTTTCTCGCATCTGCCGGAGACAAAGTGGTTCCTCCTTTGCGATAGGAGCAATTGCTATGACGTATGTCGCTACGCAGTCAGAAATTAGACGAGTGATTTGTCTTTCTTAACACGATTACCTTTTTACAACGAATCGCTAATTCTGATTGATCTGTATTCTCGGAAAATCTACTTGATATATTGGTAGAATTGTAAAAAAGAAAAAAAATTAACGGTTTATTTGTTTATTTAGACGTATAAATTCAAGATGATACGTTTAAATATTCGTATTATTATTCAGAACGAAAAAGTTTATACGCGAAGCGTTGCACGATGTTTCAAAACTGAAATCCGTTCATTCTTAATCAATTTTAGGAGTATCGAAGTTTTTTCCAATAAAAAAATCAATGGTTAATACGTTGACTGCGACGCCAGATTTGCATGATGCTCTCAGGGGATCACAAGAGAATTTTCATTATTTGAAATACTCGAAGCACTCCGGTCACTGATGACCGCCATGGCCCCATCGAGAAAACAATCTGCGGTCACACGGGTGACAGTCAACGTGCTAATAAAATTATATAGAAGAGAATAACAGCATGCTCAGAGTTTCTCAACTATAATCATCGAAAATATCTGATGTTAAATATTAAATTTTAACAAAAGTATTATCGTCTTATACATCGAAATTCGTTTTATCGCTTTGATGAATTAAATCCAAATTTTCTCTTACTTTGGATATAAGAATAAAAAATATATGATTTACAGAGGTTATACTTTGCGACAATCGAGATCGCGTCGACTTCGCAAAAGCGATTAAATGGTTACTTTGATTAAACAGTTTGCTTTTCTTTTGTTTCATTTTTTATTAATTTTCATAAAATTTCGATTGTGTGTAAGGCGACATTTTGTAGCGTTCGGCTCGCGAAAAAATTTGGCGTACTCGTGTAACATCGCCAACGCCGTTACACCCACACACGTGGGTGTTGATAAAATGCCACCGGTATTATTAAAAATTACTGGAGCGCGCACGATCTCACGAATAAATTTCAGTGAAATTGAATAGCGTCGGCCTTTTCAAGAGCGGGATAATTAGACAGCTTGAAAAATGTATTCGTACGACCCAGGTCGTCTTTTTTAGAAGGGATTGTGTGTAGGGGTTATTCGTAAGAGAGGGAGAGAGAGAGAGAGAGAGAGAGAGAGAGAAAAAATCAGATCTACGATGACGACCAAGGAGTGTCGTCTAAGAGAAAGAAAAAAAGAAAAAAGAGAGAGAGAGAGAGAGAGAGAGAGAATTAGAAAGAAGGAAATAAAAGACGATGTTCCTTGAAAAAGGTAAATTTTATACGACGGTTTCTGCGTCGATTGTTTTCGCGAATTTATGTTCCCGAATGGAGAGAAAAACGTTCTAACCTTTCCTCGCTATATTTTATCTCTTTGCTTATTTTCAGTTGACGTTCTAGATACGAAACTTTTGAACGATTCATACCTCGATCTCGAAAATATTCTTTCTACTAATCATCGTATAGCTTGAATACGTCACTTCAAACGACTAATAGATCACTGTCAAAGAGAGAAAAAGACGAAAAATTCTCAAAAATAATAACAAAAGAAAGCTTAAATTACTACTAAATTACTTATAGCATAATTTACTTTGAATTCACGTTATCGATCAAAATTAGACGTGAGAGGTTTGATGGAAGGAATAAAAGTCGAAGTATAGACGAGTTTAAAGTATCCATGGCACGGCTTACATTGTAGAGAAACTCTCATAGTTGGAAGCTCGTTATGTGCAACACGCCAACATACGACGCGAAATTATCTCCGTAATTAACTGCACTTCTTAACATAACGCATGGCGTGCCAAGCGGCCCAGACGGCAGATATACGTATTTGGTGGAACTACAAAGACGATACGTAACTTGAAACTGGCACCAGCTGTTAACCAGGTTCTCTTTCTCTCTTTCTCTATTTGGTCAGTGAAGGTGTCTACACGTTGCTCCTACATCTATCCTACCAATACCGACGAATCTGCTAGTAGTTGAAAGCAAACCTGTTTCTGCTCTCTACGTACGTTTACCAAATGCCTCGTAATTCAACCACGGCTATGGCTAGTTCGTGTATGTGCGAATGGTTATCTTATTGCAAGCCCTCTTGCATTGCCGCCTTTTGGTTTTCTTCGATCGCCCGTACTCAAGAGCTTTACCTGAAATAAAATAAAAATTTATTGCCGCCATACGTTTCATAAATCGGTCCACCGGCCGTTCGGTACACCCGGTATATACCCTTATGGCCGGCATTCTAAATGTCTAAAACGAAGTAATCGAATATAAGAGATTTCATTATACGAGAACACTCTTGAGTAAAGCTTATTTTTTCTTTTCTAATCCATTTCCTTATCTTTTTCTTGTTCCTATCCATTTCCCGCTCGCTTCGTTAGTTGTTCTTGTTTTTAAAAGAACGATAAAAGTCAGGTGGGAAAAGTATCGAAGTAAGAGTTTCGATGATTTTAAAGGAAGATGATTGTCGAGTAGTTTTACTGTACTTATTTGCTAGATGTAATTTAAAGTTAGTTCATTTCCTTCGGTCTCACACGACAAATAGCACAATGCGAGCATAAAACCCGTTGAAAAAGGAAGAGTCAAGCTTCCAAGGAGTCTGTTGGAAAGAGTAGACCAAGTATTACTACTCATACGACCTACTTTCAAGATCCTCCCTGCATTTCTCCTGATCGTTCGATGATTATTTCTGAGAAAATCAAGTATTTTCAGGATTTTTATAGAGCAAACCGTAACATCATTGTTCGCAATGGGTTACAACATGTCGCGTCAGTGTCTGCTAGCAACTTGCTTGCCTATGTGCTGAAATTCTGAGAAAAGTAACTATAGACTCTATGTTCTATAGCTGATAGCGCGACCGAGATTCACCTAAGGTTCACTCGAAGAACCTATTCGAGGAACCTCGAAGAACTCCAGAAAGAGAAAAAGAGGTACTATAAATTGTGGACTCTATGTAAATCCAAAACGTTTACTTGAACATTTTCGTTTAGGACGAATGGATTAAGTTTCCTTCAGCTTCTCCTTCTTTAATCGACTTCTCTCTCTGTCAACCATGATGACTAGAACTTTCTAGCTTCTGGAAAGCCCCTATACAAATGTTTAGAATTTTCGATACCAAGAGACCAACTTTTTCCATTTTTTTTTTTGCACTAATTCGTTTGGTGGCTAGTAGTTAGTTTTCTGAGACTCTTGCGAATCGAAAGTCCCTACGTTGATTATGTTCCTACGGAAGAGAGAGAGAGAGATAGAGATAGAGAGAGAGAGAGAGAGAGAGAGAAATGAAATGATAGAAATTAAAAATCGATTTCATTTAGAAACCGTACGATTTCTCGAAACAATCGTATTTAAGATCGTTCGAAGGAGTTCGGGAAATGTCAGACTGGCATTGAGAAATCCTAGAATTCTCTTGGAATTTGCGGTACGGGGTGACTCGTGAAGACAAACATCTACGAGCATGCAACACGTGTCGGCCGGCATCTAACGTATGGATAGACAGGAGGGTAAATAATTTAGCATCTACGGCCGCCCGGCTGGCTGCCGCCCTGTCTGTAAATCCACGATACCAACCGTACGTGAGTCAATTACAATCGTTTTCTCGTTTAGTATATATGTATGTCTGTTTGTATATATACATATATTGTGAGGCACATAATATGAGAACTTTGACTAACTAGTAATATATATATATATATATATATATATATATATATATATATATATATATATATATATATAAACGATTATATATATTTATATAAACGAAATTATTATAAAACGAAATATTATATAAGCGATTATATATATAAACGATTATATATATATATATATATATATATATATATATAATCGTTTTATACCAAAGTTTTAACAGTATTTTTGTTAACAGGAAATCATTGATGTCCCAATAAAATATTTAATAACACATTGAATGGCCAATTAGACGGAAAGCAGAACGTCTTTATGTTTAGTGACATTAAAGGTTAATAGATTCCTAGTCGTTGCCGAAGATCGATATTACTTTGACTTTTATTACAAACATATTTTTCGAAATTATACAATTTTTGTATATAATCATTTTTGACACAATACATGATAGATATAGGATGGAAATCATTCACAGTGGTATCAATTAGGTGCCTCGATCTGTATATTTACATACACACACACACACACACACACACACCCACACGCGTTCGCGCACGATTGTATAAGCATTTTTGTAGTGCAAATCAATGTGTTCGGCACGTTCAGATCATTATACCAAAGTGTCAATTAACGTTCTTCTACGTTATCAACGATTGATATTTCTGGGATATTTTCATTATTTATCATTATCTTTTAAGTCAAATTGTTCCTGTTGAAAGATGAATTTCTTCAAGCATTACTTTGATCTTTTGTTATCGTTGAAGTTATTATTTTGTAGTAAAGTTTTAAACTCATTCACGCAATGTTCAAGATAGTTACGATCATAACTTCCGCTTTAATCGTTTATAGGTGACTTCCACCAATCTTCTCTACCAGTTGACTTATTCTCATGGGCATCGTTATCGAGTGTTAGGTTTGACTTCTTATCGATAACAGTTTGGATTGAGTACACGTTCGACTTCTCGATTGTTCATATACGCATCATCAGTTTTCCTTTACACACTCCTTTCTCATCGATCCTTTTAGCTTGTTATTTTACGTAACGCTCATTTAAAATTCATTCGATTCCATCGCGATATATTGTCTCTTCACAACATGTCAAATCGTTCCTCTTTTTTCTCTATCTATCTTCCCTTTTTTTCCCTTACCTATTTAACCATCGTAGTTTATAGGCGTCAGAATATCGACTATTCGTTCCGGATCGATTGCGGTTTTTAATCTGGAACAACTTTGGCGTACTTCTATTGAATAAACTCGTATTTACCGCATCAGTACAAACCGCATATCATTTAATGGTGGCCTAATTCGTGGTGCTTTGCTTTAACCTTCCAAATTTGAATGAGATTCGATCACTCGTAGAATCTCTCTGCATTATTTATTATTTTCTAGACACTTATTCTATAATTGACGAATGATGTAATATTTATTTGATGATAAAATTGGAACCTTTACTCAAAATTCATATTAAATTTAACGAAATCAAATATGAGAGTGAGATAAATAACAAGTAACAAATTTTAAACAAAAGATCGTATAGCGCAAGAGAGAAGAGAGAGAGAGAGAGAGAGAGAGAGAGAGAGAGAGAGAGAGCGAAAATAGGACGTAGAAGAGAAACAGTATTTGTAAATTAAATTTACTGTATCGTTCCTTTTCGTTTATTAAATAACCTTCCTAAGTTAGTCTTTGATGAACGCTCAACGAATGAAGATTTATTACTCGGAAAATTCTATCGATATACAATGACTTCCTAAAATCATATTAATAATTGTAATATTTAATAATTACTTCCTTCAAAAGTAATATTTGCGATGTTAGCCTGTTGCTAGACTTAAAGGGCCAAGTTATTGTCTGCAAGAATGAAATATGGTTCTTCACTCGATACAATGGAAAATGAGAAAGAGATAATTTGGAAAGGGTCGAAGCGAAGCATTGAAGAATACACGAGAGAAGAAGACATGCTAACGAGAATAATTGACGCAGTTAGTCGGCTTGTTAATCGTCACTATTCTTTCTAATTAGTGCTTCACTTCTGTCTACTGAGTATTGTTTCCGTTAACTAATTTTAGTGAAAAAACAAAGATTTCGAGGAAAAGAGAGAGAGAGAGAGAGAGAGAGAGAGAAAGGGGTTAGAGAGAAGTGAGTAAGAGTGGTGGAAACGATGAAGGGCAAGATAAAAAGAGGATTTGGAAATTAGATAAATAATAAACTTCGTTGACTCTGAGTTCGCTTTTCTCTCTCTCTCTCTCTCTCTCTCTCTCTCTCTCTCTGTTTCTCTCTTTTTCCATCTTTCTCTTTTATACTTTTCCTCGTCATAGCATCCGTAATGTTTGAATGTAGAAGCAAAAGAAGGCCAGAGACAAACCGCGAACGATGGTGTAAGAGTCCTCTTCTAGCCCGTAGGGTCGAAGGGTAACGTTGAAAGAGGGTCGGACTGGATTGGAGAGGGTTGCTCGCCCAGTAGGTGGGTCGTTGGTGGTAACCGCCGAGACAAGCATGTCCGATTAATTGTGCCCGGAGGACTTACGCCGTCAAAGAGGATAATTCAACTGTGCTATTTTATTCTTACAAAATGCAAGCTTTGTAACAACATCGAACGAGCGTAACTAGAATGGTAGGATTGTACGCAGAACGAGACCTTTATGGATTCACTATACTTATAACAAAAAGCACGTACGTACATTGTTGTGTTCATCCGATTTTCACTCCTTGACTTCACCCCTTTTACTTCCCTTCTCTCTCTCTCTCTCTCTCTCTCTCTCTCGCTTTTTCTCTCTGCTTTCTTCTTCACCCTACCCTTCTTATCGTTAGTCCTACTAGTCTTTGCCAGTTTCGTCGGTTATGTGTGTATGTATTTGTATATGTATATAGTTGTCAACCACGTTACTGCGTTTTATCCTAAATTATTCGTGCTCGATGAATACGACTAAGGGTGAATAGATATACGACTTAGAAATGGGGATATAAGCACAATGCCAAATCTTTGTACTTTGATTGACACGCTTTGGAAAAGGGTGCGGAGTATAGTACTGAGTATACCGTTAGAGATACGATCGTGGGGAACGTAATAACGTTTGGCAGTGATGTTTCATAGTTGTAAGTCCCTATAAAGACGTTCCATTCGTTCCGTTACGTGAATTATATTTTATGGAATATGATAAACAGGATGTTATATAAATATACTTTGACGAAATACTTTGATAAGATTAATGGAGATGCATCAATTTATTGAGTTAAGATGACTTTTGAACATTTATTTCTCGTTAACAGTGACCAAAATATTTTCTGTTTATCATATTAAACATTTCGTAAATGAATGGTACATTAATATCGTGAAAGTATCGTGATAATATTTCCTTTCGCAATTAGTTCTTACGTTGTTATTAAAATTTTGATTAGCACTTGAAACTAACCTATTCACGTTCTTATAATAAGGCTGGAATTACAGTTAATACAACGTATAATACTATTCTTTCTATATTAACCTAATTATTAACTCTGAAATCATATCTCTAAGCGTATGCTGATAATATTTTCGATGTTTTTACATTTTGATTAATTATCTTTGTTGATATTAATCGCATGTAGTATGAATTGCAAAGAACGATGGATTATTTCGATCGTTCGCCAATAACGTTTCTTTCATAGAATGAAATTTAACGAGAAAAGATGATTAGTTTCAAAAGAGAGTCGTTATAGAGCTCTCCGTGCCATTTTACGTAAAGGAAAAGCACAACTGGATAATGAATACGTCAAATAGCGAGTAATATACATACATATACTGTGTAACGGGTATAACGAGGGTGATTTCTTTTTGTGCATTTATAGTCGACTGCACGTAAAAGAGATTAAAT
Source organism: Dolichovespula media (assembly GCA_911387685.1). Taxonomy (NCBI): domain Eukaryota; kingdom Metazoa; phylum Arthropoda; class Insecta; order Hymenoptera; family Vespidae; genus Dolichovespula; species Dolichovespula media. Next base: position 9,029,945 of record OU426853.1, read on the forward strand.
ACGCTAAACGCAAATAGGATTCTATATTATCGCATGCTTCCTTGTATCTTTTCTCCTTTACTTTCTGAAAATTCAAATTATCATTTTCACGAGGGTTGGCTCCTGTGTTATTTCCCGGATATCATTATTTTTAAAAAGTAAAGAAATAAAATAAAATTCTTTTTCCTTCTCTTCTGCTCTCCTCGATGTCGCAAAAATCTTAAATTCGAATAATCTCGGAAAAATAGTTTCTTAGTAATTTATCATTTTTCCTTATATCAAATTTTTCCCAATGCAAGCTGACCTTAGATATTTCTTTTTTCACTTTTTCCTTCATATGTTCCCTTGAGATCCTCGAATTTATTTCCCGGTCATGGCAGCCATGCGCATTTACGCACGTATCATTACCTGATCTGGTTGGGTCTATCTGGGTTGGAACGAGCGCACATAAAAATGGTACGTACGTGATGGCGAGTTTCTGCTTTCCGACGGACAGTAAAACTATTGTATTAGGGTTGCGAAGAAGGTGTAAACTCCTCGTTTCTTCGTTCGTCAGGGTTCGTCGGGTCATGCTTGAGAGCGTCAGCTTGAATTGGAAGAGGAATGCTCGTGAAAACGAAAGAGATACGAGAACGAAGAAAGAGAGAATTCTAAGAGGGAAGCTCGGTGCTTAATGGGCGTATATAACGAGAGCCTATATTATGCAAATAGTCGTGGATGGTTAGTGGCTGCCAACTTATATCTTATCACTTTGACTGGCTAGTCGTTCGTATGAATATCACACTCTTGGGAAAAGAGAGGGGGAGAGAGAGAGAGAGAGAGAGAGAGAGAGAGAGAGAGAGAAAGTCAGAAAAATGGACAAATAATATTCGCTTTAGGCCGTTAATACGCACAACACCGATCAAATTGTTCGTTTAAAAAGATCGTGTGGGTCGCGTTATGATATTTCATTTTATCAATTATTGAATTACACGATGGATAATCGTATGCATTGTGATCGGACATATCGTAAAAGAAATTCTTTCTTAAATAAAAGTATATAAATAAAAACGTTTAATTTTTAAACCTGATAAATATATATTTTAACATAATCAGTGCGTTTAATTCACCTTGCAACAATCGCGTTTCTAATGCGAGGAGAAAAAGAGGAAATATCCGAACGTAAATGGTCGATCATACGTTTCCCTTTCGTGCCGTTATGCTCGGTGATTAACGCGCGTGTCCTTAGATCCTCGCGATCGTAAAAGACGGTTCGTCGTCCGGCAGTACATTAAATTGTCTCGATATCCTATCGATGTTACTTTCCCGGCTAAAATTTTGCATGCTAACAACACGCGTGCCCGATATCTTAACGATAGTCACGCTAATTTTTTATGTCGGCAGGCTATATCGATCGAAGTATCTTTGAAATGATATGGTCATAATATTGGTAAATAGTAGCGTGCTTTTAATAAATAGTATTAATTTATTATATGAAACTCAAAAGTGAATTAACACATGTATTCGTTAAAAGAAAAAGAGATTACGCTTAATAATTAAGTACGTGAAATATAATAAATATAAAAATAACGAAAAGCTAGTAATAATAAGCTTGGCAGATTAATTAAATATACTGGGTGCAATATTTTACAATACTTCGAATCAATACCGTACTATTGTGAAAAGAAACGTTGAATGAAATTCTTAAAGATGAAATAGAGAAACATATCAAAAGGCAAACGTACAGTTTATAATATGTACGTTCTAAGTTTAGTAAGTATTGTGATCTATATTAATAAATAAACGTGACTTTTCATTATGGAAAAGCAAGAATATGAAATGTGGGGGCTTAATTTGAATATGGTGTAATGTAACTGGAAAATATTAATTAATTAATTAGACGTTTAATATGCCCGTTAAAAGCGTTCGTTAGTACCAATAAATAATACAATTTTTTTTCCATAGATTTTGATTTCTGCTTGTCCGTTGATCCGTTCTCGGAAATAATAAAATAATGGTTTAATTATATCTAGAGACCAAGTCGTACGGTGAATTTGTGAACATTGCATCGTGACGTTTCCTCTTCGCAGGATTTTACCATGTCAGGTGGGTCTTTAGTCGTCACAGAACCAGAGAACGTGCGACTTCTCGCGCGCTGCACAGTGAATCGTCTCGATTTCGTATCGATGTCACGTCTGCTAGGAATTTAACATGTAAATGTATACGTAAATATATACGATTCTTGCGTGGCTAGATACCTCGGCGATAGTCACGCTAATTCTTAATGCTACTTTATCGTATTGGCCTATGCCAAAGTATTTCTGGATTTATTTCTCGACTATCTTTTACGAGTTCATGCATTTTCAAAAAGGGTTCATCTTTCGCTCATATATATTCTCGATAAAATCGCATCGATGGTTGATGCAATTGAATCACAGGGAAACTATAACGAACGATTAATTAGCATCTTATTCGGGGGCTAAAGACATCATATTTAAATCGATTGGATAAAAAGGAACATTCTATTTTTAACGATTATTTGCTAGGTCACGGATAATGCCATCGGTCAATAAACGATTTCCTCAGATTCATCGATAAAACGTTTTCGTGTAAGAATTATTTCGATCATAAAAAAGGACAAAGTTTACAATCGTCTATCTTCAAAATGGCAACTTATCAATGATCGATAAAACGTTCGCAATAAATTTAGACTAGGTTCTTCTTGTCTCTGATCCTTCGGCGAATTGAAGATTAACACTTCATTTATTTTCGAATGTATCACGATATTTGTGATTTCGCGCACGTTACGCGTAGATCGCAGTTAGTCACGACACAACGCGTTACCGAGTGGTGGCCTCCCTCTAGCGAAATTGGCCTTATCGACTCTTTCTCTCTTTCTCCTTTCCTTTCTCCTTTCCTTTCTCTTCCTTTCTCTCCCTTTCTTTTTCTATATCTTTGGCTTTCGAGATATCCGACAGTCTGGCGAATTACCCTCGGGAAAACACCGATATTAAGTCTCATAAAGCGCCGTCGCTATTTCGAAGAAATACTTAGTTCCGTGGTGTACGCCTTTCATCTTTTCTCCTTCTGTTCGTCGGTTGCGCTCGTTCGTTGCGCACGGAACGGCAATTTCTGCCTAAGAAACGACTCGACTTTCGCTAATTAACGTCCGTTTCGAAGTTACGAATTTTCGACTTTCTTCCGTGGCGAGACGCCACTAACGAAACTCACGGTCAATCGATCGATTTTTTCTTAGAAAGAAAAAAAGAAAGGAGCACAAAAGAAAAAAGGAAAAAGAAAAGGGAAGAAAAATGCAACTCAGACGTAACTTAGGTTGTTTCCTTGAAGTTGGTCTCCGATCGAACTACAATCTGTAAAGAGGCATGTCTTGTATATTAGTACGAAGTTACGAAGGTCCGAACTAAATTTCTCTCTCTCTCTCTCTCTGTCTCTCTCTCACTCTCTCTCTCTCTCTCTCTCTCTCTCTCTCTCTCTCTCTCTCTCTCTCTCTCTCTCTTCGAATTGGAAGTTTTTCTTCACTTTATTAATATTATCAAGATAGAAAAGTCTTTGAATTATTTCAATTTGTTGACAAAATTCAATTTAACTGGAGATAAACTTCGTAATAGTCATTAGCCTCTTTAGTTTCTGTATCGTGATTATAGATTGCAAAATTCCTAACAATACTGTTCATAACAATACTGTTCATAACAATACTGTAGGGTGTATGAAATGATGAATATGAGCGAAAATTATACGTATAGTACCGATAAGGAGTGTTTAGGGAAAGCAACATGCGTGAAGCGAAGGAAGAATATTATGAACAATGGACGATAATTTCTGAGAATGGATATTAGATGAATGAATGGTAGTAAAAATATGTGTATGGTTGTACGTATATTTGAACGAATGATCTTTGTATAGAAGAAAGTTAATCGGAACTAAAAGAAAATCGAAGAGTATAGAACTAAAGAGTCAAAGAGTTAAAGTGATTAATATGTATATATATATATATATATTTTTTTTTTTTAAACGTATTCTTAATTTTTAATACATGTGTCAGACAAAAATAAAATCACATATTTCTATCTAATAACCACAACTAATCACGATAAATAATTTACTCTTCATAAAAGTCCTATGACTTTAGTTATTCATGTACCTGGAAAAATTAATGAGACACTTCGATTTTTCTTTATTGTCGATTAGATCCATAAAATACAATGAATGTCACAAACGACTTGATTAATGCCATTCGGTTTTGTTAGTGAAAGTCTGTTTTAATGAGTTTCATTCTAATCGATAAATTATATCAAGGGTAGAACGAATCTCCACTTCTTCCGTACCTATATAACATTGTTTCAGTTTTGTTTGCCTCAATGTAATTCCATGCATCCGGAAATAATTTTTTTCATCCGTACGACTTTCTCTCGATTTAAGAATTTCTTCTTCGTTTGTTTATCTAAATTTATTCATGAAGCTTAAATTAACCAGTTGATTATACAAATGCTATAGAATTTATATACATTACATGTTATCACGGAAGTTAAATCTATCAATGAACTTGTCTGAGAGACGCAAAATGTTCTCGAGTTCCGTCGATCGACGTTCGAAAGCATAGCATCGATTTTTGTCAGTGAGAGAGAGAGAGAGAGAGAGTAAGAGAGAGAGAGAGAGAGAGAGAGAGAGCGAGAGAAAAAAAAGGAAGACTGAGATTGAGATACAGTATAAATGTAGATTCACAACATAGTAACCGCGATGTTTAATATCAAACATGTAATTATGCGACCGATTTCGCCTAATACCACGTTACCCGCAATATGGAAATCTTGCGGTGCTGCGTGAGGATAATACCCTGTCATAGAACGAGTGCTGCATAATATCATATTGCAATATATTGCAATGGTAGGTGCTACTCCGACCAATACAACTTTCTCGCCTTCGAACGCGATCAAGCAAGTTCGAAAGGAAAGAAAACGTTCCGCTTTAGAAAGAAGTATGGAAAAGATAATATTTGACCTAAAATAATTGGTTAAAACTTTTTCGCAAAACGATACTACCAACGAAATCAAAGTTAAATAGGCGTGAAAATTTTATTCGATGAACTAAAATCATGAAAAACTTGCTTCTTAGAAAAGTATATAATTCAGTCAGCAATTCGAAACTAGTTTTCACTTATCTGTGCATCTTTCTCTTGTAGCCGTAACATTAAATTTGTACACATCGGTAAAGAGAATTGTGTTTCGTATAATTTTCTTCTACTTACATGCGTCACATTATGATAAATTCTATTGAAAGATCATAGTTCGATTTATATATATTGTCTTCCTAAATATATGTACGATTTAAAGTCATCTCGCTATTTCAGGTTTCCTTGACATTGTTATAAACCTATGTATAAGAACAAAGCGTTTATATGTGAAAGTAGATTTATGAAGTATCATAAACTTCGAATCACTTGATCAAACCGTCCTTTGGGTCTATCGCAAAGAATTATATCCATTTTCTCATGTATTTCCGAACGAATCTTCTTCGGTGCGAGTCCGGTAGTATCCTCCTCCCCTTCCGTCCTAATCCGGGCATAGGAATCTCATACATTGACGACGGCCATCAGTCTGCTCCTATCTAATCCATCGTATCGACGAACTTAAACGTATTCTCCGGTCACGGACGAACCTACGAACTTTCGTTAATATACGGCAGTTCATAAGAGTCATCGCGTACAAAATTTATTACATTTTGGAATGGAATTTTTATTTTTCTGCAAAATCAACTATGTTACAGTTTATAGTCCCAAGTAGACGTAAGTAAAAGGACATTTTAAAACATTGAAAATTACCGAAATTATATTTTTTCGTATACGCGAAAAAACGCATAACATTGTTATGCACGATTTTTTTCCCTAAAAACAATATCTTCGAAGTGGTAGATTCAGAATCGAAATTTCTTTTCCTTCCATTCTATTGGGAGATATGAAGCCTACCGATAAAAAATATAAGTGCAAAAATTTGATCATTTAATATTACTTTTTTTCTCATATTTCGTATAAACAATCGTGTCATAGAAAACTCTGAAAAAATTACAACATACATATATATTCCTTGAACTTTCTTCTTTCAGCACACATTCTGTGTAAATATTTCATAAAAAAAAAAAAAAAACATTGTAAATGATTGAGTGAGTATACGCACGCTCACGGAGCATCTGTGTCATATGTATATAATATTTTCGTATAAATTTGCGAGTTGTATCAACAGTTTTCAATTTAATTGATTAGGAGTATATTCATAAATGTTATTCTGCTCACTCCTGAGTAATAACAATTAAAATTTGTACAATGTATATAGCTTGGCAATCACGAGATAGTGGTAAGTAACATCGAACAAGAAAGGATACAATCGAATAAAAAAGGACAAGAAACGTGATTAATTCGATACTACGATAAACGTAAGGATTGTAAACAAGAACGAAAGAAAGATCTAGATGTGTAATACGAATGTACTTTAATTTTAGGACGCTTTAACCCGTTTCAAACAAGAAAGACCTCTTATCATTTAGCCTCGTACGCGTTAATGAGTTTTAACAGGTGGTTTCCTCCCTTGAAAATTCAGTTTACTTCGAACCTAACATGCCTACAGTTTCACATACACATTTCCGACAGTAATCCGGGGGAGGCTATGCATACGTATAGACATCAAACTCATCAAACTTTCGCGAGATCATTTTGAACGGCAGATACGCCGGCGAAAATTTTATCCTTGCCCCATGTCGAATCTCATCACGTATCTTATATCTTTCTCGATGTTCCAACGAGCTGAGAACGTGAAAGGAAAAGTTTGCGATAGGAGCTGGCATTACTTTTAGCAGAATTTCGTTTTATTTTATGTGCCAGTAAATGCTTCGATTTTATTTGATACATGATTGATAAATTGAACCTTCTGGTTTTGTAACATAACAAATTTGTCGATTAAACTAACACAAAAAGCAACCTTTCGTAAGTTCCGTTTCGCTGTATTTTATAAGTTAAAAAATAATGTAATGGTAACGTAAAAAATATACTTAAAACAAAACAAAAAGACCAGCATCACGAACATAATTCGCGTAATTAATTTCATATTAATAATAAATTTTACCTAATAATAAACAATTAATTAAGCAATTAATAATGTTTATAATAAATATACGTTTCGTCTCGAGAGAAATATATAATAACGTGTGTTGATGCGCTTTGTGAACTGCGTTATATATTTATATAAAGGAAAGCTTAAAGGAATCGTATTATAGTATTCTTTACATTGTTTTTTATAAGATTGCATTCACCTATGCGCAACTTATGACCCCAGATGCGTCCGAACATCGGCAATGCCGATAAGGATTCAGCGAATAGCAAAAATTGCGATTCATCCGACGCGTACTGATTACGTCACTCAGAATTCCGCGTAGTCAACGCACACTGTTCACTGCATTCACAATCGGATTTCCGAACATAACATGTTTTTCCGTTTATTATTGAGAGAACTTTTTCTCGAAACTACGTATGTCGATGGCGTCAACGGAAGTTCGAACAATTCAAATGCAATGAACGCAGTACGCTAAATAAATACGATCCGTGCGAGGCGTCAATTGTCGATAAATGGACATCGATCTTAAGAATCCACAACCAATTTGTATTTATATTTTAGATATTATCTGCGAATTTGTAGTTTACAATTCCTTGTTTGCTCCGCGTCAGGTTAATATGTACCTGAAAAAATATACTGGCAAACTTTTGGATGCTGCTTTTAACAAACGATTATTATTATAAATGAGCACAGTTTCGCTCATAGTTCAAAGATTATCCATTGGGAATGTCCCCTTACTCGTTCATTAGAAATCGTCAATATTGTTCAAAGTGCAAATAATTATAAACGCGAAACAAAAAGACACTATCCTGATATAATGAATCAAAAAATAAAGAATCATTTACAAGTTAATTTTCCGAAGGAAATTTACTCGTTATCATTCAGTACTCTCGTATTAATTACTTACAACCAATCACCCGTACCTTTCGTCCTCGGCATGATTGAGCGATCGGAGGGACTTAAAAATTCACTTACTACTTAAGAAGTTCTGCGGTGGCTCCAAAACACACGTTCGCGATTTCGGTCAAAATTGAGGGAGGTTGTTTCCTCCTAGCTGTTTGGAAATGAGGTGTAGGTTGACATCGAATGCTCTTGAGATCGTCTTATATTATTCATTGATCCTAATATACGATAGTTATTTATTAATGATCGGTCACTGAATTCATTTTCCGACGTTCTATTGTGTTTTATAAATACAATCTGTGCGATTGTTAACAAAGAAAGAAATTTTGCGAACAAACACTGACTTTAACGACTGCATTGCACGCAGTCGATGCAAATATACTTGCGTTTTAAATCGCGAAACGCGAACGAACAAACATTACTTTCATTTCGCGATTTTTTGGTTTTTATTTTAACGATACAACAATTTGCGAGCTTTTGCAATGATATTTTGGAACATAAATATAAAATCAGAATTATTAGAATCATTGATATAATGAGAAATCGTTGAAAATATATTCGATACTGATATATCCTATCCCGAAATAAGGTAGAACGTTAATGAAAATAAAAAAGTATAAAAGAGTTTCTTATTGCGATCGACATCGACTCTATTTCGCGATTGTACGTATTATTATTTAAATATTAGTTTATTGTACTTCCTGCATATTATATATTGTTTAAATAATTATAAAATCATCGAATGTATTAATTTTCTAATCTTGGACGGTTGGGAAGAGAGAGCATCGATGCTTACTCATCGGAATGTAAAAGTAAACTGGTTCGACAATGGCCAAAGTCACTTTAGCGTTTGTTTTTGTTTATATTATTGTACATACGACCAAAGACTTCGAGTTCAATATATGAATGTATTGAAATATTAGATTAAAATTATTTTCTTTTTCATGAGTATTACGAGTTATGTAATGTTTAAATAATTGGATTATTGCTTAAATATTAGTTCCTTATATTTCGTGTATATAATATATTATTTAAATAATTATAAAATCATCAAAAGTATTAATTTTTGTATCTCGGCTGGTTGGAAAGTGGAAGCTTCGATGTTTACTCGTCAGAATCCGAAGGAGAACTGGATCGATAATTGTCTAAGTCAGTCATAAGTTCGCATATGTTTACTTTAAATGTATTCAAGGACTCTGAGATCAAAATTTAACTATATTGAAATGTTACATTAAAATTATATTATATTCCATGCATGCTAAGAAATATGTAATGTTTGAGAATATGTTCTTTCGTTAAAATATTAATTTTTTTTTTTTTAATTTCGTTTTACATTATAGATTATATAAATAATTTGAAAATAATCTCTTTCGGATACATGAATATCTTTATCCATTCTTTTTATTTTTAACCATTGTCCTATTTTTCTCTAATTTTCCTAATCGTCTTGCTGGATAATTGCTTGCTCTCGAGAACTATAATACGATACTTAGCAAGACTAAGTAATCGCCGCAAAAATCTCGGTTAAACGTGGTTGACAACGTTGCTGTAGAAATATCTACATAAAACACATTTAACTAGTCTCTCGTTGCCGAGAATTCTCTCGTAGAAACGTTTAAACTCAATCATTGAAACACATTTAATATTCGTGTATATATTTTAAGAATATATTTATTTGTTATACAATAACGATATTCAATCCGATAAATCACTATTTCAGTTTGGCCTCGTGCGATTAATTTCTATTTTATTAGATTAATTCAATTTGTATCTATCGAGGCGATTCCTCGAGAGTAATGTGTAATTTTTGACAAAGTTAGGCCAACGACGAATACAAGAACGAGTCGACGTATCAACCAACGTTCAATTACGCTTGGCAAACTTAACATCGTAGATCTTCGTAAGAATTTCGGTCAGAACAATTTGTTTCCTTCAACGTTACTTCGCACTTTAATACTTAACAAATTTGTGATGGCATCCAATTTCGGTGGATCTCGCCATAAAGTACGGAGAATAGAAAAATCGACAATGTTTAAATGAAAAAAAGTCTTTGTTGTTAAGCGACTATAGTGGAACCCACTTCGTTTTAACGGGTCCATCGGAAAAATCTATAATCGATAGAATCGCATTAATTTGATGATGTAAATGAAAGAAAAACAGAAAAAAGATGTTGGTGCAGTGATGACGATGGTTGTAAGTACAGCGATAAAATTTAATTTATTTGATGCTAAGACAACAAAAATTATTTTTTCGGGGGAAAAAAAAACGTTTGAAGTTTTGAGGTTATTGAAAAACTGAAAGATTAAACTATAGAGAGAACGTAATGATAAACTATAAAGAGATTAATTATGTTATCGTGCATTTATTTGTTTATGTTCAAAGCAACAACTCTCTCTCTCTCTCTCTCTCTCTCACACACACACACACACACTCTCCTTCTCTCGCTTTGTCCCATTCTAAGATCGAGAAACTTAAAGGCACGAAGAAAATATTACTTTCGTATCTTTCGTTGGCATGAAAGTATGACTAGTAAGCCCATTTCTGCAGTCAAATATCAAACCTCGGAAGTATAGCTGCCTTTGAAACGGATGTTCGCGCCCCCATGTAGAAAGCTGGCCTAGAATGATAGGTGGGAGCGCCCGGAACCCGATGCCATCTAACACCAGAAATTCAACGTGAATTACGAATTTCTTCGTTCATCTTTTATACTATCATTCTCTATATTATTAATAGTACTTCGAAATTCTGTTGAAACGTGTTAAATTCGGTCAGAAAAACAAAATAAATAAACTTTTCAAACTAAATTACTTAGAATGAGAAGTTGTTTCTATTAATTGGATTTATAAAATATTTGCGATTTTTCAAATAATGTAAAATTTTCAAGAGAATACGAATATAAAAGACAAATACACCATGAAATATCAATTAGTCGTATCATAGACTGAATTTAAATAACGTTACATTTTGCTTTCTAATTTTAACTATTTTGTAACAGGACTATTAGTGCTGCGTTGTTTTTCCTTTTAAATGGACATCGCAACTACTTGCATAGTAACACGAACTATGCTCGGCACTTTAAAGAAAGAAAACTCGCAGGAAAGAAATAATCCTTTTTTGATGATTTTATCCTCTATCGGTAAAGGTTTGCACCTCGACTAAGGCTATAAGTTTACGGGTTCACAATAAAGTTAAACCTCTAGCGATCAGTTATAGCGACAGGGTCACTGGATGATTTATCGAATCCTTCTGACACCGCGTCGTTAATCTTCTACTGCACTTTATAGTCATCAAGTTGCATAAAGATGTGTATTGCAAGACTATTATGGCACTAACCGACACTATAATACATAATAGGCATTCGATTGGTTCATTCGATGAACGTAATTTATCTCGACGCGATAATCGAGAAACGACGAGAGTAATATTGGAAAAAGTTTAATGAATAAATTTTCTTCAAGTACTATCGATTATTTTACCGGATGAAGCGGTTTAAGTTAAGCAAATATACATGTTTTAACGTTATTGCTGGATTCGATCGCTTTATTTACATTTTTTACAGTAACCATTTCAATGGAACATTTTTAAAAATTAAAAAAATAATTTTTGTTATCATTACATTTTTACGGTTTTCATAAAGTACGTGTGCATTTGAAAATCATTCAATGGAGTTTTGTAATATTCAAATGAAAGTAATTAAGGGTAAATACGAAATGTATGCTTGCAATGATGTAGAATATTCATTCAATTAACGGAAATGATAGGTACTTATAGCATAGACCAGCGTGGGAAAATGCTTTCGTATGATCCAAGTGTGACTATTTTTTAATCTCTATAATGAGCTTACCGATCAGCTGGTAAACGCATGCTCGATACATGCGATTTAAATGTCCCGTTTACAGGATTACGACATTATTTAAGGCAATTAAATATTGCCTTTTGATATTTACATTGATTTTAACTTTAATCTCGATGAATTTTTCTTTACCAGTAGTCGTTACTGATAGTAGTTACGTTTAATTAAAAAGAGTGTGCTGTATAGCGCGCTTATGCCTGCTTGCTTTATTATTTCGGTGTACATTGAAGAATATGGTATGGTGTTTCTTAATTGAGAAAACCTGCCATAATTGGCTACATGATACTCTCTATCATAAAGCGTAACTTAGAGATAGTTTGTATGAAATATTTAAAGGAAGAAGAGTGGTTGTCTCTTGGTTACACGCCGGATAAGAAGTTTTGCTCCAGTCGCTACAGTGATCTAACTTGAAATTTATTTTTACAGTTAGGATAACTGCCATTAAAAATGAATAACGATTTAGAATTTTGTTTACGATCGAAAACCGTTAGCCAATGATGCCCTAAAATGCATAACTAAGCACAAACAATTGACATAAAAACCTTAGTTATTATTCGATTACTGTACGTTTAATGGTTATAAAAGTCATTCTTCATAAACTAAATAATAAGATAATAACGTTTTCAAATTTCTTGGAGATATTGAACATTACTTAAAATTAAAACACAAAAGCATTAAAAATATTCTCAACTGTATATAAAATTAAAAGCCTTCAACTTTTTATCTTAGTTTTCGTTATTAATATCGTAGAATTGATAAGGAATGTCATAACGACGAGAAGACTGTTCCACACCGGTTGAGATACGGAGAGATATGAACACAAAACGATGCTAGTTTAACGGTTGCCAAACACGTTTGGATTGATTCACAATTACCGGTTGGAAGTTTTGTTAGTGAGCATCAAGTATACATACACGCAAATTTCGCGAAGACAGCTTTCAATTTTAGACTTTCGGGATATGTGTAAGCGCTTGCTTCTCGGGTATAATAATTTCCAAGTTTCCAGTATGTCTATTTATAGAGTTATTATTAAATTTCTATTTCCTATCGTTATATTTTCTATTCTTTGATTTCTTTCCTCTTTACTTTCTGATAGTTAATCTTTCGATTTCTATCACTAACTTCTCATTATGATCTATCGAATCTGCATCTTACCCATCGATAGTCGCTTGACTAAGATAAAATAAAACCGTAACAGTCCGTATCATAGAAAAGCATAAATTTTCGAATATTGATCATGTTCGTGTCGCTTAACAAGTATTTAATAATGTAAATCTTTCGCACATCATTAATAAAAAAGTTATACTAAGTTTTTTGAAGAGTTTAATTAGGAAACTGAGAGGGTCATAAAGTTATTGAAAGTTACTGAAAAATTATAATAAACTATAACTGACCGAAGATATTTTCTTATACGATATTTAATGAGAAGTAATTCCTTGCCATTATAATTCTTTTATCAATTTGAGATAATTATTTTTTCACAATTGATTTTTCCTTAATTTATTCATATTTTTTTTTTCCCGACGTATAAACTCGTACCTGAAGAATCTCGAAAGAAATGTCCTCCTTCATTTCCATTTTTACGTGAAATTCGAGACCGAATATTTTCCGATGACGAAAATTATGTGTCTTCGTTCGTACGAAGGATTCTTGTCGTATATATCTACGTATGTATTTACGTGGAAGATTTGAAGAACAGAGGGATTTATATTGAACGTTGTCGAAACCGTTTCTATCGGAATAGAAAGGGGATTTTGGGAACGGATGAAATTCCATAGAGAGAATAGACATAAGTGATGGAACGAAGAAAGAGCCTTGGGTCAACGAATGCGATGCATAACTCAACGTTACGACCTTTCGTAAAATCTATCATTACCTTTCGATAGTCGCCCCCCCCCCTCCTTATGGGCGTCTAATCAAATTAATTAGTGAAATATAATACCGGTAAACTATAATTTACGATCAAGCTATCGAGAGTATTCCTAAGATAGATCACTCTGATACGTGTATTGTTATGCTGAAATGACGTTAATTACACCAATGCATTGTACATGTATCTGATTGATGAGTCAAAGCCGGGACAGTGTTTAATGGAAAATTAGAGATGAAATGATCTTTCTCTTATCTTCGTCATTGCGACAAATTTCTTTTATACAATTTTTACTCGAAATCGACCCAACGTATGATATAAGTAATAATTAAATAATTCCGGTGATCTATCAATATTATGTGAAATAAAAATGTGTGAATGTGAAATGAGGGAGAGAGAGAGAGAGAGAGAGAGAGAGAGAGAGAGAGACAAAGAGAGAGAGAGAGAGAGACAGAGAGCAAGAGAATGATATGAACTATATGACAACGGTATAGATACTATCAATAAGAAATATCAAACTGTTCGTAGAAAACTGTAAACTTTCGTAGAAGTGTAAATTTTCGGTAAACTGCATCGTAATAAGTATTTCACGTCACTGATAAATTCCTTTCGCGAAGTACAATTTGCAACGGTTCCAACATTCCAACCTTTATCTTTTACCGCTAAGTAGGCGGCAAACGATCCGTAGATTTCTGTCCCCCCCCCCCTTCTCTACCATCCCATTTCTTCTATTTGTATGTGTTTGCACGCTTGAGGGTGCATCCGCAGAGTAGAAGTACTTGCGTGCACGAATGCACGCGAGTGCACGTCGCATAAGCGCGCGTTTAACGCGGATGAAGTATAGTCGACGTTTGAATGGAGAGATTTAAATCAATGTGCCTGACTAGCTCTCACCAGTCGTATAGATAATGCCGGGACGAGTGACGGCAATCGTAAATCCTACAAAGGAATTTAACTACGGAAAAAGAGCGTTCGACCTCGAGCCACACGCAATTGTTTAACGAACCAATCCATGGGTAATTTCATTCTTTTTTTTTTTTTTTTTGTATAGAATTATATAAAACGTTGTTAAAAGAAAAGAAAAAAAAAAAAAAAAAAAAGGAAACACCAAGTATTCGTGCTTCTTACTTTATTATAACCTCTTGTAGTAACGGTTCGTTACAATTTTTCTCTTATTAAACATTTCCTGTTAGATTGTTAATTAATCATTTCGATATTTTGTAGAAAGGTATATTTTCACAGGAAGCTGTATACAAATTCAATTAAGTGTACATTATAATATTATTTATGTAACGACGATAAGGATTATTCTTTCTCATTCAACATTTATTAGCTTATTCTTCATTATTCAACGACGGAGAATATAAATGTTAAAGAAATATATTCTCTCTTAATACTTTTGCCGATGTTAATCTTCGAAATGTTATTATCTCGAAAGAATTATATCGCATTATAATATTTTCAGTAGAAATCTCTTGTAATATTAAAAATACTATGAACCTAGTGCAGACGTCAACAATGCGTATGCACGTATTATATATGCTGATAGTAGTGACTGTGGGTGGTGTCAATATTGCTAATGAAAAAATTCATTTTCGCGTTACAATCGATCGATGAAGGTTGTAGTTACTGCCAGGATTCAGCAATAACCGAACAATAGCGGGCAAATGAGTGCTGGCTATTCTGTATCCACTTACTCCTTTTATCCTTCAACACCACTTTATTCTCCTCTTTTGCAATGAATTTTCGTTCTCCATTCAGTTCTCTATTTTCCTTCTCTATCTCTTTCACCAACAGTCCTCTCACCCCTTCTCTTTCATTCTCAATGGCTTATTATTATGTATATCGTAAAATAGGAGCAATCTGACAAATTTCTCATAAATTTTCATACAAATAAGGTTTAAGGAATATTTTAAAATCGAATCTTTGTAAAAATACATTGTAAAATTATTTATAACGCCTGTCTCTATATTATCGACCGATCAAATTATAATTGACATAAGCAATCGCAAATTACGCTTTGATATAGCTGATCTCGAGATATTCTACGAAGACCTCGTTTTCTTTGTCCCATGAACCGATAACGAGGTCGTATCAATTATCAGAGACCGCAGCATCTTGGAGTTCAACTTATTATAAGATAAATATGCCTTTGCACGTAAGAATATTAGAAAAGAATTGAGTCAATTACGTATGATACGTATACTAATTTCTTTTATACACTTTCTTAATACTGTTACGATTTTCATATTCGAACAGATTCAGCGTTACTACATGCAATAGATCGTTTTAATTTGCATTTCCCATGATCATTCATTTGAATCAATTTTGTAGAATCATTATATACTGATATCGCTAAGGATGGTCTCACGAGTTAGATCTTCTTGTAAATTCGATTAATCAAATCGAATTATCAATCAAAAACACCAATCATTATAAGATTTGCGTTATTCCTTCCTGATTAACGATTATCTTTTTAATAAAATGATTTTATTTAAGCATTTCGATTTCGTATTTTATGTTTAATTAACTAAAAGAAATCATTACAATCTCGGTATTATGAAATGTCCGTGAATAGGAAATATGAATTATTCATATTCACTTAATCTGCACTTTGCTCTTTGTTTCGTTGAGTACCATCTAAAGCAAGCGCCGTATACTCGGAACATGCAATTACAGAGGAATCTTCTAACGCGCTAATAAGCAAAGTGTTCTTTGCCGCTTGCTAGTTGCGCGTACCAAATAGAAATTGAAAGAGAAAGAGAGAGAGAGAGAGAGAGAGAGAGAGAGAGAGGAAAGAAAAAAATCGGATAGTTAGTAGCAGACGATTCTCTCAAGATACTTGATGCGTGCATTTCGTTGAAACACACCCTCCTCGTCCTTTCGTTTTCGCCCGACTTCCTTTTCTAGTATACCAAAGCGATTCAAGATAGCTACGTCCGTCCACTTATAACGCTAATTTCTGTGTTCGTTTCCGTCCGCTGTTCGTAAATTCCACTTGGCCCGATTCAATGTAACCTCCGTACCGGATATTATCGTACATACATACGGTATTATCAGCGAGCTACTCCCTCTTCCTAATTACCACTACTTCTACTTATAACGGCCGCAATAATTCTGTGACTTTAAAGTTCCTCCATAACGTCGAATGCGTTTGCATTTAGTATGATACCATGGCGCAATTACCAAGCAAGAGTCATAGAATTTGGACACACGCGTTAACTACTTTTCTTAAATTTCATAATATTCACGCTGTTAATAAACATTGTCTTCCATCATTGATACATTATTATTCTCAGGTTCAATTGGAAATGACATCCACTCGTTATTCGACGAAAGAGAGAAAAAAAAAGAAAAATGTATTTTGTATAGGTATTTCGTTTAAAAAACAAAAGAAAATTTTGAAAAAGTTATTGATATGTCAAGAGTATCCTGAATCTAATCGATAACACGAGATCGTTTTTTAAATCCAGTTTAAATTTATGTAATCCGTAAACCACAAACCACTTTTACGAGACTCCAGTAACGTTCAATTCATTTTTAACCTCATCTCGGGCAAACGCATACTCCTCGTTGTATTTTATAGACACTACAATATAGAATAAAAAAGATCGATCGGTAAAATGCGATTGGGTACAATGGACATATAGAAGATTCGCGTGCAACGTTATATTCTCGGATAGGTCGAAGAATCTTGGTGGGGGATAGAAGTAGGTGGAGTTTTGAGGGTAAAACAAGAAATTGGAAGGGGAAACAAATGAGATAGAAAAATCAACGGGGTAGATAGTTGAGTACTTGCCATCGAGAATCACGTTAAAAAGCTGAAGATAGCTAATTATTTCATTAGACGCGGCTTTCACGTGGTTGATTCCGTTTGAAAGCTTTCCGGCATATCGATTTGCGTGCACGTACCTGTTATTTCGCTTCGCTTATTCCTCGAGTTACTCTATTCCCCATTTCTTTATACTACATCTATTATTTCACATTTTTCTACTCATCGTTTCTATACTACATTTCTACCATTTTAAACAACGTTTCACGAGATTCGATACGCTATGATTCATCGACGCGATATCACAGAGAATCATCCCTTTCACGTTTTACCGTTATTACAGTAATCTCTATCTTTATCGGTCCCTGCTTGCCTGTTAGACTTCGAAGAGGGAGCCCGTCGAACTTCTCACACGATTAAAATCAAACGGATAAACAGTCTTTCGTAACGAACTCAGTCACGCCGACACAAATAATGGTGCTTTTATTTGGCGAACGGGGTAATTCGTTTATCTCCTTTTTCCAGCAAGCCGTGGGCTGTTTTAGGGGGGCGAGGGTAACGGAGAAGAATGAGAAGAGAGAGAGAGAGAGAGAGAGAGAGAGAGAGAGAGAGGGAAGAGGAAAGGGACGGCAAACGGTCGGTTGGTCGGTCGGTCGGTCGGTCGATCGATTGGTCGGTTCAGCCGAACGTCGGTCGACCAGTCGGACTACATTGAATCAAATCTGGATTACGCGCATACGTTTTTACCTGATTGTAAACAGTTAACAACGGTTCGTGCACGCGTTCGAACGCGTGCAAAACGCGCGGGAGAGCGGTATGCATATGACTGTCGCCGTTTGATTGGACAGCAACCCAACTGACAATTTGCAATTGTCACGAGGAGTTTATTGTTCGACATTCGATGACGGACGAGAGTAATTTTAAGGTAAGAGAATCGAGATTTTCAACCTATTTTATTCCTCATACGGAATGGAACTTTTACATAGGAATATCTTAATGTTTCGGTTACTCACAGCTTTACGATAGTACTTGTCCAGGGAAATTTATTATTTTTCAATATATCGGTACGCCGTTAAAGTAACTATTTATTTAAAAAACAATTTGAAACCTTTAGGAATTTTCGTTTAACCTCTAACCCATATGTTATTATTGTTATTATAGTAATAATAATGACAATAAGAGAGATAGCATACTGATAAATCAATGAATTAAATTGTTAATATTTTCTACAAAGAGCGTCAATTACAAGCGTATCTATTAGCATATATGGATACTTTCGAAAATTATATTTTCATAGTTTCAAGAAGCTTTTGGTAATTTATTGAACGATATTACAGGCAAATTTTTCCTCTAAAACCTAGTGTAAAGCTATCGAATGGAGATGGGTTTTTATGGAAAAATAATAGAAAATCAAAGTTGGAAGGTACGAAGGAACGCAATATCGATTCTGGTATTGCAACTCAATGAAAAAAAGTTTTCGTCATCTAGTGGATTAATCGATTCGGCGATAATAAATTCCGTGGATTATTCAGTGATAACTAACAGTATTTTTGTTCGTAGACAAATCGAAAAGATTCACGTTCGCTGTGGAATACTTCGATTATTCCGACGTGTTCCATTTCGATTTCCGATAATTCCTTCGGTCTTTTGAAATTTAATGTTCATAAAATAAACTTGCGAAAATCGAAAGTGCGGTCGGATTGGACGCACGCAAGAATTAAGCTCAATGAAATGGTTTGTTCGATTTGACGACGAAGACGATTTTACAGAAGGACGCAAAATTTATGGTTAATCTTTTTGAACACAAGATAAACACGAGAGTCTGTATTTTTTTCTCGATCCATCTCGGCTCTATAGCTCGAATTCAATTTCAATTTTTTTTCCCGTCTCGCTCTCTTGCACTCTTTGTCTTTGGATTCATCCACCCTGTCTTTTACGAAGAAAAGAAAGGAAAGAAGTTAGTTGATCGAGCGAGACCTCGAGTCGCACGACTACCGGTCGATATTGCTCGTTAATTTGGTGAAATTAGAAAGGCAAGAAGAGTGCACTTTTGTCTGTAAGGAGAAGTCAAGCGAGTTTTACTACAGAGAAAGGCAGAGGACAAAACGAGAGAATCTCTCTAGGCAGCTTATATATATATATATATATATATATATATATATATATATAAAATATATATATATAAAATATATATATATATATAAATATAGATATAAGAGAGAGTACGTCTATCTATATATATTCCTCGATCAATTCTCGGTATCAAACTGTTAATTAGCTCCTCGATCAAAAGCTACTCGATCTGCGCACTCGAAGCTTTCTACTTTTCAATTGGCCCGCTTCGCCATTGCAAAATGATCGAAAAATTTACCTAGAAGAGCGGATCGAAGACATCAAAATTGATGTTAGACTGTAAAACTTTGAATGGCAATTGAGAAATTGATTTCAATTAAATTTTAATAATACTTTTCTTCATTCTCTCTCTCTCTCTCTCTCTCTCTCTCTTACTGTCTGGTCTTCTTTGATTCTTACACAAGACTTAAGTCAAACAGTGGGTATTATTTCCTACAATGAGCTTTCTACAACGAGTTTAATTGCTAACGACGTATATGATCTCGTATTATAGAAATTAAAAATGTTTTCCTCTCTTTTTATAAGAGTACATAGATTTTGTACATAAATTTTATTATTTTTCGTGGTGTCATGAAATCTAGCGCGATTAAATCAATGAAAAAATGTACAAGAGCTTCAATTTGTCAGAACGAATCTCGAAAGACAGGTAAATCCATACTCGTGAAAATAAATACTATTGTTAGCGTACAAGCTTATACGTCAGCTCCACGATACTTGAAAATCTCCGGAATGATATTTGTATGAGTTAATTTTATCCAACTACGCATTATTGGTTTTAATATTTATTGTGAATATTGAACGAACGTGAATTGGGTGATAAATAATCGAATGGACGTGATACAAATATATACATTTGATTAATATCTTAACGTTGTGGAAACATTTCGCTTGCGATGGTATGATTATTAAAAGTTTATGGGAAAGAGTTTTTAAGGGTAACGAACCATCGAGTTCATTTAGAAAAGCGATCGTAACGAATAAATATGAAAAGCAAGGAAGAGTGTTCTTAAAAACTCTAGGAGGAAATGAACGATATGAGGATGCAAAAACGGGGTTTGAAGACTCAAAGGAGGAAAAACAGAATGATAGAAAAGAACAGATAGAAAAAATACACTAGAAGAAGAAGTTAAAATAATTCAAACGATATGCCTTATTACTAAAGTGTCAATTTAATTACATAAACCTTATTTACAAAGTAAAGAGTAGAAATGTGATACAGCGTCAGGGCTAAAAGCTAAAACATTAAAGTGGAATTCGAAGTTTCCTTGAAATATATATATATATATATAAGCGCGCACACATACATATATATATATATATATATATATATATATATATATATATATACCTGCAACACCTCTCGTATGGACACAAATCCTGAAAATTAGAACGATGTTCGACTATAGGGCAATCTGTTTGTCGAACGAATCCCGATTGAAGTCCGTCAAATATTCGTACGATCAATCGATGCCGACAATCTAAATAGATCCACATATATATCTCCACATATATCTTCACAAATATCTCCACATATAAATGTAATGTTCCATTCGTGGAGAAATATATCTCCTCTTCGATATTGATCTTTTACTAACAATATTTGGAGTAATTAAAAAATATTTTTGAGCTTATGGAATACGAAAGACCGATCGTTTCGATCATGATGATAATAAATGAATTTGTATATTAAAGTATAAGATTTATTCGTTTATTTGTCGCGACGTAAATTACTGTAGCATTACTGTTGAATAAAATATCTATGTGATTATATTATTCACAGTAAATAAAATGGTTAGTATACTTCGTAATCAAGGTATTTCGATTTTCCATGGAACTTGACATACAAAAGAAAGTTTGTTTCTCTTGTTAGATAGTTATGTTACAATTTTGAATGCATACGTGTCTTCACCGAGGCAATTAATATCGGAATCGGTCGAAGTAAGGCTATTGTTTTTCACGGAAATAGTATCGAGGTAAAGTTAAACAATATGCATTCAGTACAGAATATTGAAGACTATAAGATACGTCTTGCAACATCTTGTTCAATCTATCTTATCAGAAACTAAAAGAACAAATAGCACTTGCTCTTCGTTAAAGAGTCATATTACGAATACTAAGATAATTTCAATATCTAGTTATATAAAAGTAATAAAGGTGTTATAAATGAAGAATGAAAATGTCTACTCGTAAAACAAGGAGTCGTTATCCCGATCATGTCATCAACATTTCGCGTCAAAAGCGAGAAACGTAAAGCAATATTCGACTTTAACACTCAACTTGAACGCTCGATGTTCAAATTACATTATTAAACTTAAACTCCCGATGTGAAATCATTTCGGTTGATATTTTTCGTGTCTTTGTCAGCGTTCTTTTGACAAAAAGAAATGAGAACAATTTTTTAAACGACCGAAATAAAAAATAAAGAAAGAAATACAAATAGTAAATTATAAACAAATTACGAGTAATTATGATTAAAACCTTTGGTACCTAATATGAATCTACGTAGAAGTCGCGCGTGCAATAACATTCGTGCTATTTTTTTTGCTTACCGTTTCGAGGACAAAAATCCACTATTAGAAGAAAAGAAAGAGAAGGACAGAGAGAGAGAGAGAGAGAGAGAGAGAGAGGGAGGGAACAGCCAGAGAAGCAGAAAGCAGCATATTTTAACGTAGAACGTAAGTCGACAATTCGCAGGCTGCTCGGTTGCTGTACTCAAGAAGGGGAGGGTGACAAAAATGCCTCGTATCGGCGACAGGTAGAAAGGGAGAGGAAGGGAAAGAGAGAAAGAGGGTGAGCTTTCGCAGTTACAGCGAGGAGAAGAGAGGAGTGGCCTGATCATTACGGCTGCACCAGGGCACTTCGGTTTGAGCACGGTGCAGTCTGAGGGCTCTCACTTACCGCGGAACCGTGATAACAACTACCTACATACTAACCCTCCTTTTCCTCCTCAAATTCCTCCTCTTTACCCCTCCCTCTTCTACTCTCTTCCTCTTCGTTTTCATCTTGCTTGATATGTCCTTCTTTCCTTTTTTTCGCACTTTCCTCCATATTCTTCGTTCTTATTCTTTATTTTTATTTTTACTTCTCTTTTCTTTTATTTTTCTTTTTTAACGTTTATATGCATGCCAATCCTCTAGTTTTTCTTTTTCTCTTCTACTTTTATATTCGTTCATACATCCTCCCTTTTTTCTTTTTTATTCTTTCTATTTCGACCAGTACATACGTTTATCCATCTATTTCTTTACAATGCCTCTTTTTCCTAACTATACTTTTCTCATCTCACTTTCACCGATTCCCATTCGGTCTCCTAGCTTTATTTCAACTTCGTGCTTGATTTTATTAGTCTATTTACCTGTTCACCACAGTCGTCTATTTATTTTTTATACATAAGTGTTTACACATTCATTTTTCATTTTTCTTTTCTCTCTATTTCTCTCTCGTTTTTCGGTTTGCTCGTCGTTTATATGTATATCCTTGTGTCGCGTCAACGTTATCCCTGTCGTTTCTTAGTTGATTTCACTCTTGTTCTCTTTCCCCCTTTTCCCTTTTGATATCGTCTTACGTTTTACATAAAACAGTAACGCGTATTCCGAGTGTGATTCTCTAGAATTTACATCCCTTAACTTATATTCTTCCTTTCTTTGTTTTTCTCTTTTTCACTTTAACAGTACCGTGTAATACGTTACAAACGTCCGATTCGTAGAAAAGGCTCGATGAAGATAATGCTCCTTTGGAGGGCACGTTGTAGATGCATATTTTATGAAAAGGAGAAACATAAAGACGTGAACGTGAGTACTTCTCTCGAATGGAAAAAGAGAAGGAGAATATCACTGAAAGTACTTTCGTATTATCCACGATATGAATTCAGCATGTACCACGAGAATAGAATAAAAATTTTAAATCGATTCATACTGTCCTAGCATCTTTCCGAATATGTTTGCTGGTCTCTTGCTAAATACATGTAAATTTATAAAGTGTTGACAACGATTATTTATATTTTTAAATATATTCAATGATGAAACTAACTTTTCGATTTGGTTTTTTTTTTTTTCTTATTAGATCCTCGATGAAAAAGTGAAATTTTTCTGATTGGTTCGCTATGTTCTCTTTCCCTTGTTCGATTTCAACTGTCCTGGGAGACCGCCCTCTTCCACTTGTATTATCGTGATGATTTTTATGTGTACAAACATGTGTGCATATGTGTGTGTGTATATATATATATATATATTTAAAAAATATCATAATTCCTGTAGAACTCGAAAAAGAAATGAAAAATTTCATTTCTATCGTTGACGTACGATCATGGTAATCAGACGGCATCACTAACTTAAAGAATTTGTGTTTCTTGCCGCAGATTCGTTAATTGATACGCATCTCATTATTGATAATTAATGGGAAACAAAATTTATTTACATTCGATACTGAAGAGCTCGGGTTGGTGATTCGTGATATGATGGTTCGTGTAGCAATGTATTTGGTTATTGATAGATATGTTATAATTGTGCAGTTAGAATTCTTGTTATATGCGATGTTTTGTATATATAGCACGATATTTGTTTAATGTTATATTCGTGCTAACTACTTCAACGATTCAGGGATGATCAATAACGTGCTTCCGTGATGTATTTAGATTCGATTGTAATGAATTTATTTGAGACATTTTTAACGACTTATTTGAGACTCATTCTCGTTTTGCACTCTTAACGGATTACCCAGAAAGATGATCGGATTAATTTGGAAAAGGACAGGGAAAGGGAAGAAATAATTTCGTATTAGTCGGAGGTTTGTCGGGATTGTTCGATTTTATATAAATGTGTAATCCCTCGTACGAAGTGTCGTAAATCAATTTCTGCTATACGAAGAGAACGTATCATAATTTCTTTTTCGATCGTATCTATTGTCATTCAATAGTTTTACAGGAATTTATAGTCTTCGAATTACCTCCAACCGATTTACTTGCAAGTAGTGTACCTATTTTCCACAACGCATAATCCTCGTCCGATAGTTCGTAGTTTACGAAACAGAATCCCGTTTCTCGTATTTCAACTAAATATCTTGTTGCTTTCAAAGCTGAGGTTCATCTCAACCGATTGGAACAATTGTGAAAGAGGTAATGCAATTGAGAACAGGTGTCCCATTAATTTTTGGAATACGCTAGTATGTACTGTGAGAGCAACAAGTTTTATAGGTAGACATGTATGTTCTACGCATATATGTGTCGTGCCAATAGATATAGTATGAAATAAGGGAATGCATGTAAGAGTTAGATTACACGTATAGCATATATAATGCCTTTTCGATAAGTTTATTATCAAGTTTGTCCCTTGAAGTAGTAATGAAAATAAGAGTGAGGATCATTAAAGACCTGTCCCTGATCCCCCATAAAGGGTTCATTAATGACTATACTATTTTGAGTCACCGTGTAGGTTCTCAATTTATAAACCCACACGAGAAAGCTACACGTTTTAGAAAAGTATCAGGATGAATGTTTAAAGATTTATAACGCGAGATTTTATTTTGGTAAGAACATTATATTGATCACAATATTCTTTAATTTAAAAAATACTTATTTTCTTACTAAGATTATTTTTATTTAAGGCAAATATATGTCATTGTTATTTGACCCTTTTTTTGTTTTTATCATTTTCAGCTTTTCTCTTCTCTGTTTCTTGTTTCATTTTGGGTTGGAAATCCCAGTGTTTCGAATTTACATCCTTGTCATAAAGAGTTTCCTTTATGAATATAAGTAGTAGTAACTTGTAATACCAACAAAAACTCGTGTAAGTACTTACGTCGCAAAAGGCACTTGCTGAACTTTGAAACCACTAGCTCTATTGGCATTTGACTTTTTGGTGGATAACGAAAGATATATATATATATATATATATATATATATATATATATATATATAGATAAATGTAATATGAAAATGAGTGTCAATATATTAAAAGCAAAATATGTATTCGCCAAATGTCCTTTGGTTTCAATTGAATTAGAAATTATTCGTTGCAAGTCAGCCATATCATTATCGGATCGCTATCTACTTAATGCGATTCGATGATATCTTTAAAATAATAGTGCCAAGATATAAAAATATCAGTGTCAAATACCATTAATGAATATGAATAATTCTATTTACATATCGCGAAAGAATTAAAAGCAATATCACGAGGGAGAAAAATATGGATCAATGACATCTACAGGATTTTAATAAACGAAGTTTCGTGAATGACTGGTTTCGTGCAATTCATAAAATTGGATTAGTTCCGATATTGCATTCACATTGTCCGTCGTTATAAAAACAAAACCATTATTGTCTTTCCATTAAAGTTTTTCATGAAAGAGAGAGGAAGAAATAGAGAGGAGAAAGACAGGAAATAGAAAAATATTTTCCAGTATATATAAATGAAGGAATATAGGCAGGTTTTAATGAATGGTGAAAACAGAAAAAAAAAATAAATAAATTTCATACGAAGGTCAGAATAATAAAATAGGTTCTGAAAACGAAACTGTATAACTGCTATTCGGAAAAGTGGAGCACGTTTTACCTTGCTGGTCGATATATGTAAGTACATACATTCGTGTTTTCTTCGTGATACGTAGAACACGATACGTCGGAAGGAAGCCAAAGTAATCGCAACCGCAAGATAATCTTCTTCGTTTCTTACCTTTCGGTTCTCTACCACTAGTTCGACCTCGCGAATCATGTTCCCTCGAAGAAACTCCAATCCATTGCTAGACAATCGGTTGGTAGGATATAGTATCGATTACTTTCAAAATGACTCTTCTCGCCGTAATAATAATAATAACAAAACCGAATCGTAATATAACATAAGCATACAAGTATAATTTTTGTACGTAGGTACATGTATCTATAGAAAAATGATCAAACGGAAAAGTACGTCGAATAAAATTACGTCGAATAATGAAGAAGGACAGTGTATAGCTGTATCGTCCTGCAACCTAGCCTTGATATTAACAAAAGGCAAAGGTTAGGAGAAAGGGATCGATAATGGTGAAACGGTTTCGATTTTAAAGGAAGATAGGGATGACATGGAACGTACATTAGGATATACGATATTGCATTGGTAGAATAACGAGAACGTCAATCAGAATCTGAAGAATACTTTCGAGAATATGTCGAAAAAAGAAATCGAAGTGATGTTGGGCTTTCTTGATTATTTATCGGACATCGATTTCATATCTACCGGGTAATCTTTACGACGAAATACAAATTTATTCTCTCGTATATTTGAATATTTGGAATCTTTTCTTCAGAAACTTTAATTCAATAGAAATATAATGTCATTATTCTCTTACTTTCAGCACGTTTTACCTTTTTTCTTTTTTTTTTTTCCTTTTAAAAGAACAAGAAACGTAAATGCGAACGTATATGATCCAGCAAAGCTTAACTATGCATTTGAAGATGGTTCGCATTAAATCCAGTATATGACTTGTGCGTTTACATCTCTTTAGCTCGTAAACCAACTTGCCACCATCATCACCATCGCCTAGGGCACGTCCATTATACGTTTATGGTTGTTTCGAGTATAGCACTTCAATGACGCTCTTACGACTAACGGAAGTAGTGATCCTGCTAGGTTATCAAACATACCAAGATATGAGAATAAGTGAACGAGAAGATACGTAATTCGTTGTGATTGATGCTAGATCTGATTGCAAATTGATAAAACAACGAGAAACTAGATCCCTAAACATTCGATTGTGATGCGTTGCGATAATTTTGATGGTTGTTGTTTTTCTTTTATTTTTATTTCAATATCCATCGAAACGAGCTTTCGCTGATACCATTTCGTTTCCTTACCATTTTGGAAAAAAAAGATCATAGCTTCGTCACCTCAATACAGATCGTTGGTATAATTACAGCGCGTTAGTAACTACGTAAAGCTTATACTCATACTCTCATGCGATATGTAATTATTCGCGATCAATAGCGTTTTGTATTATTATTCGTTCGAGGTAAATGGAAAATTCTGTGCATTACGTACGCGCATTCGATCGTAAAACGCGAACATATTGCCCTCTAACTGTCGTAACGACTCATAGAGCGCATTATTTGAAGGATCTTGAAGCAATTTCAATGGAAAGATGGATCAAAAGTGAAAGAGAAAGATAAAGCATCCTTCAAAAGTATTTGCTTCGTAGGTATGTATCATACAATCGATGCACGGTCATGGTCGTATTATAAAGGGGAGAGGCCGTGGAATTTTTATTCTATAGCTATCTTGGACAGATAATCGAAAGCCAATAGGTAATACGATAGGGCTAGAACAATATCGCATGATTCGAGAGGTTATTTCCTTTTTCAAATGGGCGGACCACTCTACACAGGAAATTCTATATCTAACAAATTGTTTGAGTCACCCTTATATGTTCCTACAATTTCGAAAATGTGTTGAATGTTAGAAATGATTTTCATTCGATATTTTGTACCGAGAAAACGCGTTTATTCTATGCTGTTTTGACACTCGTTAGAAGTGAGTGCACTTTCTAAGAGCACCCTTGAGTATCTCTCAGAAGAAACGCTTTTTACACTAACACTAATACACGTATTAACGCATGTCTAAATAGACGTATGGGCGTAATACATTCACGTATTATCTATCTTTCTTAACACTTTCAATTCGATAGATCTTCTATAATCGTGGGCCAATAAATCTTTTACATTATTTTTTTTCTCAACATCTTAATTCATCCGTAATTAAAAATTTTATTCAGAAAATTTATTTTCATCATGAAATTGAAAATATTTTCTATATCTTTAGAAGGATATTTTTTTTGTATTAAAAAACGACATATGATAATAATTAATTTTATATTTCCACAGTTAATTTTCGTTTTCCGTTTGTAGAGTTCATATATAATGCCGTGCATATAAGTATCCGTACTAATCGATGCTTGTTCCGAAACTTGTTTGAAACTTAGGATCCAAGTTCACGCTTTGAAATTGTACTCTAATCTCAATGTACAATCACCATAATAACATGGCACGTTGAACGAAATTAAAACAAGTTCTCACTACTTTGATGAGAAGTAATCAACGGAATCTAAATTTGAGAGTTAAAATTACGAAGATGAAATACAGCGATCGCCGAGATAGTTTTTTAAGCTATTTCCGTGATTAAAGTCGAGGTAAACATAAATATTGTCTCTCTCTCTCTCTCTCTCTCTCTCTCTCTCTCTTTTACGGTAAAAAAAATACATTATACAATCATACGTTGATATTTCTAGCTTGAAACTTGTTTGCTTTTACTTGTTTCGATATTTCTTTCTCTCTCATCCCTTTTCTATTTGTTTTCACTTCAGTAAACTTTTATAACAAAATATGTTTTAGATAATTTCACAAAAATATTTCATACAACGAGAAACCCTACAAGTAGAAACTAACGATAGATAATATTTTATATAGAGAATATAATAACCTGTCGAAAGAACGAAGAGAAGGCATGGAGTATTATGTTCAATATAGCAGGTGCTGATAGAGTAACTTTACAGCTATTTGATAGCTTTATCTTTTCTTCCGACTCGAATATCATTCACATTCGAATGTATTAAGAATCAGTAATTATCAATTATAATATAATGTAATATAATTATTCTTTATTGATATAAACAATATTTTCTATCATTGGTTTTTTCCATATCTGTGATTTTATCCTTCCACCCTAATTGTTGAAATAAGACGAAATATAATAAAATATTTTATATATATATATATATATATATTCTTTTTGCAATCGATTTATCGAAGTATATAAATATTTATGTTATTAGACAAATGATCTGTTCTTATTATATCATAAATATATCAACCCCTATTTTTATCGTCTTAAAATGCTGTCACTTTAAAACATGAGACACTTTCAAATACAAACTGGTTTTAACCGGCGATCAATAGATTTGAAATTTAATCGCTAGAAGGGTGCGTTTATAGGGAGAGCATTTTCAACTACCAAACGATTTTCTATTTACGTATTTGATGATAGTTTAGTGAAATGATGCGAATAGAAATAAGTTAGCGAAGCATTTGATATATTCATGTGTCTCCTTTCATCGGGCAAGAAACAATTGTTCATAAGAACTTTATTTCTACGCTTTCATGGGTATGGATTCTGAAAGCAATAAACTTAGAAAACACTTTCTTCCTATTCTCCGCGTCATGGTTGCCTCTATCTAATACTGAATGGCGACGGAATAGCAAAGGATAAAAGTGTCGTATAACCATGTAATAACCTCTTTCATCGACACTGTCAACGATGTTACCACTGGCCTTCTCCTCTCTCTCTCTCTCTCTCTCACACTCCCTCTCTCTTTCTCTTCCTAACTTTTACGTTTATCTCTTTTTCTCTTGTCCATCGATCTACCCATCATCTCTGCAAACGTCTACTTACGTATCTATACCTAACATACCTTGAACTATAGGTACGCTAAAACTTACGTACTTTGTAACATCCACGTACATATTACGTATTAATCGAAATACATACATAAGTACTTAAGTACATATTGTTTATTGAACATAATAG
Organism: Dolichovespula media; assembly: GCA_911387685.1. Classification (NCBI taxonomy): domain Eukaryota; kingdom Metazoa; phylum Arthropoda; class Insecta; order Hymenoptera; family Vespidae; genus Dolichovespula; species Dolichovespula media. The sequence continues at coordinate 9,060,102 of OU426853.1, forward strand.
GTTTATTAATTCTCCATTAATTCTTTCTCGTTTTCCTAGATTTATCGAAGCATACGTATGTAAGTACATATACTGAATAATATCAAAATCATAAGCGATCAATTAATAGACTTTTCATTTTACTTTTGTTTGCGAATTACGATAGTCCGTTTAATTTAATTTTTTCTTCTTCTTATTTCTTTTTCTTCCTCTCGCTTTCTCTTTATGTATATATATATATATTATTCTCGAAGTTAAGCTTTGCTCGGGAAAGACGAAAATTTCATAGTCAGTCGTATTCAATGATATATTTGCCGCGTAAACAATAATTATCGCATGCAATTAAGAGAAGTTGCTGTGTCTAAATGGAAGACCTGTCGAGAAGGTGAAGCAGTAAGAGAAAATGAAGAATATAGCAAGTAAAACCAAAGATTGAAAGGAGATGGAGAGAGCTTTTGGTGAACTTCTCGTCCCATATATCGCTGACTGCCAAAGTGTCGGAATGGAAGTCATCTCTCTCTCTCTCTCTCTCTCCCTCTCTGTCCCTCTTTCTCTTTCTCTCTCTTTCTCTGATCACACACAAATACATCTGCGTATCTGATTTTCCACTACTCTCCCTCTTAACTTACACTTGAACCGAAGAGATTCGGGTAACTCGATCTTGTTACTCGAGCTCAACTCGCACGCTTTACCTAAAGCAAAGATCAGTTCATTACTTCATTACTGATATTCTCTTCCACACAGTGACAAAGTTTCCGAATATTCATCATCGTGTTAACGTTTTTCGAATTATATTTATAAAAGATATATCTAAATGTCAGATAAAATAGCGACTAAATGGTTATGATAAATGAAAAACGATTAAAAATCATTTTCCACCATTATTCCTGTAGAATCTAATAAAAGTAGATCATATCTATAATTTCTAAGATAAAAATAATTTATATGTTTATCATCGTGTGTATATTATTATCATATAATAACTCATCTGACATATATTAATGTACATAGATTTATACTGATCTTTCTTGTACGAATTGACAGTACGTGTGAATTTGTGAAATATAGCTGTTAAAAGAGAGTAAGCTTCGGACAAGCATATGTCACGCATAGAATTGAGCAAATAACTTTCGTAGTCTTAGAAGCATCATCTTTTACTATTGTTTTGTGAGTCTATACTGGCAACATCATCGACTATTATATCGTTTTTTAAGGATTAAGGCTGGCATTTTAAAACCATTATACAATGTAAACAAATTTTAATTAGGAATTTACAAGACACCGAATTAATTTAGACGCGTAATTGGTAGATAAGTATAAACAGGATGTTTCATAATGTGCTCTATTTCACTTCGTTTCTGTTTATCTTATTAGCTTTTACGCGAGAATTCTTGTCTTAAAAGATCTTTTTCGTCGTTTGAGTAAGAAACAAAGAACAACAAACTTACGAGATTCGCGAAAACTCAAATAAATGTCCTAATCTGTTGTATTTACTCTTGGAATAAAATTAAAGTCTATCTTTGATTTATATTCATTTATGTTAACGTTTATGTTTATTAACATTGAAAAGATATGTGACAGTATACATTTATGTTACTTTTTTTTTTTGGTAATCCCATTAAAAAATGTGTAGCTACATATAGACTCGCGTAATCTTGGAACATGCTACGAAATTGTGAGGAACCGCGTGGAAGTTAACTTTTATGCATAAGAAAAGACAACAAAGCTTCTTCCGCTAAAACTCGTCATCAGAACTGAAATCGTTCCACCGCTTTCCAAAGTAAGTTTTTAGCAAGTCTAATGCTATGCTAATGACGCACAGTAAAAAACTTATGTTATATATATATATATATATATATCCATACAAAAATAAACACATCTATACAAATAAAGATAAAGTATGAAAAACCACGATACAAAGATGGGATGTTTCTAAAATTTATTAATCTTTATTTACATTCAAATAACTTCATATAAGTTGATCATAAAGATGATTTTATAATTATCGAACTAAATAAAGGACACAAATAATACATATTTCCTCTCATCTCAATGTTTAATCATTAATTCCATGAAAACACTGTCACAATCCATTTTGATCAGTATAATAATTACGTTGATAAATAAAATGAACCTGTGGACCCGCGTACATTCTATTTATTCTCATGGGTTCGATCCATTTTTTCTTCCCATTACTCTATGTACATTCATGTCAAAGAACGAATTAATTTTCTTTTATACATCATCCTTCGCTAAGGTTTGCTCGTTTAACTTGACATCTCATTCGCTAGGTAACTCAAGAGGTTCGTTAAAATCTTCTATCATGGTAACGTCTTTTAGATTTTTATCAGGAGAACCAAGAGACTTTCTGTGCATCGTATGTTTCATGACAGAGACAAACGTATCGGCCGCTTTGAGACAGTTTGTTATCGAGTATCGAACATGATTTACATAAAAAGATAAGCTTCTCTGGGCATCGTTGTCGGTAATATAACTTTGTCAGAACTAACATGGTAGGAACGTTGCTAGAACGTGTGGTTAGAATTGAACAGAAAAAGAGAGGGGAGGGAGAGAGAGAGAGAGAGAGAGAGAGAGAGAGAGAGAGAGAGATAGTGAGATAGGGAGATAGCGATTTTCCTCGACATGAAAATCGCTCGAGCGTGTGCACAGAAGGGGAGAAGGAAAATATAACGTATTGTATGAACGCTCGGTAGGCGAGCAAGGGGATAACTTATTGTACGTAATATCCACCGCGTGTGCCCGCGGAAAACTGCACGTCGATATTCTCGCACGCGACTACTCTCTCTCTCTCTCTCTCTCTCTCTCTCTCTCTCTCTCCCTCTCCCTCTCGTCTGTTTCTTTGCTTCATTGTACACGATACATGAAGTTCAAAACGCAAAGATTCGTTTAATATCGTTGCACCGGATTTCACTGGAATTCCTATGTGCCATAAGTCCAAGTATTTCTCGATATTTCAAGCGTTTATCTTTGAACAGAACAGTTATTTTGGTTATCACTAAAAATATACCACTTGAAAAAGGATGAGCGATGTCTCTACTGTGACATCTAGTCCGACTCAATCTCTCCAAATTGAGGTACGTGAATTTGGTAAGCATTTTAAAGTTTTCATTTCATTGAAGTAACAACGAGGAACTTGCTGTCGTTTATTGGCGCTGCATTTTTTCCAAATATTTTCAACATCAATTTGTCTCAATTCATTATTCAAACGGCAATTTATAGAAAGGTTTTGTCACACTGAAGCAACATAATCTGAGAAACATTTGTGTTTTGTTTCGGTTACAAGACCATACTTGAGTAAACGCTGGAGGAACATTTGTTTCTGCTGCCACGTCTGGCCGCATTTTCTATATTTTTCTTTGATTCTTACTGCTACAAATTCCAATAAGCAGAAGACATTTGTTACTGGCAACAGAAACCTTGAAAAATATTCAATAACAAGCTCCGACTTTTACAAGATACATGGGATATAAAGAAAAAGTTCTTCGTCGTTGCTTTAATGGGAAAAAGGTTTAAGAAAAATATTTCAGAATCTCCATCACAAAAAAGTAGATGTTTAATTTTTTTTTTTTTTTTTTTGAACATACGGAGTGCTTGGCAAAAGTTATAGAGTACTCGATGTGAATATCGTTATTGATGATTTATCAGTGTTTCGTTTGTTTCATACATGTTCGGATTATTTTATGGTACGAAATGTGGAAAAGAATTTTGTTTCGTGCTTGATTTAATGCGAAACATTTTAATGTGATCCATTTTAATGTCTGATAATTTAATGACAGTCTCTTAGTTTTTGTAGTGTACTATAATAAGTTCGATGGCTTGATGCGCCTAAGCTCACAGAAATTATTTTGTAAGAAATTAACAGGACACATATGCTATACGACATAAGTGTCATGCATGAAATCAATAATACTTTCTACTACGTAATTTGTGACTAATATAAGATTATCGATTCGAAAGTTTACCGGTAGATATACATTGACTGAACATAGATTTTATTTTTAAAAAACGAAAAGGAATAATGAATGACAGCTCGACGGACGTAAAAACAATATGCAGAAATAGTATAGACGAGTTAGGTGAATGAAACAATAAATGTAGTAGTAATAGGTTTGTCACGAAAAAGGTTTTCTCGCACGAGCAGTTTAAACGTGTCTTGAGAATCCAAGTGGTTCAAAACAAATCGTGAGCTCTGTTTATGGCGCGTGAAAGTGTAAACCCATATAACGGATTGTGTCACGGCACTATAATACAATCTCTTTCTCTCTGTCCGTCTCTCTCTCTCTCTCTCTCTCTCTCTCTCTCTCTCTCTCTCTCCCTCTCTGTTACATCTCGAGTTGTTTCTTCGCCGACACTTTCTGTTGAAAATAAACTAGGAACTTATTCAACGATACCACGCAGTTCTTATTCATACGAGAGTCATTCGTCGCTGAGAGCTATTAACCTGTCGGCCTTAATATCGCTAGAAACTTTCCACTTTCAAAATATTTTTACGAAAAGTTCTAGCAAAGAAAAGATTTTTCATATTGTTCTACCGATATCTCGTAACATTCTCGGGCAAATTATTATAATAGTTTCAGATTAGTAAGCAAATATGACCAGCCCGAATAATCGTCGAGAATTCGTATGACTTTGATAATTCAATCGTTACGATTTCTTGAATTAAATATTACCTCGTTCTATTCCGTCCCTCTTCAATCGATATTCGGGTCGAATCATTTAATGGTTAAATATAATGATGACTTTTGCCATTGAATCTCAAATATATTGATCGCATTTTTAAATTTTTTCCGCGCAGGTCCCAATGCATTCTATTACTATATGTAAAGTATGTCCTATAATATTACATATAATTCACATTTGACGATGTAAAATACTTTATGAAAATTGTTAATCTCTGAGTTGGAATTAACGTAAATGAACAAAAGAAAGAAGAACGATAACACTTTTACTATCATTAATAAGTGTGTTCATAATTTAAGATTTGTGTGCTTATAATTTTAGGACAACGATCCTTTGAAACGATGCTGGATTACTGCTGCCACGTAGTGTAACACTTGAAATAAGAGATACACGTATATCTACGAACGAGATTTTTGTTTAAAAGGATAGAACTGAAAAGAAGGATAAATATGTCAAGTCAAGGAAATACTATAAGAAAAGGACTGTGCAAGATAATACTAATGTGTTTTCACATGAAAAATAATATTCGAATCCTATGTTATTTGGAAGAAATTGCTGTTCTCTCATTAAATGATTTCGATTTTCAATTTCTCTGTAGAGGAAAGAAGAAATTGAAGCTCTACATTAACTAATGCCAGTGCTGAGAATAATTTTAAGACGATTACAAATTAATGAGAGTAAGAATAATATGCTTATATTATTTCGTGAGTTAAAAAGTTGCTTTCATATTCTGATATAGCCTAGATTTTATTTCGTATTAAAATTTTTATACGTGATAGATAAACCTGTGACTATACCAAATAGTGAAAATTTTCTCTTCATGCGACCAAGTTTTCCTTTCTATAGGTCACATGTTATCCATCGTTTACTATTGTTAGATGTGCTCCCATTTTTAAACATTAATATTACATAATGAGATATTCCAGTGAAGTATCATATAAACACTATTCCTCCACTATGAGGAATTAATAGCCTCAGGTGTGCGTAGTAAAAATGAAATATAATAAATAAAATATGTTGCTAGTCAAAAAAGATAAACTGAAGTTGATAACCGGAAGTTTTAAGTAGGGAAACAAAAGGCAATGTAAGTCACGAAGAGAACGAATAAATTCTTTTGAAGGACTTGAATTAGCGTTCTCTCATAAATGGGAGTATAAAATTCTGCAGGGAAGTCGTCCAAGAGAAGAAAATTATTATTATTTTCGCAGATTATGAAATGGAAGAGAGAAAGAAACTGGTGAAGTAGAGAAAAAAGACGGAAGTAGCGTAGGTGACATCATTGCAACGCTGATATATATATATATATATATATATATATATATATATATATATATATATATCCACTTTGAGAAACATACTTAGGTACGGAGAACTCTTACAGAATCCAATCTTCTGTACTAGAGTTCCCTCGTCTTTCTTTCGTACGAAATTCTCTAGTAGCTTTGTACAATAGGTATCAAAAGATTTGTGGGAACATTTATTGATGTCCCAGTCTTATCAAAACGCAGTGCCATTGAGGAGGTTTGAAATGGTGAAACTTTCTACAAGTTCAGTTTAAACAAAAATGACATTATAACTATAAAGTAATCATCTAAACCACGAACAGACGCAATTTTATAGTAAAGATTTTGCATTGTTAATCTAATTGTTCGTTACATTCCAAATATCTTTGAGTTTATTTCTCTCTCTCTCTCTCTCTCTCTTTCTCTCTCTATCTTGTATAGTTATTGTTTGTGTTACGCTCTTTGATGGAATATGGCTCATCCTTACAGTTCAGAAGTTGAAAGAAATTCTGGAAAAAAGAAAAATATTAATCAGTCTTCCTGCGATTTATACTTGTGAAAATGTCTGATATGTAGTCCGTAATTTTTGGATAATAGAAAATGTTATAGACTTAAGTCGAACTGAAGCTAATTTACATAATAAAAAATATTGATGAATCATCGGTACACATAACATACAAATTATTGAATGCAAAAGTAGAAATAGAAAAATATTAATTATTATTGTAAATTATTATTAATTATTATTATAAATTTAAAAGTAGGATCTCATAATTGTTATAACGATTTATTGTCAGAATATAGGTACCTTCTATTCTGTTTATACATGTACAACTTGAATGTTACCTGTATAATGGTTACAGTCCGAAAATTCTATTTTGATGGGAAAAGAGAATATCGAAAACGAGTCGTGAGATGGATTCGATCGAACATTCATATGCCTGGGGTTTCGAATAGGTTGAATATTTTACACATACAATATATCGATATATTTTGCGATAATAGACGTAAGAATAACAAGATGGATTTTTGAATAAAATAAATTTCTTTCTTAATTCGAAATAAATCCTGATGTACATTTCTATAAGAATGACTGCTATGTCCGACGATTGAAAAAATGAAATTAAGACAAAAAAAAAATTGATCAATTTTAAAAGGAACGTTAAACACTTACGATTGTCGTTTTTGTGAAACGACAATTCAACGACTTTGCTGCCTTTCTCCTTTTTAACTAGAGCTTCGTTTCTCGATTAAAGGATGCTTGCGACTGCTAATTGGATGGACAACGTGAACGTACGTCATGGCGGATTCATGGTTAGACGGCACGTAGAGAAAACAATGTATCTTGTTAACGGTGAGCTCGCGAAAAAGGATTAATTGAAAATATGTTGAGATTTTGTGCGCATGCTTGCTCGTGAAAAAGAAAGAAAGAGAGAGAGAGAGAGAGAGAGAGAGAGAGAGAGAGAGGAAAAGATAGGTAAATAAATGTGTTTAGAAAAAGAAATATGGAGAGAAGAGTAGAGATAGGAAAGTTTTTGTATTTTTATGTTGGTTCGTTACGCAAATATCAGTTTTCTTAGGCTTTGGTTACATGCATTATTTTCTTCACGTATTATATAATCATTAATTATTTTACTTTTGATCTGAAACTTCCCGATTAAATAACGAGTTATCGACTTAGCGTGCAACTCTTAAGTACATTTTATGGATCTGAAGCATACAAGTCACGTTAGACGCATCGTTCTCTTCAATCAGAACTTGCTTTCCTCCATTTTCTCTCTCCTTCGTAGTTTCCTTTCAATTCAAAGTAATTATAACTAATTAATCATGCGGGCCAGAAGTCCCGAAGAATCTCTTATTTGGTTGGGTTTCGTTAAAAATTTAACGGTCGTTCCTCTCTTTCTCTTTCTCTTTCTCTTTCTATTTCTAACGCGACTCCGAGTAATTTATTCACCTTCGTCCATCATTTTTTGAATACATAAATAATCAGGGACAAAGTGTGATTTTATGTATTTCTTTTCAAATCTGATTTAATTCAACCATTTCGAGGACTATTAATTCGTCGAGATTTGTTCATTTATCAATATGCTTCAACATTCAACTTCGGAACGCAGCTTTTACTAATTACTTATTGATCATTTTCAAACAATTCGAGGTATGTAAATATTTTAATTGGTAAAACTTAATAGACATCTTTCGAAATACTTGAGGGCATATAAATTAATTTCTATGAAGATGTAACATGATGAGTAAATAGGTATAACATTTTAACATGCGAGGAAGTTCGTTTTGTTAATTTAGGATTGCCCGTATCTATTTTGGCAGTAAAATTTCCTTTTCTGTTGCACTATTTCAGATACATAAATTTATATATCGAACGAATAACTTTACTCGATAATTCATGTCGTAACTTTCCTTGATAGATAATCGTGACGTTGTTACGTTACTTATATTTTATAATTTACCAAACAGTACAAAATATTTTATCATGAATTTAATTTCCAGAAATTTTTGAAAAAAAGAAAATCAATCATAGGAACCATATTTTCTGAAGAGTTTATGTGATATATTCCAAATTTAACGGATCGTTAGTTGTATCCAATAGTTCGTGTGAGTTCAATTCTCCATACGCGATACATTTAAAACCGAAACTCTTTATCGGACGCATCGATTTTAGTTTGGTAGTAGCACCGATACGTCACTCGCGGACGTTCGACACTTTTGACAGAGGATGAACACACTCTTTTGCGTGGCTGGTTTGGTGAGCACGTCATGAAAAAAAGAGATAGAATGAGAAAGAGTCAATCCATCAAATCAGTTGGACCGAAGGAGTCTTAATATATTCGAATTTCCTGCGAGATTCAGGATCAATGATGGATAGATAAGTCTCTATGTATGTACAGTTAGAAGCAATAGTAAATCCTAATGGGACTACTTTTGTTACATTTTTTTTTTTTTTTCGTACGTCTTGATATAGTTTTGAAATGGAAACGAACGTATAATATGTTTAGACACTACTGCGACTGTAAATTAAACCAGAAATCATAATTAATCGTTTGATTATCATACAGTGCGATCGTGCTGTTCAAATTTCCTATTGAAAAGTGGAATATCGGATCGTGTTGCGCAATTGAAACTGCGTTTTGGTATTTTTCAACATGAATTGAAATAAGCACTATCGTGCAGCCTATTACTTTTCCAAGAGATGTTATCAAAGATCCTTTTGTGTATATATATATATATATATATATATATATATATATATATATATATATGTGAAATCAGATCTTGACTGTTCAAAGTGAAATATCACAGAAGGTCCTATTATTGCTTCTCATTGTACCATACTGGATTTGGCCTTTTTTCTCTCTTTTTTTCTTCCATTACGAATCCATCCGTGACACGTTCCACCTCTTGCACTCTCTTCCACCATGTTTATCCCTCTTTCTCTCTTTTTCCCTTTTCATTCTCCCGATTTCGTTCCGGTCTACCCTCAACAGCACCCCACTATTTTATGTCCTCTGCAAACAATCACCGTATAGCCAACCCTTGTGTCCGATACTTTCGACCTCCAAAGACATACGTTGACCTTTGCAGGACGACGAGTTAGAAGCTTCGACACGCTACATCGAGTTTTAACTCTTTTCGCTTCGAAGGATGCCTATCTTCTGGAATATTCGTTCTAATTCAATGCAATATTTTATCATGATTTATGTTTCTATATACGTATCTGTTTAAACCGAAATATGTTCATGCATTATGTATTTTTAGAGATACATATATATATATACATTGACATCGATAGAGAGAGAGAGAGAGAGAGAGAGAGAGAGAGAGAGAGAGAGAGAGAGAGAGAGAGACTGTGAGAGAGAAAGAGAGGGAGAGAGAAGGAGAAAGAGGGGAAAAAGAGTACAAAAATATAAAACACTTATTCACGTAATACATAGGATAAAATATACATAATATAATATAATATATGTGAAGATTGTAAATCATCTCAATATCATGTTGATAATAGTCACTGCTTCTCTTCATCGTTAGAATATGTATCATATTAGTAAAAAATAAATGGATACGTCATATATTTGAAAAGATGATGTCAGATTTAACCGGCGATCGCTTTACATATACTTACGTGTGTATGTATCGTTTTTTAATGATTCTTTTAGTAATATTACCTTTCGATATTTTATATGATCATTGTGTGAGCTTTTCAATCATAATATATATACTTCGTAAAGTATTGCGTGGCGTTAAGTTCCCCTCTTTTATATTCTAGATATAATTTTGTATTACCATTTACTTTTTCTTCATTATGTCTGAATAATCTTCACAAATATATCCCAATCTTTAATTTCATAACATTTTGTCCGATTTGTTTTTACTATAACTATCAAAACTTCTTTTGTTCAGAGAGTTGAGTTTTAAATATATAAATATATATGTATGTGTGTGTGTGTATTTTATACCATATTCTTCAGTTCGTGTTGCCAACAACGTCCTCATATTTCCTCTAATGTGAATATCTCATCAAACAGTACTCAGTTTCCAGCTTTTACTAGCTGACTGACTGACAGTAGATTAATTTGAACAGGATAGAAACATATAATACATTGTTAATAGCAATATTTCTTCTACTATATTCTATTATTGTGATTATATATTACTTTTTATGAACTTTATATTACCTTTTACCTCCGCTCTTTTTTTATCTGTTTTTCTTTTTTCGGCCAATTGTACTTTCATATCATTATCATCTTTATTTTTTAAAACACCATTTGCGCAGATAATATACAATCAAAGAATAATAATATATCGAACATTTATTTGATCGTGTTTCTGCCGGAGTGGAAAATATTGGAAAGTAATCGATAAATTCTTTTTCCTCATTTTAGACCCAAACTTTAAGGAACCAATTGCCAACTCGACTGCCCCCGTCGGTAGGGAAGCGATTTTGTCGTGTGTCGTACAGGATCTGGCGGGATACAAGGTAATTTAAACTTTTAAATTAATGTAATTATAAGTGGCGTAATAGAATCTTTATGATGTTTTCTCCATCACAGAAATTTTATTAAGCACGATATATATACGCTCGTATTTTCAGTTCGCCCCTATCTTCAACGAACTTTGAAAATATCACGTTTTCAACAGATTATGTGAGATTTCTTCCCTTCATTCGTTAATTAAAGGATCCTGATACCTATATCATTACCGAGTATTTACGATGTAAAGTTTTAATTGGTTATATCTAAGAGAGAAAAGGAAGGGTAAACAGAACAGATTTCTATGTATTTAGTTTCTCCGTTTTTTTTTTTTTTTTTTTTTACTTTTGTTTCAAACTCGACAAATTCATCGCACAAATTTCGCTTTTACTCCTCACATAGGGCTTTCATAGAATGAGAGAAAAATTGATGATTATCCTGAAATATGAGTATCCGCCGAACATCGAGTAGCCCAACTTGCGATCCGTTAATTAACTTATATCGTTGCTAATTGTCAAGCATAGTCCGCACGAGCGTTACGTATTTCTATCCGGTTGTGATTTGTGGGACGCTCGTTATGATTAGAATAATTAGGTCGGCATATATCTCGTTTCGAAATATATTTATCGCAATAAAACGAACGTTAATGCGGCAATAACTTTATGCGGTATCTGGCATTTACAAAATAAACTGCGACTAACGTTATAAATATAATGTAGATAGGTATATATAATATGTTACATACATATACACAAAATAGCCAAGCACCGGTATAAACACTTCAAATATGTGGCATTTTTTAATGGTAAAAACTAAAGTACGCTTGAAAACTAATAAAGAGTTCAAATACAATCGTCAAAGATATTCGATCGATTTTATATCGATATAATTAATTTTTCATTCAAGTTTGACGTATGACGGTCTCGAATGTGAGAAAGGGTTAAAGATACAAACAGGTTGCGCGTTAAATGAGTGGAGAGGAAAAAAAAAAGAGAAGAAAAGGATGGAAGGAAGGAAGGGGTTGTGGTTGTAGACGAGTTAACATTTTTCAGCACGAGTTTTCGTGTCTAATTGGAGCCACCGAGAATGAAGTGCTCTCTTCGCCTTAAACATTTTAGTTGATTCGTCAGACGGTAATTACGAAAGAAGGCTAAAAAGCAAAAACGTCGAATGATTCTCAGAGGACGAGTATTCAGTTTTATTCTGCTCCTATAATTTTGCTAATTAATCAAGCGAACCCAACGACTTTCTCTACAGCTCATCGTCGTAGCAGTCGACAGCGAGAAAAAAATTCTGAAATCTACGAATATAGGGATTTCTTTTCGAGTTTATCTCTCTTTCTCTTTTAACGTAAATGGTTAAACGAGGTCAATAAGCTAAATAACCTTAAGAATGTCCACTCGTCGCGTAGTCGAAGAGGCTTCCATTTCAGAGAACTTTTCAAAACTGTCTACCTTCTTTTCTTTCTCTTTCTCCTTCTGTTCTTACTGATAATTAATCAGGTATAGGATACATATATCTTCTTTTCTCTTTACATTTTCATTTAACAAATTGAATTAAAGCGCCGACGACTTCAGAAGATAACTTGATAGAAGAAGACCATAAAGGAAAAAGATTTTCATTATGTATTGGAAGAAGTGACGAATTCTTTTTATTTCGTTGAGCTCGCACGACTCTTGAAAAAGAAAAATATTAAATTAATAAATGTCTCGACACTTTGGTAATGAAAAAAGGTGGAAAAAATATGTTGTCAGTTAAACAAGAGGTCAACCTTGGACGCAAATACTCGAGAGAAGATAGATGTTTTGATAGTTATTAAAGGTCAGCGTTGGCTCCCATACAAGTATACGTGTATATATATATATATATATACATACATGTGTGTGTATGTTCGTGCGTGCGCGCGTGTGAGTGTGTGTATATATATATACTTCAATTTCTTGCGACCTTCATTTTATCCTTTATGCTGAGAGATCGTACGTAAAGGATAAGACGTGTATGCACGTATAAACGTGCCCAGTGTTGGTTCAGTGACTCGGTCGTTTGCTTTAATCAACCCAGCCACGACGAAGAAGCTCGCAAGTTGGTCGATCTGGGGATTATTATTCAAATACGACCAACGGGTACCTATGTACGTACATACGTAGCTATCGAAAAGAAAAAGGAACGAGTAGAGAGATAATTGAGCCTCTGAGAATTACGGTGGTACGTGCCGCTTCGCTTATTTCTATGTTTCAAAAGGCAAAGGTTTATAAAAAATTTCACGGAAATATGGTACAGCGTTAGCTTTACGTTTATATGTTTGGCTCCTGTTTCAGAATTACCAACTCTAAAGCTAGATTTTCCATTAAAAGAATCGTATAAACAGGGGGAAATAATTTTTCCTCCATAAGGAGAAACAATGATATTAATTAAAAGTTCTATTAGCGATAAACAATTCAAAGGAAGCGGAATTTTGCTCATTATTATACACACGATTTAAAATTGAAATTTGTTTAATAATATGATCAAAGGAAATCTTCTTTTTTCTTATGTCCTATGAGTGTTTTTTGTTTTTATTATAATACATAGATTACGATCGTACGATTGTAATTTGCGTCGCATATCTTGATGGTGTTACTTGTTTGTTTTATTTAGATATCCAAAAAAAAATCTCGATCTACTCAAACGCGCATCGTTACGATTATTTTTCATTCACAATTCAGAATCAAATTTGAACTTTCTGTATCGTGTGGTCACGATACAGTCGTGAGTGTTAGTTTCTTAATTCACTCGTTCATTCTACTCCGCTACCATTCATGTTACTTTTGGTGATCCTATTATATATATCCATCTTTTTTCCGTCTCACTTTTTACGATCGCGTATCATCAAGAATATTCGTTTTCAGCAATTTATATGGAAAATGTGTCCATCTCTTTTATAGTATTATTTATAGTTAGAATTTCTGTTAAAAAGATACATAGTTTCCATTGATGTATTCATTGTTTTTTCATTACTTGCAATATTGCGTTCGATAAAATAAAATGATATTAACGATACTATTAAAGATAACAAAAATTCACAATTAAGCAGTGAGACGCATAGATTATAGCTGAATTTCTTTGTGGATATTTAATACAATTTTTATTTCTTACAGATTTCGTATGTTCTAATACTTGTAACATACGGTCATATTTGGTAGGTAACTCCATGAATTCTGATAATTTATAAATTACTCTGCTCAGCATCCAAGAAAGAGAGAAAGAGAGATAAACAAAGAGAGAGAGAGAGAGAGAGAGAGAGAGAGAGAGAGAGAGAAAGGGCAGAAAAAAAGTAGTCAAGTAAAACCATTAATTTCTCAGTGGGGACTCTCGACTTTGCAGCTCCAAAGTCTTTTACTCTCTCACTCCAACTTTCTTTCCTACTTTCGAAGATGGATTTTAAGCAGAGGATTGGAAAAACGAGTCAGACGAATACGTTGAAGGATCATCGAGATACCGTAAAGATAGATATTGAAAAGTATTCATCCTCGCTCGACCATGACTCGTATGAATTTTAAATTGACGTATTTACGAAGATACCGCTGAGAAATCCATGTCAGCTTTTACTGATACCGTCGAAAAATATGCAGACGGACGCTAGGATCAAAAAAAGAAATGTATTGATATATATATATATATATATATACACACATATACATATATGTAGGTATACCAGGTGCCACTGTGAAATGCATATAATCACGAATGCTTTTAACTTTTCTAGTGGTCGCAAACGGTGATCCTCTATTACCATCGCCCTTAGAGAAAGGTATTAACTTCTCAACTCACAGGACTTTTATGAGGGACTTTTTATGCGTGGAAAAAAGTTAGACGAGGCTACTTACGCTATTATTTAGATAAATGCGAACAGCTAGCTTCTCGCGGAAAATCGTGCTGAAATTATACCCAAACAAAAAGCGTGTGATTAAAAACGTCAAATAGTTAATATCGTGAAGTTAGAGATACGAACGATGAAAGTTATAATATTTTTCTATATATTATTTCTATCGTTAAGATTATTTAGACTATTTTATAATCGTTACTGTGCGACATTCTCTCTATACGCTAATTAGATGTAATTTATTTTATTTGTATTTATATATATATGTATATAGTCATAACCATTTTAATCGTAATAATTAGTAAATGTTTCATATCGTGCGATCAAACTATATATTCCATTATTTATTACTCAACAAATCTGTCATCATTAATCAATCGCCAATCTCTATTATTGAAACTAATATATCATATCAACGAAGCTCACGAACAATTTAGGTACCTATCACTTTTGCAGTTATATTAAAATATGAACGAAGACAAAATGGTCATGCTGCGTCACTCAACTCGATAACAAACCTCGGTTCGTTGTAAAGTTTGATAGTAAGCATCGAGCAACGAGGAGCATACGAATGCGAGGATAAGTGATAGAATTCGTAATTCCTTTGCTCTTGGTTATCAGAATCGAGAAGAAAGGCTGAAAGCTGAAGGATAGAAGAGGGAGGATGATAGTGGATGAGTTTATACATAATATGTACCGGTGGTATCGGGTTGTTGGAGATTGGGGGTCGGATACCAAGCAAGGACTTTGTTATTGCTCTCGTATATAATGGCCAACGGTTGCGGCTTTTCTCTCGGTTTATGGTTTTCCCCGAGAACTATCATCGCGGTTTGAATTTTAATTGTGAAATTCTATAATATGCGTTCAGCTCTTCCTGCCGGCTCGCATAAGCATTAAATATAGTCTCACTTATATGGACAATGGACCGATCGTACGAAACAAGTTCGTTATCGTCTATCGACTAGTCGTCTATCGTTCTTTCGTTATCGATTATCATAATCACTCTCTAATCGTACATTTAAGCTGATCGCATTATTACGTTGAATTTTGTTAACTATATTTAAAATGTTAACTATATTAAAAAAGAATTAAGTCTAGTAGGTAATGATAGGTATAGCGTAACAACTTGAACGAGATATATAAAATATGTAAGAAATTAGAATAAAATATTAGAAAAATAAATAAAATGAAAGAGGTGAACGACGATCGTCGCAAATGATCTACGGACTTTTCCTTTTCGCGATCGTTGAGCGATTAAATACAATCTTGGGACGACACGGCTATTTATATTTATCTATATCTCTTTCCCTCTTTCAGAATTACTCTATAGAGAGAAACCGACTTAACGAAGATGACATTTTCTTTAATTGAAGATATCCTTCTAGCTTGATAATATGTGTTATATAAGTGAATACACCGTAACGTAAATTATGAAATGTAATAGATAATTTCTCTATTATACTCATGAAAAATATAACAAATGTTATAATATAATAAGTGCATTTACTTTCTCTGCAATTTTTTGTATCAAATTACGAATGACATTAACTATGGATTTCAGCGATCTCTATTTAACTTATAATAGAAAGAATAATTTGAATATTTGTTTTCGGTTCCTAGTTCCCTCTCATCCGAAAGTAGTTACTTTCAAAAACAGTATAACTATGTGTCTATTCTCAAGCGAAAGCGAGTTTATCTTCTCTTTTTGCGTTCAAAAAGTTTTGTATTCAAAAAGACGTAATTTTTTCATTGTTTTGTCATTTTATAATTAAAAAGTTACGGTCACTGCTCTATCCGCTGACAACAAATTAATATTCTTATTTTTATATATTATTTGTCGGTAAAATAAGTGAGATTTAAAGAGAAATTCGTGATTGCAGATACTTTGTAAGATTTGCCGCATTATTCCAACTGTTTCACTGATTGTGGGAATTCGAAGATTTTCGTTAATAGGCCTTTCCTTTCGTCGCTCCTTGAAAGCACTTAGGTTCGTTTGCACTTGAACTCTCGGCTTTCTCTTATTCGATTTATTATTCTCCAGAGGTAAGCGAGCAACCAAGTTATGCAGTCTCAACTATTCATTGGAAGATACTGACGATTCAGCAAGATTAAGAGAGAGAAAGAGAAAAAGGAGAGAGAGAGAGAGAGAGAGAGAGAGAGATGACGAAAGAAAACGAGCGAGCGTGCACTCGACTATGTTTCAAATTGATCCGAATCTAAAAATATCATCGGTGCATTTGATCATCATCTTAAGACAGATTCAACTCGTCTTGACTTTCGGTCTATAGAATTCCATTGATCATTCTCCCCTCTTAAATATCGAGGCATCTGCTAATTTTAAAGTCTCCCACTCGATTCAAACGTTTCATAACGAACACAACCGAGTACCATCATAAAATAATGCCTGATTTCAATGGTTTAATTTCACTTATTATTATTCTCGTAATGGTTCGTTTCTTCAAATTCCTTCTATCACTGATCTTCGAAGAATATCCATAAAAAAATATGTATTTTGGCAATACTTCTATTTATCAATGATTTCTACTTTATTTAACGATTTAATATAGTATCTTATAATCATTTATAAGAAACGTTTAATTAAAAGTTTAACTCGTTCTTGTATGGTATTTTTATTGGATAATGTAAAAAATATCACGGAACGCGAATGTATGCTTGAATTACAATAGTTGCAATAACTTCCAAAGGAATAATCGTCGAAATAATTAGAGATTTATTGATTTTACTTATTCGGCCGTCCATATCTAAAGTGAGATAATAAATTAATAACGTGAAAATAGGTCATATCAGATATCGAGAACAAATGTAAAATCAGTAATGAAATATTACTTTTTAACAAATAATTAATTTTAGAATTAATATCATATTGATGTAAATATAGGCCATTAAATCTAACTGAATAGTGATTATATTGAAACAAACAGTTCAAATCTCCATGGATTTAAAAAAATTGGTAAAAAATATTCGTTTAATAAAGTAAGCGTTGAAGAATCGATACTAATGTCTATTCACTTCGTATAACTCATTGTTATCCCTAAAATTAGACATTTTAAATCGTGAAACTGAGAATTGTGAAACTTAAGTGAATGAAAGTTTGACAATAAATATCAATTGATGTAATTAACAGTTCAAGCCAAAGGAAGATTAGCACGTTTAAATTTACAAAAAGACGAGATGCGCCGACTTGTTTGTCGTTAATGGCCATCCATGAGTACGCTTGTCACCATCGTTTTTTTCATTTCACTAATTTTTACGCGATTAAATGAAAGTAAACGAAGACAAAAAATTTTGGATAGAGACCATACTCGGTATTAATACGATATTTGCTCATACAATTTCTCCAAAAAAATATAATTAAGGAAAGTGTGCGCACGTGTACGGACGTTACTCCTAACCAGAAGATAATGTTTCTGAGGCCTTGAATATGGCGTAACGTTTAACGAGCCAAAGGAGGCCAAAGAATTACGGAAAACTTTTTTACTCAAAGTATACCGGACTTTCTTACGAGGAAGTATACACGTTATTATTACAATGGTATGAGTTATAAAGATTAGACAGACTTCGACTCGATAAATTTTATTCAAAAAAAAAAAAAAAAAAAAAGGATGAAAAAATGCGCAGAAATTTCATTACAAACAACCTTACATACAAATATATCATCGATAAATCAATTGTGTATAATGTTTACTTGTGTATATATTGAGCACTTTTCATAGAGTTTAAATTTGTTAAAAAACTCTATCGTTCTAACTCATCTCGTCAAACAAACACATTACAATTTTTTCGTTCAGAATTATAATATAATTAAACATGTATCAATAATAAGTAATCAAGATATTCAAATATTCTCACTTGAAAGTTCCATCATCTATTTTATATTTAAAGCGAACGAAATAGATTTTTATTCGCCTTAAAATACATCGTCCAAGAAAGAGAAAAATAGGAAGTCACGAAAGAGGAATGACGAGAAACGTTTGAGAGGTTCGATTGAAATTTTCTTTTAGCGAGTCTTCTTAATTGCACTGTCTGCTTGTGAGCTTCGACTCTATAATTAACCGCGAGTCAAAGGATCGTACCGCAAGATAATGGTTGGAGCGAAAAGCCACAGGAAAAGCTCGTGTTCGCGACTACGCGTAGCCAATTACCTAGGTAGATCTAAGAAACAACTAGGGAAAAAAGAAGAAAACCTTACTCGAAACGAAAGCATGATTCTTATTGCGTCATGGTTGCATTACTTTCTGCGATCTACGAATCCGCAATGTTCTCTGTGATCAATACTTTTACGCAAGATATTCTGCGTATTCGTGTGAATAAATGAATTATTTCTTTCGATCGTGGCGTTTATGAAATGATGATTTCAATGAATCCGAAGAAAATGACAGACAATCGCGACAATCTCGTCTCGTGCTATGTTAATTTTGATCAACGAGATGCAAGCTAGAAGAACTGAGTCGGCTGTACATTCAATGAATAATATTGTATTTTATTAACAAGATGTATAATTTATAACAAGCATGTACCTATATCGTACTTATAATTAAAATGATCGAATATTCTAATTATATTAAATACTAATCGATAGTGCCTAACTCCTACTAAATTGAGAATGCATCTAATGGGTCGAAAGGCATCCTTTTGAGTTATGTTTCATGAATGTTTAATCAATTTTCGAATTTCTTCCTATAACGAAATTAAAATTATCTCAATAGATTTTAAGGTGTTAGATGTGACTTTTTATCGAAATTCTAATGACGAATCAGTCTGTATTTTTCTATTACTTATAATCTGATAAAGAGAGCATGGTTAACATCTCGTTCAAAATGCCTAAAAGTATTTGTTAATTGATTAGTTGAAGTCAATACTTCAAAGTCTTTTGTCAATGTGCTAAAGCACATTGAATATGTACTTGGCCAAAGCTTTGAAAACTATTAATTGGCTATTGATAGCACCTACGTTTGCATCTTGACCGGTTCTTAATAGTTTCTTGTAATTGTATAGAAGAAAGGTTGCAGATGAATAATGATATATATATATATTTTTTGATTACGTATCGACATAGCTGAGCGCCAATTAAATTCCATCCCTGTTTCATTTCTACACTATTTGGTACTCGATACCATTAATATTGCATGATGAAATCACTTGCCTGAATGAAATAGTTAATGAATGAATTAAAAGAAGAGAAAAATGAAAAGAAAAACATGCTAAAGTTGAAAGCTTCAGACATATCTGTTTTACAGGATTATCGATATTACGCCGTAACGCAACCTTTTTTAAGCACTCTTTTGCATAATCCTTATTTTACCAAATTAGGGTTTTCAGAACAATAGAAAGAGAGAGAGAGAGAGAGAGAGAGAGAGAGAGAGAGAGAGAGAGAATGAATAATAATGTTTATGTTTCTCACATACATAATGGTTTACTTTCGATATTATCCTTGAATAATTTATCATACGGAAATATGATGGTACCTTCTCGAAAAGAATTTTAGAGAAATATAAAATAATGAAAATAAATACAATATGTACCATTTTTTAAACTGAATAATATTTAAATATTATTTATATTTCATTCTATGTGAAATGAGTTGTAGAATGAGTCATGTAAGAAAATTTAAATGCATATTATGCTATAAATACGTTTTGGTATCAATTTAAATATTAGTGTAAGTATGAATATGCAAGAATAAATATGTTTCAGAGAGTGAAGGATTATTAAACAGTGACAAATGACTAAAGCCAGCTATTCATATTTCTTATGGAAGGGTATTTAAGTTAATATTTTCAAATTTAAATTTAAGAATATATTAATGTCTATATACGTTGAAATGAAATGAGATAAAATATTTTAATTTCTTGATAGTATTATATAGAAGATCTAGATTTTGGAACTTGTTCTTAAAATATGAAAATGATTACTGTGTTTTTATTCCCCACTGTTAAAGTAAACTGTGATAAATTATCTAAAATAGTTATTAGCATTTAGTGACAGAATACTATTCGAACGGATTGAAGCGTTTAATTGATGTATAATTGATCCGGTGACGATTGTAATCGAAATGGAAGATTAATACTGTCCCGTTAGCGTTACATTTAAATAACATTGCCTTTTCTTTTTTTCTTTTTCTTTTTTTAACGATATGTCTTCCATATCATGTTTCAATGGGCAAATTTCGAATTACTTGATACGAACTTTCGAATTACGAAAGTAAAAATGCTTTGAACTGACGTATAAGTTATGGAGGATAAATCTTTGTCTTTGAAAATGTTTGATATGTCGTTAGAACGATGCCATAGAGTAATTTTTATGACAAAATCTTGATTACATGCTATCAAAAAAAAAAAAAAAAAAAAAGAAACAAAAGAAAAAGAAAACAATAACTAATGTAAACGGTAAAAAATAAAGTCAAGTAAATAACTTAATAAAAATTATTTAAAAGTAAGACAAATCAGCTGAATTTGACATCATCAATGTTCTTTACTTTTCATTTCATACACTAAATCAATCAATTCGACTTCCTAGAAATTCACATGATTAATCTATAATAGTTACTTTTGTCTATTATTAAACGTTCCTTATTTTCTTATACTAATAATTCCTACACACCTGATATAGGTGCTTTAACATTAATTATAAAAACGAGAGGGCGATTTCAAGAGTAATCGTCGTCGTTCAATCATCCAAATAATCATAAGATAACCAGCCGTGAATTAGATAGAAACAACGGAATAGTATCTTCCTGATGACTACGTGGACTTTGGCACGTTATTCTGTGTTATTTGCGCGAAACAGTATTTCAAACGATATTCTCTACGGGTAGGAGGACCGATATGAGGTTAGGAAGTAGCAGAAAGGGAGGAAAGAGGAAGGAGAAGATAAAGGGAGCAAGCATAGGAGGTTGTAGGAATCGCAGCTGTATGACATTTCGTAGTGACATTTTGGGTAGACTCTTGGGATCGCACCTAATGTTCCACTGTTCGTAGACTACTTTGAAGACCTTAATTACCGTAATATCCCCGTCATTATGGCGAGTTACCGTGTCTTGGCCGAGCCCTAGCATCTCCTACTAATTGCACAGTAGATATTTCGTTAGGTACTGCCCTGATCCTTCCATGCATTTTAGAGTTTCTACCAACGACTGCATTAACGTTTCTACCATCGTCGATCTCCTCGTCGTTTCTAAATAGACCACCCATCCAGCTAACACCATCCACCCGAGTCACCCACTCTTTTTTTTTTTTTATTCCTAGCCTTATTATCTTTTGTCTACGTCGCACGGTGAAACTCTTTTTATGATCGAGAAAGTAATATGCGAGGAGGGTGGCAATTTCCAAGAGCGTTTCGAATCGTCGTCTCAGTTTCTTCGTATAGTAAAAGAGGTGTTCTACTTGTCGAACGACTAATGAAAGCGAACGCAGAGATGGCTGCTGCTCGTAAGATGGACGTTTATGTCCTCGCCCAACAAAGTGTCGGTACTTTTAAAACCAATGAGGACACCTTAAAACGTTTTTCCCTGTGTACGAGTCCATCGACTTCGGCTTTCGTTTTCTATCGAGGCATATTATTCATAGAAACGTATGCCATGCTTAATTTCTAGAACGTAACAAATTATCCTATTCTTACTTCGAATTTACACGAATCGATGGACAAATTGGTTAGTAACATTCTCTAAAGTAGGCTCAAACCCTCTGCTTGTAACGTCTTCTTCATTTTCCATAAGAATTACAGTCGTAATTCATAGCGTTTCCTTAGCCATCGAACAGCATTAGGAAGTGAAGGTTCTATTGAAGGAGCGTGTACCTAATCTAGATTTAGAGGGCAACTTTCGAGCCACTTGCTAGCACGAAACGTGGAAACCTAGACGCGATGGAAGATGGACTTCCTATGTTTCCTCGTAAAACTGCCATTTACCTTTCGAAGTATATATATCAAATGCCGACATCAAAACGGACATGCATATGTCAATATGAATATAAGTTCTATATATCTATCTTCCTCATTTCTTTCTTATTACGGGATAGTTATCGGTCCATACGATTACATTTCTTTCTCATCCTATATTCATATATTTGCCTCACGTTATATAGTATTTTTTTTTTTCTTCATACATTTCTAATTCTCTATTATCTAGATGCTACAAATATATGTCCTCTTCTTTTCTCTTTTTCCAAATGTACAAATTCTAAATGATAAATCCTGAGACAGTTCGATCTAGGTTTCCGGATGAATGTGATCGCCACCTATGTTCATCTTCGTCCTTGTTGTCTTCGATATAAACTATTTCTTTTCAAAATATTTGACAAGAAAGAGAGCGAGCGAGCGAGCGAGCGAGCGAGCGAGAGAGAGAGAGAGAGAGAGAGAGAGAGAGAGAGAAGTGAACTGTCAAAAAGTTTAGCCTGTAGAAAATTGAGAAGTACGAGCGTGTCTGACGATACTAGTCGCGTATATCGAGCGCGTGGGATCAAGAAAGTTGCTTGGCTTAGCTCGTAACCGAGTGGGGATATATACTCGTTTGTATATAAAAATGAGTTTGTGTCGCATAGAAAAATTTATGTCATGGGTTAGCAAAGTCTCCTCCCTCACTTTTCTTTCCTTTCAAAAATAACGTTCGTTTTTTTTTTTTTCAAAGAAACCATCCTATGAAGTGACGGTTAAAAGTCGGTCGAGTCTTATCAAGTTGATCTTAAAATTTCTTTACAATCTCATACTCAAGGCTTTTCGATTTTTCCCCCGTTATTCTTCGAATAATCCTTCCGAGCATAAAATCCATACTCAAAGTCTTTATGACTTTCCTAATGATCCGATCGCTCCACTTGATTATCTTCCACACGAAAGCATTAAAGAGAGATAGAGAGAGAGAGAGAGAGAGAGAGAGAGAAGGAACAAAAAATTATTATAATAAACAAATACCGTTTAGCAAAACGTAAGGGAAACAATTCTCTTGAAAAGAATTAACCTATCGCCACAGGATGGATTGTCATTTCTAGTTTTGGTAGTTATAAATAGTTGGCTCCATCCATATATGGTGTTATACGGTATTACGGAAGTTACATACATAAGTCCTGGATGCATTACAGAACATTCTACATTCACGTATACACGTACATATACACACGAAATCTGTTCCCGGTTGGACGTGTGGATATGGCTACGGAGTTTCCATTCATCGAGTCGTGGATATCAAACGCAATAGTTCATGGCACGCTTCCGACTAGGTGCTCCGACCGGTGTTCGGAGTGCTGTTGGTGCTGCTCGGACTAGTCCTCGATCTCTACCTCCTAATCCAACCACCCATCGTTTCACACCGGTTTCTGGCAGATTTACAGGGCCGCGATGTCTGATATCTGCATCCTAGAGTCCGCACGACTAGCTCTGCCACCCCTTTTCAACCCTTTCCACCCTACTCTCCGAGCCGTTCGCTTCTCGTCAGTCGGCGAACTTTGTGAAACCCTCTCGAGATCGTTCTTCGTTGAGTTGGCTGTCCGACTGGCCAGCTCGTTAAAATCGTCTTGATGATTAGCGAGATTTATTATTCCTAGGATTTCTCTCTCTCTCTCTCTCTCTCTCTCTCTCTCTTTCTCTCTCTCTCTATCTCTTACTCTCTCGAAAAAATTATTCTCTTCTTGTTCTTTTTTCTTTTTTCTTTAGTCTGCCCTTATGAAAAATCAAACTTTTTAAAGGAGTGTTGATAGGTTTTTCAGACGAATCAATTAAATTAATTGGAAAAAAAAGGATCACTTTATCGTATTTCTGAATAATGACCGATATTATTAAGAGTATTAGTGAATTTTTAATATTATTATCGTGCCATAACAAACGTAATTTCAACAAGCATTTCTCAAACGAAATTGTTTTTATAGAAACGATATCGTGTACGATATTTCTTAAAACGATTTTTAAGAACACGCGATGAAAGTTTGTGATCGAAAAATCCACTATCAGATAAGAATAATCGCTTATGATCAGCGTCGATTGTGGCAAATGAGATTGGAAAGAAAACCGAGGTAATGCGAAATAAGCACGGCATCAAAATGAAGTAGCATCGACGTGGTAAAAACGTTGAGGAAGAGAGAGAGAGAGAGAGAGACAGAGGACTCTTATCGATGATTGCAGAGAGCTCGGAATAATCTATGTTCGTATGATCATATCATCGTAATATGTATGTCGCGCGCGGGCGCGCGTGTGTGTATATATATATATATATATATATGCGCGTGTGTGGGTGTGTGTGGGCGTGCAGGTATATAAGTGTGAAACAGAGAGCAAACAACAGAAGACGCGGAAATCAAAACGCAGGCAAGATACATTAGTATCATCGTTACTCATACCTTTGTGATATATCGAGGCCTATGAAATCATTCTAATCCTCTTGTATAGGGTCGTATGTCGTAACATCGAACGGTTTATATCAAGCTCGATTGTCTCTGGATGCTCTTTATCACCGACATCCCATATAATCGTTCGGGAATGCGTAACCACCGGTCGGCAAGAACGTGCAACGTGAGCGAAACGCAACGCAAAGGGAAAGAGGAATGATAACGAAAATATATTTTCTCAACGGTAGTAGTATAGAGGGCATTATAATGGCAAAAAGATTTACCTCAGAGGGTCAGAAACGAGATGTTTCTAGTTCGGTGATTTGGACTCGAAAAGAGGTACTCTTATTTACGTGAATCTTATAAAGGTTTATACATTTCGATGTGGAACATACGAGAAAAATGCAAAAAGAGAGAGATTTTCAAATTATAAACGCAAAACGAATTCGGAAATAAATATGTCTGCGCACGACGATAGCAATTCCATTATCCATCGCCCTTTGAACCTGGATTCTAGTGCACGTGCGTACGAATACACCTTGCACAAAGATATTACATAAAGAAGTATCTATATTCGAATATACGTGCTATGAGAGAAGAGAGAATTTCAGAATTGACGGACAAAACGAGCTCAATGTGCTAGCACATTTTTTTCAATAGCCTATCGTTTTTCTATACTTGTCGACTTTTTCAAAAATATTTCATTTTATATTAATAGTTTGATTTATCAAATTTTATCCAACATATTTTTAAAATTCATCAGATCATTCTAGTTCTGGTCGTGTCACAAGTCGGACAACTTGATCGTGCTATTGTTCGAAATCAACAAAAGTTGTCGATTCGAGTTCTTTCAAATTAAATTAATAAATATAAATGTTAATAAAAATAAATGTAAAATTCACATTCAATCATGTAAAAGTAAAAAAAAAAAAATGGAAGAATATAACACTGACAGACATGAAGAAGTTTTAAGGACTGATTGTTTGATAGGATAAATTTGTAAGGATAAAAGAACGGACTGATGCCTGCAACTATTGAGACTCTTGTTTTTTTTCATAATTATACAAATATTAAATAAATAAATGAGGTATATTGTGCACAGAGATTAAAATTACTAAAAATTATACAAAGTGTAGTGTTACCTTATATTGGCCCATGGCATCATTTTTATATAGACAAGTTTTATAATAGCATTGAAACTTCTGAATTTCTATAACAAAATAAAATAAGAATTTGTAATAAAATTAGGACGAATAAAGGTTTATCTTAATCTTTCCATAAGGTAAAACTGAAGAAAGGAGAATCAACATTTCGATCAAAGAATGATATTTCGCTGCTAACTTAGCCAAATAAAAAAAAAACGGTTCGAATAATTTCCACCATTTACTTAACTGAAACGAGAAAAAACAATAACGTAAGCTGAAAAACTCTGAATAAAATTAAAAAGGCCTATATTCATTATTAAATATAACAAATGTATGAAAGGTACTGATTAATATTATTTCCCATTATTCGATATTGTAAAAAATTAAAAAATGGACAAAGAGAGTAAATATGTATTTATCGAACTGTGCTCAATTTAATACGTTTGAAGTGTACAACTCAGTGTATGAAACCAAAATGAGATACAAACAATTTCTTCATCAAGTTGCATATCATTGGACAGCTTACGAAATTCCTGATAATGAAATGAATATTAAAGTACTCAGACCATTTACACAATAACCTACAAAACGAATATCAAAATTCGATCTTTTTGGTAGACTATTCAGATATATAGAAAACATGTATTAGAAAAAATTGTGGGAACGGGAAAGAGAAAAAATCTGAAATGGCGAAATGGAATATGCGCGAGTAGTAAGAAACGGAGCGAAACTTGCCATATTTAAAAAAATTTTATTGTTCATCATTTCACGTAAAGAAATTACACGGTATCACACTTCGTATCATTATTAGAGTTTTAAATATATTGTTTCGCAAATTAAAAATTTTAAATATATTGTTTTGTGTAATATTGTATGTTTTCTTATTTTTTTTTTTAATGTTAATAAAATAAAATTATAAGTAAAAGTATTTTTAATCATAAGTAAAAGTATTTTTTTTAACTCAAATAAAATAGTATTTGATGAAACAATGTTTTTTTTTTTTTTTTGAAGTAAGCTATTATCGTGGGGAAAAAAATGTCAGGTTTCAACCAAAATTCATGTCAAAAGCGACCCGCACAAAAAGTGTTAAAAACCTTCGGTAAATTCGAAAAATAAACTTCAACTCTTAATTAACAGTTTGACTTTACGGAGACTGATATAAATGAAATAGACATATTTATAATAAAATTGATTACTTTAAGAATTACATTCATTCCGTAACATAAAATTAATTCATTTCAATTTATATTTTATATAAATGGAAGCATTTATCGATCACTTAAATAGATTAGTGTACACTATACCGCTCTCGTTTTTTAACTTTGTCGATTTCATTCACTGTATAAACCGATGTTCCAAATATCATGTAAAAAAGATCGTTGTATAAAGTATGTGTATGATATGTTATTCATCCACGCATAAAACGAATCAAGGTGAACATTTCAAATTCGCGAGCGCATTTTCAGTTTACTCGCTCTAAAAAAAAACAATAAAGCGCAGCGGGTGTGTTGCAGCCGAAGTCATTAATGACAGAGGATGATAAGGAAAGCGAAGAGGAAGGAAGAAAGAAAGAAAGTATGAAGAAATTGTTAGGCGTAAAATGATATGGAAAAATGGTTGGTCTCAAAAGAATACGAGAAACGCTGAAATAATAAAATAATGGGATAACCCGTTACGACTGCAGAGAGATTTCATAGTTTTTTATTCCGGCGGTCGGGTGAGAAATCACGAATGAAAAATTATAATTGATATAGATGGAACGGAAGCGTAATAGTAGGAGATGTACTAACGTAGGTGAAGAAGAAAGAATAAGGGGTTGAAACATTCTGAAGTTAGGTGAAAAAAGTGCGTTGGTTGGAAGGTGGAAAAAAGAAGAGAGAGAGAGAAATACAGAGAAAGAAAAAGATGGAACGGTTGAATCAAAAATACAGAGCGCACTGACTAGAGACTTATGAAATAACATGGGGAAAGTGGAAACTCAGATACGAATGAAAAGAAGGATCGTTTTCTTCATTTCTAAAAGTTTCACTTACCCTCCCTCTCTCTTTTTCCCCCCTCTCAACTGTAACTAATTAATAGATAATTATTAATAATTGGTAATGTCCGTCATTGTTTATAAATCGATTGTGATTCAGAATGATAGAAATAATGATATTATTTATGCATGTGACGTCATAGTACATATTTATCAATGCAAATATGTATTTACATAATAAACTACCGGAAAGATCGTAAAACTTAGTGGAGAAACTTAAACTTGAAACGCGTCACACGGTAAATTAAACTTTATTACGCCAAATTCAAATTCCGCAATAATTCGGTAAACAATGAACTCTATAACTATGACTGCATAACTACCACATGTCGCTTTAACTTTCTCTTCCGATGCACTCTGTTCTCCTCGTACCGTCGGCAGCTCGAAATATTCTTTATTTCATTATTTCGTTTGTATTATTTTTGTATTTCTTTCTTTATACCACTTTGATTAGAAAAATGTTTTGTCCATGTAATATCTATCTTTAAGATCTTCGAGTATTTAGTTACAAAATGAAAGAAGAACTTTAATAACAACTTTTCCTTATTTTTATTTTTTTTTCATTTAATGTATCGTTTTAATGTATCTTTTAATTTCATCTCTATCTATTGTATTCTCCCTTTTCTCTATTGAGCCTATACTGCCTTATTAACCAATCAGCTTACACCATCCATTTTAATTTATACTCGTGACATGCTTTTGTTGAACACTTTAAGAATCATAAAACGCTTTCGTCTGATATCATCGATGTCATTTGCTTCAGTAAGAATGATATTTATGATTGTAACGCCAAAAGGTAATTCGAATTGAAATTTCTAAAAGTAATATCGCTTCACTACCTTAATTGTGTTCACAGGTGGCATGGTTACGAGTGGATACGCAAACCATACTGACGATAGCGAATCACGTGATAACGAAGAACCACAGAATCTCGGTATCTCATAGTGACCACCGTACGTGGTTTCTCCACATACGCGAAGTTAGAGAATCTGACCGAGGATGGTATATGTGTCAGATCAACACAGATCCTATGAAAAGTCAGATTGGTTATCTCGAAGTTGTCGGTGAGTATTATTCCTATCTGTCTACCCTTTCATCTCTACACATTATGTACTTCACCTTATCGATCGTGTTTTACCATCGGTCCAGAACAATCGAATGAAAGCCGCTTTGCACGCGTGTTACTATTAATACTTCACACTATACAATTGTCTCTTTGGTTTCATCTTGGACAGATTAATCCAAGCTTAATGAAATATATACAGATAATTTTTGTTATCTATCTAATTCATTATCTTTTTTAAATAACATATTTTTCTAAACCCTAACAGAATAAATTTACTATCAAAGTGACCATTGTTTGACGTTAAAGGTAACTGTAATCGAATGTCAAAGAGGGAACGATAATTTTTTTACATTTACGCTTTGTAATTTCGAGAACAGTTCGAATTGTCACGTTGGCTCGAAGATAGCAAATATCCGTCTCTCTAGAAACGGATTGCGACGCCAGTATATGCTAACGGTTCGCGTCCGAAATAATTATTGTCAGGATGTTCGCGTCACGTTGATAGTGCGATATCTGCTACATGGATATAATTCATGGTATTTCGGACGAACGCGCGAGAACGCGGAAATTACATGGGATTTCGCACTTTCCTCTATCGGCTGTACTTCGCCTCTATCTCCGTATAATCGATCACGATTAAAAAACTCGTGAAACCGTGTTTTGGCTATTCTCTTTGGACAATAAAACGATATTTATAAAAAGAATTGTTTAAAAAATAAAAAACGACGAGAGAAACGTGAAAATATAAAAGATGATTTTTCGATTCGGTATGTACAAGCAAAAATATCTATATATTTTCCAAACTCTTCAATTGGTATTATTAAAAAACGATACGTACGCGCGGATATACCGTTTGTTTTTCGAGCAATTCCGAATGGGTTTTGTTTATTTAAATTCTATTGCAAATAGATAATTGGTTGTACAAGTGAATAGAGTCTTGTGTTTTTTTTTGTAAAAAAAAAAAAAAAAAAAAAACAAAATAATTTCCATCTCTCTAAAGAGTAGATGCACTTGGTAAAATTGAAGGCATAATGGCTTCGTTTATAATAAAGGGGGAGATTACACCTAATCCCATATCTTCGCACTTATTATTACAAATGTACTTATCCTTCATCTACATAAGCACGCTAAAATTTATAGCTAAGGCAATCTAGGATACGTTATAACTTTAAGAGATGAAAAAATGGAATCATGATTAATCATAGACAATTTATCAGTCACTTATGTCGCTATTAAAATTATTCGATAATTTCATATTTAATCTTAAACGTTTGAAGATAACAAATTAAAGTTAACATTATTATAATGATAATGCACGAAAAATAATCAACCTGGTAAATATTGTTTTTAAAAACGTCCAACGATTTAAAGCTAAATGTCCAAGATAATAGCAGATATTTAAAATATTCGATAATTCGAATCTCTCTCTCTCCCTCTCTCTCTCTCTCTCTCTCTCTCTCTTTCACATAGATAATATATTTTCGTTTATTTTTATAATAAAAATTCCCTGAGTTTAAAAGTACACATTAACGATCATATCATTTTCTATATAATAGGTTTGTAGAGATAATTAACAGTAAAGAGCCATTTAATGTATTCAATGCTCATTAAAATTAATTATATTTTAATTTATTCTCTAATTCGGTAATATTTATTCTTCTTTCTTATTTCAAGTTCCACAGAAAATATGGTATTTTCAAAAGGTCTGTGTGCTTCAACATGCGTAAGCTTTTTTGATTATAACAACAAAAGTTACCCGCACAAAATGTAAATAAATTTTGTACACAGTCTGTGCACTATAACATTATATTTAGCTTGTTTAAAACTCGAAGATAATTTATTTAAAATGTCGAATAGATTGTCCATTTATCAAAAAAAAAAGAAAAACATTCTAATTTATTACAATATGGTATAATCATGTTTAATACATTAAAGCGAAATTTGTCAAACAACTGCAGGTATTTTGTAGAGCTAATAACATTATTAATATGATGTATGAAATACATAATATATGAAAATCATCATTTCGGCTTTCAATGTTATTGAATTTCAGTGTGCTGCAATTTCAGCATGTTTGAATCAAACATTAAATGCGGTTGTTTTTGTTTACTCAAGTTCTACTTATTCGTTTCTCTAAGTTGCATTATTTAGTTCCTGTCATAACCATTATTGATTATTCTTAACACACACGCATATATTTGCATATTATATAAGACGAAAATTACTAAATTGATTGACGAATAATACAGGCTTACTATCGATGAAGATTACATTTTTTCCATTCGGAGGAACGTTAAACCGCGCTGGAAGGTACTTTACATTCGCTTAATTTGCAAGGCATTAACCTTGTTATATTATAGGTAGAGTAATATTATGGGTGGTGGACTTTGGTAGACTGAGAACAGTGGCGCACATTGCGCACGTACTCGCGGCACGCGAGCGATCTTTACTACCCTTCTCGGAAATGAAAAGCCCCTACCGTTCACTCTTTCTCTTTATAAACGAATGCGCGAGTAAGCTTAGTCTTTCGTTTGTATCGCCAACCAAGTACAAACACTCTATCCTCGTATATCTGATACACTTTTTCATTCTATCCCTATCTTTTTCTTCCTCACTTTTTCTGTTTCGGGTCATCAGGCCACTCTATTTCTAGTTGCTTTTGATACTGTGCAGGCAATAAAAAAAAAGAAAAAAAAAAAAAAGATAAAGACGATTCCAAAAGTGCTCTAAAGATCCTTATTTTTTGTCGGATACGCAACATCTTTTTCATCTTTCCACTTTTCTGAAAACGTTTTTCGAAATACTTTTAATTTTTTATTTATTTCTTTTTTTTTTGCGGCCATTTATTCATTGGAAACACATTCTTGTATGCGTTATTCTTGAACTTTGCGTTGGTAAAGTGTTAGATAAAAATTAGGAGATGGAGGAGTATAGTAATTTTTCGGATATTTTACTCGCACAAAGTATATCTCCAAAATTAACATTTGTTTGTTTTGCGCCTTATCAGATTTCAGTCAATGAAGTCCCTTAGTTAATGTAAAAAAGTTGATGAAATATAATCATGGAACATGAAAATGAATGAGAATACTAATATAATAATAAAACGTAGAATTCACAATAAAATCACAAAGGATCACAATCGAAAGAAGGAAAGACTATCTGTTTGCTAAGGTAATCGTGTATGTAGATATTTCATCACTTTCTATACCTAAGGCGATCACGTCTATTATGCCCATCTTGGTTTTCCAATGAATTAATACTTTCTTAATTAGTCTACGCGAACGTGCCAAATTCGGAAGAGCATTTTCCAGTAGCGTGCCGAGCGAACTATAGTTCACCTGTAAAATCGCTTTTCCCACCATGACACGTGCTAATAATGTGAAAGAGAGAGAGAGAGAGAGAGAGAGAGAGAAAGGAAGAGAGAATGCGAGCAAGCGAGTTGTTGTAAATTACGTTGTAACGAGCTTTACTTGTTGGATATCTATTTAATATTTGTGTAAGGAATAGTTAGTAGATCAAGAAAGACTTTTCGGAATGATAGCAAAAAAATTAATTTCATTCGTCGTTTGATCGTTATTTGTTCGTCATTTTGAATTAACATATTCGTGCTTTTTATTTCCATTTTACGAGAAACATAGAGAGATAGAGAGAGAGAGGGAGAGAGAGAGAGAGGGAGGGAAAGAGAGAAAGAGAGAAAGAGAGAAAGAGAAAGAGAAAGAGATATTTCGTTTGGTGGAAAAAGGGATCATTTTAAGCCGAGTAATAACATGCTCTACGTACTGAGGCTTATTTGTAATGAAAAATCCATCGAGAAATTCGCGATTAAGGACGAAAAGGAAACCCCTCGACAAAGAGAACGAGAAAGAGCAAAGAGATAGAATGTAAAGAAGAAAGAAAAAAGAAGAAAGAATATCCCGTTTACTTCCAGGGATAGAAAATGTATATATAACCATAAATGTATATATATATATATATATATATACATATACATACACACATATTTTTTTTCTTAGCATTTCGACTTGCAGAAATGTTCGATACGTCTCGAGACTGCACTTTGAGTCCTATACGATGCATCACACTCAGCAATAGATTTCTTAAGCGACGGAAAGAGCTTTATCTTTTTGCGAGACCCACGATCCACAAGAAAAAGAGAGAGAAAGATAAAAAGACATGGATAAAGAAAGAGAGACGGTGTGCCGATTTACATCTTGCTGCTTTTCGAAGGAAACTGTACGGTATCGTATACGGTAGGATACATACATACGTATACATTGGTACACCGAGTAACAGAAGCGAAATGATTTCACGAGGGAGATGAACTTCCGTAAGTAGCCGCTTGGTTGTACGTGAAAGTACTCCGACGGTTTCCAACGTGGATGAAGCAGAGGTATGGGACTAGTAGTAGTGAGGCAGTATGATAGAGAAAGAGAGAGAGAAAGAGAGAGAAAAAGGGAGAACGAACGAGAAAGAGCAAGAGGGGTTTACGGACGAAACTCACGGGATTAAATTGCTACAGATGGGATGCACGAGCCTCCCCCGCATCTCGAGAATACCAATTTGATTTCGGTACGAACGGCATGAGCGGAGTTACTCGAAAGATCGTAAAATATATATCTAACAAATGTTCACAACGAATTTCATGGCATCGTTTGCTACCTAAGAATTGACAATCGCAAGTCTTTCTTCACCGAGAGAATGAAGATACTAAGACAAGTGGTCCCTACATTTTTTAAGATTTCGTCCTTGACGAGGTATTTTTGACGACTATACTTACCCGGCTGAGGGTATTTTTTTTTCCTTCGCGTTATTTCATCATTGATAATATCCATGGAATGATTCTAGCTTGAAACAAATTAATAGATTAACAGGAGAGTTACAGTATGATAATTTTTATACTGTGATAATTAAACATTTACATAACGTTCGAAGTGACAGATACTCTACGAGACTCGCCTATGCGCTTATTACATGTGAAATATTCATCAAAGGCATTGAATACTAATTTACCTACACTTGTATATTTCTAAATGACGTAGTTTTCGCGGTATTCTTTTTTAAACATGCATCGACCAATACGTACGTATGTGATGAAAATTGTGAACAGATCTTTGTGCGTTCAATTTTTCATAATGTCAGCTCTATCGAAAAAAAAGTAAGGTAGTAAGTTGTATATGAATTATCTTATATGAATTACCCACCGGAGATTAAACTCGTTTCGAAGAACTCGTTGCAATTTTCAAAGTGACTTTTCCGACAGTCGACAGACTAAGCTACTCATAACCCATAGAACCCAAATATGGTCATATGGTCATTTGGGAAGACGTCGAAAGAATTTATAATGACAACCAGATCTTTTTCAAAGAGTTTTATTTGGAAATATTTTAATTCTTTTTCCCTCTGTAGCTTCCAAAAAAGATAATATTCTACATCTTATCAGAAAAGTATCTTCCTGTTCCTAAACCTAGAAAATCAATTTCTTCTTTTTAGAAGAATTTAATTTTAAACATTGAACAATTTTTCATTTAAATATATTTAAAATACATTGACTGAGTTTAAATTGATGACTTTTATCATAAAGATTTCACTAAATGAATAGAGAAAAGGTGAATAAGTCCAACGGACGGAAATTTAATTTTATCGAAATTCACAATCTATGTTTATTATAGATATGTGCCGATAAATATTTATAACATCGGTATACAATTACTGACCCTTTTTATTCTATTCTTTTTTATAAATTCTTTTTTTTTTATAAGTTTGATCGAAACTCTCCTAAATTTGAAAATCGGTGTAAATATTATTTTAGGTATAAAAATCGATATTATGTAATAAACACATGTAAATTTTCTCTTTTCCAAAAATCGCTCAAATGTCTCTTTTAAACATATAACTGTTTGTAATTAAACGATACGTAATTTAAAACAAAATTAAACAAGAAATATCCCTTACAAACGTGTACATCAAAGTTGAATAAATAATTAACCGAATAATAGAAATGACTAACAGTTTTATTCAGCAGTACTACCTTAGTACTTGAACGAATCGGAAACTTTTACGCGAAGAAGAATTGACTTAAACTCTCCTTTACTGCTCGCCTAACCTACTTCAAACCGAAACTTCGCAACTCTTCCGTTTCGTGGTTTCTAAAGTTCATTTTCTTTTACCTGGGAATTTTCATTCGCTCGGATAAAGACGCGGAAAGCGTTAGAGTAGAAGAAAAGTGCATAGAGATATCGATGTCTATAACGATATGGACAGTAAAAAAAAAAGAAAAAAAGAAAACTGGCACGAAGGAACATAATGATTTAAGATATCGCAAATGTTTTAAACTCAAAACTATGTACTACTTGTTTTCAAATTATTTGATAAGTTCTCTTATTACTTAATCGGTTGGCTACGACAATCTTTATACACTTCTTGTTGTTGATAATATCATTGATATTACACATTCATTAAATGAAACATTATCAAATATATTCCTTCATTAAAAAATGTATGATATCAATGACGAATAAATTATTTTTCTAACTTTTGTTCATTTATCAGGTATCAAATACCTCAAAAACACTTATTTTCTCTCTCATTATTCTTTTTTTCTCTCCATTTTCCTCGTTCTTACATAATGCATCCGATCTTATTAACAGCGAAGTAAAATAAAGGAATCACGAAAATTGAATCGCGATAACAACAAAGTATGCGTTGTTACAGTGTTTTAACTAATGCCAGAAAATTGAAGATTGTCACGTCACTTTTCAAGTAAATACGATGTCTTTTTCCTTCGTAAACCTAAGACGTATACGGACTCCAAATTAAATACAAAGGAGTATTGCACGGGTACAGTAATCTTGATTGATAGAATGTATCAATCAGGATACAGTAAATGTATTAAGAATATAGACGTCATCCAATTCGTGCTTTCATCCTTCTCGTTGTTTAAAAAAATCTCCTTGAATAGAATTTACGAGAGATTT
The DNA here is from genome assembly GCA_911387685.1 of Dolichovespula media. NCBI lineage: Eukaryota > Metazoa > Arthropoda > Insecta > Hymenoptera > Vespidae > Dolichovespula > Dolichovespula media. The sequence continues at coordinate 9,096,460 of OU426853.1, forward strand.
AGAACAGAAGCAATCGATTTCCGCGTACCGTGTTCTTCACACCTTTGAAACGGCCTAGATCGGTAGTATGTACCTGCTACGCGAGATTTTCACTTCTCATCCTCATCTTTCTAGAGCTTCCTCATTCACGAGGAATCTATGAGGGAAAGCTAGTCGGAGAAAAAGGGTGAATTGCCGAGCTTATCTTCAAAGCACGAGTAGACTAGCCGTTCGAGATTGCACAAATTTCGCAATATTAGAGAGAAGTAACACACGGTGTATACTGGTGAGAGGTTGGCTGCTTGAAAGTCGAGCCGTGGTAACGCGAGCTAGTAGCTGGTACTGAGGGTAACTACGAGGATTGGAGGGTGGCACTGGCACGAGGAAGAAGAAGAAGAAGGGAACGAGGAGGAGGAAGAGAAACTAGTAGCGTTGGGGCTGTGGACACGTTCAAACTAGCCAACCGACTAGCCAGCCAGTTAGCTGCTCATAGAAGATGAATAAGAGAAAGAAAGCTTGGATTGTGAGAGTGCCGAAACCACCTCGTCTACTTTTTTTTTTTCTTCTCATGCGACATTCCTCTTGGCGCATAATGAATAACAAGCGTATAATGGCACGGCAGGGACTCGGCTGGTACGCTTATATTGTAGAACCAGCCGGCAAACGAAAAGAGAGAAGAAATATTGGAAGGATGTTCTTTTTCTTCCTCTAAGACGCTTAATTAGCGTGTATTATTTTTCCACGACATAATGAACTGGAGAAAAAAAAAAGGTTGTGGTCCATTCGTAATCGTATCTCCGAAGATTCTCCTCTTCTTTCCTGGTTTTCTTAAAATAACGAGTTCGTAGAGATACGGAATAGATTTTCATTTCTTTTTCCTCTTTTTTTTTTTTCTTCATCCATAGTATTTATAATGAACGTGTATAATACTTCAATTATTCATATAGCACTTATGAATATAGATATATGAAAATTATAGTGATAAATAAATATATATATATATATATATATATATATATATATACATATCATGTATTATGTGGATGGAGCGATCGATAGGCGCTGTGTTAACAATTATCTTATTATTTATGAATATTATAGAATCAATAGGAAACGTAAATTTTTCCAGTACGAACATTTTTATTTTCCATATATTTTTATTCCGCAATCGATTTAAAGATAGCCGAAGTATAAGAAAGATCTATCGCGAATTTCTCTTAAAACGTTCCCAAAGAAATTGTAAGATGCTTTCCGCGCTTCAGTCCGTCTTTCTTTCACCATTATCCCTCTATTCTACCATCTTTCTACCAAACCATAACGACTCGGGGCATTACCACGATGAACAGTACTTTTGAGCAATAACCAACGCAGTAACGCTATTATTGTTTCCTTTTACGTCGATATGGGCCGAGGGCGAGAAGAAAAAAGAAAGAAGAACGGCGAAGAGAAATATTCGTTCGGTGCCTGAAGCAATTTGATAGCGTTACACGCGAGCGTCATTCGAGTCGACGCTTTTATGTATCGGGTAAATAGAGTCGTTCCGTCCCCTCTTCTCTCTCTCTCTCTCTCTCTCTCACACACACTCTCTCTCTCTCTCTCTCTCTCTCTCTCTCTCTCTACCTTCCTGTTTTCCTTGCCTTAGTAACGATAGCCAAAAGATTTCGATCGAAAATCCAGGACAGAGTTCTTTTGGCGGATCATATGTCCTTCAACAAAGTGATCCATTGTCTCTTGGTACTCAATTCCTTTATTCTCGATTCCTCGGGAACTTGACAGTACATATATTTTCATTTTTTTCCCTTATCCTCACGTAGCTCTTTCTCCGTCTTTCCACTCTTTTTCTCTAGACGCTGACAGATAACAAGATAGCAACAGACCATGACGAGAAGTATCTTTTACGAGAAAATTGTTCGTTCGTTTTCTTCGTCCTCTCTTCTCGTGTAAGAAGCACCATGATAATGGACGTGCATGTATGTGTGTTTGTGTGTGTGTGTAAGAGAGAGAGAGAGAGAGAGAGAGAGAGATTTTCCCTTTCTCTTTATCCTCCACCAAGCTGAGAAGTACTTTCTCCCAAATAAGCGGTGGAGAAGCTACTACAATTCTCGTTTCGTTATCGATTCACAAAGCTGGACAGTTTATTTTTGTGAATAACAATAACGCATTGGGAATGCTGCATCTCCTGGCAACAACAGCAACAACAATAACAACAACGAAACATCGCTGACATATATCGCTCTTTCTTTCTTTGATATTACTTGCCATGATTTTCCTAATTTTTTCTTGTATTTTCTTTTGAATAATTGATTCGCAATATGAACAATCGATTCTTGAATGTCAGACCGCAGATACTATACGTATATGCCTGCAAACACATCTACGATAATACGACTTATGTTATTGTTACGAATTATTATATAGTGTGAAATAATGCGATAGCCAAGAATTATGCGAATGATTTGTTAGAGAAAGGTAAAGAGATATTTATAGGATAAGATATAAATAAAACAAAAAATAAAGGAATAAATAAAAAAAGATGAATATAATAGTATCGATAGAAAAACAACGTGTAATCTATAATAAGATAAAAAGCGGATGTAAAATGAATTGTCTGTTTAAAAAAGGATTATCGCAATATCGTTTTCGCTTTTTTCGATGATTCCATTAGTACGAACATAATGAAAATAAATATTTCTATAATCTTTTCATGTACAGATTATCTTCGTTATCATACGAAATGCACAATATACGGTGAACTCTCAGTAATTTTATTCCTTCTTTGTATTGTAAAAGGGAATTTTTAGATATTTATATGTACACATAAATGGATGTTATTGGCAATGTCGAAGAGTTAAATAAACAAGCTCGTATATCGCACTGAAAAGCAGGGAAAGCGATAAGTTAGTTCGGAGTTGCACAAGATTGATATATGTAGTATTTTATATATATAAAAAAAATATATATATATATATATATATATATATATATATATATATAATTGATTGAAAAAAAAGAAATATATAAATATTACATATAAAAATATACAATGTAATAAAAATGTCTATGTAATATTTTTGTAAATCTTCTTAACATCTCTTGAATTCAATCACGTAATGCTCTCCGTTTGAACTTTCATAGATTTTCTGTAGTGTTTACGAAGTGCCCTTTAGACATTTCCATGCTCAAATATAACAATTTACGCTCGACAGCACACTATGTGGAATTAGATAATGGGTATTTACGCATTATAGTAGTTCATCGTGTGTATATCTGTGTATATTATCATTACTCATACATTGTTCACTTGTCATATTTTGTTAACTATTATAAGTCACTTTTACTATCGTTAGCCTCATTATTACGCATAGAGTACATGCATTAATTTACATTTCTTCGTTTCGCATGTTTGTATCTATTACCTTTACACAGTGTAATACATACCAATTTATATACTTATGTATATAGGTACATACATTTATACGTAGATATATAGTATATCACGATATACGTACCTACATATATATAGAAAAGGGTTTGTTCCACACCAGCTGGCACGTTATTAAAACGTCCCGCTGCTCTTGTATCTTGCGGTAATGTAAATAAAACCTACGTAAAATATAATACCTTTTGCGGCTTATATAACGAAGGCGTGGATATCTTAAGTACACCATTTTATTTTAGCACAAACCCGTAATACACTTTTAATCTATAAACTTTTATGGATTTCATATGGAAAATATTTAAAATCACGTTCTCTCGATACTATCATTCTCTTACGAATTTTTACAAACTATTTGTCTAGATCTTACGTATTTCTAATGAAACTCACAGCTTCGATTCTTATATTAATTCGATTGTTCGAGAAGGTAACATTAAATAATAAGGATCTTAAAGTACATATAAATATGTACTTATTCTCTCTCTATTTGATTGATTTTTTTTTTTTTTGTCGTCGTTTATCTTTATAATGTATGCTTCCAGTATCCATTACGAGTGGCTTCGAACATACATGATATGCTTTACGAGACTTGGCCACGTTTCATAAGGGTCTCACCTTTACGCATCTATGTATGTATACGTGCACGATATTCCACGGCAGAGAGCGGGCGCAAAGCACTTGAATTATTCACGAAGTTGGAGCAGGCTTGCACTTGCTAATTAACCGACAGCCTGTTGTCACGTGAGCTTTCTCTTTAAGCTCACAGATTAGACGACGAAAGAGCTTTCGGCGTCTTTCTCTTTTCCTCAAGGAATTCGATTCAAACAGCTCTTCGCAAGTATTATACGAACTTAAACGGATTGACTCTTTTAAAATCCATATCTTGTTGAAAATGATAATGATACGGTTCATAAGTCAACATTGAGTACGCCTCTAAATCGTCTATTTATGTGTCAAGTTAAAAGAGCATATCGTTAAATAGCAATCAAATGTAGTGCAGATCTTCCAAATACTTGTTCAAAATTTCGTCAACCCTTTAATACTCTGCAAAGTTTTCACTTTATTTTTCAAATATCATATATATTGTTTTCTACATTAGAGACATGTAAATAACTACTCGTTCAGTAATAGACATTGAATGTTAGTTCGTTTTTGGCGCATGAGTACTTTTGCCCAATTTATGGAACAAAGCGTACTTCCAACTTCAATTACTGATTCTTCGTTTCGATGCACTTTATTGTTGAAATTCTCTGCGACACGCATCTTAAATGTTAGAAGGATATTTGACAATTCATAATTTCTACGAATAGGAATTTGATCTATTATGATTTTATGTTGGCTCGACAATAATCCTGGTAATTAATATATCGATAATAATTATGTTGACTATACGGCAAATTGCATAAATAATGGTTGAATTTATTATCAATAATGAAACGAACAGACCATAAGAAAATAATCAATAGAGTCTATAAAGTTCATGCTTGATCGCGACCACGCGTTCAATATTTACTAAACAAATATTTATGTTTGATGTTTCGTTAATGTTATAATTTTTATTAGTAGAAATAGAAAGTTCCGCAAGTGTTTTTTATAATCTTCTGTTGAATCTATCAGTATGATCTTCATTCTCTTCCATTCAAATGTTCCCATTTGTTAACAATTTCTATATAGCTAATTTACATAGCTATTATATAACTTTTGAAAAATCGTTCAATGTATTTTTTTGAAAAATATAAATAAGAGTAAAAATAAAGGTAGAAGGATGAAATAGAAAACGTTATAGTATTTTCCCCGATTAGAATACTTCTTTTAATCTGAATCCTAGATTTTTGTAATGTACTCAGACTCGCTGATTGAGCTTTATTTTCTTTTTTACGAACGTTACGTTTACATTTACCACGCAATCGTGTCGTTTTTTTTTTTTTTTCGTCAAGGAGGAAGTGAATACGATTTATACGTAATCATGAATAGTTCCACGCGATGTTAAAGCGAGGGGGAGGGGGACAAGTAGAGAGAAAGGGAAAAATAGGTCTATCGTGGAAAATATATTTTCAAACGATTACCTTTCGACAATTTTCTCTACACGTTCTTTGTGCGCAAATACAAATTAGGAAATATAGTTCAGCCGTGTTTTCATGCAATGATTTCGATTGTAATTTTGTTCGAGATTGTAAGTTATTTCAAGCAATGCTTTTATGTCGAAAAACGTGCGATATATTTTATAAGCCCTGTTTGTAAATTTAATGAAGCTATTTACCGAGTTAATTTTAATTAATTCGTCCGAGATTTTATCGATCGGAAAAAGGAAAATGGCGAAACGTTGAGATTACAAAGTTATCTCTTTCTCTCATTCTTTCGATGATTCTATCGCATTATCGTTGTCACACAAAGTATTGGGATTTGGCAACTTTGCTGATAAGTTCATAGACATTATCGGAAATACGTTGAGCTACGGCCGAATCGATAACTATAATGGAAAGGCAATGTATCGTTGCAGAGCGACGGGCATGAAGCTATTCGTCGACGATGCTTAAAATCTGTTACGCAGTTGCAGTGATGCATTGCAGCGTAAATCATACGCCACCGCACGATATACTTCATTTTCGAAGTAGAGAACAGAGTGGCTGGCGATGTTTATTAATCAGATAGATACAATTGTATCGCTATCGATCGCTTCGCATACTTTTCGATAATGATCGCTAATGGGCAACAGTAAAATAATTTACCAGTTTATTCGATAATCAACGGAAATGGCGAATCAAGGTACCATTTAAAATCTATTTAAAAATTCGCAAATCCTTAATATATATCTCAATGATAATCTTGTCATCATATTATTTTAAAGGCACACGATTTTTTATTTCATCTAGAAATAATCATCGCAAAGTCCCGTGAGAAAATTTGTGAGATTTTCGAGTTTTCAAAAGTATTTAAAATTTAGAATCTTCATCGCTAGCAAGAAGTAATTATCGTGATCAAATCCGGAACGAGTAGCGGATTCATTTCGAGCATTTCGTCACAAGTTTTCCTCTTTTAACGTCCATCCGAATTTCGACTTGCTCTCTCGTTTTCTTCCTCTCTTTCCCTCACACATACAAGTCCATGGAGGACGTCCCATTTGGCACGCTGGCATGCAATGACTCGAATAGCTGTTCGATTTACGCATCGAAATTAAGCCACGCTCGACTTACACCAATACCGCGACGGCTGGGTACTTTTTCTTTTTTGTTTCATTTTTGTTTTTTAAGCCATTTCCACGACCATCGAAACGCATGATCTACACTATTTTCACTGTCACAAAGTCTCCTGGTTTAGTGGACGTAGCTTTACGAGAACAGAATAGGGAAGGAGAAAAGGACGAAAATAAAAAAAAAAAAAAAAATATTAAGAGAAAAAGGAGAGGGAAAAGCCAGAGACGAGAAGGAACCGCTTTATTTTAACGTCACGTTGGCATGATTAAACAAAGCCGTAAGAGTTGAAATGAAAAACTCGCGAGGGGTGGAATTTGTAAAGAAAAACAAAGGGAAGTGGCAAGTAACATATGTAAATCAAAATATATTCTTGAGTTGTACGTTAAATTTTCTGGGACGATCTTTATTTTCATTAGTTCCCTCGCTAGACAATATTTTTTAATCTGAAATATTTAATTACCTTTAATAATTGTTACAATTTTAATTTTACATTAATGTCAACCATTTTCATAGATGCATATATCTACGAAAAATTTTTTAATGAATAACTTTTATTTCTATATAGGCATGATATTGCTATTACGAAAAAAAAACCACACACACACACACACACACACAAACTCACAAAAACCTGCAGCTTAAATGATGTAAAAACAGGTAATGAAGTAGTTAAAAAAAAAAAAAAAAAAATACTAAATAGCAGTGATATAAAATTTAAACATTAATTTTGCAACGATAATTATGTATCAACCCAATATTTCTGAACAAGAGTGTTCTATTGCAATATTGACGTGAGCGATACTTCATATTAAATAATCCACGCATATATGTGAATGTGTAGCATCATTAACGTACATTAAATATGTATTAACACTCATTATAACATATTTCGCGCAAACATTTAGAACAGTCGTCGTTTCGAGAATTATATATTTTACCTATTGTACCAATAAATTTATTAATATTACAACGCGAATTTAACAGCGACCGTAGGACAATAATAACGTAGAAAATGAAAATAGGAACCATAACTTTTAACCGACGTAACATTCATATCCTTTGTTTATCGCATTTTGCAGACCATAGCGTCCGGTCCAAATGGAAAAAGTTTAATATAATTGTTCGTGTCTTTTACCAGTCGTCGTTTCGTTGTATCTCTTCCTGTCCTTTTAGTCGAGAAAAATTACGAAAGACTGCAGAAATATTTTATCTTAATCTAAGATACTGCTACGGTAAGCTCTAAATACAAAGAAACGTGGCTGCTCGTGGCACTCTTGCAGACTCTTGTTATAGAAGAGATCGAGAGTACGAGAGAAAGAGAGAGAGAGAGAGAGAGAGATAGAGAAGGAAAAAAAAGTAAATGACCAAATATATTTAATACCGGGCGTACAGTGTTAAAGACAAGAAAAGAGGGAGGAATGTGATGTGAAAGAAAGAAATGAACCGACTGTTTTCACTGAAATTTATTTGTTTTAGTCTCTCTCTCTCTCTCTCTCTCTCTCTCTCTCTCTCTCTTTCTCTCTCTCTCTCTCTCTTTCTGGAAAACTGCATCCGTTTTGTGACGACGTTTGAATAATTGGAGGGAATTAAATAGTCCACGATTTATCTGTGTAGAGATATATTAAGTAAAGATAAGGAAAAAATAAAGTATATAAGTAAACAAGAGTACAAATAGGACAAATTTGATATAATCCATGATAAGTATCTTCATCTTTAGTATGCCAAAAATCGTTGTGATTCTCGAGAGACATCTACCTAACAAGGTAAGGTTCTTATCTCAGAAATTCTGATTTTAATGAAACTTAGTATTTAAAGCACATCGAGTTATGTAGAAAAGAAAGATTTTCTTCGACGGAAATTCACTTTAGGGTAGATAAGATTACCCCACAGTTATGGATTTTAGTTTTTTTTTTTTTTCGATGTATCTAGCTTTTAAAAAAATAGAAAAAAAAAAACGTTTTTATACACAAATTACGTCATAATTTATATAACGAAAGTGAAAAAAGTAGTAGAAGCTGTCGCCCAATTTATGTTTGCAATAATTTACAGCGACAGCATTCTGTTGATAATATCTATAACAGATAGTTGGCGGTAATTTCGTACTGAAAGAACAAAAACATTGGTTTATCCAATAAATGAACATCTTACAGCATCATCATTTAGAAAGTTGACAACAAGACTACTTTAAAATTTATTCGTTAATACATATGTATTATAATAAATATGTATTTATTATATATAATATTATTATATATAATATTATTATATTATTATATTATTATATGTATTTATTCAATACTGAATCTCGAAAAATTTTAGTATTAGATTCGTAGATTAATAAAGAGAAAAAGAAAAAGTGTGTGTATGTGTGTGTGTGCGTGTGCGTGTAGAGAGAGAGAGAGAGAGAGAGAGCTCAATCCCATTGAGAAGAGGATCTCAGAATCTATAAGAAAAGTACTGGAATCATTTATCTACAAAATTATCGAATCATTATCTATATATATATACATACATACATATATATACCGACTTTGGGATATGAAAAGAATTTGTAAGAAGATTTTTCGATCTTGTCATTCTTGTAGATTACGATAATTAATTATTTCGTCAAATTACAGTCTTCGATTTATTGTCAATTGTCCTTGTCTAAACACAAACATATTTACATACGCATGGTACGAAAGCGAATATACAGAGAACAGTGTTTGCAATGATCGCATTTGGACTATCGCAAGTGCCGATTACATTTGCTCTAATACAAGCTTATTAGTATAAATAATGATTCATTACAATCGCCTTTATTTCAAGGGAAGTGAAATAGTATAGGTTTGTTTAATAGAACAAATTGTTGAATAAAATTTCAATATTAAAAGAAAATATGACATGAAATTATTCTCTATATTATATTAAGTAGGCTTAAATCTGTTCTTGTACAAATAACTACATAAATTATACGAAGAGAAAAGCTTCGTGGTTAGTTCGACTAAGTTGTCGTCCTTCGCTGTTTTAAACACTTTAAATTCGTCTATTGTTAAAGAAAAGACCTATACAAAAACTGTTGCAAATGTGACTCGATTATTCTCCGTGAAGTTGCGACTGTCTCATTGTCAGTAACAGACTGACAGTGCGTCAGAAAATGACCTTATTTTATTATGCTTATTGAGCGGTCCTTGCGATAGTTACATGCGATCATTGCTTCTCAGTTTTTATCATGTTTCAAGAGACGAGTATTAGACAGGGAGATAATTTTCAAATAATTGGTAAAAAATTGTAATTGTACCCTTAAAATTCCTCCTGCGTATTTGCTCTCATGCATTGCATTTCGAAATAATTATATCGTCTGTTTAACAAAATTTTACGGAATTATATTAGAGTGCGATTTAATTATTATATATATATATATATATATATATATATATATTTTTTTTTTTTTTTTTCGTTTCAATGCAATTGAACGCGTTGGAGAACATTTTTTCTCACGTTTCTTTTTCAAGGCAATGCTCTTAAAGCTTTTATCATCAATTTTTTATCAAAAGATAATTAATATCCACGAATGATATCTTATAAATTTAGATTGCAGAAGTATCAAAGAGAATTTTCGTTTCTGTGAAAACGAAGATTCTCTCCGTTTAGGAACTGCGAGGCAAGGCGAAAATCCTGGAAAATCTCGAGCTAGTCTCCGATAGCGCTGCGGTTACTGGGAGTCAAAATAGACGAGGTAGACCTAGATTGATGCGAGACGCATGGCTTGTGGGTGCAGGACATACGATTCGCCATGCGACCTCCCTTTCTGTCTCTGGTTCAATCAGGAGATGGAGAGCAGATAGTAAATGGAGAAATCACGGTCACGACCGTAGTTGAAGCGAATTCCTATTCTTATTGCCTTTACGAAGGAAACTCTTTCTTTTTCCACTTTCAGACAAATAAAAGAAAAAAGAAAAAAAAAAAAAAACGTCGCTGATTAAACGTCGTTTTAACGTGAAACTAATCTTAAATATATATATATTTTTTTTTGTTTTCAAGAATATAACGAGTCTTAATATTTGTTATATGAGTTTATATAAATAAAAGACAGGTAACTTTTCAACGAAGTTTTCTGACACAATCACGGATTGTAGAAGGAAAAAAAAAAAATAGCGAAACGGAACGTAGAGAATATTTCTTTATATACTGTACAGGATAACGTAACAATTTTATTGCGAATGATAAGAAATAAATTGCATTTGTAATATTCCGGACGATTGCATTTATTATCACGATGACATTTATCCGAACGTCAGAATACGTACTTTTTCTTTTTTTGTAAATGACATTTTTATATTATATTGGTGGACCAATGGCGAGTTTCTTTGTAAAGGCGATCATCTGAAAGTCTAGAAGCAAGCGTCATACGTTCCATGTTAACTCGTGACCTTTCTATTTTATATCAAACTATTATACAGCACAGCATTGCCTTCGGTTCGCTGCCCTGGACTAGTTCGACTCAACTCGAGATTGATGGCACTAAGAGATATAGCGAATATAGAAACGTGAGAAACTCGCACGAACGTATAGTACAATATATATATATATATATATATATATATATATATATATATATATATATATATATATGTATATATATGTATATATATATTAGAGAGAGATAATTCATATTATACAGAAGTTTCAACCAACGTCGAGTATATATCTATAATTATTCCTCCAATTTTGCTTTGATTCTTTATAACGAGTGGCGTTATTTATAATATTTAAAAAAATAAAGGATTGATAGAAAGGACCTCGACATAATTTAAAAATTTCCGGATAAAATTCATGAAAGAAAGATAAAGTAGGTCGAACGTTCGTAACACCAAGGAGAGTTCTGATATCTGTATAAAAGCAATTTGTTACTTGACATTCGGTCTGATTTGTTACACAACTAGAATAACTCGAATAATCGAAACATCCTGTAGAATATAATTTAATCCCAAAGCGAGCAAAAGTTGAGTGTCCAGTAGATCTTCGACAATGTCGTTCAGACAGTTCAGATCCAGGCCGTATCTCTAACAAGACAATAAAGCGAAAAATAAATCGTTCTGTTCTTCCACGGACATTTCTCACGCATGTCAACCGTAGATGTTGCTGTTCGCTCAATCATACCGCCATTAATTACAATCCACTCCTACGACTCTCTGTATCTTCTGAAAGTAAAATCCAATGGAAAAGAATCATAGAAAATGAGAAAGCTAAGCGATAGGAGAATTCTGTCAAGCATAAAATGGAACATGGAAACAGTGGATGCATTTACCGTACGCGTGTCTCCCTTCGTTCTAATTTCCGCGATGATCGAGACACGTGTCGTACGGCTTGCTGCACAATGCCGCTCGAGTTTTGCACATTATGACACAAACGTCGTAGCACGTGGCATTAAATTTTCGGAAGGGTGACTCGAATGATGGTGATGGTGGTAGTGGTGGTGGTCAGAAGCGGACGAGCTAGTGGGTGATTAATGATAGTCGCAAGGGTGGGAGCCAGTCATGGGACGATTACTTCCAGCACGTAGCGTATACTTCTCGCTATAGTAGCCTATAGAACACTGACTAGATAGCGAAAAAGAAGGAGGGTCAGGAGAAAAGAAAAAAAAAGAGAGGAAGAGAATGTAACGGTTAGTAAGCGTAAGCGTGTGTGGTAGGAGGAAGGAACGTATGTTTCTGTACCGTCAGAGTGAGTACGAGAGAGATACAGTGATAAGAAAAAAAAAAAAAAAGGAGGAAAACGAGTGCTGGATTTGACCCGCCAATTCAGCATCAGCCATACGGCTACTCAACCGCAAATCGAATTCCAGCCGTAGGGCGGAATAAAATCGACCTTCTGCAGATCCACCTCCATCCACGTACATTTCTTGTTAGAAAGAAGAAGAGAGTAGGAGAGTTTACGGTGCACCTTCGGGCCGGTTCACGTTTAGGCGAACATGGTAAGACATTACTCGCGAGGGACACGTTTATTTGACGCCCGGAGAGTTGTTCTGACTTTAGGGTACCTGTGGATGCGCCTTCCTTCGACGATAATGGACATACTAGTAAAGCTCAAATAGAACAGTACTACCCACGAATATCATATCTTGCTTCGTAGAATATAATACATTTTTTTGCTTCCGATAACCAACAATGACTTCTCATTCTCTAACAACATAAATTCTATGTGATCGGCTACGGTTGATGTTGCTGAAATAGATGGATTGAATCGTATCTGGTTGTATCTAGCCTGTAGAGAAATTTACGAGTGATCAATTATGTTTTCACTTATCTTCTTGTGATTATTCTCATGTACCCTTCATTGTTATTGTTCTTACGTTTGTGCGCAACAAATCATTCGAGTTGATAATGTTTTGAAAATTAAAACGACGAGACAGAATTTGTTTAACTGATCTGTTAAATGTTTGTTTTTCTTTTTTTTTTCGAAACATGGAAACCTCTATTCGTATAGAATTCCAAGCATTCCAACATCCGCCTCGTTGTTCTCTTCCAAGCTGAACTCTAATTGAGACTTTTTTGTCAATCAAATCGATTAAATATTCAATTAATTTTTATATAAATTTATATAAAAATATAAAACCATTAGACACTCCTTCTTAAAGGCTCTCATTATAATGAAAAAAATCATGCAATTTCGTTAGTAATTTAAAGACTACTCACATAGCGAATATACATATACATACATAGCGAATACATAGCGAATTTCTTTATGTTCATCCTTTATTGAAACTCGTTAATACCAGTTTTTTTTTTCGTTAGTACCGTTGATACCGATTCGGACTTTTCATTCTCGAAATGATTAAGTGATCAGAGGGACTTAAAAATGCACTTACCGTTTAAGAAGTTCTGTGATGGCTCCAAAACACTCGCTCGCGATTTAGGTCACAGTCGAGGGTGGTTGATTCGTAGGTGGTTGAAATTGAGGTAGGTCGACATCGAAATTGATTGGGATCCTTTTCAATGGTACACTGCCTCTAATACGCAATAGTTATTTATTAAAGGAAAGTCATTGAATTTACTTCGCGAAACTCTAACGTCTTGTATGAACGTAGTTTGTACGACTATTAAAAAAGAAAGAAATTTTGTTAACGAACGTTGACTCTAACAACCGCATTACTCGTAGTCGATGCAAATATATTCGTTATTTTAATCGCGAAACGCGAATGAACGAACACTGTTTCTACTTAGCGATCTTTCGTTTTCCAGTTTAGCGACACTAACACTCGATTTCATTAATGCTTCGCCCGTGATCGAAATGTTTTTAGAAATAAGAATAAATTCTAAATTATTAGTAATATTGATATAATGAAAAATCGTTGAAAATATTGAAGAAATATCTGATACTCATGTATACTTTAAGTCTTCGTTGTTGTCGCACGACGAGTATTCTGCCACAAAATAATGAAAAAGGTTAACTAAAATAAGAAAGTATAAAAGAGTTTCTTATCGCGACCGACACTAACTCTACTTCGCGATTGTACGTATCGTTATTTAAATATTAGTTTATCGCACTTCCTACACATTATACATTATTGAAATAATTATAAAATCATCGAAAGTATCAATTTCCTAATCTTGGCCGGTTGGAAAGAGAGAGCTTCGATGCTTACTCGTCGGAATGTGAAAGTAAACTGGATCTATAATAGTCAAAGTCACTTTACCGTTTGTTTTTGTTGATACTATTGTACACAAAGCCAAAGACTCCGAGTTCAAAACATAACTTCATTAGAATATTAAATTAAAATCGTTTTATTTTTAAAGCGCGTTACTTGCTATTATATTTAAATATTAAATCATTATATTCTGCTTACGTGATATATCGTTTATACATATAATTATGAAATAAACGAAAGCGTTACTTATTTAAATCTATCCGTATAAAAGGAAAGAATTACGAAAGAGTACTGGCTTGACTATTGTTGATGTCAACTTTGCGTCCGTTTTTATTGATATTAGATTAGGGCAAGGACACCGAGTTCGCGTTTTACGTACTATGAAATATTGAATTAAAATTACTTTATTTTTAACGCGTATTACGAGCTACATAATGTTTAAATAACTAGATTATCGTTAAAATATTGCCTTATTATATTTCGTCTTCATCTTAGATTATTGAAATGAATGCAAAATGATCGGAAGTATTAATTATTTATTTTAAACGATTGTTAATTTAATTATTAATTTCATACGAATTAACAGTTTAGAATAATCTATAAAAGAATCAATAATAACGAAAATAAAATCTACATAAGCAACACGACGAAAACGAAAGAATTGCTTGGTACGCGCGCGTCATCGTATCAGATCGCATTTGTAAAAATAATATATAATACGCAAAGAGAATAAATTAGTTGATTATGTTCGTTTACATTGATACAATAAAAAGAAACAAACTAACTAAGATCCTTGTATTACGAATCTAGATTCTCGCCATTCTACAAAACGGTTTCCTACATGTGTATACACGTATCTTAAGTATCTTTGAAAATCGATTCTTAGAGACTGGATATGAAGTCGTTCGAATGGCTTTTTAGTAAAGGATGCTAATCGTTTGTAAGATTAAGGAAAATTATTTTCGGAAGACGAAGTTTCTGCTCATCGTTAAGGCCAACCGCTTTCCTTATTACCGAGAAAATTGTTTGTACGAGAGGAAGGGAGAGAGAGAGAGAGAGAGAGAGAGAGAGAGCGGTTTGGGCTCGTCCTAAATTTACCGATCGTATCTCTATCATTTACGAGGCAGAGAGAAGAATAGAGAGAAGCGGCTTTCACGACCATAAGGGAAGTTTCTGTCCGTTGAGATCCGAGTAAAGTACGTTACGATTCCAGCTTCCGCCGGATATTCCGTCGCGGATGTGTCGTTTCGCGTTATCATTCTCTACTTTATTACGTGCACGAGAGTCTCTCCTCATGTCAGGGTTCCTCCTCTTCCTCCTTCCTTCTCTCTCTCTCTCTTCTTCCGTATTTGTCTCTATCTCCCTTTCGTCCTCCTTCCCTCTCTTTCTATTTCTCTGTTCATATTGGTGTGTCTGTAAGTGAGCATCTATGTGAACACAATCATGAATCCCGCCCTGCGACCGTTCCGCCTCTGGTGCACGTACTGTTCGGTTCTGGGAAACCTGATTTATAGACGCATAGCTATATATCCCTAGCCACTTCGCTGCCGGCTCGTGTACTTTGGTAGGGTTATTGTTGCGTTAACTGTTATGAGGACGGGTTGAACTTGCTTTTGTAACCACCGGATGAAGGTAGTGGACATTGCAGAGAGGGAGAGAGAGAGAGAGAGGGAGCGAGGGAGAGAGAGAAAGAGAGAGAGAGAGAGAATTAGGAAAGAGAGAACTTATTGTTAAGAACTTGTCACCGTGGAAATATCTGAGTTCCATTTTCTAACACGCCAAGTTCTCTTCGTCTTGTTTTCATTTTCCTAATGCTATAATCAGTTTCTCTTGGAAACTTGTGTGCTTTTCTTATCCGAGATTGGAGATGCAATTAAGTTTGCGAGTATGTTGTTCTAAACTATTCTCACTCGATACGAGAAGTCAAAGGGTGAAGTAGAATGATTATTAAGCCACCATTATTAAATAGTTAGTAAAGTGAAGAGATGAGTTCAGAAATATATAATCGCGTTTGATATTCGTACTTCATCGAGGAACTATGATAAATTCAGCGACGTACTTAATCGAAAAGTACAAATGATTCCTTAATTTAAATAAAAGGATGAAAGAGAAGGAACAAAGAATTTTTATTACCAAAAGCTTAAATCGATTCGGGCCTTAAATTTCGCATCATACTTTGATGTAGAAATTGCGTTACTCTTACTTCAAAGCATCCTGGAAATAGCTGGAACGTCGTTAAACAATGTAAAACAAGAGTCTCTGCAAGAGTCACTAAACTGGGGGAAGAGATATTGAGTATTGTCGAAGGTACCAAGGAAGCGAAAATTAGAATGATACTTTGTGGTCGAAAATATAATTATAATGTAAATGACTTGCGAATGTATATTATATATCGTTTTTCAGCAGTATTTCCAAGATCAGCTATTAAGAGTCGACCAACAAAGAAGACGATATAACATCAATTCATCGATTCACCATAAAATAATTTATTATATATATATATATATATATATATATATATATATATATATATATATATTCGGTATAAATTTTATAATATGTACGTGAAAAACAAATATCCTTATTCCGATGTAATACTTTTATCTACAGTTCCGCCAGACATTTTGGATGACGAAACAAGTACGGACATGGTCGTACGAGAAGGAAGCGATGTGACCTTACGATGTTCAGCAACGGGTTCTCCATCACCGAATATTACATGGCGTCGTGAAGACGGTCATCATATTCTTCTCGGAAATGGAGAAAAAGGTTAATTTAATAAGTTATTTATTCGCGAACGAACGTAATTTGCTTCGACAATTTCAGAATGATGAATTTATTAAATTAAGATTATTATATCTCTATTTTGCAACGTCGCGTTCGAAATAATTCCAACTTTGAGTGCTTATTAAACAAATATCTCTGAACTCTTATTTTATTTACTAATGATTAAAATGACATAAATCCTTCCATTCACGAGGCGATATTAATATCGATCGCTTAATATTATATAAATAGATAATTAAAGTTTATTGCATTTATCTGACGAGATTAATCCAATATATAAGCAAGTATTGGATTTAAAAATAAAAATAAAAATAAAAGAAAAATGATGATGAGATAGATAAAAGAAATCTTGTTAATTGATTGATCTCTTCTTAGGGCTGACTTCCTGAGTTAAGGAGATATCGAAATAAAAGTGATTTGAAGGTACTTTTTTACAAAGCATTCTGTAGCATTCAAAGCAAAGAATCTTATAGTTTAATAGAAGCAATCGGTAATAGTTTCCTTTATTTTTCCTTTCGACATTGCATTATTTTCAATTCATCGTGTACTATCCTATTTAAATCATATTTATTTCTAGCATGATCAGATAATTCTTTCGAGTACCTTCCAAGAGCTATCAGTCTATAAGATCATTCATCAAGATTGATGATTTTATTTTCGTTAATCGCACTATCAAAGTTATCTTCTAAAGCTCAACAAATACTGATTCGTTAAGATATTAATTAAACAATTCTAGCATGCTAATAAAAATAATTGGAAAAGCACTCTTTATTTTATCCAATGTACCACTTTAAATTGCAAGGAAAAATAAAAAAGCTTATCGATGAGATCAAATGGAAATCTGTTTGGCAGGCAGACATTTAAACGAAAAACAGATCAAAGTTTAATTTGTTAAGTGCAATATCAAAAGAAATATAATTCTCTCTCTCCCTCTCTCCCGCTCTCTCTCTCTTTCTCTCTCCCTTTCTCCCTCTCTCTGTCTCTCTCTCTCTCTCTCTCTCTCACTTCCTATCTATCTTTCTCTTTGAATGGATAATCCTAAGATAGTTCAGTTCCATTCTTTCCATACATTGGAAGAACATTCGTGTTTGTCTCAGACCATCGGATCGAATAAAATAAAAATTGTTATCTGCTGCAGTATTTCCATTATAAAGTTTAAGCGGTTTTATATAAAAACAGTAATATGCCAAAATATGAATACGAATAATATCGGTAACGGTAATGTCTCGATCGTCTGACCTCATTGTTAAAAAAAAAAAAAAATAACACAAATTTGGCTCGGTCAATGATAGAGTAATAAACTGGTTGCTGGCAAGGTGATATTTGAATCGCTATTTAAGAATGAGGGGCTTCTCTTCGAAACGACAGATATAAAAATAGATTAGCGGATATCAGGCGGATTTGTTGTCAAGGAAAAATCGCGTATCGTAATGTTCAAAATAAACATATTGGGTCGTTATCATCACTATTGAAAAGACTTCTCTCACAGTCGTCCGACTGCTCTGTTAGAGACATAACATACAAGCATCCGCCAATCCGATGGATATCTCCTATAAAATATTATTTTTAGTTGTCCTATAATTATGAAAGATGCAAAGAGTAAGTACCGATTTGTTTGAATATACTACAAAAGATTTCTCACCATCCTACAGGTTTATGACTTGTTATTGGTTTCTGTATATATTCAATGTTAATTAGTAAATGGAACTTAAATCTAGACATCTTTTCAAATCTTTAAAAATCGAAAAAGAAAAATGGATTTATCTTAAACTTATGCATCAGAAAGTTATTTTCAAGCTCTCATTGTATTGCCACATTTAGTTCAATTTCAAGTAAGTTATGTCCTAGAATGAAGAACGAGTCAGTCTGTGAGAGGGGTTTAACTACACCTTTAACGCTTTCTATGCATAAGTCATACCACGTGCTTGTATCACTTGTACGAAATGTAGTTCTACACTGTTCAAAATATAGAGCACGTGAAATACAAAACCTATTAACATATTTAGATTCAAAATAAGTTTGTAACATGTTAGCATTTAAATTACCAAAAATAATCGTTAATACAAGAACCTATTAACCTCTTTTTTGAAAGCAGATAATATTGCTATCTTAACAGATTAACATTAAAACAAGAGAAACGGGAGAACAACGACTTTATTTCAGCTACAAAATTCTGATATCCTTAAATATTGCTTTAGCAAGGCCAAAAGTACTTCATATAATTGATTGGTTGACCTGAAATCAAAAATGCGCAAGTTTAATCAGATCTGAGAAATCATAATAATGTGGACAAATTTGAGACAGAAGTACAAATGAATATACTTCAAATGAATTCTAATAATATTTGAGTTTAAAATAAATAAACGCGAGATTTTATGTTATATAAAAGGTTGAATTCATGTGTCCTATGAGAGAATTTTTAAGATATTGCATCGAATAGTCAATTCATCTCTATAGTTATTTCATCAGGTGAGTTAAATCACTTCACTGTGAGTTGAATCACTTCACCATTATCAAGTCTAACATACATTGAACTTTCACGATGTCAGATATATTATTCGTCCTGATGTTCAAAGATTCACATAGGGTATCATTCAAAAATATCGGGGCTATTTAATTTGAATATTACAAGGTCTCAGCTTATTTTATATAGCTACATTTCTTTTTAGAGTAATGTTAATATACAGACTGTTCACATATTTTTCAAATAAAATTCTTTATATTAGTATGTCTTTAACAAGGAACACTCGATATAACCTCGGAGCTATATATTTCAATATCTATAAATGTTAACCTTTTGTTATCTTTTTTTAATGCTGCCAAATCGTTGATCTTCTAAAATTCACGAAATTTCCAATACATTCATTTATTTTGTTCTGTATATTTTTGTACTATTGATGAAATATTTAATTTATTATCTTTCATTTATTACACATAAACATTTCGTTTATTATTTAAATATCTATTTTATTGATCCTTAATTTTATAATTCACTAAATAGAATAGAGATAATCGATCGCAAAAAGACATAATCTAATGCACTCTGCATCCCAGTCTTCAAATATACAATTAAATACAAATCACTGTACTCAACTTGCACACTCACACCTGCATAACATTAACTAAACATCTTACCTCGTAAGAGAAATTATAAATTTAAACCAGAACAACAGACGAGATTTCTAATCGAAAGTTTTATCTATTAGCAGTACCTAAGATGAAATATTGTTATTCATCTTTCATTGTAAAAATCTCTCGGAAACTCGTTAAATCGTCTTAGCGAATAATCACTCTATCGATTTGATTTCAGTATTCTTCGACACTTTCAGCGCTTTTATTTTTTTTACATTCTCAGTTACTCCAAATACCGATATATCTTTAAACGAAAATTATAATGAAAAAACGATAAGATTTTAATTTATCAATGATTTATAATAAGAAAAATGGATATAAAATTTTAGATTTCGGATTTCTTGAAAATATATTTAACCGGAACGTTGAATTCCGTAATCTCCTTCAAATTTGGTATTTTCATCGACGCGGAACTATTATATTAATAAAGAACGTGGACGACGATGATACGTTCGTTAAACAGTGGAAAGGAGAACAGAAAAGGGGCGGTAAACTTATTGCAGTTATATCAGTCCCGTAGAATTTCTCTCAAGAGAGTAAATATACCACGTTAGAGTAAGGGCAATGGGTTAGAGAAAGGTAATACGTTCGTAGAGACGGGAAGATCTTCTATATTTGCATTGAAATTGGCAAACACGAGAAGAGAAAGAGAGGGGGGAAGAGGAGAAGAATAGTGCGAGTGCGAGTTGGTTCTCACGTGCCCAGGATTCTGGTCTAAGCAACAATGAATAACCGGTAGTGCAATCTTAAGCCGTGGTTAACCATATCCGCGCTTACTTCATTACAACGTTAATCCGAGGAGTCGGCATTTTGAATCGATATCATTTCGAGACGTGTCGCATACCAAGTGGAAGTATTGAAAAGCGATTAAGCCAATCAATGAAATCAGATATTTATTCACTTAGATGTGTTGAGGCTTAACACAAATTCAGAAGAATTTATTAATTTAAAAATAAAAAAAAAAGAAGAAAGACATCAAATTTGGATACTACGTACTTGATTAATTCATCAAATTATCAACACGCCCGAAATTTTTCCATAGAATGACCTAAAAATGTCCATAACAAGTCATCATATATTTTGCTAGAACATAACTTATGGATCAATTTGACAAATCAATTTTTTTTTTTTTTTTTTTTATTACGTTTCAATTTCCTAAGAAATTCATATCTTTTGAGATGAGATAATTATATATAAATGATTCGTAATAGTTACGATCGAATATTGGCATTTGCGTGGTCCTTATTATCGTAACAACCGTTATTTGTCATCGAACATCGATCGACAGTCGGTGAGAAAGAGCATTGTTGCGAGCTCTGTTGTCCCATAAGTAATCAGTATCCGTTAAAGCGAATACATAGGAACTGGTGCGGAGCCAACTCAGCCGTCTTTCCTTAGATTCCGCATAGCTTTCATAAGCGTGTATTCAACAATATTTAGCTTGTTAGGAACGTGCAAATATTCCATCGGATTTAATTGTGGTTTACGCTTGGACGTAGACAGCCTCAACGTCCGAATGAGTAAACTAAATTTGCCTTTGTCTATCTGCATGGTAGCATCAAAACTGTGTTATCGAAGTTAACGAGTCACTTTAAATTGGCTGTTCGAATCAGGAAGTCGGTACCATGAAAGAAAAATGAAACACAGTTCTCTTCCACTTGTCCTTTCTCAACCAGTCACCACTTGAACAAAGAAGTGTCGTATTTTTCAACAAACTTCGATGATAAATGAATATAAATTTCAAGACGATCGATCGTCTGAGTTATAACGTTCAGTTCGATTTTTATTTCAGTGATGAATGTGGAAGGGGCACGCTTCAATATTACCAAGGTAAATCGACTACACATGGGTTCGTATCTCTGCATCGCGACCAATGGTGTACCACCGTCAGTCAGTAAAAGAATCATGCTGATCGTTCACTGTACGTAATTATTTTTCTTACAAATTCATCCATTTTTCTTAGAAATTAATTCATGAAATATTAATCACAAAGCTAATTCCTAATAATTTCTTTATTGGAACGATATGATCGACTTCAATATGTTTTACAGAACTTCTTTGATTCTTTTTAGTTCCACCAATGATTTCCGTACCGAATCAGTTAGTAGGTGCTCAGGAAGGACAGTTAATGACGTTGGAATGTCTTTCCGAGGCTTATCCAAAATCTATCAACTATTGGACCAGAGAAAATGATGAGATCGTACCCCAAGGTAAATGAATCCTTTTCGTATTTAATTACAGAAATAAAAGGTCATTAGTTTACGTTTATGTTTGTTGCAAAGATCCGTTGATAGGAACAAAGTTCTCATTTTTTAAATTGCGACAAAATAATAAACATGCTTTATGTCAAACGTATAAACAGCAGCGTATATAAGGCAAGTGTAAACGACTTGATTCTGCTTTATGCTTCGTCCATAAAAAGCTATTATACTTTTCTACGTCAAATCTTCCTTTTTCTTTTTAAATTCAACGATTATTTTGATTTTATTAGTGATGTTTTACGAAAATGTATATGTACGTGTATATTTTTGTAACGTTCTCATCGACCATTCCCAATTTCGTTAATAAAATCATTAAAAAATTCATGGACGATCTTTCGATGCTTCGGTCTCTTTTCTAAAAGAATTTTAACTTATTTATTATATTTTCGTATCGATTCGGTCTATCGTATGTTCAAGTGAAAATATTATGTATTTAGATGTGTACATATGGCTATACGCGCGCGCTTACGGTATTATAACGTATAGTAGATTATTTCTAAAGTCGATCGATTATTTGCAATGTAGATTAATTGTTAAATCGAAACCTTCATTTTAATAATCAATACACTGTTTTCCACGCAATGTAAATTAATTGAGTAAAAAATTATACAATGATTTTAAATTCTATTTAATAAAATTTATATCAATGATTATTTATATTCAGTGTAAGATTGTTTGACACGTTATCTGTATCGTAAGAATTATTGATTGATTATTAAAGTCATATCTAATTAATGAATAAATTATAAATAAATATAGATCAGGATAAAGAGGGTTGGTTTGAAGCCATGAAGATATCAAGATATTTTACGTTCATCTAGAAATATAAATTCAAGCAGAATTTTGTTTGGTTGATTGCTGTTAACTTTAGTATACAGCGAGCGTTTAACGTTGGATGACTGTTATCATCTTTAATAATGTTAAATATTGCGTTTAAAGACATATTATTCCATTCTGCGTTACTAATTGTGGTGTAAATGTATTGACTATCGTAATAGCTTAATTATCTCGGCTTAGTATAGAACATTACCTATCTACAGATACTCAGCTGTAACTACCTTATAATTAATTACAAATCGAGAATATTCTTTGATATATTAATTAGTTACAGAGTAATAATTATTGTTATCTTTAATACATCTTGTAAAGTTTGACGATAAGAAAATATCGCAGTATTCGAAACTATATTAAAATCTTAGAAGAGTTTCGATGCTCCACTCTAATAATTAATTCGTTCGTGTTCCCATTGATCCAACTAGCTTTTCTAGATTTTATCTAAAAAGAGGCCGTTAGGTATACAAATCATCGGTACATTTAAATAGACTAACTCTTACGAATCCAAATTTTCTCTCTCTCTCTCTCTCTCTCTCTCTCTCTCTCTTTTTCACTTTCTCACAACAGGTTACTCGAACAGAATTAACCTTTGAATAATACATGCGAATCCAACAGGACGTTAAAGTTATAACATCGTTTTATCTGGCATTTATGAGAAAGACCGAGGACACGAGTACGTATAGTCGATATATGAGAGCAGAAACGTTGTATCCTTTCTCACCCCTCACGCTTTTCCTTCCATAACGTTTATTACAACGCTATTGTAGATGATATTTGCATCTGTATTGAAACCAATAACGTCACGTACAATGCCAGATTTTGATCCGACAATCGTGTTAGCTCCGCTGACTATACCTTTTCTAATCTTTTTATATCCTAATGGAAATATGTTGTTAGCGCTATTTTCAAAAAATTCTATCTACCTTCAAAGGGCAATTTATACGTATAAAACGTTATTTAAATCAATCTAGATATTGATCGTGTCTGGTACTTACTACTTTTTTTTTCTTTCTTTCTGTTTTATTATGTTAGAACGAGGCACAATCCGACAATTGCTCGTTTTATATTTTCTTAAAAAATTGTAATTTATCGGAAAATGTCTCAACATTTGATACTTCATTCTAAAACACGTGTATGAACGATCGAGAGATATATAGTTATAATGGAAGTTTTAACGTTGCATTTCTCATACTCCACTCTATTATTTCGGAAATCGAATCGTTCGCTCGAGCGCGCATTTAAATACAACAAATGTCGATACTTGAAAAATTCGTATCGAGGTACACGTAGAGGAAACGAGAGAAAAGGACGGCACAACTTTCTATGTATAGAATTTTCCATTTTCTTTTAAAAGGGGCCGACCAATTGCGAAATTTGTATTTGTTTTTTGGGAGTTATAGATTCGTTGTAACGTCAAGAGCTTCAGAGCGTGGCGGCTAAAATCATTCGCGATGGTAGCGAACCCGTTTCACTCGAATTGCTCGTCGACTCTACCTTTCACCTATATCGCTTTTGTTTCTTCGATCAATTTCCATTTATTTCTAATTGAAAGCATCGCCTATGAACTACAATATTTTCGTTTAAAACGAGAATGCGCAAACCTTTCTACATTTTATTGTATTTTTTTTTTTTTTATTTTTTTTTTTTTTCCCCCCTATAAAAAAGCTTTCACTAAGGCTTCGCACTAATATGACTCGATGTAATTTAACCTAATTCACTTAATTTGATTTATAATTCATGAAAAATTTCTACCTTAGCATTTTTCTAAATTCTTGCTACCTTTCCTTTCATCTGAAAAAGTCATCCTTTAAAAGTATATTATTCAACTTAGTACATAATTTCTCAGAAAACCGAAAACTTCGAAGGAAATCCTTTAATTGTTGACGTCGTTCAAAACTCTTTTTGAAATATTTCTTTCGGCATTCTCATCTCGCAACAAGATAGTAACTGCTTACCGACACGTTTCTCTTATTGCAAGAAAATTCTAAAGGAGACGAAATTTCCAATCTTTACGAAGGACGACGGAAATGTCTCTGAATGGTGTCGATCTAAACAGAAATCACGTTAGCTTAGATGGCCGTGTACCGAATACTAAGTTTGATCGGGGTCTGCGAACAAGCTAAGGCATCTGCTAAACTGATTGAACTATTGTAACGTTCCTTTAACGGCTTCTGAAATTTCTCAAATGGTTTTCGCCCAATTCCAATCTCTCTATTACGTATGCACCTCCCTTTTTTCCTTTTACAAAATCGCACAATAGCTAAGAGATAACAACGGGCGAATAAAATTTCTTGCTAGTTCAAAAGAAATATTATTTCTAATACGCAAAGTATATGTAGTAGATTTAACAATAGTTTTGATTTAATATTATATTATTTCAAAAAATCCGTTCAAATTTTTCTTTTATTTTTAAAAAGATCCGAAAACGTTAAAAAGGAATGGAACTAGTGTGTCGGTGCACGGATGCACGTGTGAAAGAAAGAAAGAAAGAGAAAGACGAAGAAAAAGAGAGAGAGAGAGTGGGAGAAGAAGGATAGAAAGAGAAGAGCTCTTTGTTCAAATATCAGTCCGACTTTTATTGTCGTGCAATTTAAAATCTTGTGAGAAAGGAAGAAAGAGAAAGAGTGAAAGAACTCTTGCATAAGATTTTTCATATTATCATTACAAGAAGCCGATCTACATAACGTTATTTAAAAAATCTTTTATTACCATCGTGTATTCTTCTCTCGTTATCTCACTTTTAAGGAAACTATCTGAAAGAGTTAATCATTTTATCATAATGGAAATTATTTTAGTTAATATCACACTTCGAAATCGGTCAGTTTAATATGATTTTCAAACTCTGACTTGTAAGCTAATAGATTGATTTAAAAGAAAATTCGATTCTTTAGATCCAATCTTACGAGAGATAACTTTAAACGCGTAAATTGATATTTTCAATGAGACATGATAATATTATTTTTGGAAACAATTTTTAAATGTTTTAAGAGAAAATGTTATAAAACGTCGACAGACGTTAAGTGACAAATACACGATATATAATGTTGTAACGTTATTCAGCTCTCGATATTTTTATTTCAGGAGGAAAGTATGAGCCCATTTTACTGGATAACAATTATAAGGTTCACATGAAGTTAAATATACATTCGGTGAACACTTCCGATTATGGTTCGTACAAGTGCGTTTCAAGAAATTCATTGGGTGACACCGATGGAAGTATCAATGTATACGGTAAGTAAATGAAATTTCATAAAATTCTACATTAATTAGAAATGGATTCGTGCAAGTTTTATTAAGGAAAGAAATATAAAAAAGAGTATGTAATATGAAAGAAAATATATTAATTGGAAAGTCTAGATTAGAGGTAGACAACTCGCGGCTAGCTGGCCACATGTGGTCCGTGCTCCTACTTATCCGTTCTGATAAAGTTAGAGAAGACGATTAAGAGCTTCACTACTTTTATTTTTAAGCATAGAATGTTGATTACTAAATTTAAGTAGTAGGGGAACGGACTGATTAATGGTGAGGATTGTGCGGGCCGCGGTGAAAAAATAGTTGCCCATCTCTGGACTAGATTATTAAAATTAAAATTCATTGGAAATCGTAAAAATTTCGTTGGAAATCGTGTCGCAGCGAACTGACGATCTCTAAAAAAAAAAAAAAAAAGAAAAAATAAACAAATCAATATATTATAAAGAGATTGTTTCGTTCCAGTTACGAGAGGCGCGGATTCGAAATCTCAACTCCAAGTTGTTGTATACTTAGTTACTTCGACGCGTAGTTTGAAATAGTTTCTCACAAGTGGCAGGTGGAACTAGCCGGGTCTCGAAAAGAAGCTCGGAAAAAATAAGCTCGCATGGCGTCAAAGTGTACACCTTAGAAAATGTTTACACTCGTAAACTCAAAGATAACAAGGAGTTAGAGAACATATAAACTGGACCGAGAGTTGAACCGTGTCTCGAGATGTAAACTGGGAAATCTCTATAGTTTTATCATACATATTATGTATATATGTTGGTGTAACTACATATGTACGGTACACAAGATGGCCCATTTAAGTGAGAACACATGAAAATCTTTTGTTTTTTTATCGATAAACGAGAAAAGTTCTTAAGGGAAAAATGATCCTAGAAAAATTCTTTTCCCATCACTAAGTTTATTGCTTCGAGCATCGTTATTTTACTCTGAAAAAAAAAAAATATATATATATATATATATATATATATATATATATATATATTTTCGTAAATTCACAAGTAAACGAAAGTTCAAGTGTTCACGTTTAAATACCTTACCCTGTATACGTATCTATGTAGAAGGCATGAAGATTATATTCCTCTCACCGCTTATTGATTTTTAATTCGAACACGCGATCGGAAAAGCCTGTTATTAAATATGAGCTAAAAAATTTACATACGCACCTATACATTCTTACACTTTTTTAATTATCTCATTTCTTGGGCCTTCCAGCGATACCTTCCGGTTCTGGTTCCAATAGCAACACAGGCAATGATACAAAGTACAAAGGTAAAGTACTTTTTATCGTAGGTCGTAAATCTTTGAGTTCGTTGTTCTCTACGTTCTTTCACCCCGCTTCCTTCTTATTCTTTGTTCTATTCTCTATTTTTTCTTTTCCTTTTTTGGCTTTAACTTGGTTTTACCTTGGCCCGTTTTATTCACCCGTCCGCTCTCACACAACTTCTTTTTCTTCTCTTACACTCCTCGTACTTTGTTATCTCTTTTTCTGTCTTCTTTCCGTTTTCTCTCTCTCTCTCTCTCTCTCTCTCTGTCTCTCTCTTTCTCTCCCCTTCTCTTTTTCGCTACAAATATAGAGAATCACCAAATACACGCACATTCGTACACATATCGATCGTCGATGCTACTATTTTCTAGAAGTACTGCAAAGTGATATCAATAGATAGGTACTTTATTCATGTTCGATATGCGAATCGAACATCGATCAGCGCGGATTTCTCTCTCTCTCTCTCTCTCTCTCTCTTTCTCTCTCTTTTGTGTAGGCATTCTCTCTCTCTCTCTCTCTCTCTCTCTCTTGTTCTTTATTACTAACACTGTACCGAGTGGTACTTCTCGAATGATGCCGCGTAACGTATGCTTGCGTTGAATCAACGGGTCGCTGCTTAATTAGATCAAGCACGTAGTTTGTGACTCCTGATATACTTTCTTTTTCTCTTTTTTCCTATTCCCTGATTTTTTCCCTCTTCTATCCATATTTTCCTTTTATTTCATAGCAAATAGAGTACTTACGTGAAAAGAAAAAAAAAAAAAAAAGGAAAAAAACAAAATATTTTGCGATGCGAATCATTAATAAGCTGAATGCGTTTTAAGAAGAAACGCTATAATTTTCGCATATTTCGAAAATTTTCGTTTCCCACATAAAATCCCGTAATAATATTCCGAGTAAAATATTTTTCACTGAAATTTTATTTTATTTAGAAGTTTTTGATCGTCGTCTAAGCTCGAGGTCTTTTAAACTCTGGCTCTGGTGCTTCAAAGCATATCGTTTTTTCTCTCTATTTCTCTCTTTCTTTCTCGCTTTCTCGCTTTCTGAGTTAAAAGGTGAATGAATAGTGAAGTCGAGTCATGTCGGAGGTTCGTAAGTCGACCTTCTCTCGTTTGCTCGATGGGCATTCGACCGAAGGCGGCACAAAAGTCAATGCTTCGTAGAGACACGCGTCCTAGAAAGTGGAAGAAATAGAAAAATAGAAACAGAGAAGAAGAGAGAGATTCTCTCTCTATATATATATATATATATATATATATATATATATATATATATATATATATATATATGTGTGTGTGTGTGTGTGAAGTAGAGAGCTAGTGTATGTGAGAGAAAAAGAGAGAAAGAGAGAGTAAATCCATAGAGTTGTAGACTGTATAGTTGTAGCAATCATAGTAGAACCGAGATATCGTGAGATAGACGTTTAGAGAAACGACAGTTGAGAAAAGCTGTGCGCTACGAATGAAACAGATTTTGGCCTCCAATCCTGCATTTTCAATGCATCGTCGCGTATGTAGGTATGTAGGTATTTTCCATCAACGACATCCGAAAACAAACGAAATTCTTTCTCTCGTACAATTCAGAACTTGGTCGTAAAGATACGTTTCTTTTTTTCTTTTTCTTTTTAATAATTTTCGTGGAAGTTTCCAGATTCGTGTTTTATGCCTTTTATTTTACGTTCTTTCTTTCTTTTTTTTTCTTTTTACGAGTATAGTTCATCAAATACGTGACACGCGTGATATTTTCATTTATTTTGATTTTGATTCTTTCTTCTCTTTAATAATTTATCGACTAATAATTCATGATGTGTTTTCGTGCTAGTTTATTATCGATGTATCGATTATATCGTATTATTTCTTTTTTTTTTTATGATAGTTCAGTTCCGAAATAACATTTTATGTTTTAATTATATGTACCGTTAAAACGTCGATAAAATTAGTATCTGCCGTCGATGGAAAATAACAGACAGTTTTGAATGATAATGAAGGATTAAAGAATAGTTGTTATTGAAAATATAATACGCAAATATTTTCGATTATACATTTACAGAAATATTTATTTGTCGATATAAACTACCTTTGTTAAATGATTCGTGCTATATTCTCTATCTTCGTAGCTACATAACACGTAATGTTACCGATGAATAACATAATAAGTTGAATAAGCATTTCTAATATAATTTTCATTAAAGAATGGAATTATTCAGTGATAAGTTTTAATCGACTCGTAAAACTACGTTTTGATCCTTACAAATAATCACTAGATCGTATTTGAAAACGAAATTAGTAATTAACTCATTTTCATATAATTAACAACAAATGTGTATCGATCGTAATAGTTTAACTACATTGCTAAATCTCTGATCACACGTTAAATCGTGATCACATTTCTCACGAACACGAAAATTTTCGCTTTAACTTCAGCTTTGACTTTCCTTCGATATCGGGATCTCGTACCGTGAGTTCCTTTTTATACTGAATTGCAAAGCGAAAGCTCAGCTTAGTTAGTGGAAGAACTTACTCTACTAGTGAAATTTGGACTTTCGATGTTTATATTTGTGTCTTTTCGTTTAAAATTTACATTGCACGAGGGAGAGCACTTTTAAATGTTATTATCGTCTCCCTCTCTCTCTCTCAGCCCCTTTACAATCACGAGTGATGTAAAAGTTGAAGTTATTTATATAGTTTTTCATTACGTGTTTTACGTAGTTTGTTCGTATTTTTTACATTTTTTAACGTTCTATATATTCGTCTATAAGTGTTATCGTGTTTCTCATACCTAAAATACATTTCGAAAAACAGAAAATGTTCGGTCTTTAAAATTTCGCTAAAAAGAATAAGAGTAATACATGTAACACTTGCGATTAGGGTAAGACAAGAAAAGTACTCTGGCACCAAACTGACATTTAATCTGTTACGCTCTTTGAGGTTCGTTGTCATCGTTGCAGAAAGCTCTACTCTTTTTCCTTTTTCCTTTTCTTTTTTTTTTTTTTTTTATTTTTTTGTTAACCACTATCTCTGCTTCCGAATATACTCGCTTAGAAACTGAGAGAAAGAAATAGATCAATAGATATATAATTATATTCCTAATCGGATACAAACCAATTAATATATTATAGAGTCAAGTTCATTTAATATTAGATTAATATTAAATTATTAATAATTTTCAGATCGCGACAAGAACATATTGTCCAAAAATATAGTAGCTCTAATAGACAAAGCAGTAAATGTTTAAGTTGACTAAAATCATGCCTATTCAAAATGTACTCGTCATAATTGATTAATTTAATTAGAATGAATTAGCAAAAGGGAGAAAGAGAAAGAAATAGAAAGAGACGGAGGGCTAAATAGGTGATAACATTTATTTGTATTTGCGACGGATTCGATTATCTCTATGGTATTTTTCTGCTGTTGTCTATCCTAGCGGGTGCCATTTATATGCTAAATATGTCCGCGTTCGGGGCCATGAACGCGATGATTGTCTAAATTTATTATGACGTCGGTACAGAGAAATATATTCCTATCTGTAGTACGCGATTTCCAATGAAATGACATGTTCAGAGTACAATGATGATATATAACCCAGTTGGAGTACTTTTGTTAATTTTATTTTTGTCTTTCCTCATCGTTGATCAACTTTGTCACGAACGGTTTGTGTTTCTTAGAAATATCTGTGTTTTACATAATCTCTGTATGTACGTATATACGCATGTATGTATGTATGTATTTATCTATGTATGTATATACATTGTACATACACGTAGATATATGTTTCTGATAAAAGTCTGAGAAATATTTAAGAGTGAAGGGAAAAACGTTTCTCTTTCTCTTCTTCTTTCTCCGTCTCTCTGTCTCTCTCTCTCTCTCTCTTTCTCTTTCTCAACTGATCGTGAAAATCTTATAATATGACAAAATATTTGTGAATATTCTTTCACCGCATCATACGCTTCAGATCTTCGTAGATCTCTTCCTAGGAAGATTCGATGAAAAATCCAAGATTTATTACGGTGGGTAGGTTCTCGCACTATCCTACTTTCCGTGTATGTACTCGAATCGACCGGAAATCGATATATGCAAAATATTTTGATGCTAACAGATTGGGAAGCGACGTTGTGTACGATGGAAGATTTATAGACCCGGTTTGTTGTTACGGGTCAATTTTATTCGACTCTATCCCTCGGAGATAGTAGTTCGTTGAAAATATACGCATGAGGAATTCACCAAAAATTTATTGTAATTTTTGAAAGTGCAGATAATGCTCTGAAAGATTATCAGAAATATTTTTAATAACTCAATTAAATGACTTCTTTGTAATAAATGAAAAATAAATTTAAAATATACTTATCGAGCAACGAATAATCTTCGAAGTTGCATGAATGAGAGTGAAATTTAAATTAGAAACATTCGAGAGTATTATTAATCGAACGTTTGATATCTGCATAATATACGATAGTTTTGTTTAGTAGCAACGAGGGTATATATTCATATTCTTATCTCATTACACATAAAAAAGAAATATTTTATATACAAAACAAATGAGATGTGTTCTTAAATGAAAATAAAAAAGTAAAGAAGTATAAACACAGTTTGATGAATTTGCAAGTATATTGTCGAGATAAATAACAGCGTTTTATAGTTCTATCATACCGAAGTAGAAAAACTTCAATTAGTTGAATAGAATTTAATAAAGTGAGGAATACGCAACCAAGAAGCTGTGAAATTTAAGCTTCGAAGAGAGAGAGAGAGAGAGAGAGAGAGAGTCCTCGTTTGCTTGGAAGAATCTTAGAGTTGAAAGAAAACAGTACCAATAATAGCGCGAATCAAATGGAGGACAATATTATGTTCCTCCAAGTTGCCATTAAAATTTATTCAAGGAATTTAATTTTAGTCGTACTTTGTTCGGAAAATTAGCTTGTATAAATGAACGAATTTATAAATTATATTTTGTACAAACTAAAATAGCTCTTCCGACAAAAATTCCATTTAGCCCTCTAATGTATAATGTCAAAATTTATTCGAATAACTTCTTATTTATTGGAATTTTCTACCAACAGACAGACGGCAGGAATATTTCACAGCATCTAAATAAATTTGTTACAAGCTTAACATTGATAAAACGATAATTTATCGTTAATTTTTTTATGTTCTTATTCATTCTTCCTCGCTATTATTCGATCGTGTGAGAATTACATATTTTCATTATCCAGCACGATTTGTGATATTTCTCATAGTTACAGTAGTTATAGTTAATTTGCCAAAGTAAAGAATAAGTGGAGTATTCGATTGATTCGTTGTTTGCAGGAAAACTGAGACAAAGTTCTGGCAACAATATTCTCGAAGGGAATCAAGATATGTTAAAGGAACGAGGTACGTAAAAGTATATATTTCATATAAAAAAGGAAACTTTTATATCTCGATAAGATGATGTAAAACATATATATATATGAAAATAATGATGGATATTAAAGAATGATTATATATTTTTAGATCTAAAACTTCGTAGCCGAAAGAAGAACGGCGATGGGACTGATGATTACGAAGATTCGAGTTCGACGACGAGGAAAAGTTCAGTACTTTTACTAGTAGTAACCATTATACTGACCTTGTGCCTCAATCATCGTCTACCATTTAGGACACTTCATCCTGCTTGAAAGTCATATCACGCCCCTGGTCAGCATATCGTCGTCCTCCCATGGCGAATTCTCATGAATCGTCACGGAACTTGGCGAATCCTCTTGTCAAAATTACCGCTCAGGGACTTTAATTCAAGATTAATGCTGACCACACATGTTCGCTTGTATTATAATGTAATAATCTATAAGAATTTGTAGGAGACAAGTAAAACGAAATAGTGGTCCATTTTCTTGGCGAGTTTCGAGAACAATTTGTTGTCTCACTTTATCGAGATCCCGCGAGTTTATTCGTTAGCAAAGCGACCGAAGGTTTTTCTCGAAGATAGGATCCTTCCTTATAGCTACTCAACTGCCATCAGCCCGTGTTTTTCCGTGCTCGTCCTTTTTAAACAATCTTTTTTTCTTTCTTTCGAAATTTCAAGAGAACCTTCTCCAAAAAAATACAATATATCGAAGGACGCGAGTTAATCGATAGTTTGAGAACGGAAGGATGTTTGATCAGGGAAGAATGTTATTATCTTTCGAAAGTAACGCAAATTGATTATTTTAAAGTTCATTTTCGACTATACACTGTAGATTCCTTGAATAAAAGAATTTTTATTCAGTTGTATGAGTCTCTAATAACGTGACATACGAAGGATATTGCGAACGATCAAATTAATTATTCAAAATGAAATTTCTATGAACGATAAACGGAACGAAGGAAAGTGATCGGTTTTCTTAAGTGAAACACCTTAGAAGTAATCTATGATGTCGCGTATAACTTTCTTCATTACAATATCAGATATTGAACAGCCAGTGTAATCGTACTCTGGATTAATCCCATTAATTAGTCTCACTTTAGTCGAAAGGCTAACGTAAACATGGTAACATCATCGTGAGATAAAGGAACGGTCATCTAAGATAATTTATTTCATATGAAAAAAAAAAAAAAACATAGCGTTAGAACTTCAACGAAAAGAAAAATCGTCTCATGACATTGAAAAAGATATATTGTAAAGAGAGAACTATGGTACTGATCGAGGACGATGATATCCTATCGACTAGCCGTGCTGTTTTACACATGTAAACGTAATCATTGATAGCAAGAAAAAGGATACAAGTGGAGAATACTGTGTATAGATTTATCTAATAATGTACTAATTAGTCATTGTACACGAAACTCGAATTATAATGGTCAACGCTTCAAATCACACCACGAAAACGTACTACGAATTCCCAGACACGTAATTTTTAGTTCACCGAAAGGATGAGGCTGTTCACTAGTCGATACAATTAAAGAAGTATTGTAAGACTGTATGAGGGCATGATTTTTTTTAAACAAATGTGCCCTTCTAATCATTTCGGTGATTGATGACCGACGCCTCGTTCGGACGTTAAGTCTTTAACTTAGGTTTTATCGTTTGTACGCGTACAGACATATACACACACACAAACACAAATAAACGTATTGTACATATTAGAGTAAGTGAATATCGTCGTAATCTGTGCGAAAATGTGCGAATAATTTTGCGAAAATGGGACGTTCTTTACAATGAGCCGTTTTACAATGAGACGTTATTTAGAATCTATTTTAACTTTGCAATTTGTTTTCCTTTTTGTGTGCATCAATAGATTTTATATCGTATCTGTATGTATGAAAAGCTCCATTGTCGAATAATTAAATTCCATTTATATTAGGAATTATTGCGCTATAATCATGTATGATGTATTGAAAAAAAGCGGCTCATTCCTATCAAATTGCTCGATGACGTGAAATTTTGAAACGTTTTGTATATAGATAAAGTAGCACGAAATGCGTGTATATGTGCTTGCGTGAGAAAGAAAGTAGTAGGCGAAATGGATTATTTCTGAATTTCGTATCGATATCATTATAATCTTATATGTTAATTTAATTATCAAATAATCTGTTTATGTCACACACCATAATAGAAACTTTGAAAAGGTGTGCTTTAAAATAAATCAGGATAACTTATTGAAGTACGAAACTATCAGTGTTCGTTGTGAAACGTTTGATATTAAACGCACGATGAAAATGAAACCAATAAATTGATGCCATATATGCTTACTCTCAACAAGTTATTATAAGTTATAATTATTCGTATAATTTTATAGTATTGCGCGAATAATATTTCATGGACTTGAGTTTATAAGTCTTTACATTATCGGACAATAGTAGGTGGTAAACAAGAGAAATAAAGATAATGTATAAGACGAAAATCGTAAGTTACAATTATCGTACATCTGGATGTATTTTGTTTAATTCAATATTATACAAATCATAAAACCAAAAGCATTTTCCGAAGCAATACAATTACTCGTTTTTTTTTTTGTCCACATACTCATGATGTAACGTGTTAGATCAGAAATTTCTTACTACTTAACAGATAAAACACATATCAATTATCTGTGTTCCTCATTAAAACTGACTTGTACAAAAACGAAGCCAGTGATAAGTGTTATTTTTATATAGGCAAGAAATCTTAATTGAAAAGATTACTTTTAGGGTCGATTTGTCATCGTTTTAGCACTAACCGAATGCCACGTTTATTTGCTTTCTATTATCTAATCGAATGTATTTGTAATGATATCTTTAGATTGTCGTAAAGTCCCAATGTAAAGAAAGCTAATGTCGTGAGTATCTATTTAACAATGAATGAATCGATTCGACAGGTTTTCATATATCTTTATGACGAACATGCGAATGATTCCTGAATATTTGTTGATCGATAGTACTACTTATGTCGAGTGGAACTACCGAACGATGTAATTGAAACAAAAATTCTATACATAACACTACATACTTTTGTAACATCAGCATTGTAGATAACATCGTGTCGTGCAAGAATAGTATGCGTAATATATTGTGATGAATGTAAAATTTGTAATAAAGCTGAGTTGATACAAGTGCTTAAAAATAAAATACAAATAAGTACGTGAGAGTTAAGAAGAATAAAACTAGTACGTTTAAAAAGAAGAGCATTATCCTATACAGATACTTGAGATGGATGCAGTCTCGTTACATTATTTCATTAATGAAACTTTCCTTTTAAAAATAATATTTACATCAGAGGCGATATGACAATTTAACAGGGAGAAACAAAAACTGGTTTGTTTTTCTTCGAAATTTTGAAATTCTACTTAGTAATATAATTACGATATATCAGGGAAATGATAAAATCGTACAAAATACCCATTCAAACTTTAACATTCGATCTTTATTCATACTTCAACATTCGCTCAAAATTTCCAGTTACAGTACAATGAATAATGTATACATTTTAAATTACTCCGGAAGTTTTGTCCCTTCTCGTTAGCGTTCATAATCGATCTACTTAAAAATCTGACGGTATGCAAATTTCCATATACAATTATAAAGCGATAATAAAGCTCACTGGTTCTTTTTCGTTTGGTTATGTTGACGGTGTTGGCTACGACGGATATGGCGCGACGTAAAGGCAAAATAATGAATCTTAAAATGATCAAATACTACGGCGCTTTGGTCTATTTACAAACATTTACTCGGTAAATGCATTTCGGATTACATTGAGTTCCGATATTACGAGACATTATTTGCTTTCTTTCTTTCTTTTTTTTTTTTTTTCTTGATACTTATATTTACAGTTGAACCTATCTACGAGATAAACATACATCGTAGGATAAAACTATCAACGTCAATAGTCTTCGTGAAAAGTCGAAGATACCCTTTAAAAAATGGAACTCTAAAAAGGACGTCACGCTAATGTTCCTTCCCTTATCGATAATTTTATCCTATCCACTCACACGCGAAACAGTAATTTATGTACAAAATTATTAATATTCATTCAATTAACACCATGTTCGTCGTCGACGTAGATTTCTAATATATAACTACGAATATACATATATATATATATATATATGTATATATATATATATATATATATATATATATATATATATATATTTAATCGTTATTTACAGCGGTATTTAAATCGTTACAATCTCATTGTCAAATATACAAGTTTCCCGTTTTTTTTTTCTCTCGCAGAAACATTCCACAGATCGATTATCTCAAGTAAATGAGATATGCATGTGTACATCTTTAAAGGTACACTATTTCCAACAAGATTTACATGTACATACAATTTTATCCGTCCGTCCTATGACAAGATATAAGCTGTTGATAATTAGAAAGAGGTTTGAATTCGTTCGGAATTTTTACTTTTCTTTTTTTTTTTTTTTTTTTTTTTCATTGTTTCCAAAGTTCATCCTCACAATTCTCACTATGTGATGTAATTAAAAGAAAACGTGACATTACATTTCGACGTTAACAATTATAACATTATTATAGAAATTACTATACCATACATTTAAAAAAGTATAATCGTGAAAAACGACATCTAGAATGTTTATCTCTAACTTCACGTTCACTTATCATTTTTATGTGTATTTCTTATAATTGCATCACTATGATAGTGAAATATCGCAGTTATGGACTGAGTAGACTTTAATATCTTGATTATCTCATTCCAGATATAAGGTTCTTTGTCCTTAAGAAAGATTAGGCCGAGATTAATTGAAAACACGATCTAAGAAAATATCGATCAATAAAAGTAAATTATCGATACAGACAAGATTAGTTAATTATAAGACTTAACAATTTTATCCTTTTCTATTCTTTAAAATGTAAAATTAAACAATCTAATATTATTTTTTCGATATCGTTTCGAGGAATAACGAACGCATGGTATGTGCAATAGATTCGTTGTTACTAAAATTTCACTTTTCTGGATTGTCATATAACTTTGTATACAAATATCATCCTCTAATTTCTTTTTTAAATTACACCTGGATATCTAATTAACAATAACGTTTTCGTCGTAATAGAAACAATGTTGAACCAAGTGCAGTATTAAAAATTAGTAGAAAAATCATAGCAAATATAACCAATACATTTTCTCTCTAAACAAAAGAGATTAGGTATTTCAATGTTAAAAATTATAGAGTGACGATGGAAATTACTATATCGTACATTTGAAAAAAATATAATTCTGAACCACGACATGCAGAATTGTTCTCTCTAATTTCACGAAAGTTTGAGTTATTATATTTATGGTTCTGTTTTCTTCTTACAAGCAAATAGAATGGAAGCATGGACATTGACGATAAATTGATAGCCCATACTTAAGATAAATTGATCCCGTTTGCTAATGAAAAAGGAATGACAGTGCGTAAAGACAAGGTCCAATTAATCGAAATGTCTTCGTATTTTGTGGACATAAAGTATCTCGTAAAGACTGACTACGTAAGTATAGTTAATAGAATTGCATAGATGATTATACTGTGTTGTAAAAAAGCATATAGTCTATGTCCTCTCGAGGATAATGATCGAGACGTGTTATCAATTCTGCGACGATTGACATCATTGTTCAACGGTTGTTTTCGTTGACTGTCCTTGTCGATTTTATTCTCAGCATTGATGTAGTCGTTGCTGTTATATCGTTCATCAACTCGTGTATCTGGAAAGATTCATATTTATTAACATTTTTATCGATCGATCATTCGTAGAAAATTAGAATCATTTTAGAAAACGAAATTAATAACGATTCTTTATATTTAGTAGAAATGTTAGAAGTTCAATTTTATAAAGGAAATAGAATTGTTTAATATCCAGAGAACGTCGATAATTGATAAACTAAATAGAGAAACGAACTTAACTATTTTTTTTTCACGTACGATATCGATTATCGGAAAAGGTCAAAATATAAAATCTTAATTTTCTAAATTCATCCGAAGTTATGTATAAATTAAGTGGCTTGAAGTTCGATTTTTACTATGTGACTCCGTTTGTAATTGGAATCTATACACAAATACTAGAAAGTTTCGTAGATTGCTCTTTCGATTTTTTGAATAGAAAAAAACATTCTCGTACGTCCCAGGACGCCGATCGAACAATTTTAATTGTTTTCCTTATGTATATTCGTGGAAATAATACGTACAAGCGTACAAGCGGCAAATTTTTATATATGTATTAGTAATTCAACGGATGGATTAATCGAACAATAAGAAAAATCGTATGGAAATTCATAGAAATTGATATCAATCGATGGTATACTCATTCGTTATTTTTCCATTTGACACTAAATTATCACTTATCTAAATTTTACTTTTGTAGCTTTTCTAGAGTTGTAGTTTTTGAAAATTCAATAAAATCTTGGATTTGAGTGATTGGCTTGATATAAGACGAGAACTTACGAACGAAAACCGTACTCGAGATGGAAAGTTTCTCTTTGGAACATCGAGAGCTGCTCACAGTATATTCACAAACTTTCAACGACGACGACGACGACGACGAGAATGATAAGAACGCAAAGAGATACCAATGGTAAATCTTCCTTTCGAGGCAATAAGCAATAGAATTCTCAACGGGATTTTGACTAAAATTCCACGCGCAGTTTGTGAACTTTCTGCAAACCTTTTATCGTCATCGTCGTCATTGTCATCGGCGCATCGTTCAAGTTACCAGAAATGCAATTTCGTTTCTGATAGCTCGAAAGTTCTAGGGAAGAATAAATTTTTTTATCGAATTTAAAATGCTATTTTATCGATTGAAAAAGTTTACAAAAATTCGACAAAAGGCAGATTATTTGTTTATTATTTTATTGGCTTTATTGAGAAACCTCATTTTTGTTTATAATCGTTGTTTTATTTTAAAATCATTCTATATCTATAGGGATATCACAATAAGAGATTTGGATACCTACTTTCGTTTCTAATTACAGTAGACAAAGACGCATCTGTTATTTCATTTAAGTTCGTTTCAATGCTCGGCAGCATCTTCTGTCGGGTCCTTTGAATTATTTCCACTGAAAGTAATATCATTATATCAATAATTCAATTATATCATTTAATGTAATTTCAATTATATTATTAATTGTAATTATTGCTGTTTAAAACGTTATCAAAATACCTTTAGCTATCGTGGGCATTGGTGTCGTAGTCGTCGTCTTGGCTTGTGTCGTGGTGGTTGGAATATCTATAAATTTAAAACCATTATAAACATTAATTGCATATTTAAAAATTAGTCCTATTGATTGCTATCATTTTGCACATATAAAAAAATCGTAATTAAGGTTTAGGTCGTGAAGCTATACACTCAATGTTATTTCAAATAGGTGTTAACAAACAGGAAGCTGTTATCAACATTCTCGTGTTTACAAATAAACATCGTCAATAAAAATACCTTACAATTGTTTCTACAACCTATTACCACATAAAAATATTTTTATCATCATAGAAAACTTCTATCAATAGAATGACTCTTTCGGCTCGATTAACGTAGGTTAATATACTTGTTTTTATTCATTTTATTAAGATAATTTATATAAAAAAAAAAAAAAACATTGCTTTTCATCCTATCCTTTCTTCTCCAAAAAATGTCATGCGTCTCATATAGCTGTTTCTTCTTTCGTTATTCAGTAGTATCTGACATCGATACTATTTTATCGATGCTCCCGTAGAAACAAGGATTATTCCTCTCGAATGGATTTAAATAACAAGATCAAGGAAGAATCAAGGACTATATATGAAGAAAATAAGATATTTCTTGTCAGGCAAATGTCGATTTTTGTTTAATGAATTTCTTGTGATTTCAGACGAACGTATTGATTCGAAACAAAAAGTAAAATAGGTTGAACGAATTGGCCAGTATTATCGCCGACACTCTACATAATTTATATGTATATTTAACTATATTATTGAATTTAATTGCAATTACTATATTTTCTCATTCTGCCTCGCGGTATAATTTAAAATGATAATTCGCGATAAGTGATCCATAAAGCTCAATCGGATTTCTTTCGGTGTTCTTTGCGGGTTCCCGTAGCATTCAAGCTCTTTACTCTTTGTGCTGGATCGACGTCACAAAGCTAAGAAGTTCTCAATCCGAGAGCGAAGTAGAGAAAA
Organism: Dolichovespula media; assembly: GCA_911387685.1. Lineage (NCBI taxonomy): Eukaryota > Metazoa > Arthropoda > Insecta > Hymenoptera > Vespidae > Dolichovespula > Dolichovespula media. The sequence goes on from OU426853.1 coordinate 9,137,814, forward strand.
GCTATGATTATAGATCTCTGCGGATCTGATCGGTTTTCTTTCTGATAAACGGCATCGATAGTTCGTAATTATCGATGATTCGCGTTACTTCCCACGGAACTAAGTACTTTTTTTTTTGTCCTAAGCAAAGCTACAATTTATTGATACCCATGGCAATTTCCCTTTGATTTCCGATCGTACAAAATTCGAAACAGATTCGGAAGTAATTACGTGCTAGTGTATATAGACTCTACGAGAATTGTGTTGATCGATTGACGAATTATTTATCAATGAGTTTGATAATTAAAATCAAATAATGCACTTTCGAATCATTCTTTTTTGCTTGTTAAGACAAAGCAATAAACACTTTTCTTCTTTTGATTCCTGTCGTGTATTTATTGGTGCAGTGAATCGTAATTATAATTTAGGAAAATTTTTTTTGATCGAATCTTATCGATTAGAATAAAGAAAATATACGTCTTAGATGACGACAATTTAATTGATTCGGATAGAAACTTAGGTGAGATACTTTTATGTAACAAATATATTCGACGAAAAGAAATTTCCATTTAATTACAAAAAAAAAAAAAAATAAAAAAATAAAAAAAACGTGAAGATAAATGTTTAGTTTTTTTCTTGGACAATGGCGAGATTTTCGATGTGTTCGACGAGATTAGATTTATATATGTAATCGAGACATTTTAAATCGTTAGATTCCGAGATTGTGAGAATTTCGATTATCGAAGATCCGTTGCATTCGCGTTGCTTTTCCAGTGGGATTGCTACATTTCACCGTGACTTTAGCCCATCGATATATCTTACTCTCTGTCTTCGAAAGAGCCCGACGCCCTTTATCTTACAGCTTTAGAGAATGGAAAGAGAAGGGTTGTACGATCGAACGCTTAATTTCTCATCCCACGATTACATTCTTCTTTGTACGACTAACGATTCCTGATAACACGCGTAAATTAAAGGTCCATCGTGAAGGAAAAAGGATACGAATAAAAACAGCCTACTCGCGATAACGAACACTCTTTGACAAATGATTAAAAATTCGTGACGAATGTGAGAAAAATTTTCATCGTAAACAGGAAATGCTATTCGACATTATTTTATACCGATCGATGTCAAAATAGTACAAATAATATATTAAATTAATCAGAGTATATACATATACGAATAATAATCGTAAATATTTAATCGAAACAATTCGAATATGTTTCAATACTATTACACGGTAATAATATAATATTCAAAATTCTTTACGTATATTTTCTTGAAAAGATGCTATTTTTATTTTTTTTATTTTTTTTGAAATTGTAAAAGTTATCATTATATACGTATATTAGTTTTAATTTTGGCATAGTACCGGATGAAATATTTTTGATTAGCTTTTGCCATTTACGTTATATAGCTGCATCCAACAAACAAACAGATACTATTCATTAAGTAAAAACGTAAAACATGTACGAGATATTTTTTTTGTTGTTGGTTTGATGATTTTCATTAATATTATTTATATATGTATGTGACAAGTGATTTCCCGTCAAAGATATCAAGATAAGAGTTACGTGACGGCGAATGAAGTAAGATAAATGAATTTTGAAAAGACTATCATTAAATATCGGTACTTACGGTAAAGCGATATACTGCCATCCGTTTCACCCAGTGAATTTTTCGATATGCATTTGTAAATGCCGTAGTCTGACATGGTAACGGAACGTATGGTGAGCTTCATCTGCACTTTATACTTATCGTTCGATAAGGTCGGCTCGTACTTCTCTCCTAGAAAAATAATAAAAAGAGAATAAAGATATATAACAATGTACCAGTATGCTGTCGTTTCTGCTTGTTCGCACGATAACGGAACTTTTCAAGTTTACGATGGGTTACCCATAAATCATGAAAATCGTATAAAATATAAAAACGCCAACGGGAAATGGATTCGTCGATATCGTTTCTCGCGCCCTTCCGCCACGTTCGAACGCCCCGGCATTATTTTCGTGTGTCCTGCGCTCGATCGAACGTAAAATTTGACATTATACTTCGATGGACAATCGAGAGCACGTCTTTTGTCATCGATATCTATGTTCAAGGAATCGACTATATTTACGCGCTGCAACTTTTCTTCGGCTATCATTCTCTTAAAATGATACGAGTATGCGTAAAAAATTATTTTCCGAGGTACATGTAAAAAGGATGTTATTACTGTCGTACATATAGTGTCTCGAAAACTGTCTACAGACATTAAACGATTATAAGTAAATTATTTATTCGGATAAATCTTAGTTCGATAATTCAAATTAAACAAGACAAATTGTACAATATTTTTTAAGTTCTCGTAAGTGTTCGAATTCATGGTCGTTCTACTCAAGATTAATTGCAATTGTTCGTAATAATATAAAATCGTTTATATATGAACAAATCGTAATGCATTGATATATATTTTTGTTTTTTCTAGTGCGGTATACCAAATACGAGCAACTATATCATTTAAACTATTCCCGACTTCGCCGGCTGCCGCGTAACTTTTTCCAGCGAAAAAACGAATGCTTCCTTCAAACGAAGAAGTATCACCCTACGGAGAATCGTATTTTCTTTGGTAGGGACATTATGCGCCCTCAATCTTCCCGAAAAAACAAAAGGAAACGTAGTCGTGTAACCAGTCATGATCACAGAACACGCTATTCACTCGTTATTGCACCGGCAAATACTAAAATACTACCACAAAATTCTTAATCTGATGACTAACATCAAACTTATAATCGTTAAATTTAAGCTCGCAGACGCAATAGCGAGTAGGGAGTAGCGTTGAAGTGGTCTTCCAACACGCTTAGCGCTTATTATTTTCTTATACGCTCCAATTTATCGTATCTGCCATCCTCTCATTTATGTTCTGAACTTTTCACACATGTATTATTATATATATATTATATTATTATTATTATTATTATATTATTATATTATATTATTATTTTATTATTATTACATATATATACAATCGTAAAACTAATAAAGATCAGATATAATAATGTATTTTATCAATTACTATCTTAAGTTGGTCGTTCTAATGAGAAAAATAAGGAGTCGCGGAAAATAGTTTGCGAATCGTAATTTTCGTTTTTCGAATCGTTTTTTTTTTTTCCTTTCTTTCTTCGTGGTACTAGTGAGAAGTGGTGTGGTGCGGTTCCTCGAAGGATGAGAGTAAAAGGAAAAGAAGGAGTAAAATAAGTTTTGATTAACAATTCGTGGAAGGCGGGTTGCTAGGAGAATTGGAAACAGAATGAAATCTATAGGTGTAATGATGCGCACTAAAGTGGAGAGGAAGTATTTTCGCAGTTGGAAGAAAACTTTCCTCACGAATGAGTAGAAAAGAGAAGCAGAGAGGGAGAGAGAGAGAGAGAGAGAGAGAGAGAGAGATAAAGAAAGATCGAGAGAGAGATAGGGTACGTGTACGTATACATGTACATGTGTGTGTTTGTGCAAACGAGAGAGAAGAGAGAGAAAGAAATAGTAGAATCGAAGGAAAATGAGAAAAGAGGCGAGGAGGTAGAAAGACAGAGAAGAAAGGAGAGAGAGAGAGAGAGAGAGAGAGAGAGAGAGAATGCATTTATGTAGTGCCTCGGTCGACTCTCACAAGCGTAAGAAAAACTTTCCTTGGCTTTGAGTTTGAAAAGTAGATGAAAAAGTTTAACGACGTTGAACTACGGTCCCAGGCATTACCACCGAGAGATGTCGAATGGGTTTTCAGGGATAAAACTGCTTTTAACCAAAAGTCCCCGGGACCGACGAGGACGAGGACGAGGACGAGAACAAAGATGTTCTCGTGTTACTCCTATCTTCGCGCGTCGCTTCGTTGTCGTCTAATGACATATGTGAGCATGAATCAAGTCGTCTTAAGATTTTATCCTCAGACCGAACGCGTAAAAAGGAAATAACTCTTCGTTCTTCGATCTTATTATTACTCTCTTTTCACGTTCTTTATCCTTCTTTTAACAACGATCAACAAAGTATCACGTTAATCCGACAATAGGCTTACGATTGTCTTTATTCATTTTCATTCATTAATTTTCGCTCTTAGCAATGTGGAAAAAATAAAATAATTCGCAAAACGTATTTGAAGTAAGCTCACGTAAATTATCTTTCAAGATTTCTTATTGTCCAATGTATAAAGAATAATTTTGAAATTCGAGATTATTCTTTTTTTTCTCTTTTTTTTTTTTTTTTTTTTTTTTTTTTGGAGATAAGGGCAATGAGCATTCTATTTGAGCGACACGACGAGAAGATAACGGAGTTTTCTCTAGGACCACGATAATAAATACGAGTGTTTTCAACGTAATAGAAAAGTGAAAGAAAGTGATGATAAGTATGTCGAGGGTTAGTTGAAACATCGGTAATGGTAAGTGCTTCTGAGCACGCCATCTTTATATACCGACGGATCCAGGAAAATGCAGCTCGTTTAAATTTCTATCCCATGACAACGTTTTGTCGTATCATATCGTACATCGTTTAATAGTACTACGATCGGGATCAGAGATTCCTTGTTTCCCGGTAAAAGAATTTTCTCGGATTTGATTTTTCCAAGAATGAAGATAAAATTCTTTTAGGCTTTTATATATCAATAGCAGTACATTTTTATTGATTTTGACAAAATGATAGTAAGCCGATATACGTTGCATCATAAAATGCAAATGGATTATCTAACAATTCCAATCTTTTTATTATTATTATTTCTTTTTTTTAACGCACTGTATGATCCATGAGTAATTTTTTAATTTTTATTTTTTAGATAACAAATCGATTTGTTAATTCCCTACAACCATAAATTATTATTTCTGTAGTTTCATTAAGGTTCTAAATATTAAAAAATTTCATTTGATGAAATTAACTGTTATATATGACATAACTAACTGTCGTGTAATAATTGATTGAATATTTATGGTAAAGGTTGGAAGTCGTTACATAATGAACTATTACTTTTAATGTAATATTCATTTGGAGATATAAAATTAATACTTTTTGACGGATATACTTTAATTTGAAGGAGAAATGATAGAAAAAAAAAAAACAGATTATAATTATAGACGAATTTAGATTTACATTATATTTGCTCAGAAATTATATTTGATAAAATGTATATATATATATATATATACTAACTTCTATATAAAAATCAATTTCTTATTACGTAAAGATTTTTAACAAAAATTAATTATAACCAATCGCCCGTAAAACTTTTCTTCATGTTCAGTGGACTAGAATTATTATTAGCGTCGTTCTTCTGCATAATTGTTCCGAAATATTCATCGTTTTATAACGAAATTCGTGGCTATGAATATCTTCTGTGCTCGTACGCAAAAAAAGGGGGGACTAATTAAATTACGCTGTTCAATGAATATCTCCGATCGATATAAACATTTAATCCTATGTTTTCGACCAATAATTTTTTTTTTTTTATATTCCTTCTGGTCAACCGAAAACGTAGATATTGAAATTGTATCGATGAAATTATTTTTGCTTTTATATTCGTCACGTATTCACATTATTTATTGTTCAATTTTTTTTTTTTAAATTGTTCACTTTCTCCCTACAAAAACTAATTGTAAAACACTTAGAAAAATATTAAAACAAACTTTTTCATCAATATTTTCTGTAATTTAGTAAATATACGATACATCGATTACTATGGGAAAGAAAAAAACATTAAAAAATTGACCAACTTTCCATCTATATTATCGATTCGAATTATTTGGTCGATTTCGCTAGAGAAGAAAGAAATTTAAAAAATCTCGTAGGAAACAGCACTGTGCTTTATTTACAAACACACACACACACACACACACGTGTACGCTTATACGCGCGCGCGCGTGTGTGTGTACATGTACGGGCGTACATGTACTATTGTTCACGTAATCATGTCTCATCGAGCGTGTAGCGATAAGTCGAACGTAAATTCATCGTTTATTGCGTAGAGGTAAACGCATTTGTAAGTTGCACCTTCGAGTTTTGATATCGTCTCGTGCGGTTTCACATGTACTGAATGCGCATTACAGAAATACGAGCAGGCATCCGTAGAACATTTAGATCGTAAAACATGTCGGGGATGGTAATATTGCAATGGCGGAGAAACATGGTGTGGTTGACGCGCGAATGCTTCTCCGGATAATTCGTCGCTCGACGTAGGAATGTATGAAGGGACGGTTTTCGCGATTATTGCCGTGAACAAAGGCATACGCTGCTAATTGTTGCGTGCTATATATGCGTTGCAAATAGCGTTAAAAACAATCGACCGAAAACCAGTAGGGTTAAATGATAGGCTAAACGTAGCAATACAATTAATTGTAAGATTTCGCGGAGATTACTTATTAAGCAGTTGTGTTATCATGTTAAATGTCAACCGTGACCAACGATGCCAATATTAGTAAAAGCGCTTATGTTGTATTAAACGGTAATATGTGTCAAAATTTTTAATATCGTTAATGTTGTATTAATAGTGTGAAATAACTAATTCATTATACAGCATTCGAACTGTTTTATTGTTAAATAAACATTACAAACACATATTGTGATGTATCGTATTGAAACATGGCAATAGGAGATACGGTGTATCAAAACTATCTTCATATATATACACGTATATGTATTTGTGTGAGTAAAGGAGTCTATAAACGAATTTAGTAAGTTATCATATTACCATCCTCATCTCTTCTTTCTTACACGTATAACAAATTTCATTCCGACGTGTTAAACAAGTTATACAAAGTAAACTCAGCATTGAACGTTTTAATTTTTCCTTTGTGTCGTCTGATATTCTATATCATAATTGTATTAAATTCAATTTCTTTTACGAATTTCTTACTTTCGAATATATTTATCTTTACGATTAATTTTGAAATCCTACGTATCTATATATTTAGGCGAACACGTAAGTTAGCTTTTGTATATAAAATGTTGAATTATTGTATTTTCTCAACTTAGTAATGAGGGAAAAGATTAAAAGATCGTTATAATTACGTAATCGTAAAATTGGCATAAATGTATATTTCAACATAAGCTACGATCTATAATTTATGAGAAAACTTGCAAGGTAACGACAATTAAAGGTAAAATCCATAGAGTTATCGATCTCTTGCAAGAAAAACATTATCCAAATGCGGGCGGCTTGAAATTAAACTAATTAGCTGCACGATTAGTAAGCTGAAACGTGCATCTCACGTTCTTATTGCATCTGCATTCGCGGTCGAAAGCAGTCGGCTGCATTAATTGCTTCGAAGATACATTATTCTGACTAGTTACTGCATGAGCTCTCGTCCACGGAACACATCTCGTCTAATTATTCCATATAATTATGCATATATGTACGTATATGTCTATGCTTTTCCAATGGTTTCGAAAAGATCGATAATTAATGGGGTATATTATATGTATTATTGATATAACATGGTATCTATTATTCGACTTATTTATTTATTGCTTCTATCAAATACCATCATATATATCACATTCTGTAATATATAATAAAAGACGATATTGCTCCATAAATTCATAACAATTTTCTATAGATATTAGATTTTTGAAAACTGATGTTCTTTATCGAAGTAATATAGCATCTAACAATGAGTGTGTACTGAAATATGTTAATGTAATTAAAGTCATGAGTAGTTTCGAAAGAGAAACGACATTTATCAAAACTCACTATGAACTTTCTAATATTAGCAATTACTAAATTATGATATATTACCATTTGTTATAATCTGATTATTTCCTCTCGTCCAATAGTTGATCGATTTCGGGAAAGCCTCCGAATTACACTCCAACGTCATTTGCTGTCCCTCTTGCACTCCCACCAATTGATTTTGGATCCAGATCATAGGAGGAACTGTTGAAAGGGTGATAGGTATCAATGAGAAGTGCATGCGAGTGTTGACACGAAAAAAACGGACAACGGTTTGATTTTATAGGACGATGTAGCACAACATGCAAACGTAGAAAGGAAATTGATTCTTCGCGTGACAGACGTAGTATCTATATCGTCATATCTCTTATATTATTCATTGCCCTCATTTTAGCTCGTTTTCAAAAATTTTCTAAAATCTCACATATCGTTCGTAGTTCATTAGAGCGGTTTTGAAAAATTTCGCTTCCGCCGTACTCTCCATCATGCGGAACATACTTCCCTCCAGCGTAGTTTCCAGAAATCGAGGCCAAAAGCCAAACAAGCAATACAAGTTTGAATTACCTTCGGCAATTTGAACGAGATAGAGAGAAAAAGAGTTTTTCTCTTCTATCTATCGTAGGTTACAATTTGTACCAAGCAAAAGGTACAACCAACTCCGTTGAATTGTATTTTCGAATGCTCGCGATAGAGAGCGAGTAGACTCGTTATTTGGACGGAAAGGTATGCCTGTTGCGGATTCGATGTCAAAGCATCGACGAATTCTCGCGACGACATCGATCGAAGCATCGTACCTAGTCGTTTGACTCGCATTGTCGACGTATCTGGTTACTGACGATAGTATATACTTGTGCTTTATGAATTCAAATAATCTTCCATCTGATCGTTTTTGAAATTTAATTTGTATTTCAAGAAGTTAACTAATCGAGTTGTATATCAACGTTTTTTAATAGATCAAGATTGGTCTTTCTTTTCCATATTTCTATTGGAATAGATCTTTTTCTTTTTTCAACAAGAGATGTAAAAATTTTCAACAAAGTAATTAACATCGAAACATTTTTTAACAACCTTTGACCGTATTTCGAGCATTTTTTACACAAATCGTTTCGTTTGAAAAGAGAATTTTGAAAGAGAGTAAGAATGAATTTTTGAACATTTTACTTCTACTAGAATGTATGCATAATTGCTCAATTGACGTATGGCTAGCTCATTCCATCGTTGGAGATTACATGCGAACGATGTTCATTCAAAGACTGTGCTATGTGATTTCGTAAGTCTTTCGATGTTGGTTAAATAATAGTATGCACGTTAAGAGGATTTACTTTTTTTTTTTTTTTTTTTAATGTTCGTATTTTGATCAAATTTAAGCCAGCTTTGAAAACGACTGTTGTATATGTTTGTAAGGTATTTAATTTTTCTACGCATTTAGTGAAAAGACTATTTTTAAAGTATTCGTTACGTTCGTTAGCTCGTTAACGAGTCCATTTAAAGTCCATTTTAAGTCCTCGTTAACAAAAATAAAAATAATCTATCGATGATACAAGTACTGCATTTAAAAAATTCATTGTCATCGCAGTATTTAAACGTTAAATGGACAGAAACGTTTTTTATAAATTATAATTATTGTAAAATATATATGTGTACGTATAGGCAGGGTGGAACACAAACTTCTTTCACTTAAAATATTTCCATTATTAATAATAATATGGAAATATGTTATATACGAAACTTGAATGATATGGAGGTAGGCATAATGTAATGTAAATACTTTTTACATGTTAAGATCATCCTTTTTCTTATAAATGGGTATCACTGATGTTACGAATTTAAGATTAAATGTGACGGTAAAATAAATTTTCTTACATTATAGAAGATATTCGAAGTGTTGACCATTCGTATCAATACAAAGCTCCAATCCCTTTATTGTTTAATCATGAGGATGTCTTATCATTTCTAAGTTTATTCCAGCACATTATAACCTCCTCTATATCATTAAGTTATATGCTGTGTATATACGATCTTTAATTCTTGATCATTAAATAAGGAATTAATAAAAGAGTTATGCTATCGGCTTACGAAACATACATTTATGATTACTATTTCAAAATAGTTAATGATCTATACGATTAAGGATTAAGCTTCCTTCGTCGAGGCTAAAGTTTCCTCATTAAATATACTCACAGTGTACTATAAGCATAATTCTCTTGCTGACGGTAGGTGGAACGCTGTTTGAAGCGATACAAAGGTACGCTCCCATCTGTAACCGGTTCACTCTCATGATGTTGAAGATCGATCCTTCGACGCTACTAACTGCAACAAAGTGTATCGTATTGGATATTTTTATTTCTATATAATTGCTTTTGAAACGCTTACAAAGCGTAAACGATATAAAGTTATTATAATTATTAGTTAATTGATCGATCCAAATGTAATTTTTACTTTTCTGTGTAGTTTTCCTTCCTTTTTGGAATTTTCCTATCGAGCAATATAATAGATCATCAACGATCGAGCGTTATCTTCGAACAAGAAACTTCGTTTGCCTAAGTAAAAACGATATAATGGTAGATCCAAAATTAATACCGGCCAAACCGAGATGCCTCGTATTTCTGCAACAACGATACTAATCACTACGAACAACGACCCGACGGTTTTGTCGATTGCTCCAATCTCCGTAAACATCGGAAGCTCGCACTTTCTCGCAACAAAACCGTTTCCATTGCGCACTAAACACTTGTCACCTACTTCTTGCCAAGTCGAATGTCTTGCGGCGAAGTCCGACTATATGTTATTCTATTACTGCTGAATCTATTATGTTTATTTCATGAAATACATTTGGAACAAATGACTAGTAGTACTTATTAATGATAGATACATTAACAAAGAACATTATTAATATATCGTGTTAATTATCGGCTACAATTCATAAACATGCAAAGCCATCTATTCTGAAATTTACAAAGATATATCGATAATGATAACGATATAAATTTATTGATAACGTTTGTTCGTGATATAATTGGAAAGTTAGTTAAATTATCGAAATTGTTACATTATCGTTTTGTCGAACATTAGTAGTTTGGAACTTTAGTAATAAATGGAAAAGTAGCGACATTTTAATCTTTCATTTTTTCGCACATACTTGAAATAATACGTAGGTAATAAATACATTATATATAATTCGATAAAGAAGAAATCAAAATGGGGAAAGCATAAAGGAATAGAAATTAATAAAGAAAAGGGGAAAGTCTCTTTCGCGCGAAGATGTAACGAAATAAAATACTTTGGGTAATTAAATAGCGAGCTATATAGTAGGCGTTAAAAATATTTATTGCGGGAGAGAGCTTGAATTAACGGGATGCTCGAAAGCGATGCAACGAATCTCCGACACGTTCGTATCCTTTCTCCGCAGTTCTCGCCACCCGAAGAAATATTCTTCTACTTTCGCGCTGAAGGAAGTGAAAATAAACGTGTTCCATTCTTCTTCTTCGTTTTACAAAGATAGATCCTGAAACGTTATCGCGAACTCGAAACGAACGTATCGTCGAATCTGGCACGGCGTACGTCCACACGTATGTAAATCAATTGAGGCAACTTTTCACACAAATTCTTTTTTCTCTGAATATAAAAGTAACGATTACAAATGTTTTGCTTGAATATAATATAATATATAATATTAGAAATAAAAAGTCGATAGTCGTCTATTTGATTAAATGAAAATAATAAAATATTTTTGCAAATTAAATCATAATTTATATATTATATCTAGCGTTTTTTTTTAATATGTTCTTCATTTACATCGTAAACCGCACGTTAAGAGTTTTTCGACAAAAGATAAGATATATCGAGTAATTTCATCAGCAACAGCTTTCGTTCAAGGTTCAATGTATACCTGCCTTTTTTAATATTCTATCTTGCATGAAATTCTGTAATAAACTTAGACCGACAAAGTTTCCTGTTATAGAAGAACGCTAGTCTTCATCGAATAACATCTTCCTCTCTCTCTCTCTCTCTCTCTCTCTGTCTCTGTCTGTCTGCCTTTCTCTCTCTTTCCCTTCCTCATAAACGGTTTGCATTCGCCTCTTCTGTAGGGTTGCCGCGGCCAGTACGACGTGGCACAAGCATTTGCCCTCGAGATACCACGAAAATTAATGGGGGCTTTTACAAAGCACAATATACAGGGTGATACTCATAACTGGAACCACTTCAATATCTCTGTAAATATTAACAGTAATGTAAAAGTTTGAAACATATATTGCTATATTAGCCAAAGTTTTATACTGATTTATAAAATTAAACAATATAATTGAAATGAATCCGCGATAAAGATAATATCAAAGTACACAGAAAGTATTAGATATGACTGAATTCTATATAATATTATCTATACTCTTTATTATGGAAAAGATATAGAGCTTCATTAAAAAATTAAAAACTACCTTCAAATCTATCGACAAGAACAAGTAATAAAAAAGCTTGAACAGTTTCCACGTTATATAGTTCTCTTTTTGTTGATAGTCCATATATATTTTAGATTTTTTAGTTGTAGATAATCTTTACTGACATATTGAAATAATTCCAGTTATCAGTAGACCACCATATATGTAGGTACTGTATATACATATGTGTATTTATGCACGCGCTTACGTTCCTTGGATAATCATTTTTAGGCACGAACAGGACTCTTTCTTCTTTCTCACCGTGTTTCTATTTATTTTTCTCTCTCTTCCTTTCGCTTCTCTTCTCTCTCTCTCTCTCTCGTTTTATTTTTCCTTTTACCTCCACGTTTTCATCGAGTTCCGCTATCTTCGTTCGTGAGAACGAAGCAAAAGCACCACCACGAATTATCTTTCCCTGTAGTACGTTTACGCTCGAACGCGTCTCAATTAACGATCGCTCTTTCTCTATCAACTAATCAGTCTTTGCTTCAATCAACGTCCGATCGATAGGCGATTTTTCGTTAAATATGTACTTTTTATTTCAGGGGAAGCGGAACTATTCCAATTTCTCATAAAAACCAAGCTAATCAACTGTACCAAATAAAAAGTAGATCAAATGGGAAAGTTCGAGACTAATCGCTCCTTTTTGCTTGACTCTTTTTAATTTCTAAATGACGATCGAGTAAAAGAACAGGATTTTGATAAGCTCATAAAGAGATTGCGAAGGAATGCCGGTCTCAACGAAATGAGCATTTCATTTCAAAGTCTACCACAGGTACTGGTAGAAAACGAGAAATTCTTAAAATACTTAACGACGATAACGACGACGACAAGGAGGAAAAGGAGGAGAAAGAGGCGAAGGTAGTGGTGGTGGTATAAAGGCAAAGGAGGGGGGAAGGAGGCGTGGGTTATCAGAGGAAGAAGAGAACTTGATTCTCGACGCGTCTGTAAAACGGCAACCGCAGACAGAGAACGCGGGCCATGCGTTGCACGTAAATCTCGGAACGCGAGGGAAACTAAAAGGCGGTTGCCGCGGTAGTTCACCGGTTTGAATTTTCGTCCCGAGTACGAAGTTCGGCCAGTACTACGAGATGTTTAATCTCTGCACGAGGCAATTTATGTTATTGAAATGGTAGCGCCGCGGACTCAACTCTGTGTAATCACCTGCTCGAAAGAGAAAGAAAGATATAGAGACACATAAAATGAAACATAGAGAGAGAGAGAGAGAGAGAGAGAAAGAGGGAGAGAGGGAGAGAGAGAGATAAAGAGATATCAACGTGCCAAAGCTGCTCTCGACGACGTTACGGTTTTCAAGCTCTTTGTTTAATTGCAAATCCCGAGTTTCATAAACGCGTACCGTGTAAAAGCTTCACACGATATACTATACGTTCTCTTTCATCTCCAATCTGTCCTCTCCTTCCGGATCAGATTTTATCGACGATTTTATCCGAATCGACTTTCCGTTTTATCATCCGCTTTTACTTCTCGCTCGTTTTATTTTAATTAAGAGTATGGATTTCCATTTAACACGAAACACGGGGCCATGCCTTGCCAGCACGATTCATCGAAACGCTACACATTCGATTTTGATATTTTTGGTTGAAAATAGAAATTGCGTTTATCATATGAAAAAGTAACTATGTATTCTGTCTATGTAGAATGACGTGAAATTGAAAAATTACACAGGAATTTTATTAAAACCAAAGAGTAATAATATCCCGCTTATCTCCCAGACCATTTCGTCTTATTTTAATTAAAAATATAGACTTCTCATCAAATTCAAAAATGTACCGTCACATTTTATTTCGAATAGGTATATTAATATTAGCAAATGTTCTCTCTTGCTGTGTTTCAGAGCAACGTTTCTCGATACTTCTGCACACATTTGTTCGTAATGGTATCGTGGCAGGAATGTATATAATATACAATTTTTAAGAACCTGGTGGTCTGGAGTTACTGTATATTATTTCAAATATACTACTGTTATTATGCGATTCTCGCGAATTCATAAGAACATTTTACGAGAAATTACTACAACTATTTGGAAATCTCTTGTAAATTAATCACTTTCCTCGCTTTAACGTAAAATAACAGCTATTATTTCACGGTCCGTAAGTCATAACATGCTTCTGTAGAGAATTGAAAAAAGAAAAGAAGAAGAACATAGTTACGGTGATTCCTTTTTTTGGACACAATATATATTTTATATTAATCTTCTCGTGCCTTTGTCAAATTTCGCTGTAAGATTTTTTCTCGCATCGTATTTTGCTTATTCGTTCGTTTTCTAAAACTTGTCGATTTAATTGAATTGAATATATTACTGAAATATTAGATCATTTAGCTTTAGACGATATTGATTTCACTATCCAAGTAATTGAATCACTATGCCAAGTAATTCAATGGATATATTTAACTGAAATCAATACACTGTAAAAGGAATCTCAAGCAAAAATAATTATAAACTCATTGCGCTAGATGTTTATTTGATTATAATTAATTCACGCGGCTTATTTAATCGAACAATAGAAATGGAAAATACAATTGTAGGTGTAAAAGCATCTTAAATACATTCGCATGTGACAAAACCTTTTCGTTAAATCGTGAAATTTCATACCGCAACTGGAAAAGTATCGCCATGTATGTAGATATGCCCTGTACTCTTCCAATCGAAGCACAAAGGTTTTAAAACTTTGCATGCTCACACACGGCGATGAAACTTTATTTCCCATTCGTATTTGTGGACAGTTTCTAGCAAATAGGTTCGGTGGTTTGCCCAGGATTTTATTCACACACACGTTAGCGAGGTCGAGTATGTCGGTGACAGGGTGTGTGAGGTGGAATGAAAAGAGAGGAGGCGTGAAGGTAAAAGAGATGAAACAGTAGTAACGAAATAGAGAGAGAAAGGACGAGAGAAAGGGAGAGAGGAGATACGATGGCTGTGCCAGCGGCATTGCTCGCGGAGGAGCTGAATGGTCAAAGCAATTTACTTCTGAACTCGTTCTCGAAAGAAAAAAAAAAAAAATCCTACTGTACAAATTCTGTAATTTTTACAAATATTTTAATCATTTTGTTTCTCTGGTCGTCGGCGGCATCCATTGTGTGCTTTTCGTTCTAAAAAGATTACAACAAAATCCTAAAAAATTGATCATTGTTAGTAATAATTTGAACCTGTTTTTCGAGTTCGTGAAATGTATCAATCGATCATTAAATTGAGAATATGCAAGGCATTCCGCAACGGATGACACAATCAATAAGGTGATTTTGTATGAAAAAAAAAAAAAAGAAACCAAATGGAAACTATTAAGTAAAATGTTTCGCGTCTGAATATTTATTTTTACGTAGAACGAGGTGTGGTCTCTTTGGCTTGCACTGAATAGATTTATTTAGAGTTCAATTTTTATTGACAAGTTTTGTTTCTATTTAGTATGTCGTACTTAAATGCTATTTGTATGAAGTTATTCAATTCTTTGTGCATTCAATTGAAATTTGTAGAGAATGGACAATATTTCTAAAAATTCATATAATATTAAAATTTGTGAAACATAAACATGGTTCTCAATTGATTAATATATTATCAAGTATACGAACAGAACATTGATCTGAATACAGCATGCAAGATTCGTTAAATTGATTCATGAATAAATGCAGGTATCCAATGAATATTCTAAGTCTATTTTGTTTAATATGAACCAAAACTGAAACTAAACCTAATATGAACGAATGTTATTGTACGCATATCGCTTATATTTTTATAAACATAGTCTACCATTTACCAATTCTACAACCCTTTATCAGTGTATGTGACCACACATTACGAAATATTCAAGATATTTATATGAAGTATAAATAATTCTAAAAGTGTACAATGAAATACATATCGTGTTTAAACTATAAATACTATAGTTGCATGTAATTACGTGAGTTTTCTTTATAACATGAATGCTTCCGACTTAATTATACCAACATATCTCAGTGTATATAAAATTAATAACATTGACATTAAGTATAGATGAAGAGAAAACTAAATAAAAGATTGAATAAATGCTACTTCTATATGTTCAGACATTTCCATAGTAAGACGAGAATCGTTTTATGTTCGTTGTGTTCTATTCCAAGCTACTGACTATTCTCTCTAATAAGAGAGACTGAAATGTTTACCAGACCAAGAGAGAAGATTAAATCTATTTGAAATTTGTAAAAATGCTCGGATAAAAGTCCTCAAGAGACGGTAGATGCATTTGGTACATATTTTGTCGAAATATTTCATTTAATCTTTAATATATCCTCTCAAATTTTAAACAATTTAATCTTGCTTCTTGAGTTCTCAAGTGATAGATTCTGGATTTTAAAAATATTTATAAATTCCTTATCAGTTGTGTCCACCATTCAAATTATTTACAAATGACTAAAGTTAAATTAATAATAAATAGAAGAATAAATCGTGAAAAGACTCTTGGAATAAAGGTTAAAAAATTTAATCGAAGGTTAAGTAGTCAGAGAGCTTCCCGAAAAAATTATTGCATTAACTTCGATATTCAATGCTATAAATAGTGGGAAATTTCGCATATTGTAGTAATAAACAAATCTGTTAAATCTGCACATAAAACATCATCATATCACATTTTAATGATTCTTTCAACGCTATTAGAAAACGTTTTGCTAAAGCGTAGATAGAACCTGTACTAACTAAATTAAATGTAATACCAAGACATTAATTTGCCTTCAGAAAACAATACTGGACCCTCCAACAAGTTCACAAAATAGTTGATTATATAAGACAAGATCTGGAAGGTAAAAATATTGTTCTACTACCTTTTTAGACATTAAATAGACATTTGACAAAGTCTGACACATCGGTATCCTCTATAAGCTAAAAAAACTACTCCCACACCCTCTCTTTATTATATTACGATCATATTTAACATAATAAGAAATTCAAAGCTCAACTTCAAAAAGTAATCACCTCAACCTATCCAATCAACTCTGAAGTTGCACGATGAAACATGTTCGTACCTTATTTATACTGTAGATGTATTAATTTCTATGAAGATAATCACAATAATATTTGTAGACGGTACGGCAATTTCTCTCTCTCTCTCTCTCTCTCTCTCTCTCTCTCTCTCTCTCTCTCTCTCTCTCTCTCATAACGATCCCTCCGAAGCTCGAAAATTGAATATAATTGAAAATGAATTAATCAATGTGACTTTCATTAAACAAGTTATATATACAAATTCAACTATTAAACATAACCATCATGTTGTTATTTCACATTCCACGATATAAAATCAATAAATTTACTCATAATTCCATGGTGGGAATTAAGTGTAAATATTTGATCAATAAAAAAGAAATATTCTATTCTAAAATTTTTTGTTGCGATAAATTATAAAAGAGAAAAAAAAATAAAAGTGAGATACATTATACTAAATAACTCCTAGAGACAAAACTTGGAAGCACATCTACGATCGATCGATGTTAGAGTCGAAAAGTTTCTTATTTAAAATAAATGCTCGGAAGAAGTGATCGTGATCGAAGAAGAAGGAAAATTCAAGAAAGCATTCAATTGACGATATCTATTCTTTTATATTCTTACATGGCTATATACCTTGGTCAATGTATGTATATACATATGCAAATATGTACATACGTAAGTATACTTTCTAGATAAAATGACCGAACGTTAGAATGCAACTCTAATAATATAGGTCGGACGTTATCATAAAAAGTTATCGTCGATAGTAGCTCGAGCGCGAGAGAGACGAACAATGAGACATATCGAGTAAGAGAAAAACGAAGCAAAGTAAACGTTTATTTATCAGGAGGTGGACGATCTCGTGGCAAATCACGACGGGTGGCCGAGCGAGTGGATATAAACCAAAGCGTATAATTTTTCTCAGTGTATTTTAAAGCCGCATTTAAAGGAAGAAATGTTTTACGCATTATCTACGTCTGGTATAAATTTAACAACATAGACGACCGGATCTCTCGTTGCAAGTGAATGCCTCGGAAGACGAACAGATGATGAATTGCCATCGTGTCTTCCCATGGAAAATGTCTGCATTCGAGTGTATCTACTGTAAGCGGATAAGCCCGGGTAAAATTCTAAATAAGTAAGACCAAAGGACCACTACAGACAGGGATTCTAATGATAAATGGGACGGACGATTAGATTCTAACGAATCGTCTTTCTTTAACAAAAAAAAAAAAAAAAAAACAAAAACAAAAACGATGGAAAGGTAACATCCGAACGAGTTTATACAAAAAATATGTAACAGTTTTTCTGTTATCTAATTAACATCAAAGGAAAAAGGATATCTCCGTCGAGTTACACGGATACCTGTATCACCGACCATCCCTAGTTATGGATATTTGTACGGGTGCGCAGATATGCCTTTCCACCCGTCTAATTAATATGTCACATGATCTGCCGTTGGATGGGAGCAACTGAACTCAGATCATGGTCTTGACAATCTGCTCCGGAATGGCAATCAAATCATATACTTTTGAACACGAATTCAAACTAAGCGAAGAACTTCGCAATAATTGTTGACCAAACAGAATAATATCTATCATAGCAAACTGTTCGCAATTGACTAATTCCGTGAATGACTCAAACCAAGGAATCGTTGTTACAAACAGTTACACGGTACATAGCCCAGCGCGTCGCAAGTCCGAATTCAATCGCCTGAATTCATTTTTCCTTCGGAAATCATTCGTAACTTATTTTATTTTAAGACCCGCACGACTCGCTGAATCTTACCTCGTCTGCGGAATATACGATCGTGTGTAATATTAAGGAAGTAAAGATTTGTTTACCGGCTCATTTGACCGACTAATCTTCTTATTCTCCTATAATATTACTGTATAATTTTTGTACGAAGATAAAATACTAGTATGAAGCATATAATTTGTTAACGAGTTATTCTATATACTACATGGTTGAAAAGTATTCGAAATCGTGACCTCGAGATAATCAATCGATTTACCTCTGGTTCACGAGGTAAAAATACATAAAATATGCTTCACAAAATAAGTCCCGTTAAATGAATCCCATGTGCACTGCTATTGCTCCAAAAGTAATTGAAAATAAAAAAAAAAAAAGGTATATTCGAAAATTTTACGCGAATATGTTAATGCGAATAATTTCGTAAATCTAAAATAAATTTTCTACATCGATATATTTAAATGTTTTACTCCTTTCCAAACATCATTCTTATTAGTTTAATGTTATCAGAAAGTCGACTTTGTATCCTTAGATTTGTTTTTTTATAAGCTACAACTTTTTGAAATATTGAATGAAATAATCTTGAAAAAAATGTCGTGATAATCGGAATATTTCCCCGTTGGAGTCATCTCTTACATTTTTTCAAACGCTATGCCGAACCATTGCGTAGCAGGATTATTTTGCTGAAGATAATTTGATACTGAGGATAGTTTAACGATTTCATCTTTCGATCACTTTATTTAGCAATTTTCCTATCATTTATATATGCTTTCTTGTTTCTTTTTATTGTTTCGATTTCTATTTATCGCTGATTAGTACTCAATACAAATATTTTTATTGTTATCATTATCACAAAACGTTATAACGCAGGAATCGAATTTCCAAAGAAATTTATGTAACCATTGGGTGTCGTAGTTAAAATTAGATTTGGAATGAAATTATCGTATCCACAAAATTACGAGTTGTATGTGAGATTCGTGATATTATTTTGATAACTGTAAAAATAATCCTTTTTGTTCCTCTCTCTCTCTCTCTCTCTCTTTCTCTCTTTCATTCTTTCTTTGGGAGAATATAAATTGTAACATTACGAAAAGCTCCTTATCTTACCTCCTTGGCCATCTCCAAGAGATATAAGTTCGCCATTCTCACGCTTCCAAGTGATGTTCGGTTGTGGTGATCCTCTTGCTGCGCAGCGCAATGTCACGTTACTGCCTTCTTTAACGACCATGTCTGTACTCGTCGAATTGTCGAGAATGTCTGGAGGAACTGTAAAAGGAATTTAGTTGAAAAAACCTTACTCAAAGTAGTTAGAACGAAGTTACATACTCGTAATTTCAGAAACTTTCTAATACGAAATTATTAAAGAGCACCGAGCGCATTTTTACTGAAGAAGAAACTTTTAATGAGTCCTTTGTGGTCTCGAACGTTTTATCTGCGAACATATAGGTATATGCACATACCTTGGACTTTGTTTTGTATGTGAAAGGAAAAAAAAAAAAAGAAAGAAAGAAACAAAGAAACGACAAATCAGACATGCAAGCTATTCCTGTACATGTATTGTCACAAATGTTACATCGACGAAACGTCATACTCACGTAACACGGTCTTCCAATCTTTCTATTCCCCTAGAGACGGCTCGATATTGGATATCTAGTATCGTGTCACTGAGATTACAACTTTACGTTATAGGTTAATTGCATTTTTTTGTTTATTCTCGAATTATCTTTTAATAAAGCATTTGTAGGTTTCATCGATGTTTCATATTTTTATTTATCGATCAACCACATTTACGTATTCTACGATTCGTGAGCACACAGAAAAAAAAAGTTATTAATTAAAGGAATACGGCGAACCAACCTACAACTTCCAAAAAACCAGTTTGACTTTTCATAGGTTCGGTGTTTATTTGACACATGTAATATCCCTGGTCGCTTGGGTTGACATCTCGTATATGTAAATACCACATCTTGTGCTCGCTGTGCGTCACTTTGATTCTATCATTTTTCGTTATCACGTGATTAGCTATCGTCAGGATAGTCTGTGTATCGACTCTCAGCCAGGCGACCTGGAACACGAAATTCAGGATTTTATGAAAGTATACAATAGCGTTCGAAGTCGAATATAAAACAGAATATGAATATTACCGGGAGAATAATAAAGGAATAATAATATTCTCTCGATCAAATTCAGCATTCCATTGTTATACGTTTAATTAATACATTTTATTTCGCCTGTATATATGCAAATATATGTTAGCCATGACTAATTAATAAGTACATATTTATATATACATATAATTCAAGAAATCTAATATGGACAGATATTGAAAATTGAAATGAAATACTATTTATATCTCGGAACAGTTAATATCAAACACATAAAAATTATTAAAATTGTTTTGGAAAATCTGATAGTTAATGATCATTCATCTACGACATGGCTTTATATTTTAAAAAGCACGCACCTCGATTAAACAAATTTTATAATTTAAAAAGATATGTCGAAGTTTTTTCGTGGCAACACCTTTTGAGCACTTTACGCGCGTGGAAGTAGCGTTCGTAAATTATTCTGGTTGAAATCGCGTATGGTATATAACGGTATCGTTCAGTGAGAGTACAGAGATAGTCTTTGATCTCGGTGAATAAAGCTCGTTAGACTTTCTTTGATGCACCATTACGAAATTGACTGCACTTTCGACGAGAAAGATATTATTTTCCAGGACGGACGATTTGTTTGACAACGGAAGGATCTTTCGTTATGTTCTTATATAAGAAAGAAGGAACTAGACAATGTTTGATTTTCTACCTTCTGGTAAGAAGAAGAGGACAACGAGAAGGCAGTATCTTCCGACTTATTTTCCAATTCTCGGTGTTCTCGACGTACGCTTTTTGATGGTCACTTTACATTGCAAATTGTGAAAGCACGGCCCCGTTTCTTTCGTCAAAACCTACCGTTGATTTTATTCTCTTCTCTTTTCCCCTTTCTTTCTCTCTCTCTCTCTCTCTCGAAGTTGTTCTTTCAAAAATATATCCTAGAGAGTTCTTCGGAACTTTTGTCACAAGAGTGTGTGTAAGAGAGAGAGAGAGAGAGAGAGAGAGAGAGAGAGAGAGAGAAAAGCTGTTTAGCCCTTTCCGTTTTATATCATTGTATATTCAACTTGAAACTTTTATAAAATCTCTATATAAATAGACACGTTATATATAGTATATTATTCCTCAGAAATAACTCTTTTTTCTTCCTACAAGAGAAGAACCCTTTCTATCCCTCGTGGGAAGAAAGGAATTATCATTCCTACTATTACATAATTATTTTTACTCTCTCCGTCACTTTTTCTTTACAATTCATGGAATTTTACTAACTTCCGATGGTTCATTATGAATCGTTAAGGATTAACTAATCTTTCGTTATTCATGGTCTTAATAAAACCTAGGTGTACTTCGTAATTGACAAAAAGAGGATTATTGATGATCGTCTTTGATGGATAGTCAAAAACGATACATCGTTTACGAGTATCATACGAGTGCAATTTTGTAGTGAAATAAAAATCGCTTTATCCCTTGATATGTGACGAGCGGGTTGGATGAAATTTAAAACGTCAAAGATAAATCCGCGTTGTTCGATTATTTTTTGTCGTGCATCGGAAAGCAAAACAAACTACATTTTCCTCGCAACAAAGCCGGCCAGTTGCGACAGAGGAAACGAGGCATCATATAGATGACGGCCACCACCCCCTACAACTCTAACTCCTGTACCCTAAAGCACCGCCCATCGAACCCCTCTTGCTTTTACACATTGTTGCCGTTCACAGCTCTAGTATGGTGGGTTATCGTCGACGGTAGCAGACCCGATAAACGCTGCTTTGTGGCCACTGAATTGCATCCCCGATCGAACCGGTTTAGCAGCTCTCCTTCTCGCTGACGTAACCACTTTGGATACTGGCGCAACCTGTTCTTGTGTAGTAAACCATCTCAACGTGTCTTCGATCACAAATATTCATCAATATCATTGTATAATTTCAATGCCACCTTCGAGTTTACCTTCGAGCAAGATTATGTCTTTTCAAGCACGGCTGCAAGGTGTTTTTTTTTTTATTATTTATTTATTTTTTTTTTTTCTTAATAAGGTAGGGTCAGGACAACTGTATAAAAAAATAAGTAATATAGGTATTTAAAGGAGAATTTATGTTTTAATTATATTCCGTTTTTAAATGAAAGGTAAAATTGTTTTATATTAATATAAATTTTTCATTATAAATAAACAGAGTTTTACTTAAAATTGATATTATTAAATTGTATTAATAAAATTAGTTCTGTAAAATGATCAAGTATTTTGTTGTTTAATGCTGAATCATCGATGATACGGTTACGTAGCGTTCCTTACGTACTACGATTATTATAGTCGAATAGTTCGAATTGAGGACAGAACATTACGGAATCAAGAGGATTGCAAGAATGTCTTCGGATTAACTGAACCTCCACGTATGTAAAATATTATAACAAAACAAGAATCTCCGTGAAGCAAATATGTCGTCGGAGTAATTTCAACAAGTATTATGTACATAATAAGAAATATACTTCCTTTAATTCTTCGCAAACCTGGAGATTTTGAGAAATTTTCAAATAACATTATTTTAAAATTACCTTTTAAAATTATTAGAGAAATAATTCATTTTTCAAACGAAACAAATATTTTTCAAAATATTTTATATGAAAATTAAATTTATTTATTTACGATTAAATCATTTATTTGTTTTCTGGAAATAAATTATTCGTTATTTACTAGTACTATATTGTTATTTACTTGTCAGTTGATTTTGATGGAAATATTTGCTTTTCCAATATGGAACGTTAAACGTCTATATTATCATTAGTTTTTACTAACACTATTACACATTTACTACGAATGTTGCTACACTTCTTATTATCAATGAACAATGATCTTTTTCTTACTATGTTTCTTATTTCGATTCTTCTATTATTTGATGTTTGATCAGAAATCTCGCACAAATTAAATAGAATCTTACAATCGTTTCTACCTTGTATACTGCTGTAGATGCCAGGTCAGGAAGAAAGAAATGATTTTTGGAAATCACAGTACATTGGAATGATACAGTGTTCGTTTGAAAGTCGTCCCTTCCTTTTGCTCGTTGACGATTTAGTGTGTCAAACTCATCTGAGCTTATTTTGACAATATTACAAGTAATATAATATATGAACAATTTCACACGAAATATGTGCCACGGTAAAAGACAATAATTCGAATTTTATTAAAATGTTCCTAAAATGTATAAAATGATGTTCATGTGATATGTCATTTGGAAGTATATTTTTCATAAATATGTATAATTGAAACTAAATTTTGTATTTTAATTTTTCCCGTTAATATTTCGCAGCTGTACTGTATAGGCGGCTGGCTTCACACGTTCCAATGTGAGATTTTATAGGAAATTTAATTATGAACAAAATATTTCCAACAAATACGGGTCGAAAAAATGCTTTCTTAAAATGTTAATGCACAGGTACCTTTGAAATCACAATTATTTTATACGTGTTAACAAATATCAACAAAAGTATGCATTTTCTTTTATTGTCCACATAGATTTCGAGATAGCCAGTACCAAACGTATAGAAATGCATTTTTTCGGTTATGGTAATATGGATCTTTTCTAAAATTTTTATACTTCTTTCAATAATTGTGTTACTATCAACGATTAACTTTCAGCAACAAGTGAAATAGATTTTCTTTTACCTATATAGTATGAGAGAAGTTTTTGAAAAGGAATTAAAGTGATATCGAAGGAATCTCGACAGAAATGAGATTCAGAAGATACAGAAACAGAGAGACAGAGGGACCGAGAGAAAGAGAGAAGAACGACATCAGACTTCGTCGATGAGTCGTGTCTATTGTTCGAATAATGCCGATACCGGTACTATCTCCTACACAAGTTTGACTTATAAAGCATCGTTAGCATTAGTAGCAAAGGTAATTGCAACGAAGCTGCAAGAATTTTCATTCTCACAAAGAAGCCCCGCCGTTCGAGAAGTCAGAGCAAATTCTCGCATCTCTTTAGAAAATCTTTTCTCTTTAATCTTTCTTTGAGAGAGTTCACCCCCTTCCCAGTTCCTTCTTTTTCTATGTTTACTCATTTTGCTCTATTTACTGTCTACCTCTTGCAACCCCGCCCCCTCCCTCCCTCCCTCCCCGCGTTACCTCATACCATACCACTCACCCCCTCTATCTCTCAGAGACTTTTTTCTTCGGAGGTTATTCGACTTTGTACATGACGAAGAGTGCGTGTAAAGCCGAGAAACGTTTAATACCAAGCTAGAAAGTTTAACGATATCTGAATTATTCGAAGTAGTCAGCGTTTTTCCGACGATGAAATTTAATATTTCACGCTTTAACAATATTTCCAGTTGTTTCGCTCCCTTTATTTCGAGATTCGAAATTTGCACCGTAAAAAAGAAAGAAAAAAAAAAGAAAAAAGGGATTTTCATATCAATGCGCGGCAACATGTAGTTAAAGGAAAACACGTTTATATCACTCGAAATAGTTACTTAAATTTATCCAAGATATAGTAGTTCTCGAAATGCTTCAGGAAATCGAACACAAGCGATTGAGCATGAAACAGAATTTCGGAGGAATCGGAGGAAAATGTATTGGTAACGTGAGGACGTAGTTCAAAGTGTCAGAGAACGTAGGAGGAGGAATGGACAACAATACGTAATACGCCAGCAGCATTTAATCGGGCGTTAAACGATCGAACACGAAACGTCAGAGAACGTTGTTCGAGCGTCTCGAATTCGTGGTGCGAAGTGAGGACACAATGACAGAAGCGGCCGTTTCCGTTTCTCTTCGTAACCACGAGTCCAACTAAAACGTCGTCCTTCCGCTTACTCGAAACCACGATTCCTCTCATCTCCTACCATCTCTCCTCCCTATTCCTCTTTCTTCGTTTCTGTCGTACATCGTCGAACGAGTCGTCATAAATCGAAATTTCCTCTCCTCGCATTAATGACACGTTAGCGACACGCTTTTGAAATTTAACATACGAGATCTTTTTATGCTTTTTCTCGCGTGTCTTCTATTAACGGTACTTCGTTATATGACGACGCGACGATATTAAATTCATTGAATCATGGGGAAAAAAAATAAATAAATAAAAAAGATCGAACGATCAAGGTTACGATCATTTTCGTCTATTTACGTAAACGTTTGACTTTGTTCAAACTGATAATGAGGGATAGATAAGGTGTTCTGTGGATAAAATAAACTTAAATTTAACTCATTAAAGGAGTTTGTATAAGGTTTTCGATTGACACGTTTAAAAAAATATTTTCAAGGTGTCATCGTTATTTTCCTTCGATGATGAAAACTGGGAAGCGAAACAAAGAAGAAAGTTTCCTCACGGTAGCTCCTCAATCGTCTCTTTTCTTCGCGAACTAAATTCTTTTATCGTCGTCCGAAAGGAAGATAAATGCAATCACTTTATATTTCATTGATGTTCACACAAATGACGATCTTCAAACAACTAATCACGAACTATCGTAAATCATTTTAACGATTTAATTCATTTTGTAGATATTAGTTCGTCAGAATTTTTACCAAAAAAAAAAAAAAAAAAGAAAAATGAAAATTGCAGTTTTAAAAGGAACACATCGAATATCGAATAACTAACATTACAATCGAAAAGAAACTTATGAGGTTCGATGCTCACCCGAAATATTTCAGCATCATCGTTTACCCGTGTTTCATTCTTTAATGTTCTTTCAAACGTAAATTTCCGACCTGCCACCAACGTTGCAATTAATTTTTCATGCTCGTTAATTTTCACTCTTATTTTCGTACTCCTCGCTTTGGTTGAACTTGATTGTTCTTCATCTTCTCGTCTTTCCTTTATCTTGTATACTTGATATATCATCCCTCAATGTGGATAGACAAAAATGTAGATTTTGCGATTATGAAGTGTCGTCGTTCGATGAACTGTATGTAAAAAAAAATATTTTCGGAATACCTGACGCTGTTCGAATAATTGACGCCGTTCGAAATTGGAACAATTCTTACATCAAAGATATATGTGATATCGCAAAAAGCATAAAGTACATGTTAAAGTATCTCGCTTGGTTGAAAGAAAGGACCCGTTCGTTCTTCTGACGAAAGCAGTAGCGGTAACGTTTCAGTGAACTCACTCGAAACTGGGTTAGATGAATTCTTACTGTGGGGTTGGAAATTAAAGGGTAACGTTTCGGATGCTAAGTACCAGTAGGCTCTTATTACGGCGTGCTCGTGACTCTTATGGGTATTACAATGGCCACCTGGAATGCAGATGGCGTTGGCAACCCGTAGAAATGCGTCCATTGTGTAAAAGTCGAGTGAAATGCACGAAAAGAAAGGGGGATAGTAAGAGAGGGCGAGTGTCGCGACACCACCACCGCCACCCTTCATATTACGCATTTAAAAGTAAATGAGACCAGTTTGCGTCACGAACTGTAGGTACTTCCTCACGTTTTGTAAATTTTCACTTCTCCTCTAATTAAAAGACATTCTTCCTCCGTGGAAATCATTTCGAGTCTGCATCGTTCTAGCTTTCCAGCACTATTCTCGAATTGTCGAACGTACCGAACCATTTTTCCTGAAATTGACTCATCGGTGCGTTTCAAAAGCTCAAGATATTTCAACGATCCGAATAGAATATCAAGAATAATTCGAACTACTTAAAAGTTATGAATTAGACTAAGAATCAATTTGTGCCGACGTAATTATTCCCGATTTCAAGTATATTCTTTTTCTTACAACTTTTTCATTCATAAGACCGTTTTAATAACTTACAACGATAGGAGGTAGTTTCAGAGGCGTTTAAAACTATTAAAAACTTGTTTAAGAATTCGCTAGTAAATTAAAGGGGACCTTACAACAAGTTCTTTTATTAAGATTCAATATTAATAGACACGATATAATGTACTTCCTAACAATAAAAATATACATTATTATATCCTACAATATTGCTTTATCATTATACTAAAAAATTGTAACTGATGACGTAATTGTTTAGATTCTTTTTTTTTTA
Organism: Dolichovespula media; assembly: GCA_911387685.1. Lineage (NCBI taxonomy): Eukaryota > Metazoa > Arthropoda > Insecta > Hymenoptera > Vespidae > Dolichovespula > Dolichovespula media. Next base: position 9,165,695 of record OU426853.1, read on the forward strand.
TGTACTCCTATACCTTTCGATCAACATGTATAGACAATTAGGTATAGTACATCAAAAAACATAATTAATTATTAATTATTTTGTATGAAATTCGTATGGAAATAGAGTATGTTATAAAAGCATAAGCATATTATGAAAATAACAAAAAAGACATTGCTTTGTGGGCGTATTGGGCTTATTGAATAATATCGAGCGTAATATATATTAAGAATGTCGAGAAATAGAATTAAAGAACTACGTGTATTACACGTCTTTTAAAACGGCGTTTAAAAGAAATAGAAGTGAAATAGAGTTTTAGAAGAATAGAAAAAAGGAACTGTTTTCGACAACCTAACAAGTATAAGGTAGTTATATATTGTAAATATTAACGTAGATATGTTGTTTCAGCACGAATCCGCACGTATTTATATAACACACGAAAGTTTGTAAAATATTATACATTAACCTGTTGATGCCTCATTTCTGTACGTTGATATATCTGGACTCTTGAGTCTCTTTTTATGCCTCTTCTCCAAGATTTTTTCCTCCTTTCTCTATTATTACGAATAATAGACAAATATTAAATTAAAGTACAAAAAATGTCAACGACTAATCTCGTAAATTATAGTGCGCGTAAAATAGACATAAAAAAAAAAAAATTAGAAATCCTTTTGAACTTTCCTTTAGTGTTTCCATGTAAAACCCATAAAAATTCGATAATTATAATTTATCTATATATCGATTAATGTTCCTTTTTTCGCAAATCTTGCGCTTTCAAAGTTATTTTTTTTTTTTTTTTTTTTTTTTTTTTTCTATAAGAATCAGACAATTCATCAAGACTTATCGGTAGAATAATAAAAGCTAAAATGGAAGGCTAGAGTTAATTTACAACGAGTCGTAACGTTTGATTGCTTTCCTCGGTAATCCAAGGAGACTTTATACGCTTTGGGAGTCACGAAAATTAATGCGTAACGCGTGCACCGGATAGAGTATGGGATACGCACGTAAAAGAGAGAGGGAGAGAAAGAGAGAGAGAGAGAGAGAAAAGTTTCTCAGCAAACGAGTAGTAAAACTGCAAACCTATGTGGCAGACGTGATACTCGTGAAGCATCATAATAGCTTCTCGTTGGAAGGATTCTAGCGATATAATCTGAAAGAGTTCAGTATATAAGCAAAAAATGTGCTTGACGCCTTTCCCGATATTATGTTGCAAAGTGTGCGATAACCAGTATATAAATGTACGAGAGACTGCCATATGATCTTGCTTTGTGCCAATGTTAACGTACGAGCGACGACGGTAAACAGGAATCGGATGAAGCCGAAGCTGAGAGAAACAGAGAAAGAAAGATATAGGGAAAGAAAGTGAGAGAGAAAGAAGGAAGAAGAAATCGTTGACCCGAAAATGGAAGTTTCAGGAATAAATTTTCATTATTTCCACGGGATTCGTGCAACCCTCGACTGGCGAGTTTCCAGAAAAATAATAACGTAACATTTTACTTCGAAACCGGTCGACAGTCTCATCCTTTGCATGGATATCGCTCTCGCCCTACTAGATTACATAGAGAGTCTCGTGTTTCTGATAAACGCGAGCTGAACGCTATGACGAAGGCGATAGAGTTGATCGTTAGGACGCATGGATAAGTTTTTCAAAGTATTGTGTAGTAGATATTTATTTTTTATTAACCTCCATTTTTTATTTACAGATACATAATATACGGTAGCTATATCTTTATTCTATCGAGGTAATCAATACTCCAACTACATATTTCGTCTATCCAACAGAAACAACTTTGAAAAATTATTAATATATTTTTTAATTATTAACAATATATACAGTCGTTTGGAAAATGTATCTTAGATGTCAAAAATGCGAATAAGATGCGACTGATGAACTATGACTTTTTGATATTCTCTGATTGTTTTGTAATGTAGTTAATTTATAGTTTACGATAAACTCTTTAATGTATTGATGTCGTGGCTGAAGAAAGGTATGTACGTCCTTTTCTGCAATTAAAAAGTAAAGATCTCCTATACTTTAAAATGTATCTCATAAGAGTGGAATTTGTCAATTATTCTCAAATATTATTAGTTATGTTAATTCCACCCTGTTTGCTCATTTTAACGATGATGGAATGGAGGTTATGCTATCCACGGAAAAACTTAAGGAATTTTCTCACGGGAAAATCTTCACAATTCTGACATCCAAATGTTTTACTGCTCTGAAAAGTCTTACTTTTCAAATACTTGATACAACCCAATTTGTCATGATGTACGTGATCTTTCAAGACTTTTCGAAAACATTTAAAATACTTTCGCAAGAATTCTTTTCGCTATCGAACTTTTTGTAAACAATGGATTCATAAATTTTGTCTTTTGGAATTTTCGAAATCTTCCAGAGAATACATAGCTGTTCTTTACAATTCCTTAAAAAATAAATATCAAAGTGTCTTTCATGACCCAATTCAACGCATAAATCCGTAAAAATTATCCAACTGCTCTCTCTCTCTCTCTCTCTCTCTCTCTCTTTCTTTGTATATCCATCTACTTATTCAATAATTCCCTTAAAGCGATCTTAAGATACTCGAGTGTTTCTTTTTTAGCGATTAAAATTCGCGCATACTCTTTCTAGTTCGGTGAACAAGTAACTTTATCGTACGCTTGTTTACAGCGAATAAAAGCGAATACAAGAAAAATCGATACTGAATCGCTCGTTTCTACGGAATCGATTCTCACTTATAAATTGGCCATACGTTTTAGATCAGGCTATAATATTTTCACGTATATCGTATATTCAAAAAGTAAATGAAACTTCAGAATCTATCAAAGTCCTAAAAATATTATTAGATCGAGTAACGTTTTAGTAACATTTTTAAACATCGCATTTCGAAGAAATTATGACGAAAAAGAAAAAACGAAAAGGAAAAAACGAAGAGTACAAAAAAAGTGAAAAGAGATGGAGACTCGAATTTCATTAAATCCACCCATTTAAAATCCTCCCGTCGTTACGGTCTAATTCTCTTTCGCAGACATGGTTGCTGCAATTGAAATCTTGTTTTGAATTGGACTGAGTCCGGTTGACAATAAAATCTTAACTCGCTTAATTGCACACGTTCAATGCGTTTATGCAAATTAGAAGCAGACCAGAGTCGAAACGGGCCGACCATCGTGGCGCGATTTTAAAGTTATTTTAACGAGCATTTAAATCGTATGAATTGTATCGCGAACTCATGTAAATCAATGAACCACCTGGGGTTCATAGGGTGTGCCAAAGAGGAGTAGCGAGGAGGAACATTGCTAGGGGTGAATGCAGTGCTAGGAAGCAACGCATCTCTAGGCGTACCATGCAGTAATGCGAATCGCATAAATTTATCTTCTTCGTATACGTTCAAGGAAGAACCAGGGAATAAGATTTTCATTTCTTTATATTTCCAAGAAATCATATTTTGTATGGAAATTTAGAATCTAGTTTCCTTACATTCGATGAACATAATAAAATTTCATTTGTATCTTATGCGTGTCTTAATAATTACGACATAAATCGAGACAATATAAAAAAATTCTCTCTAAATTATACTGATTAACAAATCTCTTCCTAATCTATATCTAAGTCATCAATTATATTATTATTAAATTTTTTAAACATAAATACTATGAGATGTTTGAAGCACGTTTGAATAAAGGAAAAAGGATATATGGAAATTAAATAGAGGCTCGCAAATTATCATATCGTCGTACTGTCATTTGAGTATTTTTGTTCTGGCAACACCTTATACACATAAGTAAGGAAATATATACATACTTCCTGCATTGCTTGAGCATCCCAGAAAGACGTATCGCCGCGCTAGCTCTTATTTGTATTACTCAACGCGCAGACTTGAAACGAATGTCTTCGGAATTTTACTTTTACGTCCTGCAATGAAACGCTGCTTCCTACATAATTTTTAAGATAAAAAATAAAATCTGATAATTTAATGCTTAATATTAAGAACAAAAAAATGGCCTTGCTACAGAAGACTTAACGAATAGTCATTTCAATATTCAGGATGGTTGAAAATGGAAATACGTACCATTTTTAGATTACGAAAACCGACTATACCATTGTGTCACATTTGCATCGGATGCATAATTTTCTTATATAAAACTACGCTTCCGTTAGTTTGGTAAGTTGGAACCGAGCTTAAATCGAGAGAGAGAGAGAGAGAGAGAGAGAGAGAGTTGGGTATTCTATGAACATATATGCTCGTGAGCGCCCGTCCGTGAACGTATGTACGGATATATGACGATTTATACAATTATTTATATGTCAATGTAGATATGCAATAGGACCAGGCTCGATATAAAAGTCGTTCGAATGAAAATCATTAACATCATTTTATATGTACGCATAGCAATAAGAGACGAACGAATGGCTTGAAGTGTTCAAGGTAAAGAAGGAAAAAATTAAACAGCATTAACGAATGAGATTATCATTTACGTATTGATGTTTCCCTTAGAAAAGCCCTTATGAGTAGCAATATCGTTGTCGAAATATTCGCCAAGCGAAAAGGAACTGGAACGTCATTTCTGTTTTGAAACCATGCCAACGGGTATATTATGTCCGGTTCAATGTAGCAAATTCTTTAGTTTCCGTTGGTTATTAAAGTAATGCTCACATGATGTTAATATTCCTCCACTCGTTTTTCTTTTAAGGTATGTATGTACTTGATTATGTACACACGTGTATACACACACACACACACACACACACACACACACACACAGACTAGTATCTATATGTACTAAAATTCTTTTTCTTATATTAAGTAAACATTGGGGGGAAAAAAAAAATTCACGAAAAGACAATTACAATCAACAGTTAACAGATTAAACAAGAAAACCAGAGGTTTCTTTTAATCCCCTAATGGCTCGTTGACAGAGGTTATGTCATTTCACCACGATGGAACAATATTTCAGACAACGAAAAAGGAACGAATCATATTCCGTAACTTTGTTCATAAGTTTTTAAAGAAAAAGTTTTTTTCAGAAAATTGTGTCGTCGAAATACGTTGTACTTTCATACAGCAGGAATTATTTCGTATGATATCATATGTTTTGATACTTCCAGCTTGAATGTTCCACTTTCAGTATGGTTTTCATCGGGATAGGAAAAAATCTCGGGGAAAAAAAAATGAAGATTCGTCCGTAGGAACGGTTAGTGGAAATTGTAAACTGTAAACGCATTAGTCGCAAATTTTTTTTGTTTGTTTCTTTTTTTTTTTTTTTTTTTTTATTGAAAGAACCGAGAGGAAAAGGATAAAAAAAAAAGTGAGGTAGAGATGGATTTGAGAAATAGGAAAACGAAAGAAGTACAGCTGCAAATGGTAATGCGTGTAATAGCTAGTACATGAATGCCTGCTGTCCTCTTCTTGTCCGAATTTGTTCTAGGAGTTGAGCTGTATCCGACGTTCGGCGCACTGCCAAAACCCTAATTATTCCTAGCCCGTTAAACCCGTTTAGTGCATCGATTTGGCAATCCCCATCATTTTTCGATATATAAAACCTTGTAGGGACACATTGGCGTATTTTCACTAGTAGATATCTTTTTTCACTCTGGCAAGCTTCTATTCGATGCATAATACCCTTCTGTTCTTTCAATGTTTGTATATCCTATATTTCTTACGCGCTAATATTTAACTAGCACACGGATAAAAATTAAATGCAATTTATTTCATATACTAGTCGAATAATACGAAAAGTACTTCAGAATCTTGGGTATGTGAAGATGAAAGCTGAATATATTTGTATGGTAGAGCTTATTCGGTGAAAATTCCTTTTCTATCGCTTTCGTAAAACTTTTAATATTCAAAATAAATGAAGTAGAGCAAGTAGATCTATTGTTCTTTTTTCTTTTTTTTTTTTTTTTTTTTTTTTTTTTTTTTTTTTTTTTTTTTGAAGAATAAAATGTTTGTACGAAATTAAATTTTATTGAGAATGATTCTTTTTTACTTAAAAAATCCATTTTTACATAAAAATCTCTAGATATGGATAAACGTTTATTAAATTGAGAAAGAGGATGTACGCTAAAGGATATAAGCAATTTCTCTCGAAAGTTATCGAAGTCCTCGATGTTCGTATTTCAAAGGAAGACATTTCTTAGCCATGCAACTTAGCCATTGCCCGAGTTTCTCTAAAGTCCGTGAAAAATCTACGAACGAAACATCGTTATTTTATAGTTTAATAAAAAGAGACCAGTACGGATAAACTTTTACGATCGTCGAAACTACTTGCATTCGAAGTAAATGGGGAAAGTACTAAATGACAGATTCAATTATACCGTTTCGCATCGAGGAGCAAAATGGCAAATTTAATTCAGGAAATATCTTGACGTAAAGTTCACTTAGCTAATAGAGTGTTATAGCTGACAGTAATATTGCCCTGCATACCTGAAAGTTCGATTACAATTCGCGATGGCCAAAATAGACTTTGGTCCGAGATTTCCCGCCATAAAACTAATCCCTTGTAAGATCAGCTGTAAGCTTCTGCGGTTGAATGCGCTGTGTGCATGATAATGACGATCAGGATACAATCAAACCATGAGCGTGGCCTTTAATCCAAAATCTCTTCTCTTTCCAGTTCTGATTCGTACCCTAACAGCATGATTACAATACAACACTCTTCGATGGCCCAACTTATCACATACGACGTAAATCAATTACAAAATATCTGTCTATCTAAAGATAATGTATTTCTCTCTGTTATACGTTTTACTTTTTATCTTTGTCTTTATGACACGAATATATGTAGAAATTTAGAAAGAAATGATAGTCCGAAATTATCCTCATTTTTCAAAACGTAAATATGTAAATAAACGAATATTTTTCTATTTCATTACGTAGAATTACATGTTCTCTTTTACGTATTTAAATTTAACACACATATTAGAACATACGTTACATTATTTCAATACAATAATTTTTCAGTGAAATATATATCATGGAAATACAAGAAAATTTATCCATTTTATATCCAAAATTAACGTTGCAGTGTTTATCGAAGTGTGAAATGTATTTGCGTGGCGGTATTTGAGATTGCTACGTTATATTTTAACGTGAAATATAGAGTCATGTTATCGTACCTTTTGACATCAAATTAGTTTACTTTTCTCAAGTGTGTTTCGAAATATACATACGCATTTTGCTTCTCCAAATGACAACTATTTTATCTCAATTTCATATATATTACAACATTTGTATCGTTCTGTAACTTTTTTACAGATATACATTATTAAAAGTTACAAGGACGTATACGATCCTGAATTTGTCATTAACTTACTCAGTTTTCATGAGAAGTACATTTGGAGTGTAACAAAAATTCTGAACGTATGTGGATCTCAAACATAAAGAAAGATGATGAAAATTTTAGGAGTAATAATGGCCAGCATTATTTTATATGTGTTTTTTCGTTTTATCCTATGCGATGAATGCTCCTTCATCTCTCTTTCTATCTTTTCCGCTACATGCAAGGTACTCGTTATAAAATTAATTAGACTGTTTTTAGAAGACAAGTATTCACATATAAATGAGAATTCTTGTCACGGACACAGTTCTGCATTTTATTCAAAGGTTACACAATGATCGATTTACTGTACGTTCATTTATAACGATACCTCAAATAAATGAAATATTCCGCGCAGAACGTAATAAACTGACGAAAATAAATATAAAATTTAATAGAAATTTATATGTTATTATTTATTATTTATTTGTAAAATATAAATTACAATTTGACGGAAAAAAGGCGAACTATATAATTTTTCTCATCAAAAATTTCATCATAATTAGCTTACCCGGACAACCCGACAAAATTATTTGAAAGCAAACGAATACGCGCATGTTGTCTTAAAATGTCCAAATGTCCTATGCTTGTGGTCACCAGAGAAAATCTCATTAATAATTCATGACTGAATATGCGTGACATGTCGAGTGTCAGTGAATTGTTCAGCTGTCGTTCAAGACAAAATAGAACAGACAGAAAGTACAGCAGACATACCTACATATCACTTGAATAAAGTGACACGTTAAGTGCTTGATGGCTCGTGAATTCAAAATTTTCGGATCTAGTTTTGTGCCTCTTTTTGTCATAATCCGATGCTTCGAAAGTTTTTAAAATTGGTTTAAATAAAATCCACATTATTCTGTTGGCACCAATAACGGTCAATAAAAAAATAAAGAGAAATCGATTCCATTGCCAGCGTATCTAGCTAATATCAAGATGATAACGATGACCGAACACCGGGCCTACGAAAGAGCCAAGAAACGGGAGATGTCCAAACATTATCTCCGTTCTCGTGCCAAAAGCAATTAATCGTTACGATTAAGATCGGATTGGTAGGATGAAACAAAAGTTTGTCGTCGCCTCGGAAAAGAAACTCAAGGAAGTGAACCCGTTTCCTGGATTGGGATTCTAAGATGGCGACAGGAATTCGGCGATCGGTTCTTCGAATTCCTCGTCGAATCGATTCACAAACCGGATATTATCGCGTTCGACAAAAGCTCGCGTCTGGAAAGTCGCTAAGTCGTTTCGCGAACTCGAAAGACATTTTGCTGACGTAATCGAACGTAATTACGAAAGAGAGAGAGAGAGAGAGAGAAATCATTGAAATCCAACTTCGATATTTTCCTCTGCGATTTTTAATCGATTATTTAAATATCTCGTCTCAGTAGTTTTACGTTAATCGAATGTTTATTTATCTTCTTTTGTGCCCGGTGGATGGCCTCATTTTTCTTTCGTAGTCTGACATACGGATGTACATGGTATCATTATCGTAGATCAACGGGGGATGTGTGGCGAAGAAAAATCTACCTACGATTTTAGTTTCTCTTTTTAATTCAAGCCAGACCCAGTGAGAGGAACGAAGATTAATGCTCCTCTTTGATTGACTTAGGTGTATGGTTAGTAACGTATGCTGTGTTGTGAATGGTAGATTAAGAGAAATGCGTGCAAAGTCTTTTTACATTCAACGATGCAAATCATGTCGTACGTTATCGCAATTTTTAACTTTATTCGCACAAACGACGACGTTATATCCATGATATGTTGTAACGAATGTGAAATGGAAACAAGTATAATAAATAATTCAAAATGAAGAAACTGAGATAGAAACAATACTGCCAAATTAACAGTATGTATATATATATATATATACCGATTTGCAAGTAATTAGATCTGAAACGTTTATTAAATTCTATCTTCTGCCGTCTAATATGCGTATGTATGCATGTCCTGTATAGAATTATAGCCATTAGAAATTTGTTTAAGTTAGAATTGAACGATCCCGCCCACTTTCATTTTCGAAGACTTAAGAAAAGTCAACACGATCTAAGGATCTATGAAGTTTCGTGTACTACCTTAATGTTTAATCGAATTTTGCTTGAGTACGAACAGCGAATACGTTGACCAGTTTAAATTAGTCTCACTGCTCCATTACGCGCAATGAATACTTTAACAGTACCGCATTCTGACATAATTTACTAAAATTGCCGTCCAACAAAGTCAACGCGCCTACCCATTTGAAGAATTTTCTTCATGATGTTGGTTGGCCGGCAGAAAGAGCAACTAACGTAAACTCTACTTGGCTCGATGCGCTAGGTAAAAGAAGATAAAACTCTCCAAGTAAGCTCTTTCCGATTTTAAGAGTCTCATGAAAACGTTTCGTGTTTACGTACGTGCCTTTCCTCTTTTCTTTCTCTTCCCCCTTTCTCCCTTTAATCGTAAGTAGTTGGTACCTTACCCTCTCTAGCTCTATTTTTTCTCTCCTCTTTTTTACTCCTTCTTATCCCTCTCTTAGTTCTAGTTTCACGACATTTCGAGTGATTTATTTCGTTTCAATTACGCCGAGTGAAATTCCATGTTATGTACTGTCAGGTTATGGCTCCTCCTTGATGAGCTCGGCAAAAAATATCTACGGTATTACGTCGTGGTAGAATTAAATCGTTGATAGAAATTCCATGCAAATTCACCGAACTAATGATGGTCATCGGCCGTTTAATACCTCTTCGGAGAAATCGATATCGTTGACGCGTTCGAAAGAGAACTAGAATGGTGAAATTCTTTGATTCCAAGGATCGCAAGTTCCTATTTTTCGATTAACGATATACGAGGAGGAAAGTTGAAAAGACAGTTTTTTCGAACACAAAAGACAACTTTGTTAGTTCGATACGTGAGTTCTCTTGATTCTCTTAACTTAACCGAACGGAGCTAAAGACAGCTAACTAAGAAGAATTGATCTATTATATTATGAAAAATATTGCTAGAAGATATCAGAGTAATACAAAAGTCAATTGGCGGGAAAAAAGTTAGTCATCCGGTTAAATAAATTATAATTACGTTACTTCGTCAAATACAGGATGCAAGCGAGCGATTAATCGTTAATGCAAGTATAGACATCAACGTGGAAGCTATTAAAGGATACCATACTCTCGGACTGAGTTTTATTTTTCAATGATTAAACTCTCACGTAGATAATACGCTGCGTTAGAGTCGCTATGTTGCTATATTTACGAAAGCTTTTGTTTCGAGGCCAAATTCAGCCTGACGAATTGTCATATAAATTACATCTTTTGTTTGAGACTGTATTCGTTCGTTCAAAATTTTCCGAGTAAATACATAGCCATAGCCCGAACCTATTGAAAGCAGCGATTGTTTCGATAATGAAAATTCACATTTAAATAACGTAGTTGATATGAAGTAAAAGAAACTAACATGAAAGAAAAAAAAGTGTAAATGAAATTATGAAAGGAGCATTCTTGATACATAATATCGGGAAAGTTACTGGCAAAAGGGAAGCGATGACACGTGTTGAAAAAGATAAAACCAAAAAGGAAGAGAGAAGAGGAAAAAACGATAACGGTGGATAACGATAAGGACGATAAAGGGCGGCATGCAGGTTAACAAATTTTCAAGGGTTCAAGCTGGTTGGGAAGCGGTCGTAGGTGAAATGAAGTTAATCCTGGGGCAAGCCTAACGCAATATATATTGTCTTACGCGTCACATTATTACGGATAGCATAAGCGACTCTTGCGGTGCCCCCCCCCCTCTCTCTCTCTCTCTCTCTCTCTCTCTCTTTCTCCTTCTCTCACTCTCCCTCTCACTTATACTCTCTCCCTCGAGACCGTTATCTTCTCCTCTTGGTGCATCTGCTAGACTACCGGGTAATACGAGCCTCGTATGTAAATTCTATTCTGATTAACATCCTCCAGCAGCAAGCTTGCAAAGGGGTGGGTATCCCAGTACAGCCACGGGAAAGATCTTACACGAACAAGGGCGGCGACCCTTTACCGTACTGTCTACCCTCTACTTGCTTACTTTCCACGAAACGCGAATTAGGCTGCTGCCCCAAAATTTTCATCCCACTACTCGATGTTCTTCCTATTTGAGCGCCTACATTATTGTCACTCTATTTACCAGAAGGAGTATTCTATTCTACTATTGTTCACATAGAATCGCATAGATGTAACAGGTATACCTTAATGATCACAATAATATCGTGTAAACACGTGTATTCGTTGCAAATAAGAGATAACAATTTTGGAGAATTTATGATAAAACGCATTAGTACAACGCAAGTTTGACATCGGAAATAAAGTAAAGTGATATTAACAGGAGCTACGTTAGAAGGTGATTCATTTTGCACTAGCTTTTCTCTTCGCAAAGATTTCGCTTTGGAAGAGCTATGGACTTTAGTGGAAGTCTGAAGTAGCATGTAAACTTTATACACTCGTGGAAGATTTCCTAACATAAGAACGACGGGTTTCATGGAAAAGGGTGAGTCTGCAAGATAACCACTGGCATCTCTCTCTCTCTCTCTCTCTCTCTTTATTTATCTATATTTACTTTTTATCTTTTTTTTTTTTTACTTCATTCTATGTCTAGCTATAAAATTTCTAGGAGTCCGAATATCTCGCACTCTTTTCGAAAGTCTCGACGCCTACCATACTTATACCCTTTCCTTCGGGAATATTGCTCATATTTTTTTAAATGCATTTCGTTTGTCTTCGAAGAAATACGTGCTCTATCTCGGAAAATGGGGAACCGTAGGATCTCTAAGAGGTAGGAAGGATGGTAGAAAAGAGGGAGAGTAGAGACCAAAGTATTCAGTCTCGCGGGTAAAGCATAGACTGAGAGAAAAAGGGGGGGGGGTAAGAAGGGAGAGGTAGAGAAAAGGAAGAGGGAAAAGGAAAAGGAGGCGGAGTAAGAACCGCCGCTTCGGCTCTCCTAACAATAAACTTTCGCGGCGCGCTGTCATTTAGAACGTCGCAAATCTCTAGCCAAGCACCAAATAAGACCCCGAAGCCTTCCTTTCCGAACTGTGCGCCACGAAAATTAAGTGTCCGTTATCCCAGGAGCGTGGTATAATTCTGCCTCGCACGATTCACGTCGTACGACCGCCTTCTGCTTTCTTCGAGAGACGCCATCGTCGATTTTCCCTGGACTTAGTACAAATATATGTACACGTGTAGATGTACGTGTAGTTGTATTCGCTTAGAAAAGATGTACGTGTCGTTGGAGAAGCAATGTCGACCCTCGAGAAATATCGCGAATTCGTAACCTTTTTCTATTCTTTGCGGAGGGCAAGAATTTTGTCGAAAAGAGAGGCGTGTCGAACTACTTCTTTCCTAAGATATTAGTAAGACTGGCGAAGTAGTGAGGAAAACGTGAGTTACTTAAACAATTTTCATTGTGTCGTTTGAACTACTTACTTTTGATCAAGAATTTTTACCGTAACATTTCGTTGTTATACCGGTATACGAAAAACATCTGCATTTTCATCGATACGTATTGGTAATTTTCTCAGTTTCTTTTATTTTTTTATTTATTTTTTTTTTATTTTATTACGAATTTTTTGCGATAAAAAGAAATCCTGAATACTTTCTAATCTCTCAATGACACATCGTCATAAAATATTTGATCACCAAGAACCTCCCCTTACCACTGTTAGACTAGGAGCGGTTGTAAATCTCCTGCTGTGAGAGAGGTCTGAAGAAAATATTCTACAATTTTTTAAAACGTTGTCTTAACGTCTCCAATAAAAAAAAAAAAAAACCGAAATAAATACCGATATTTTCTCGGTGTTCGGTAATATATCAGTTTTAGTATTTATCAGTTTCGGTATTATTTCAGTTTCGATAATAAGTCCCTGCTTTGGACAAAACGATCGAAAGTAAACTACGAATAATATCGATTTCAATACGACTTTCCCATGCAAATGAATACACCAGTGTTTGAAGTTAACAGCATTTGAAATTATTTAACAGAATATCTTCTAACTATTTCTTAGTTATCGTTCGACTATATTTATTCAACGGGCTACTTACGTCTTAGCGATAAAGTCTGGGAACATAAACAATGAGATACCATGGACTTGACTCTGAAATATCCTCTTGCAGAATTATATTCAAGGAAAACAATTCGATGTACTACCTTTCAGAATATTCTCAAACATGCGACATAAACATAAACATTATTGCAAAATATCTTATCTTAAATTCTAAGCGACTATTCCGATCGGGATCGTTCGTAAGATAAATTTTAAAAAATTATTTCAACATCACCAAGATCTTGAATTTTTCTGATTAATTAATAAAAATAAATTTTGTTTTAAAGACTTTTCAAAAACTTTTACAGCTAGAAAATTGATTGGACGCATATGCGTTATAAAACTTGTGTTTCATTCATCAATATTGATAATATAAACAAAATTCGATTTTATTTAATGGCCCTTAAAATATCAACATCCAAATCCGTATTCTAAAAAAAAAAAAAAAACGACCCGCTATATATAAAAAATATTTTAAGCTATCATTTAATTTATTATTTTCCATTATATTTTGAACTTTGCTTAAATACTATTAAGCTCAACACCACGAGGTCTAATGCATCGCCCTTGCTGTAACCTGCCAGCGTCCTATAATCTCACACATTTTAAGCTCGGCACGATGTCTGACAAGTAGCAAGCACAAGATAGTGTAAATACGCTTTCGTCTGACTCGGTTAATGCCGTCTCAAACGAAGATAATTAGTCAGTTTCCCAGAAATGTTATCTTTGATACCTTCTCGTTTAATTCCAATTATATTCCGAATTCAATAAAATGAATTTTATAAATTCCAATTAATTAGATATTTATGAATTGCGATATGATAAATTAAAAAAAAAAAAAGAGGTCATTGATATTATAAGCGCTTTCGTAATTGCCAAATACAATGCTGGAAAATGATCGAACTTGGGCATAATAATCCTATACCAATCATCGATAATGTCGATAATTCGTAATAATTCTGAGGCTTAACCAAGAGCTCGCAAACGTTGGATTTATCTTTCCTTTGCTATCATCTCTACATCTCATTATAGAAATCTCGATATAAAACGGTACGAAGTTATTATAGCCGGACCACGACTACGTAACGTCAATAAATTCTTAACGAGTTCGAATTCTGAACTTTTGAGATACTTTCATGATTCGCTTCATGAGGAACTCCTACATAACTCGTCCAAGTATCATTTCGACTCGTTAGGAAATAAACTAGCAATGAAGTTGGCTCAGTGGCTCAAGCATAAGACGAGGTATGAGGACAGAGAGAGAGAGAGAGAGAGAGAGAGAGAGAGAGAGAGAGAGAACAAGAGAGTGGGAGAACTTGAGGATAGTTCACAGTTCGTCGTGTATCCTGACTGGTACGATACCTTGGACTTAAACTGCCGTACTTAAGCTAAGTCTACGCCAACTAGAATTCATCTAGAAACGTGCTATATCTATAATATTTTCACTATTTTTGTCTCCGTCTTATTCTCTTTATTTTTCTCCTCTTTCCGAGAAGACGTCTACTACCATTTTACTCCTCACCACCCACTTCTTCTCATCTTTTACCTCTATCCTTCCAGCAGTCATAGTTCTCGTTTCCTGCACCAACACGATCTCGACTCCTCCAAAACTCTACTCCCTAGCACACTTCCTTACTGCTTTAGAGGCTTTGCGCCGTCTTTTCAACATCTTTTCGCCCATACCCTTTCATTCCTTTGCCTCCTCCTGTTCCTCTTCCTTTCTCACTGTCGTTCCCTCTTTCACATTTTCTCTTTCTCTCTTTCTCCAAAAGGAGATCCGCGAAGCTTTGCAACGACTGCCTTTGCCATTTACAATCGAAATGTAAAATACGCGCGGGACAACGACGGCACGCGTACCCTCCTCCCGTAGTTCCTTCGTTCTCACGATTCGAAGACTTAAAATTTCAGCCTCTCAGCCTTTCGGGATTTAGAGATTTCAACGAGAACGGGACAAGGGACGGAACAGAGATTCGATAACGGTGAAGAACGGCCGGGATTAACTAGGATGGGAGGTTAACTTCGTCGCGTGATCGAAACGATCCATTATACGGTGAGAGATTTTCGAAAAATTCAGAATCACGTTTCTATTGTGCCGAGAGGAATATTGTTGTTATTGTTTGAAACAAGTTACGTCGAAATATGAGAAAGAGATTTACGGCCGAATGGGATATACCTTCCTATTTTTCGCTTATTGTTAGAAAAAGTTCTTCCTTTTTCTTTTTGTAATAACATCGTCTTAACGAAAATGTGTTCGCTGGGAAATTGACGTTCCGCCAAAATGAAACATAAAATTAATTTAATTATTCTATTCCGTATAATGCTAAGACTCGAGGCGTAATAAAATCTTTCAAAAAAAATCCAACAGTTCGTATAAATGAGCTGTGTAGAGAGAAACGCAATTAGAAGTTCTAACACTGTTTCCTCCATATAGCAGCATTGTCCAGAATACTAGGATAAAATAACTCCGTTGCCCAGAGAAGAATGAAAGAAGAATGAAAAACGAGATGCTATCATGAGAATGAAAAATCGTTATCTTAACTTTAATTTTGGTAGGTTTTATAGAACCGTCATGAACGATGTTTGTCATACGATAAAGGTTATTCGAGCACTTCTCTATTTCCACGTCGTACCGATGAATACTACTACGTCAAAAATATCTCTATTTCAGCTGTAACCACAGAAATTGCCAGTTGAATTAAACTTTGTTTATCAACGCGTTACAAATCTCCATATTTCGCATTGCCTAACTTTTCGTATTTGCAACTATGATTCTCTAGCTTTCTCTTCCTTTCTTTCGCACGCACGCACACACACACACACACACACACACACACACACACACACACACACACACACACACACACACACACACACACACACACACACACACACACACACACAGACACACACACACACACACACAGAGAGAGAGAGAGAAATATCACTGAATCTGAATTACGAATAATATTTGAAATATTTTATTCGTTATTGAAAGAAACTTTTTTCCTAATGAAAATACTGTTATCCTCTCCCACTAGAAAAACTATAAATTTAAATAATGAATGAAAATTTACATATTCTTTTTATGCTTTAGGTAGGAATCAAAAAATGAGTTTATCTTATGGAAAATATAACAATGTCGTTATCAACAACGAGCACGAAGCAAATTATAAAATAGAACTCTGGCAGTACATGAAAATTGAAAAAAAATTATTCGTTCTCATTCTCGCCTTCGTTCTATTGTAATCACGGTGCATTGCATCTCGCTCTTCTCTCTCTCTCTCTCTCTCTCTCTCTCTCTCTCTTTCTCTTTCTTTCTCTCTCCCACTTTTATTCAGAGTGTCAATTCAAAATGTACTTATTGAAGATATTTTTAAAGTAATAATACTCGAAGAAATATCAAACGGTTCGGCGATTTCTAAAGCGGCAAAGTTTAATTGAAAAGATGTATCATCTGATTCATGCAACATTTTTCAGATAGAAGGGAAACATCTGGTTGGTAATGTTTAAAAATGATTAAAGGATTTGATGCGATCAGATGCGACTTTTTAATACTAGGTGTCTCATCGATCACGCTTGCAGCATGCAAAGAAGATTTTACCTTAAAATGAGACGAAGAAGAAAGCAGATGAAAATCGGAAATGCGGTATTAAATGTATAAAGTGCTGGAAGAAAATCGAGCGAGAATATTTGTTAAAGAATAGTAATTTGTATTCTATGCTTGACAGTTTACCTTGAAACCAGATAGATTCGAGACAATACAGGTAAGTACAGCTTCTCGCCCAACTGCAACCGTCACATTTGAGATCGAATTGTTGAACGTCGGCACCTCTGAAACATAACGACATTGTGGTTTAATCGATTAATTTCTGTCTTCTTCAACACGATTAATATCCAAATGATTTGATAGATTCTATCGATCAATTCTCGATCTCGCCAATCGAAATTAATAACGAATATAATAGTCTTGTCTGATCATATCGTTCAAGTCTGTCACGATATTATCGAGAGATGTCTCTATAGCATGAATTAGAATCGACGTATTCGTTATTGGAGGTTAGACGAACGAAATTGTGCCGTTTCATCTTGGCTTCGAATAACGTACCCGTTATACTTATAGAAAGTCTACCAGACGACTTTCTATTTTTTAACTTGTACGCTTTAGCGTCGTTTCTTCAATCCAATGAAAAATCAATTTAAAAAGAAAACACTTAATTGATAAGATTCGTGACATCGAGAGATTTTTTTTGTTTTTTACGACGGAACATTTGAGATACTTAGCCGCAATCTATTGTTCTAAAACGATTAGATCGTTGATATCTAACTCGATTACGCAGAGTCTTATTCCCAACATGGCAAGAGGATAGGTTGAACAAGTGCGGGCGGGGATGGTGTGTCTGTACTGCGTAATGCTGGCGCAGAATTCGGGTGGGGGCTTTCGGTATTAGGGAGAGGGGTAGCCTGGTGTGCGCCAACAGATAAGCACTGATCCCAATTACACGTTGAGGCAAAGCGGTTCCCAAGCTGAGCGGATCACGGATTATTGACTCCGGGCCGATTACTCGAACGGTGGCAATACAATCGAAGGATCAATACATCTTCGACTTTTGTGCCTTCTCTCGGCACACATAGTATATTCTCTTCGGTGATCCACCAAACGAGACCTTTCTGAATCTACAACGAGGCCGCAAATTACTCCGGCACCTTGACGCATTATTTCTCTGGCGATACGAAATTGGATGATGGAAAGGATCAGGTGATCAACGTGAGTCAATTACGCGGCTCGCTGTCTCGTGAAAGCGATCCTTCCATTGATTTACAATCAGATAAATTTGAAAACCACTGGCCTGGAAAACGACGCATTTCCTCCCAGGGATTGTAGCATCGCACGAAAGGAAAAGAGAAAAAGAGAGTAAAAGAGAAAGAGTGAGAAAGAGAAAAGATTCACTTCGTTTCCAGCCAATATCTGTCTTAAAGTATCGATCATGAACGTTTTGGCAGAGTTGGAACGTATCGTACACCCAGTCTTTCCTTTCATTTTTATTATTGACGATTACTAAAACTTCTAGTCTATATATATGTATATATATATATATATATATATATATATATATATATATATATATATATATAAATATATAGACACACATAAACACATAAGAGTCCATTTTACGATCGATAAAACTATAGTTCGAGCAGTTGGTTCTACGAGTAAAGAGTTGCGAGAATAATCGTAAACTCGTAAACACGAATAGACGAAAAGTTTGAACATATTGTCGTGAAGCACTAATTAACGTTCTCCGATTCGACTGCGTCTCTCATCTCCTCATTTTCGTAAATTCTATCGAGTACCGCAATTAAAAATCCTCGTACAGAATATAGTCTAAAAGAAATAAAAGAAGCGAACTCAGTTTCTCGTATTCTCTCTAGCCCTTCTGATAGATGTATAAAACTAAAATATACGTATGAATACACACAGATTCTATACATAGGTACATAGGTATCGCGAATGACGCAATAGAGACAAATTGTTTCTGGAATATTATATAAAAGGTATTTGTTCGGACAAAATAGCTTCTAGATTTGTTCGAAGAGGAGAGATCCGGTCATAAAGAGATATTTCCAATGCGAGTGGAAGCTACGTACTGGCTCGATATTGAGTTATTTGTTAGATAGTCGAAAATATACAAACCTGTGAAATCATTCAAACGAACGGAGCGTCGAGATAAGTATCGTTTAATTTATTTCTATATAAATGTAATGAATTATTTGTCATACACATAAGTTCATAAAGTGGATATGATATGTCATCATTACCAGGAACTCATAATAAAAAAATTTGAGTATAATTAAAACGAACAATGAATTATATATATATATATAATATTATATTGAAATAGTATATACGTATGTATAACTACCTATAATAACCATTTAAATCCGGAGAGACGATCAAATCTCCTTTCTACATGAAAAATGTACAATAAATGAATTGTTAACCGAGCACTCATCAAATTGACGAATGTGACAAATAGAAATCATTCTAGTGTTAATTCCTAACGAAGATAAGATATTTATATATTTAACTTCGTGTATACATTTTCTGGAGCATACAAGAACATCGTACTGTTCC